>MU968411.1:76609742-77282242 GCA_034641835.2 Pinus albicaulis
ACAGGATATAGATCAGATCTCCCAAATATTTGTTCCCTCTCTGTACAGACATTTATTTGGCCAAGACGCCCCTTGCATGTCATGGCGGGCCAAGGAGACTCTGGTTAAAGTGGCGCACTGGTTCCCTTTCCCTGGGTACACCTTCATCCGAGTCTTTGGAACTTACAAAGCACCACATGCTATGCCTCGCTTCGTGACAGACAAAATGCTGATGCAGGAGGTGTGCTTTCAGATGTCACACGGATTCTCCAACATCCTATCTAAGGGCAAAAAGAAGCCATGGCCCACTCTTCCCCTCACTATTGGTGCATTCACAGTTAAAGACTTCAAGGAAGTACTAGCAGAGGCAGAAGCAATGAGAAGTTATCAGCTGGGGGCACTTGAACACCGGACATATGACCCAGAGAGAATAGTCCCTGAACACTGCCGGAGAGCCAACCTCAAGTGGACTTATCAGCATCTTGAGCGCCCAGCGGAAGATGAGAGAAGAAACTGGTATAATGCTGAAAGACAACTTGCTCCAGGAATTGACGTGGTCCAGGAAGACTCAAATGATCAGAACTTAGAAGACAGAAGACGTCAGTTAGGAGGTGCCTCTTCATCCATACTCAAGAAATCTCGACTCAACACAGGGCCAACCCCATCCATCAAACAAAAGGAAGTAGAGGCAAAAGCCCAGCAGGAAAGGGAGAAAAAGCTAAAAGAAGATGAGGAGGCGCGCCAAAAGAGTGCATCAGCAACACAAAAGAAGAAGTTGGCCAAAGAGGCTAGGGAAGAAAGGGAAGACAAAGAGGCGCAAGCTGCAGCGGAACAGGCGCTTAAGGCAGAGCTGGACAAGGCAGAGGCTGAACGCCAAAAGAAAGCCGAGCAGGCTGCTGCAGCTGAACAGAAGAAGAGGGCCAAAATAGAAGCAGCAGCAGAGGCTGGATTCCAAAAGAAAGCCGAGCAGGCTGCTGCAGCTCAACTGAAGAAGAAGGCCGAAATCGAAGCAGCAGCAGAAGCTGAACGGCGGAGGAAGGAAGAAGAAGAGAAGAATACAGAGGAAAGAGCGGATGACATGCTAGATGATCTTGATGCTAAACCCATCTCCCCTGTAGCCTTTAAATTGTCTTTTGGCCATGCTTTAATGTTTTCTGAGGTTTTGCAAATTACATATTGCATAAATTGCCCAAAACCTCACTGTTTGCTGTTTCACCCCATGGCATCATCCCTTTACCTTTAAAATCATGCCACAGCTCTCCCTGGGCCCAGAAACCTTGCAAATTCCCAAGAGAAAGGGGCCAAAAAAGTTCAAGGCCGCGCGCACGAAACCCCCGGCAAGCCAGTCTGCGACCTGCGACCCAGCGACCTAGTCGCAAGGTCGCAGAGTCGCATTCTCTCCAGTTTTCGGGATTTGCGACCCTGCGACCCAGCGACCTAGTCGCCAGGTCGCTAGGTCGCACTTTCCATTGTTTTCGTAGATCTGCGACCTAGCGACCCAGCGACCCCAGGTCACCAGGTCGCAAGGTCGCAAGGTCGCGCCCGGGCCCTGTTTGTGTGATCCGCGACCCAGCGACTCACCAGTCCAGTTTTGCATTAACGCAGTTAGGTTTCATCACTAAATTGTAACTGGTTTTTATCGCCATGTCGTTCTTATCGTGGGACTCCTTTCTAAATTTGACAGGTGAAGACATAGAGTGCATACCTGTGCTCTCAGATTCTAGTGACATGGCGCCCCCGCTATCTCGGAGAAAGGACAAGAGAATAGTGGAAGAGATTGACGAGTTGGTGGTGGTGTCCCCACCCCCAATATTCCGAGATACATTATGTACTTTTTCGAAAGACGACAGCATGAGATGGTACCAGATTTATCAGGAGTTCGCCAAATTGCCAGAAGAATTTCCGGAAGATCTCCCAGACCGAGAAGTATACTTGGCGGTAAAGAGGTCCAAACTACATCTGGCAGGGGCGCATCCAGCCATATTCCCATGTCCGGAGATCATAGACTGGATCATACAAAAGACAGACCCCAAGAAATTTGTGATCAGGGATTATGAAGGTAGAGCTTTCACTACGCTGGTAGGCTCGGATGCACACATTTATTATTCACTGCCTTGCCCAAACCAGCATTTCACTCGAGAATGGGATGCTACTCACGCCGTCCAGATAGTTGATACTATTAAGAAATGGTGGGAGGAGCCCGAGAAGTTCAAGGTAAAAAAGAACCAGGAATACCCAGTGGCGAGCCTAAGAAAAGTTTACAAATTGGTTGCTGCCATGCTCTGCAGGCTTTACGGGCGCCCAGATTGCTCCACTTTCAACGGCAGTTGGGCCACTATTATGGAGTATGTGACAACACAGGGCACCCGTTTTAACTGGGCTGGCATACTGATGACGTCGATGCAGACCAACTTGAACTCGGCATTGGCCCCGGACGAAGGAATGCCTGCTGAATTTTACATGGCTTCATACCTACTAGATGCGGTTTGCGCCTGAGTAGAGTTTGATGGATGGGAGCACAACTGGGACTCCGAGAACACGCGCGCAATTCATCTACAACTCAAGGTATTTTGGGAGTCCAAATACAAACAGGATATAGATCAGATCTCCCAGATATTTGTTCCCTCTCTGTACAGACATTTATTTGGCCAAGACGCCCCTTGCATGTCATGGCGGGCCAAAGAGACTCTGGTTAAAGTGGCGCACTGGTTCCCTTTCCCTGGGTACACCTTCATCCGAGTCTTTGGAACTTACAAAGCGCCACATGCTATGCCTTGCTTCGTGACGGACAAAATGCTGATGCAGGAGGTGTGCTTTCAGATGTCACATGGATTCTCCAACATCCTGTCTAAGGGAAAAAAGAAGCCATGGCCCACTCTGCCCCTCACTATTGGTGCATTCACAGTTAAAGACTTCAAGGAAGTACTAGCAGAGGCAGAAGCAATGAGAAGTTATCAGCTGGGGGCACTAGAACACCGAAACTATGACCCAGAGAGATTAGTCCCTGAACACTGCCGGAGAGCCAACCTCAAGTGGACTTATCAGCATCTTGAGCGCCCAGCGGAAGATGAGAGAAGAAACTGGTATAATTATGAAAGACAACTTGCTCCGGGAATTGACGTGGTCCAGGAAGACTCAGATGATCAGAACTTAGAAGACAGAAGACGTCAGTTAGGAGGTTCCTCTTCATCCATACTCCAGAAATCCCGAATCAACACAGGGCCAACTCCATCCATCAAACAAAAGGAGGCAGAGGCAAAAGCCCAGCAGGACAGGGAGAAAAAGCTAAAAGAAGATGAGGAGGCGCGCCAAAAGAGTGCAACAGCAACACAAAAGAAGAAGCTGGCCAAAGAGGCCAGGAAAGAAAAAGAAGACAAGGAGGCACAAGCTGCAGCGGAACGGGCACTTAAGGCAGAGCTAGACAAGGCAGAGGCTGAACGCCAAAAGAAAGCCGAACAGGCTGCTGCAGCTGAACAGAAGAAGAGGGCCGAAATAGAAGCAGCAGCAGAAGCTGAACGGCGGAGGAAGGAAGAAGAAGAGAAGAACACAGAGGAAAGGGAGGATGACATGCTGGACGATCTTGAGGTAACTCCTCTTGACATACCTCTGGGCCGTACAAAAATCTCTGATGTTAGATCACCCCAGAGACAGGAAGAAGATGTGTTCGACCTGACCAGACTCACATTTGATCAGTTTTCGTTCAAAATCCGTCAAGAGAAGAGGAGGTCGTTGGCACAAAGTCCCTCTGCATCATCCGCAGTGTCAATAGGCAAGGATATAGTTTTGGATACCAGGACTAATCCGGTAATGATAGCATCAGCAGGTACTGCCTTCGCTGCGGCTACAGAAGAGAATGTAACCCGGATGAGTAGAGAAATAGTAGCTCTACAAAACAGACTGCACGCAGCTGAGCAACGCGAAAAGATGGCAGAGCAGGAGAAAGCGACATTGCAAGCGGAAGTCCAGCAACTTCGAAACCAAGCTCTACCAGCAAATGAAGTCTCGCTTGCCATTTTCAAGGAGTGTGAGGTGTTGGAAATGACTATGAGACAGGTATATGGTGAAATGTTCACCATCAAACAAATAGTCGCTCCTCTGGCAAGAGCACGAATGGAAACCAGGCAAAGACAAGATCAGCTCAAAGAGGCTTCACAGGCTTTAGACAGGATGATGGGTTGGACCATACAGTACCCTCAGGCACCTGAAAATTTGCCTAAGAGGGACTGGATCCACACGTAGGATGCAAAAGTTCAACTCCGTATAGCGATGCAATCTGGAGACAAATTGTCTAAAGACCTGGACAAAGTGATGTCCTCGTACGACCACCTGATTAGTGGTATCGACTCAATGCATACGCTGCATCACATCCCATCGCTTGGAGCATTAGAAGAGGAGAAAACCTGGGAAAAATTAAACCAGGATATTCAAACATTCTTGCAACCTATCAAGCAGGCCGCAGCTGATCCAGAGCCTTCCGCATCTCAAGAGCATCTCAGTCAATTCATCGCCGCTCCAGCGCGGATTTATACCAAGCTTGCGTCACTCTCAAATCAGATCGGACAGAAATGGGAGACCTTAGTACCAAACGCTTTGGAATGTGTGCATAGGCTGAAAGAAGAGGTACCTCTGGTGTCCCCCATAGCGGCAGAATACCAGGCATGGCAGGATTTCCTCAGGGGACAACAGGTTGACATCCCTGACATTAACATTTCGCGTCCCGGCAGCAGCAAGTCCTGAGCAGCAAGAAGAACCAGGTCGCAAATCGCACCAACAGGACAGGTCGCAGGTCGCATCTCCTACCTAGGTCGCAGGTCGCATCACCTACCCAGGTCGCAGAAGGAGTGGGTCACAAGGTAACCCAAAGGTCAAGAAGGCGAACAGTCAAGGAAACCCAACGGACAAAATTTTGGCATTATAAATACTCCTACGGGACATTGTAACAGGGCTTTTCTTTTTGGGAAAACTCAAGAGCTACATGCATTTGTATTGAAAGATCCTACATTTGAGCATATGAATATAGAGTCTTGTTAAAATACCCTATGGTTATGATGTGTTTTGCTGTATGAACACTTTGCGTATTCTTTGTACAGTTTCAGAATATCCTATGATTAATGAAGCTGCATTATTCATGTCATCATTTATGCGTCATGGCTATCCGTGTTGTATCAATGATATTCATTTCATTATCTGCTCTATTAATGAATGTTAATGAACTATTTTGTTAGCATTTCGTTTCATCTTTCAGTAAGTGGTGAGGTATCTTATCATAAAGAACTATTTCTTTTGTGATTGGACTACCGAACAAGCATTACCCCACAAAAGATGTGTTGCTAATGACATCTCTTGAGGTGTGTGTGCTTTATCTATAATCTTTCTACGCATAGTGTTTGATTCGTGCTTAACACATTAATCTTGTATTCTGTATCATGTGAATGAGTGTATGTCCGCAGGTTCGAACAGGTTCTTTTGAGACCGAAGGGAAGTCATCTTAAGTGGTAGCCGGACCCACACCCCGGACGGGATCCCTACTCCAAACGGTTTAAGGTCTAATTGGGACTTTCTATCGGGGAGATCCCCTACTGTTGGCTGGAAAAATTTTCCCGTCAACAGAATTGGCGCTAGAAGGAGGGCCGAATGGCAGCCTCCCAGCACACAACAAACATCCCATCACAAACTCCCCAAGGGGAGGTCATAAACAATGAAACTAACCCTCCTCTTCCAGAAGATATTCCAGGGAGGGAGCTTCGATATTATGAAATCACTAGGGAGCAGCTGAGAGCCTTACGCCCAGCTGCCTGAGATCTTGTCAACCATTTACGGTTCACTCCAATCATGGAATACCTTGCCCATACTAGAACTCCACCCGAGAACATCACCCGTAACGGTGCCATCGCTAGTACCATACCCGAGCTCGTAAATCTCATGTTGGAAGACCTCGCAAATGCCGTTGAAGAAAATGATCCTATCCTCCAAGAGGGCGAAGAGTTTGCTGACACCGAGCCTTTCCCCGACTCCCAGCCTAACCAGACTCGACAAAACAACAACCAGGCACACCCCCCACCCGGGGATGGTGAGGGAGGCAGAGGCCGAGGAAACATAGATGGGGGAAATCGAGCTCGTAGAAATGAAGGAGATAGGAATAGAGGGCGAGGGGCCGGAGGTAGAGGAGATAGAGGCCGAGGCCAAGGAAACCAAGCTCGCAACCGCCACCCAAACCCAGTAAGGCCTCCTGTAAACAACTTGGGATATCTTAGAGATTTTCTGCACCGTGGGAGACACCAAGACGAACACTCCCGTCACGAGTCAGAAGCATCGGTCTCAGGTTCGGAAGGTGAATCTGAACATCATTTTAGGCAACACCAGCGGGCGAGAAGAGTGCAACCCCTGGCCTGGATGGCTCAATCCCCGTTAAACCTTTTAGGCCCGCTCCAGGATCTGCCTAGACATCCAGAGAAACATCTCCCTAAGTTCGACCCTGAGAAGGGCACCTTAGCTGAAGATCATATCAGCAGCTTCTATTTGTCTCTGCAAATCATGAGAGTCCAGTCCGATGATTTCGCATGTCGACTGTTTCCCCATACCCTCGAAAACAAGGCAGCCACTTGGTACCGCTCTCTCCCCAGTACCTCCATCACTTCATGGGAACAATTCCGTCGCATTTTCCTGCATAAGTTTTCGGAAGATAAGACTCCTTCCATGCTTCTAACTGAACTGAGCACCATCAAGTGTCAAAAAAAGGAAAAGGTTAAGGACTTCAACCAACGCTTTGCTACCATACTGCAGAAATTTCCTCCAAACTTAGCATTGGATGACTCAATCACTATTGACTACTACACCAAAGCCCTACCTAGAGATATTGCAGTTTTCGTGAAACGTGAAGCCCGCGCTAACCTTACGGCTAATTATGAGGCTGCTCTCGCTGTGGAAAAAGACATGCTTTCGATAGGAGCCATCGATCATGAAGGGAGAGATGATCACAAGCCTAACACAAAAAGAGGTCAGTCCTCCACTCCTAAGGCTACTGATAGGGATAGAGATGCTTTTGACTTTGAAAGCATGGCCAAAACGCTCAAGCATTTAACAAATGAAGTCACTGACCTCAGGAGAAAGGGCGCAGAAGCCACGACTAGTAGTAGACCACCAAAACCTTTTTTCAGAAAAAGTAATCTCAATACTAACAGACCTCCATCCAACACAAATACTGCTCTCAATGTGGAAGAGATAGGGAAAGATAATTTCTGTTCTTTCCACCAAGCTGCCCATTCCGAGAAAACATGCCCTCAGTGGATTGGCAGCATGACAGCAGTAGTTAATCAGCTTTTAGATGATCAAACTCCAGGGGATGTGACGGAGGATGAGTTTTCAGATCACGATGAAGATCCGCCCTCAAATGAAGAACCAGGATCCTCTATCCTTGCTTTTGACATAATTCGAGGTGGAGAAAACCATACCCCTATCGATATTTACATGGCAGATGCTCCCAAGGATCAGCCCGTGCGGAACTATAGCCTCAGAAGCAAAGGACCTGTTCCCGAACAGTCTTATGAAGACAAGAAAAGGGCTTTCCTAAGGAAAATCCTGCCCCCAGGGAACGGAAAACAATCTGTCCCGGAAAAACTTCCAAACAACACTACCCGAGCGAGTCAAAAGAGCAAACTTCCGACAGAATCCTCTAAGACTTCCGCCGAGCCTAGCCCTCAACGAGATCCCAGCTATAACATTGTTGAAGATATGAAGAAAACAAGAGCAAACATTTCTCTCTATGAGTTGGCCCGCATTACTAATCAAAAGGAGCTCATTCTTAAGGCTTTCGCAAATACTTCAGCTACGAAGACTGTGAGCAACACGTCTGCGCAAGCCGGACCAGATGTGCAATCCATAGTAAACGCCATTAATACAAACTCTAGAGGATCCACACCCCCTTTCCTTTTGTCCTTCGAGATTTTCAACTTCAATGTTCACAACTGTCTGGTCGACTCCGGGGCCTCTACAAACGTCATGCCTTTGTCTGTCTGTAAGAAACTTAACATTCGCCCGGAGAAGACTGATGCAAAAATCATACAACTCGATAGATCACAAGTACCCGCCATAGGAGAATTGAACAATGTCATCATCCGCTTGTCATCAGACTCTAGGGTTCATCAATGCATTGACATTGTGGTTGTCGATATCCCGGAAGCATACGGTCTATTGCTCAGTAGAGATTGGTCCAGCAAATTACAAGGCTACTTTGCCACTGATTGGTCCCACTTGTGGCTTCCTTACAAAGGGCGAAATAATCAGATCAGAGTAGAGAGTGAACCCTATATGAAACACACCGTCACTGATCTGGATGTCGTTAATGAACCCATCAGCTTTGCACAAGAAGAGCTCAGCATATGTTTTCTGGAAGAAATATTTGGATGCTACCAACCCCCCCAGTCTCCTATAGGCCCCGAGGTTCAATCTGAAGTAGCCTTTGTCACTGAAGAGCAAGTAATTCCTGACTTACCACCAGCAAAGACCCCTTCACAACCTAGTGCCCTGAAGGAGCCAGAAAGTGACCTATGGACCTTGTATTATGATGGATCCAAGACTAATGACGGAGCTCGTGCTGGTTGCATATTGCTTGACCCGCACAAGAATAAATACTTGATCTCATGCCGGCTAGAGTTCCAGTGCACCAACAACTCTGCTGAGTACGAGGCATTAATCCTCGGACTTAAAAAGGCACTGGACTTGAAGGTAAAATGTTTGCAGGTCATTGGAGATTCCGAGATCATCACCCGCCAGGTACGCAACACTATTCATTGTTTATCTCCACATTTAAAGGCGTATCAACAAGAGGTATGGCGTTTGATTTCTGGTTTTGATGCATTTGGAATTAAATCTGTCCTTAGGATGCACAACGCAGCAGCAGATACTCTGGCCAACGCTGCTGCTAGATTCACCCCTTTGAGGGACGGCTTTTCTATTGAAATTGTATATAGGCCCTCTGTGCCAAACAATATTTCTAATTTACACGTTTTTAACGATGATCAACAGATTTTGGACTTTATGTGCAATACTGAAGTATTCAAGGACGCGGCAATCGATGAGGAAGAACATGAGAGTACATTACAGAAAAAGAATGATGAACACAAAGAGAACATTATGCCCAAGGGGGTGGTATCACTAGAAAAGATGTTTGATCTGCAAAACCGATTCCGCAGGCCTCCGAACACCAAAGTGCAAAGTTCCATATTGGCACATCGGCAAGTCAACTTGGGGACAGATGAGAACCCTAAGTTCGTTAACCTTGGCAAAGATTGCAGTGATGAATAGGCACTAGCTTTCACCCAGTTATTCCGAAAGTATCGTGATGTATTTGCCTGGACATATGAAGATCTACGTACATACGATACTCGTATCATTCAACATGTAATACCCATGAGGGAAGGCGTTAAACCCTTCCAACAGAAACTTAGAAAAATACATCCAGCTTTGGAGCCAATGATTCTAAAAGAACTTAAGAAGCTGTTAGATGCTCGCATCATTTTCAAAGTTCGTCACTCCACGTGGGTGTCGAATCTGGTACCTGTGCGAAAGAAGTCTGGTGAGATTCGCTTGTGTGTAGATTTCCGCAATCTGAATCGGTCCTCAAACAAAGAAAACTACCCGGTGCCTCCCATGGAACAGATATTACAATCTGTGTCTGGATCTGAGATGTTCTCCCTATTGGACGGCTTCTCCGGCTATAACCAAGTGCTGGTAGCTGAACCGGACAGATTGAAAACCACATTCCGGACAAAATGGGGAACCTTTGCTTTCAGACGCATGCCCTTTGGATTGATCAATGCAGGAGCCACCTTCCAACGAGCTATGGACATAGCCTTCCGCGGTCTAATAGGGCAGAGCGTGGTGGTTTATTTGGACGATGTTACTGTATTTTCAAAATGCAGGGGCGATCATTTACGCCACCTCAAGCAAATCTTCGAGAGGTGCAGGAGGTACGGAATATCGCTTAATCCTAAAAAGAGCGTTTTTGCTGTGGCAGAGGGAAATTTGCTAGGCCACATTATCACTAAACAGGGCATTGTGGTTGATCCGGAACGGGCTAAAGCCATCGCTCAGATTCCGCCCCCTAACAACAAGAAAGCAATGCAATCCTTCCTGGGGAAGATTAATTTTGTCCGTAAATTCATTTCAGATTTCGCGCAAATAGTCAGGCCACTGCAGGGAATGATTAAAAAGAATGCTGCATTCAAATGGAATTCCCCAGAGAAAGAGGCCTTCGACAAAATCAAAAGGGCTATAGCTGAAACTCCTTCCCTCCAAAGTCCAGATTTTGATAAAGGTTTCATCCTATACACTTTCGCTTCAGACTCCTCGCTTGCGGCCGTCCTCACGCAGAAAGATAATAACAACGATGAACGGCCCATTTCTTTTATGAGCACCGGTCTACAGGGAGCTGAATTAAACTATCTGGAAATTGACAAGCAGGCCTATGCGGTTTACAAGGCCGTAAAACATTTTAGGCCCTACATCTTGAAAAATCACGTCACGGTTTTTGTACCGCACCCAGCAGTCCGCTCACTTTTCGTACAGCAAGAACTAGGCGAAAGGCGGGGCAACTGGATGGCATGTTTACAAGAATACGATTTAGAGTTCAAACCAGCACATACCGTTAAAGGACAGGGCTTATGTCAAATGGCCGCAGAGGCTGCAAGTACTCGTGAGATGGAAGAAGAATGTTGGGAACAAGAGATCGACATGGATCAGAGCGACCATGTGCCTCAGCAAAATAGCCCTTCTTGGTATTCTGATATTTCAAGATATCTGGCCCAAGGCACGATGGACCCTGCTCTTACTGCCCGACAGAAGCGCGCAATAAGATTAAAAGCCACATCTCACCAACTGGTCCAAGGTAAGTTATTCAAGAAACACCACGATGGGGTCCTGTTACGCTGCTTGGAAACTGACGAAGCACAGAAAATCTTAACTGAGTTACATGACGGACCCGCTGGAGGTCATTTTTCCGGAGATACCACTGCCCATAAGATAATGCGTGCAGGATATTATTGGCCTACTCTTTTCAGAGACGCGCATGCATATGTTCGGAAATGCATTCAGTGCCAAAAGTTCGCCAACCGAGAAGCACGGCCAGCCGCACCACTACTCTCAGTAGCAGTAGAGGAACCTTTCCAACAATGGGGTTTGGACATAATTGGGGAAATCCTACCTCACTCTTCTAAACAACATCGGTATATCCTTACGGCCACTGATTACTTCACCAGGTGGGTCGAGGCAACACCGTTACGCCGAATCAACGATCAATAGGTAATAGAATTCCTCACGCATTCCATCATGACCAGGTTTGGCATTCCGACTTCTTTAGTTTTTGATAATGCGACTTATTTCTCATCTTTTAAGTTATATGATTTTGCGCTGGAAAATGGAATTATTTTGAAACATTCTGCAAACTACTATCCCCAGGGAAATGGATTAGCTGAGTCCACTAACAAGAACCTCATCCAGATTATTAAGAAGACCCTTCTATCCCACCAGCGTAACTGGCACAATGCCCTTCATAATGCACTGTGGGCTGACCGTATTACTCCAAAGTCCTCTTTAGGCACCTCCCCATTTTTCCTCGTGTATGGAAAAGAAGCTGTTCTACCTTCTCATCTATCTCTCCCGACCCTCCAGCTGTCCCAAGAATGTCATGGCACCCCGTGTCCCACCTTGCAGAACCGAATCGACACCTTGCTGAAATTGGAGGAAGAAAGGCAAAAGACCCGGGAAAAGTTTGCCATCCATCAGAGCCGAATCAAAAGATGGTTTGATAAAAAGTCCGCGGGAAATAAAATTTTTGAAGTAGGAGACCTAGTCCTTAAGTGGGATAGAGCCCATGAGGAAAAGGGGAAGCATGCTAAGTTCCAAGCACTTTGGACAGGCCCTTTCCAAATTAATGAAAAGATAGGATCACACACATTCAGATTACAAACCCTTGATGGACGAGTCGAGGTCCTCCCGGTAAACGGGCATGACCTCAAACACTATTTCACCTAACAGCCCTTTGAGGGCTGTCTGGTTTTGTACCATAGTTCCTTGTCTTTTATTTAAAAAAAAAAAAAAATTAAAATAAAAATAAAAAAATAAAAAAATAAAAAAAAAATAAAATAAAATAAAAATAAAAATAAATATATATGCATATATATATATATAAATAAAATAGAATAAAAACCTAAGGAAGGATTTTTTAGAGCTACGCAGATTGGCATACTGCAGCAGGTTCTCCGCTGATGGAAAGCCTTTCCCGATAAACTCAAAGGCGGCGAAAGTTGTTTGCCCTCTACACCTAGAGGTAGCACATTACCAAGCACAAGTCGTCAAGCAGGGGAACTTACCTCGCCAGTCTGAGAGGGTGTCCACAAAAGAAAATGCAGTGTAAATGGTAACCGGACCAGAAGGGAAGAGAGATACTCTATGCTACGATAGGGTGCCTGGGAAAAACCAAAGTCCTCATACCAGACCAGGAACAACCTCTCTGCAAGCAAAATAAGTCGGGATCCCTCATCCACCCAGGCTAAATTGCCATTTCAAATAAGTGCCATAAGCACATCTAAATAAGTGCCTCAGGCACATTCAAAATAAGTGCAATAGCACACAAATAAAGGGTAAAGGATTGAGAAAGGCTTCCTGCGCAGAGAGGTGATGTAACGACTCCGCCGGGGTACTGACCAGGCTCGCTGGCAGCGGAGCAACGTTCGCGATTCCTAGGCAGTGACTCCGCTGGGACCGAGAGGTTCGCTGGCAGCGGAGCAACACGATGAGGACAAAATAATCGTACCAGACCACAATGACGCTGAGTTCTCAACTGCTGATGGGGAGCTTTGAAAGAATTTGTTTGGACTCTTGAAAGCCGGACCAACAGCAGGTTGAGCAACCCAGCTAGGTGCCGAAGGCTAAGAAATGGCAACCACGAGGTAAAAAGGACAGTCAGCATGAACCCCTCCCCCCCCCCCCGCAAAGACTAACCATCAGCAGAGACTCTGAGTTCGTCCAGTGAATCGCCATTTGTTGCAGTCTCTACAACACCCTCCAAAATTTTGACCACCATTTCAAATTTTCGGAGCCCCTTAGAAACAAAGAGAAATTGCTAAGTCACTAAGTCGCAAAAGGAAACAATTCATGAAAACTGCGACCTAGCGACCTAGCGACCCCGCGACCTCAGGTCGCCAGGTCGCCAGGTCGCAGATCCCCTAAACTTATGAAAAATGCGACCTTGCGACCTAGCGACCTCGAATTCGCCGGGTCATGAGTCGCCAGTCCTGAACTGGTGAATTTTCGAGAAAATCGCTGACTTAGCGACCTTGCGACAGCGACCGGGTCGCCGGATGCTGGGTAAACGGGTCATAAACTCAAAGTTTGACAAATCTGCGACCTGTGACACACGTGGTGCCCGCCGTGCGACTTTCTATAAAGGGAGGTCGCAGTGTGGCCCACACATTCGGCGATTTGTAAGGAACGCCTCGACGACTCAGTGGCGAGTTTTCCGGGGTAAGTTGCCATTTCTTCTCTTTGTTTCCGTTTTAATGATTTTCTTACTAAACCCATCTCCCCTGTAGCCTTTAAATTGTCTTTTGGCCATGCTTTAATGTTTTCTGAGGTTTTGCAAAGTACATATTGCATAAATTGCCCAAAACCTCACTGTTTGCTGTTTCACCCCATGGCATCATCCCTTTACCTTTAAAATCATGCCACAGCTCTCCCTGGGCCCAGAAACCTTGCAAATTCCCAAGAGAAAGGGGGCAAAAAAGTTCAAGGCCGCGCGCACCAAACCCCCGGCAAGCCAGTCTGCGACCTGCGACCCAGCGACCTAGTCGCGAGGTCGCAGAGTCGCATTCTCTCCGGTTTTCGGGATTTGAGACCCTGCGACCCAGCGACCTAGTCGCCAGGTCGCTAGGTCGCACTTTCCATTGTTTTCGTAGATCTGCGACCTAGCGACCCAGCGACCCCAGGTCGCCAGGTCGCAAGGTCGCAAGGTCGCGCCCGGGCCCTGTTTGTGTGATCTGCGACCCAGCGACTCACCAGTCCAGTTTTGCATTAATGCAGTTAGGTTTCATCACTAAATTGTAACTGGTTTTTATCGCCATGTCGTTCTTATCGTGGGACTCCTTTCTAAATTTGACAGGTGAAGACATAGAGTGCATACCTGTGCTCTCAGATTCTAGTGACATGGCGCCCCCGCTATCTCGGAGAAAGGACAAGAGAATAGTGGAAGAGATTGATGAGTTGGTGGTGGTGTCCCCACCCCCAATATTCTGAGATACATTATGTACTTTTTCGAAAGACGACAGCATGAGATGGTACCAGATTTATCAGGAGTTCGCCAAACTGCCAGAAGAATTTCCAGAAGATCTCCCAGACCGAGAAGTATACTTGGCGGTAAAGAGGTCCAAACTACATCTGGCAGGAGCGCATCCAGCCATATTCCCATGTCCGGAGATCATAGACTGGATCATACAAAAGACAGACCCCGAAAATTTTGTGATCAGGGATTCCCAAGGCAGAGCTTTCACTACGCTGGTAGGCTCGGATGCACACATTTATTATTCACTGCCTCGCCCAAACCAGCATTTCACTCGAGAATGGGCTGCTACTCACGCCGTCCCGATAGTTGATACTATTAAAAAATGGTGGGAGGAGCCCGAGAAGTTCAAGGTAAAAAAGAACCAGGAATACCCAGTGGCGAGCCTAAGAAAAGTTTATAAATTGGTTGCTGCGATGCTCTGCAGGCTTTACGGGCGCCCAGATTGCTCCACTTTCAACGGCAGTTGGGCCACTATTATGGAGTATGTGACAACACAGGGCACCCGTTTTAACTGGGCCGGCATACTGATGACGTCGATGCAGACCAACTTGAACTCGGCATTGGCCCCAGACGAAGGAATGCTTGCTGAATTTTACATGGCTTCATACCTACTAGATGCGGTTTGCGCCCGAGTAGAGTTTGATGGATGGGAGCACAACTGGGACTCCGAGAACACGCGCGCAATCCATCTACAACTCAAGGTATTTTGGGAGTCTAAATACAAACAGGATATAGATCAGATCTCCCAAGTATTTGTTCCTTCTCTGTACAGACATTTATTTGGCCAAGACGCCCCTTGCATGTCATGGCGGGCCAAGGAGACTCTGGTTAAAGTGGCGCACTGGTTCCCTTTCCCTGGGTACACCTTCATCGGAGTCTTTGGAACTTACAAAGCGCCACATGCTATGCCTTGCTTCGTGACGGACAAAATGCTGATGCAGGAGGTGTGCTTTCAGATGTAACATGGATTCTCCAACATCCTGTCTAAGGGAAAAAAGAAGCCATGGCCCACTCTGCCCCTCACTATTGGTGCATTCACAGTTAAAGACTTCAAGGAAGTACTAGCAGAGGCAGAAGCAATGAGAAGTTATCAGCTGGGGGCACTTGAACACCGAAACTATGACCCAGAGAGATTAGTCCCTGAACACTGCCGGAGAGCCAACCTCAAATGGACTTATCAGCATCTTGAGCGCCCAGCGGAAGATGAGAGAAGAAACTGGTATAATGCTGAAAGACAACTTGCTCCGGGAATTGACGTGGTCCAGGAAGACTCAGATGATCAGAACTTAGAAGACAGAAGACGTCAGTTAGGAGGTTTCTCTTCATCCATACTCCAGAAATCCCGAATCAACACAGGGCCAACTCCATCCATCAAACAAAAGGAGGCAGAGGCAAAAGCCCAGCAGGAAAGGGAGAAAAAGCTAAAAGAAGATGAGGAGGCGCGTCAAAAGAGTGCAACAGCAACACAAAAGAAGAAGCTGGCCAAAGAGGCCAGGAAAGAAAAGGAAGACAAAGAGGCGCAAGCTGCAGCGGAACAGGCGCTTAAGGTAGAGCTGGACAAGGCAGAGGCTGAACGCCAAAAGAAAGCCGAGCAGGCTACTGCAGCTGAACAGAAGAAGAGGGCCGAAATAGAAGCAGCAGCAGAGGCTGAACGCCAAAAGAAAGCCGAGCAGGCTGCTGCAGCTGAACAGAAGAAGAGGGCCGAGATAGAAGCAGCAGGAGAAGCTGAACGGCGGAGGAAGGAAGAAGAAGAGAAGAACACAGAGGAAAGAGAGGATGACACGCTAGATGATCTTGAGGTAACTCCTCTCGACATACCTTTGGGCCGTACACAACTCTCTGATGTTAGATCACCCCAGAGACAGGAAGAAGATGTGTTCGACCTGACTAGACTCACATTTGATCAGTTTTCGTTCAAAATACGTCAAGAGAAGAGGAGGTCGTTGGCACATAGTCCCTCTGCATCATCTGCAGTATCCACAGGCAAGGATATAGTTTTGGATACCAGGACTAATCCGGTAATGATAGCGTCAGCAGGTACTGCCTTCGCTGCGGCTACGGAAGAGAATGTAACCCGAATGAGTAGAGAAATAGTATCTCTACAAAACAGACTGCACGCAGCTGAGCAACGCGAAAAGATAGCAGAGCAGGAGAAGGCAGCATTGCAAGCAGAAGTCCAGCAACTTCGAAACCAAGCTCTACCAGAAAATGAAGTCTCTCTTGCCATTTTCAAGGAGTGTGAGGTGTTGGAAATGACTATGAGACAGGTATATGGTGAAATGTTCACCATCAAACAAACAGTCGCTCCTCTGGCAAGAGCACGAATGGAAACCAGGCAAAGACAAGATCAGCTCAAAGAGGCTTCACAGGCTTTGGACGGGATGATGGGTTGGACCATACAGTACCCTCAGGCACCTGAAAATTTGCCTAAGAGGGACTGGATCCACACGCAGGATGCAAAAGTTCAACTCCGCATAGCAATGCAGTCTGGGGACAAATTGTCTAAAGACCTGGACAAAGTGATGTCCTCGTACGACCACCTGATTAGTGGTATCGACTCAATGCATACGCTGCACCACATCCCATCGCTTGGAGCATTAGAGGAAGAGAAAACCTGGGAACAAGTAAACCAGGATATTCAAACATTCTTGCAACCCATCCAGCAGGCCGCAGCTGATCCGGAGCCCTCCGCATCTCAAGAGCATCTCAGTCAATTCATCGCCGCTCCAGCGCGGATTTATACCAAGCTTGCGTCGCTCTCAAATCAGATCGGACAGAAAAGGGAGACCTTAGTACCAAACGCTTTGGAATGTGTGCATAGGCTGAAAGAGGAGGTACCGCTGGTGTCCCCCATAGCGGCAGAATACCAGGCATGGCAGGATTTCCTCAGGGAACAACAGGTTGACATCCCTGACATTAACATTTCGCGTCCTGGCAGGAGCAAGTCCTGAGCAGCAAGAAGAACCAGGTCGCAAATCGCACCAACAGGACAGGTCGCAGGTCGCATCTCCTACCTAGGTCGCAGGTCGCATCACCTACCCAGGTCGCAGAAGGAGTGGGTCGCAAGGTAACCCAAAGGTCAAGAAGGCGAACAGTCAAGGAAACCCAACGGACAAATTTTGGCATTATAAATACTCCTACGGGACATTGTAAAGGGCTTTTCTTTTTTGGGAAAACTCAAGAGCTACATGCATTTGTATTGAAAGATCCTACATTTGAGCATATGAATATAGAGTCTTGTTAAAATACCCTATGGTTATGATGTGTTTTGCTGTATGAACACTTTGCGTATTCTTTGTACAGTTTCAGAATATCCTATGATTAATGAAGCTGCATTATTCATGTCATCATTTATGCGTCATGGCTATCCGTGTTGTATCAATGATCTTCATTTCATTATCTGTTCTATTAATGAATGTTAATGAACTATTTTGTTAGCATTTCGTTTCATCTTTTAGTAAGTGGTGAGGTATCTTATCATAAAGAACTATTTCTTTTGTGATTAGACTACCGAACAAGCATTACCCCACAAAAGATGTGTTGCTAATGACATCTCTTGAGGTGTGTGTGCTTTATCTATAATCTTGCTACGCATAGTGTTTGATTCGTGCTTAACACATTAATCTTGTATTATGTATCATGTGAATGAGTGTATGTCCGCAGGTTCGAACAGGTTCTTTTGCGAAGGGAAGTCATCTTAAGTGGTAGCCGGACCCACACCCCGGACGGGATCCCTACTCCAAACGGTTTAAGGTCTAATTGGGACTTTCTACCGGGGAGATCCCCTACTGTTGGCCGGACAAATTTTCCCGTCAACAGTCACCTTTGGCTCGAATCCTCTATTTTTTGTTTCGCCTAAAACCCCCACTACTACCTAAGGCCACCAATCAAACAGCTCTGTTGTATCTTCCCAAAATACCCCAAGCATTGATGGCCTAAAACTATCTTTGTAGACCCTTTAGATAAATCAAGTACATTGTATTTTGGATCTTCAACACATTAATTTATCATAAACTCTATATTACACTTAATGATCCCAAATTCTAGGTTTCAGTCCAAAAGCCAAGTCTAAGGAACCTTCCACTAGGTCACCTAGGGTTTCACAAAGTCATAGGGTGGATTTGGTATCCTACAAACTATGTTTTTCCTGTATGAAGAAACTGCATTCAAAGAAGAAAGGGACAAGCGATTTTGTCCAAAAATCATCAAAGAGGTCATTTAAGGAAGGCTTTTCAGCCTAAAGCACAAATCTTGCAGGGGGCCAGCTGCCCCTTGATCACATTTCTGAAAAATAATCAAATGGCCATCAACCTACAAAAGAGGTAAGGTGATGGGGACAATCATCACAAGAAGATCATTAACAGCAAAGAGAAAGTATCAAGCATATGTTTGATGAGAATCAGGGTTTGTGACTGCTTTGGCCAAACAAGGGACCATTACTAGGGCTACAAGGATAGAAGAGCACATCCACACCATCAAGTGCACCTTGAAAATTATTTAGAAATAATAAATGATGTTTGAAAGGTTTTAGAAAACTTATAAGACAACACTATTTACTTATTCTAATAGCCCTGAAACCTAGGAGTTTGGGAAGATTGAAAAAAATGGTCAAGAAATGATGATGAAGCCTCCTTCACAATAGCAGATGGCATTTAAAGAGTTTCAAGCTGCCCTCTAGGGTTTAACAAAGAAGCACTATTTTCACCTTACCAAAGGAAGAAAATGGCAAAGAGTATCAGCACGAAGGCCAAAAGTTTCAAAATACAGTCAAAGGCCTCTTAAGAAGGATCAAATGAGGCAAGCATGAGGTAAAAATTCCTAAAGAGGTAATTATGATAAGCATGGGTTCACTATTGAAGAATAAAGGTGTTAAACTCCAAAAAGACAGTGATCTAAGACAGAAGTTGTTTAGGCACCTGCAAAAAAAGAAGTTGCCAAGGGGAAGATACAAAATGGTTTAAATTGCTCACCTCCCCCCACCAGAGATATATCATTGTCAAACTGGTCCGAGGAACAAACATATGATTGATATAAAAAGAAGAGAAGCCTCCAAAATGGTTTCCTTATCAAAGGTATATTGTGTAAGAGATAGATTAGCCATGAGTGACAGTTCTGCAAGACTGTCACAAATAGTTACCTACAGGAAAATTGGTAAGGACAAACAAACCTCATTTTTCTCATAGTGATGGTGTTGGTGTCCCGTGTTTTGATAGTTTGGAAAATCAAAATACAAGGCAACATCAGAACCAATCTTTAGAGTTCCAGGATCTAGTCCTCCTGTTCTCAGAGAGGGATCTCTCAAATATTTGTTTGCAAAGGTTTATCTTGTGTGCTTGAGTATGGATTTTAGACTAGTTATAAAGTGCAGATGTTTGTTTGGTTGGATTGAGTTTAATATAGCAGAACATGAAAGGTCTAATAAAGATAGACAGAAAGAGGAAATATCTGGTTCATTGGGCAATGCAGTCTAAATAAGGTCATGACAAACTCCTCAAGAGATATGGGATATCAAAGGGCAAATCTAACTTGGCCATAGGATCCTTTTGTTTTTGGAATGAAGTGAACATTAATGATTTGGAAAGAGAAGCTTAATTCTCAACAAAGGGAACTTGAAGAACAGAACTTAAAAATAAAGAAATATTTGATAGACAGGGCTAACCATAAATTCTACAAACATTCTTTAAGAAAATAATGACTTCGAGAAAACTTTTAAAATGAAATCTAAGATTTGGGGAACACCCTATTTCCTCAAAGATTTTATTTTAAAGGACTTAGAAAACATAAAAGATTCACTGATAATTGTAGTCATAGAAGAGGGAACACCTAAATAACATCTATGTTTACAACTATAAAGACCTTCAAAACAACTGTTCAAGCAATGGCAAAGGGCAAGATCAAAATCGACCTCTCTGATTAACTTAATACAATGGTACTTCAAAGGGAGACTTCAATAACAACTTTCAAGTGATGGCAGACAAGCAGGGAAAACCATAAATAATGTTGAAACCAACTATTTGAGCTATTATATAAATAAACAAGCATGAAGACTAAAGAGAAAGTTTAAAGCCTCTAAAATACTTCAGCAGAAGAAAACATAAAACAGTGAAGGAAGAACAGATCTAAGCTGCTTCCATGAGTCATTTCTTAGTCTAAAACTTTCAACCTACTGTAGTAAGAATTTATGAAACGTAATGAAAACAGGGGAAAACGTTTGACAATTCAGAATACTTCACCAACAGCCAAGCTCATGGATCCAATGATAGAGCCTTCTCAGGAACAAACATGCAACAACATCATCAAGACATCCACGACTTCAATTTATTCTTCAATTTCAACAGACTTGTATATTTATTTCAGAGAGTTTCAATGTTACAACTTGTAATCAAACAACAACCAACACTCACTCATCTTCTGTTGTAGTATATATAGAAGGATGAGGAGTTGAGATCTGAAAAAAGATCTCAATTAAAATTAATACAGATTTAAATGGCTCATTGGCCTTTGAGGGGTTCAATGAGGAGATCTACATACATATCCTCTGTATTAAATGATTTTCATAATGATTTTTTTGTGTAACCAGCTCCAAAAATAGAAGAAAAGAGATATCAATGCCTTAGAAATAAGCCACTTCGAGGGGGAAACCTCCAATACATTACATAAATGAACAATTCTTCGATGATACAAATGAACAAAACCTCCTTCTATATATAGGAGTCCATGGGGCCACAATATAATCCTAGTGGGCCACAATGTAATCCTAGCCGACCTAACATTAATAATTTAAGGGCACAATAATAATAAAATGGGGGTTACAAGGGTACAATAATAACAATAAGTGGGTTACACTAACAACAATAAGGGACTATACTAGTAATATAGGGACCTAACATGCCCCTCTCCTTCAAAAAAGTGTTGTCCTCAACACTTGAATAGCTCTGGGTGCTTCTGTATAAAATTCTCATCCTCCCATGTAGAATCTTCAGTGGGTAAGTTCTTCCACTTGATGAGATACTCTGAAATTGATCGATTCCGTAGTTGTCGAGTTATTGTTTCCGTGACCGCTTCAGGTTCCAATATGATTTTTCCTTCCTCATCAAGTTCTGGCAATATTGTTTGAACTGGAAGATTTTCACCTATAACCTTCTTTAAGCATGAAACATGGAAAACTGGATTTACTCGCGAAGAAGCAGGAAGCTCCAATTTGTATGCCATAGAACCAATCTTTTGCAACACCTTGTAAGGACCATAGTACTTTGGTGATAATTTATTATCCTTCTTAGCTTGCTTGAGGGACATTTGTTTGTATGGTTGTAGCCGAAAAAATACCCAATCTCCTACATCAAAACTTCTCTCGCTGCGATGTTGATCTGCCTGTTGTTTCATTCGATTTTGTGCCAAATTCGGGTTATCCTTTAAGAGTTGGAGAACTTCTTGCTGATGCTCGATGTGATCTTCCACTGCTTGAACCTTCGAATTTTCCCTTAAAGATGATGTGATGGATGGTGGATGACATCCATAAAGTGCCATAAATGGGGTCATTTTTGCTGCAGTATGGAAGGAAGTGTTATACCACCATTCAGCAAGAGGTAACCACTTGACCCATTGTGTTTGTTTATCAGATACAAAACAACAAAGATATACTTCCAAACATTTATTTACTATCTCAGTTTGACCATCAGATTGAGGATGATAAGATGAGCTATGAGCTAATTGAGTACCCAAACAAGAAAATAACTCCGTCCAAAAATTTTTAGTAAAAATGGGATCTCTGTCGCTCACAATAACCCTTGGGCTTCCATGTAGCTTTTGAATTCTGTCCATAAATGTAGTAGCAACCGTACTTGCTTTAAATGGATGAGATAATGCACAAAAGTGTGCATACTTGGTAAGTCTATCAACTACCACCATGATGACACTCTTTCCTTCGGACTTAGGTAAACCCGTGATAAAATCCATTGAAATCTCCTCCCAACGTTGACTTGGAATGGATAAAGGTTGTAGAAGTCTCAGGGTCTTAATTGTCTCAACTTTATTCTGCTGGCAAACCAAACATTCCGCCACAAACTTTTGAATATCAGATTTAAGGCCATCCTAAAAAAATTCTTTCTTCACCCTGTGGTAAGTTTTTAAAAATCCTGAGTGTCCTCCTAAAGGAGAAGTGTGCAATTCCAGAAGAATCTTTTGTTTTAGTTGAGAATTCTTACAAAGATATAAGCGATCTTTGTACCATAAGGAATCATTTTTCCAACTAAATGTATCAGATGTACTAGGATCTTGCCGCAACTTTTGAATGAGTGTCCATACATCTTTGTCCTTCTTCCATTCATCTCTTGCTTCGGTTATCCAATTTGGTTGGATAATAGAAATGGCACAAAGCAATGCTTCCACCTCTTCATTCTTTCTTGAGAGTGCATCTGCAACCACATTAAGATTTCCTTTTTTGTAGATTATTTCAAAGTCATAACCCAACATCTTTGTGACCCATTTTTGCTGCTCTTCTGACGATAGTCTTTGTTCCAAAAAGTGTTTAAGACTATCATGATCAGTTTTTACCTTGAAGTGTCTTCCCATTAGGTAAGTTCGCAATTTCTTTAGTGCATGCAGTATTGCTAACATTTCCTTCTCATAAATAGGTTTCTGTAAATACTTTCCTTTGATTGGACGACTTTCAAAAGAAATGGCTCTTCCTTCCTGCATTAAAACTGCACCAATTCCATTTCCTGAGGCATCACATTCCACAATAAAGGTTTTTGTGAAGTCTGGCGTAGCTAAGACCGGTGCTAGGCACATTGCCTCCTTAAGACATTCAAAGGCCTTAGTTGCTTCAGGAGTCCATGAAAATGCATCTTTCTTCAATAATGTTGTTAGAGGTGCTGCTATTCTCCCATAATTCTTAACAAACTTGCGATAATACCCCGTTAACCCGAGAAATCCTCGCAATTTCTTTATGGTTGTGGCGACTTTCCATTCCTTAATGGCTTTAATTTTGTTAGGGTCTACTTTAACACCCTCGTGAGATACAATATGACCTAGATATTCCACCTCTTGTACTCCAAAGAAACATTTGGATGTTTTTGCATATAATTGTTTCTCCTGCAATAGTTTGAGCACCTAGTCAACATGTTCAACATGATCCTTCCAAGACCTGCTGTAGATTAGTATATCATCAAAAAATACTAGCACAAATTTTCTAAGGAAGGGTTTGAAAATGAATTCATCAACCCTTGAAATGTAGAAGGTGCATTGGTAAGGCCAAAAGGCATGACCAAAAATTCATAATGACCCTCATGAGTTCAAAATGTTGTTTTTGGAATATCTTCAGTCTTCATTCTAATTTGATGATATCCTGAACGAAGATCCAACTTGGTAAAATAAATTTCTCCATGTAATTCATCCAATAATTCATCAATCACAGGAATGGTAAATTTGTCTTTAATGGTGAGCTTATTGAGCTCCCTATAATCCGGACACATTCGCCATGATCCATCCTTCTTGTGTACCAATACTATAGGAGCAGAGAAAGAACTTTGACTAGGTTGAATTATACCCGCCTCTAACATTTCTGCAATCATACGTTCAATTTCGCTCTTTTGGACATAAGGATATCTATAAGGCCCGATGTTTGGAGGAACACTTCCCGGAATCAAATGAATAGCATGATCATGATCATGAATAGGTGGGAGTCCTTTGGGAGTTTCAAACACCTTGGAATGATTGTCCAAGACTTGTTGGAGATCTGCAGAAATAGATGATTTTGATGTCGGAACTTCTAGTGAGCATAATTGTGCACTTACGCCTCGTTGTTCTTTCTTTAGAAGCTTTGTCATGACATTATAGCTTATTATCCTTCCCGGCTTCCCTTCAATACCCCGTAATTCGACTTCCTTTCCTTCTGAAAAAAATTTCAAGAAAAGTTCTTGAAAATTAAAAGCTACCGTCCCCAAAGATTGTAACCATTGTACTCCTAGTACAACATCAGCACCTCCCATAGGAATGGAAAGCATTGGGCTAGTCAATACATATTCCCCCATGGTTAGCTTGATATTATGACATTTTCTAGAGAAATTTATAGTTCCTCCATTTGCAACCATCACTTGACATTCTGGTGCTAGGTATAGGAAACAATTTAATTCCGTGGCTACCTTACAATGAATAAAATTATGGGTGCTACCTGAATCAATCAACACTATTACCTTTTTCTTCTTGATCTGTCCTGCTATCTTGAGATTTTGAGGAGTGGTAATTCCTGCCAGTGCATTACATGATATGGTCGGATTCATTTCTTCCTCTTCTAGGGCCGGTTCCTGGTGTATATCCTCTTCTTGTTCATTTTATTCTTCTTCTTCACAATCTATGTAAAATAATTTCTTTTCAGCACACTTATGACCTTTAGTGTATTTTCTATCACAACTGTAGCAAAGCCCTTTTGCTCTTTTTTCTTCCAATTGTTGTGGTGTCAACCTTGTAGGTTGTGGAAATCTAGGCGTAGCAACACTTCCTTTATAGAATTGAGTTGTAGGCTTCCTTGTCGCCATAATTTTACATTCAACTTTTCTTGCCAACCTGAATGCCTTCTCCAATGAATCAGGTTCCAAAACACGAACTTCATGTTGGATGTTATCCTTTAGAGTACCTAAGAAGAGATCAATCCTGTGTTCCTCTCGAATATTAGTTACCCTTATATTCAATTTTTGGAAGTCCTCAATGTGCTGCCCCACTAAACCCTTTTGTTTGAGATTTATCAATTGGCTAAAGAAGGTGTTGCTCTTTGTATCCTCATAATGTGCTCTCATTTCCTCCATAAAAATTGACCAAGTGACAATTTTTTTACGGGAGCAAAGCCATCGATACCATACAAATGTATTTTGTTCTAAATGTAAAGTTGCAATGCGTACCTTTTGTGTGTTTTGCACGTTATGGAGATCAAAATATTGCTCCATCCGTAGTATCCATGTTACAGGATCCTTTCCATAAAACTTCCTCATATCCATCTTTGGAATATGGTGGTTCTTCCCGCCAACATTAGAGTTTATGAAATCACAATTAACATTTATTTTGTTCTCATCATGAGGTTCTTCTACTATCTTTTCACCATTAGGAAACCTTTCTTGTATAAACTTTGTCAAACCTTCCATGTCCGCTTTTAGAAAATTCTTCATGTTTTCCATTTTCTCATCGATCTTAGCTTCCATGTCATCCATCTTAGATTCCATGCCAACCTCCATGCCATCCATCTTAGCTTCCATGCCTTTCTTCAAAACTTCCATTTCATTTTTTGTTGCTCTTTGCGAGAGTGAAATTTGTTGCACTTACTCTTGTAATTTTGATAGATCATGTTGCAATTCTTCGTCTTCATGAGTCATAGTAGAGCTTTCCAAAGGCTTAATGGGTGTTGAATTCTTTTTTGGGGCCATTTTATAATCCAATACTGATATCTATTCTACAATATGCCCTTTCAATCAATTCAACTTGATTCTTCAAACAAGACTTATGCAATTCGGAAACAAAATACACACCTTTTACTTGCTTTTGAGGAGCTCGATATTGAAATTGTATTATCTCTGTGATTGTGGCTCTTATATATCTGAAATTCAGCATTGAAGTAGCCCTCTAAATTCTCTTTTGAATGCCATAGGTCTGACCTGATTTGGATTCTCCAAGACAAAGTTGTGTCCAATATCCCACAATGACCTAATTATGGACTGGTTCAGTAGAGCGAACTTGTACGACTTGCCACGTGTCACTGTTTTGTCCTTTGTCTCTAAAATTGATAGAAAAGAAACTACAGTCCATGTAATTGTGACCAATTTTTACGGAACTCCAATCCGATGCCCAGAGAGATATTTATTGAACTTTTCCCATGATCACCTCTTTGAGATGAAATTCAGGAGCCTGAAAAAGCACTACCTTCCATAGATCATATCTCCAAAAATATTTCGAACCAAGCTCTGAAATTTTTTGACGAATTTCTTCAGGATTTCAGCTTCGCACCATATGAATTTCAGATTCCAAACCTTCGTAGAAAACATTTTATAGCGTAAATTCCACGATGACCTGTTTAGGAGCCTGAAAAAATACCTAACTTCCACATATCATATCTCCGAAAATATTGCGAACCAAGCTCTGAAATTTTTAGAAAAGCTTCCTCAGGATTTCAACTTCGCACCCTAAAAATTTCAGCTTCTTAAACTTCGTAGAAAAAAAGTTATAGAGAAAATTCCACGATGACCTGTTTTGGAGCAGCGAAACCCTAGAATCCAAAGCTCTGATACCAAATGTTGTGTAACCAGCTCCAAAAATAGAATAAAAGAGATATCAATGCCTTATAAATAAGCCACTTCAAGGGGGAAACCTCCAATACATTACATAAATGAACAATTCTTCGATGATACAAATGAACAAAACCTCCTTCTATATATAGAAGTCCATGGAGCCACAATATAATCCTAGTGGGCCACAATGTAATCCTAGCCGACCTAACATTAATAATTTAAGGGCACAATAATAATAAAATGGGGGTTACAAGGGTACAATAATAACAATAAGGGGGTTACACTAACAACAATAAGGGACTATACTAGTAATATAGGGACCTAACATATTTCAAGCTCGGTAGGAGTTTTGTTGACCTTTGAGGCATTGTGTGGTGACGAAGTAACTCTGCAGATATTCTTTGCATTGAATTTCCTGGCAGAAGTAACTTCTTTGGCTGTGTCGAGGAAAAAATTTGATCCCGATCAATAAATTTTGTTCCTGATTGAATACTTTGAGGCGCAGGTGGCACTTTAGTCACTGGGAGGAATCAATTCGCCTCCATTTGTGGCGGTGGAGGGTTTTCCTGATAAAACACTTTAGGTTTTTCTTTAAACTGTGTTTTAGATTGGGGATTAGGCTTTTGATAATTGTCTTAGCCGTAATCCGCATTAATCTATCCATCAATTTTATGCTCTGGTTCATTCCTGGTCTTCGACATTGATAATATTTGACTGTGCCTGTTTCATGGTTTTCTTGCTGTCGTGTCAGGCTGTGTAGGGTTTATAAGGCATCAATGCCTAAGAAAACATGGATGAAATGTGCGTTTCAACCCTGCAGGTGATTTCCTTGGATGAATCGAAGACGGGAGGGTCGTCACCCTCCTTCCCTGAATCTTCTTTGGAAACCATGAACAAATGATTTAAACCCTGCAAAAATGCGAAAACTCATTAAAAAATCCTGCTTTTATAGGTTTAACTACATCAAAGGTGTGTGGAGGAGCATGGTTGTTGGATGGCATCATCCAATGGTCCAGATTTATCGAGAGTGATCGTGGAGTGAGTGAACGGAAGACCAAATTCAAGCCGTCGATCTGCAGAGATCGACGGTCGAGATTGAAAGGGGCGGTCAGAGGAGAAGGATGAATCTGAGCCGTTGATCGCGCAGAGATCAACGGTCAGGATCGGGTGACGGAAATTCAGCCGAGGGGAATCGTTGACTGGGCAACGAAATCAGGTGATGAAATATGGACCGTCGATCTGCAGATCAGATCGACGACAGAGATTGATTTGCTGTGGTATGAAGGCTGGTTTATCGTGTAGGCACTTTGATTATACATCGGACACTTTCGAAGAGCGATAGCCATTGGATGAGTGGGCCCAGATCGGACAGCGGAGATTGATTTTGTTGGGCATCCTGGTTCGGACTATAACGCGCGATGGACGACGGTTGCACGGAGGTTTTCAAATCGTAAAAGGGACACGCGTCCACTGTCGTATGGAATCGCTAGCTGCCGGGGAAAAACCGCCCTCCGCTGAAGAGCGGTGCGAAAGAAACCACGCTGGTTTGGAAAACAACGCACAGATGGGGGGGTCCACAGGAATGGCGTGCTCTACACCGTCCGATCTGTGGAGAAAATCAACGGTGGCGATTTAATTTTGAACCGACGGGGACCACAAGGTAAGTCAGAGTCCGCACCGATTCATTGAAAATCCAGACTGGCGGAAAACTTTGGAAATAAATTAAAAACCCAAAAACACGAATTTTCAAAGGTTTTTTAATGTTTTTGGGCAGTGAAAACATTGGAAAGGATAAGCGCCCGACAGGTTTAGCTTTTGGTTTCGGCGCTCAGGCGTATGGATGAAAAAGGGGTTAGAGGTTTAGCCTAAGGGGGCTTAAGCCCAGAACATAGAAAATATGCGTTTTCTATGGTTTTTTAGTGTTTTTCGAAGGAATTTAAAGGTTTTGGTAAGGTTAAAAAGTGGGTTTTTAACCTTATAAAATGAATTTTGATGAGGGAAAATAGCAGAAATGTGGAAATGAGGGATTTTCATGGGGAATGGAGGGATAGAAAAGGAGGTTAGTTTGGGAAGGAGAAAAAGGGAAAAATGGGGTTTGCAGCAGTGTTTTAGCTTTGTAAATCAGCAGGATTTCAGAGGTTTTTAGGATGCAAACAGCAGTGTGGGATCTGGACAGAGGCATGAGGCCTTCAAGAGTCTTCAAGAGCCAACATTTTTTGATAGGGAAAATTGTTCCTTGAAGGCTCAAAACAAATTTAGCCACCTTTGGTATAATCAAATTTTACAGGTGGCTAACAGATGGCACACATGAAGACTAAAGGGGTTGTTGATGCTTGCTACTAGGGTTTTTACACCAAAAAGGTCTCCATTGCTTCACAGTGAAAAACATGACAAAATGGCATTTAGAGGAAGAGGCAAAATTCTCCTTTCAGTCTATCCACCAAGCAAATTAAAGGCATTAAGGATGCAGGGCTGAAAAATCCAAGGTGAAAATGCCACAATGGTCACAAGATTGTTGTTTACAAGTTTTGAAGTTCATGGAAAGGAAAAAGTGAAGAAAGACCTTCAAAGTTCACTAATTTCACTGTTTTCCTATTCTCATCAAAACTTTGTCAAAATGACCTTTGATTTTCAAAGAAAAGACTCATGTTTACAAATATGGGTCAAGGGTACAGTTTGAGCTTGTTTGAAAAGCTTGTCAATTTAAAGAGAGCGTCAAGATGCTCCAGTAAGGAAAAAAACCATATTTTAGAACTCTGCCACCTACAAGACAATCAAACAAAAAGACAGTAAAAAAAAGTGAAGAGAAATAAACATTAGGAAAGTGGGTTTTGGCATGAAATTTCTATTTTGAAAAAGGGTATAAAAGCCTCCTTTCTCTCTTCCCTCAACTCATTTGTTTCTTTGCAAAATAAAGGAGAGTCGTTGAAGAAGTTTTTAAGGTTTTCTGCAAGTTTTGTTGAAAATTTTTAGGCGCTACGCACCAGGCCATCGCCGCTGCGCACAGAGGAGGTAGTCGCAGTGTTAAAATACACTGCGTTGCACACCGGAGGGCAGGCACTACAAACCGGTGAAGGTGTTCTGCACAGGTCCAGTTCGACACCCGACTGCCTGCAAACCAACTCGGTGCTATGAACAGGAAGGCCTAATAGGAACGACCTGTTGGGTGGCGCTGCGCATAGACAGATTTTGGCTAGATTTTCTCAAAAATTGTGAAAACTGAATTTTTCTCCTCGTCAAGATGGCCACAGGCTCCTGCATGAGTTAAGAAAGGTTGTTCGTCACTTTCTTGCCCTCCAAGTAATATTTTTTCATAATCAAAGAGAGTATTAAAAACCCAATGTGCCCAAACCCTAATATTCATGAAAATCAAATATTTGATCTTCTAGGGCAGGGTTTACAAATTGGAGAGTTGTCATTTGTGTAAAAGCACTTAGCACCAACAAGCTTTCTCCTAAACTCTAAAAAGCACTCCTTGATTACTTCATTTTACCTCCATTTGCTAAAACGTCTGCCCTCACATCACTCATTTGTCCTCCCTAGACCTAAAATATTTCATCAAGAAAGAAACCACTTTGTTCAAGGATATCATCAGCCACCATGTCGGAGGAAGAGATTGATACCAACAATGATGAAGGCCAAGGGCCTATCAAGCCAAAACACAAGGGAGGAAGGGTTAATAGGTTTGAGCCTTTAGACACCATTCAAATCACCTCTTCTCCCATGATCCTTGCATGTTTTCAAGATCTTGGTTGCTATTAGTTCTATGAGAAGGTTAAACGGGTCCAAAGCCACTCAGATTTTACTAGGTTGTTCATTCTCAGCTTACAAAACCACCAAGTCAACCTCGCAGGAGTAAATTTTGAACTCTCATCTGAATCCATTTCTAAATCCATAGGAATACCAGATATTGGTGAAAGATGTTTCAAACAAAAGAAACTGGCTTTGAGCTACTATGCGCCCTTCCTCAAACCTAGTTGTCAACAAGGCTGCAAGGTTGTTTTCCCCTTCTCCCACCTGCTAGAGAGGTATGCCCTACTGATGAGGCAGATCATCAAGTACTTCACTTGTGAGGGGAGGTACTCTAGGGTTTATTCATATCACATAAGGCTTCTAATGCACTTCAATAGGGTTAAATTTCTAAACCTACCATGCTATGTCTACTGAAGCATTGACAAAATGGCTTCAGTGGTCAAGAAAAGAAGTTATGCCCACCAAATGAAAAGCCTTTTTTCACCACTCCTTGATTAAGATGATTGTTTTACACTAGCTGGAGCAGCAGGGAATCCCTTGGGAATTTTTCCTCTCACATGATGTATTTTCAAATCCCCAAGCCTTCATTCAGCAAAATTTTCCTTCCACTTCACACCCACTTACCTCCACTCCTCCATCATCTCCACCTATGCCTTCTCCACAAGGAAAAATACCTCCTAATTCTTCTCCTGATGCATCAAATGAAGATGATAACAGCGGAACTGATGAACAAGAAGATGGCAGTGAAAGGGAATAAAACAATGAGGCAGAAACATAGTTAAATGAAGAACAAGGAGATGACAGCAGCAATGAAGAAAAAGAATATGATGAGGGAAATAATGAAGATAGTGGGGTAGACATAGATTTTAATGAGGAAGAGCAGGAGGATGATGATGACCATGAGGAGGAATATGAACATGGCAGTAATGACAACAAAGATAGTGATTAATTGGAGCAAGATTGTGATAGTGATGACACAAATGAGTCACTCCCAAGTGCAGAAAAAGGTGTTGATGATGAAAAAGATGAAGACATAGAGGACAATGAAGAAAATAATGAAGATAAGAGTCAGCAATAAGATGCACAGGAAAACCAAGAGAAGAATTTACTGAGCATGACAATGATCACAATGATAGTGCAAACAGTGCTGAAATGAATGAAGATGATGAATATGAGGAAACCAAGGGAGATGATGAGAAAATAGAAGATCAAGAAAAAGCAGATAATGAGGCTGAAATAGATTTTGAAGAGGCAGGAAATGACCAAAGCAATATCACTGATAAGATAGTCAATGATGAGCAAGGCAACCAAGGAAATAATCATGACATTCATGACAGTTGTCATGACTATCATGACACTAATCAGCCTCTAAATGACAAAGAGAATCAAAGTGACAGTGTAGGGAATGATAATGAAGAAGACCTTAATGAAAAATAGAGCCAAAGTGAGGAAAGTGAAGAGGGTAATGATCAGTTTGAAGGCCAAAATGACAGTATAGAAAAAAGTGAGGAAAATGAAGATGATAGTGATGTTGAAGGTCTAAAAAGCAGTGACCCAATGGGGCATAAAGTGAATCATGAAATCCATGGTAAAGATGAAAGAGCTTGTGAAAACACTAAAGGTCATAGCAATGATGGAGATACTATCAAAACTACCATGGTCACTCCTCTCACATTCACATACCACATAGGAAAAAGAGATGTGTTTGCTGCCTCAAAAAGGTAAAGGGCCATCTCTTCTCCATTTATCAAGCCAAAGGACACAGGAAAGGAAAATATGGAAAGGGGTGAGCAATAGGTAAAGGTGAGGAGGATTAAGAGAATCAATAAAACCCATCAAAAGCCTCAATTCATTGATCTAGACTGTGACAATGAGGACAAGGAGAGGAGCACTAGATTGCTACTCTTGACCAAAGATGCACAACTTAGGGAGTGGGAAAGATATTTTGAGATGGAAAAACGTGTCATTTAGTATTACAAAGAGGAGCATAATTATTTCAAGAAGCTAAAGAGAGGCCTTTCTCTCCAAATGAAAATGACCAAGAACTATGCAAGGAAAAAAATGCTTGAATGTGCCAAACTGAAGGAGGCCCTCATAGAGCTAGAAAACCTAAAAAGGGAAACAGAGCATGATAGCCTTGGAATTTTGGATGAGGCTTCTCAATAGGTGTCAAAGACCTCTTGAGGGACCTCTCCACCAATTTTGGGCCAAGTTGAACAAAATTTTGTCTTTTTGAAGTTTTGAGCCCTCTATGTGCAACACCCTAGGCGCTACACACAAACTTGGTGCATCCTCATCTTTCCAAAATTATATTTTTGGATTCCTCACATCAACAGAAGTTTTCTCGCAAAATTTTAGATCATTTGGAGCAGTTTTGACCCCTGAAAAGGTAAAAAAACATCAAAATTTTGATCTTTCTGCCTTATTTTCAGACCAGGTGCTGCGCACAGAGCAGTGTTGGGAAAATTGTTTTTTGAACTAGTAAATGGCACTCACTCAGCACAACTCAAGAACATATGGAAATTAGACTCATCAGGCTTTCCAACGAGCATCACAGAGGCAAATTCGGTTTCGGGAAGGGATCCAAAACTCAGCCACAAGAGACCTTATTTTCTACTGAAGTGGCGCCGCGCACAGAGGCTGTCTAGCGTGTTTTGGACCAAAAGTCAAAAAAACAAACTCATTTATTGAAAATAGATATTTTTGAGTTTTTTGAGGAAAATTACTCTAGAATTAGGTGAAAATAGTTATTTTGGGATTTATTTCTTAGGATATTATGTGCCTTGCGCCTTTCATGGTCTCTTGGCCATAAATGACATTTATGGTTAAATTTGACATTTTCCTACCACATTTAGGGTTTTAGTCCTCCTTTTCTTCATAAATATAGCATGAGTCCCCTATGTATTTTGTTGGAATTTTATGAGCTTGAAGAGAAATATACATGGTTTTATGAGCTTGGAGAAGAAATTGGTTTTGTGAAGTGAATGAATGGCTTGTTTGGCTTGATGTTGGAGAAGCTTGTTTGCAAGATTCCTTAGCTTGGTGAATGGTGATGTCTTCTTAACATGTTAATGTTTTCTTGTTCTCATTATGTTTCATTCTTCTTGGTTGCTATAAATCAGAAAAGTATATGTTGAGACATGCTCTTTGAGGCACCTCAGTCCTCCTGTTTGTTATAGCCTTGATGTTTTCCTCATTTGGTCATCTCAAAGAATTCTTGATTGCTCCTTAGGTCCACCAATTTTTTTTTTTTTTCATGTATGGTTAGTATGCTAGTTTACAAGTATGATTCAAGGTATGCCCTACTTATTTGAAGCTTTCAAAACCCTATCTTGAAGCCTTTTGTGGAATATTGATTGCTAGGTTAAGTCAAAGAGGTCTCGTTCGATCTTGCCCTTTTTCTATGCTTACCAACTTGTTTCAGAGTTCCCAATAGCTTGATATATGATTTTTATGATTTACCTCTTCATAGATTGAGTTATTTGTTTTATCTTATATGTTTTCCCAAACTCTGAAGGTGAATTTCTAAAGTTAGAAGCTCTTATGATTTCTATGTTTCACTGGAATGTTTATCTTGGATATTTATCAGTTTAAGTATTGTTCATTGAACTTAATGGTTTACCCTATCTTATGAGTTGTAAATTTTAACTATATGTGTTTAAGACCTCTTAGTCTTTCCCAAACTTGATGTTCACTACACCTCATACATCACCTTAAGGATCTATTAGCCTTGCTAAATTGGCCCTGCAACACACTTTGTTTCATCATTTAGACACCCTTGAATTTCATTTGACTGCATAGCCCAATGGCTTTGACAGACTCTCACTCCACCTATTCCACTTGACCATATTACCCAACCAAAACAATCAACAAACCCTACACTTAAAAACTAGCCTAAAATCAAAACCCTAAATCAAAAAGAACACATCCTTTGCACCTAATAGAGAGATCCCTCTCTGAGTCCAGGAAGGCTACATCCTAGGAATCCAAAGAGTGGTTGCATGCTACCCTGTCATTTGGTCTACAAATCTACCAAATCACAAGACCCTAACATTCTGGCAATCACGGTGGGGCCTTCTAAGTATATAGTTTCCTCAACACCTCTTAAGACTCTTTAGACCCTTAGTTTGACTTAGAAAATTTAGTGAATCTGCCACCTCATTTCCACACTAACAATTTGGCGATCATGGTGGGACATTCTGAGTATATATTTGCCTAGAAAACTCCAATAGAATCAGTTAAACCTTTAGTTAATCTTAGAAAATTGACTGATAATATTTGGTGTTTTATCTGGTACATCATCACCACACTAACACAATGGTGATCATGATGCAAACTCTGAATCAGTGAAAACTAAGTAACTCTTAGGACTTTAGATACCCTTATCAAATCATTAAGAACTCACACTATCAACTAAAGAGTAGACTCTATTTGTTTCATCATCCTAGCAAGATGATGACTCAGCTATAGGACACTCTCATAAAATTTAAGAAACTCAGAAAACCCCAAAACACCCTTAGATTTGTTTCTTGTCAGTTACTGGTGGTGGACCATAAACATACATTCTTAAAAACAACAAAAAAATATCCACCTGGTGACTCCACTAGCCTCCAGTAGGCTTATTACTTCATTAGAACTCATTTGACTTCCTAGATTTGTTTCACACCAACCCTAAGAAGCTTATGAACCCATTTATATACTGTAATAAGTACCAAGAATTAAGAGAGGTCAGCCTTTATAAATAGTCCTAAAAACTTTCAGCCTCTATGAATTTTGAAATTTGAAATCTGGCTTCACATAGGATCAGTACCAGATCTCATCCGGACCCAAACCCTCCCAACATAGTTGATGATCCAGAGAATATTTTCTGGCAAACTTATAGATCTGGAAACTTAACCACTGTTAGGACCATCCATAAAGAAAGCTTTGTACCTGGACATCTTATAGCTTTGCAATATCCCTAGTTTGACTTGCACCATACCAGGAACCTCTTCAGAAGCAGGTCTCAAACTGATATTGACCAAATTGACCTTGAACCCTTAGATTTGCAGCAGAGTTGTAGTAGAGAGGCCTATCCTTCCACACCACCTGACTTTCAGCTTCTCCATCACTTCAACTCTTTCCATACCAAGTCTATTCAAAATCAGTTTTTTGGTCCAAGTACTTCCACCACACCCATCCATACCACCATAGTGAAAACCACTCCACTTTATCATACACCCCCTTTCACAAACCCACCTCTTGTAAATCCTCCATTAGCTCCCATCATGGTAGCTTGGTATGATCCCTTGGCCTAACATCAACCCCTAGTGCCTTTACCAAATGACTATCAGTCCAAGATCCCTCATTTCACAGGGGCCAAATCCATCACTGCCCAACAACATGTAGATAGAATCAATGATACTTTTGATTACATGGAGATAGAATAAGAGACCATTAAAATGAGTATATTTGCACAAAGCTTAGGAGGAGAGGGCAAAAAATGGTTCAAAGCATTAACTCCTAATTCAATACATGACATCCCTTCCCTCTACCAAAATTTCATAAACAAATGGGAAATCAAGAAAATTCCCCTCCAAATCTTGTCTAAATATAACAATCTTAAAAGGAATGTAGGGGAAAGTGTGCAAGACTATTGCACCAGGTTTAACAGTGTCTACAATTCCCTCCCACCTCACATGAAACCTCCACAAGGCCTAGCACTAGTCAAATTCCCTGAAGGTTTTGACCCTGACATGACTTTCCAATTAAGAGAAAGAGACTATGAAACCTTAGAAGAAATGAAAAGGGAAGCAATTAGTGCAGAGGTTAACTTGATTGAAAAGAGAGCGAGGTTGAAATAAGAAAAGAGAGTAACCTACAAGGATGAAACCATGTCCTCAACCTCTTCTTTTGATACCAAAATGGATAGCCTAATGAGAAATAAGGAGAGAATGATAGAAAGAATAAATTTGAATGAAAGGACACGTCCTAGGGAAAACCAAGCTAATACCCAAAACAGAAATAGAGCTCAGAACTTCAGAAGAGACACTCCTCAAATCAAACCAAGGGAAAATGACCAACAAATCAGACCTCCCTTTCAACAAAACTATGTAGATGAAGAAGAATGATAAATTATAGAACCTGAACAAAACCATATAAATCTAATAGGTTTTGATAATGAAGAAGATGTTTTTCTCACTGAAGAAGAACAATGCTTCTTTTCCTCAGATCAAACAAACACTAACTATGAGTATTCTGAAGACTACCGCTTGGGATTTGAAAATGACATCATGGAAATCCATAAGCAATATGATATTAGGAGTAAAAAATACCTAGATTCAGCCAATAAAGACCAAATTGATACTGCTGTTCGGAAAGTACCTGAAAGCACCCCTAAGAAAACAACAGAGAATTTCAACACTATGGTTAAGAAAGCTGAAGAAAACAAAGGAAAAATCAGCCAGCCAAACAATGAACTTAGCTGTCCTAGTACCTCCACCATTGACCGTAAGAAAACCATTTTGACTAAAACTCCAAATCAGGATCAATAAATTAAGAATGTAGAAAAGATCATGGCTGATAAATCTGACGTTAATATTTTTAGTTTATTGTGACTTGGATAATTGGCAAACCAAATGACAAGGCAACATTCAAACCAAGCTTTAGAGCTCTAGGATCTAGCCCTCCTAGTCTCATAGAGGGATCTCTCAATATGTTTGTAAGGATATAGTTTGATGCTTTTAAGGGTTGATTTTAGGCTAGTTATTGAGTGCAAGTTTGTTTGTTTGGGTTTGGTTGGTTGGACATGAATGATCTAGGAAACATAGATAGAAAGGGGAAATATTAGAGACATTGGGCAAAGGAGTCAAGAAAATTTATAACAAGCTCAATCAATGGATATGGGATATCAAAGGGAAAATATAACTTGGCCAGTAGATCTTGGGTTTGGTGGATGAAATGAAATGGACATTAAGGATTTAGAAGGAGAAGTAGAACTAAGGGAAATTAAGAATCCTTAATTATATGTACTCCTCAACAAAGGGACTTAAAACATTATCTGAACATAAAGAAGCATTCCATAGACAGGGCTAACCATAAATTCTAGAAATCACACTTAAGCAAATAACAATTTCAAGACAAACTTTTCAAATGAAATCTAGGAGTCGAGGAACACTCTATTTCATCCAAAGATTTCACTAGCAAGGATTTAGAAAACATATAAGATTCAAAAATAACTACATTCATAGAAGAGGGAACGCCTAAACATCTAAGACTACAATTATAAAGACCTTCAAAATAATTATCTCAGCAACAATAGAGGGTATGATCAAAACAAACTTCTCTGACAGAATGTAAACAATGGTACTTTAAAGGGAGACTTCATAAACAATTTTCAAGTGGCAGCGAGTAAGTAGGGAAAACCATAAATCATTCTTGAGACCAACTCTTTGAACTATTTATGAAATGAACAAGATTAAGGGTTGAAAGCAGTTAAACTACTCAATAAAACCTTCAGTAGATGAAAACATAAAGACAGTGAAGAGAAAATAGGTCTAAGGTGCTTCTAGGAGACATTTCTTAGCCTAAATTTTTTACTCTACTATAAGTATAGAATGATGGAAAAAAATGGAAAACAGGAAATAACAATTAACAAATTAGAATACATCACCAACATCCATGCTCAGGGATCCAATGATAGATCCTTCTCATTAACAAAACATGTCAAAACATCATCAATCTTCAAATACTTCAATTTCTTCTATAATCTTCAGCCAGACTATGTACAAATTCAAAAAGTTCGAATGCCAGCAACCAACCCCTCACAAAGAGCTCTTCATAGAGTATCTATAGAAGAATGAGGAGGTGGAACTACTTTTAGGGTTCAAAATGTTATTAATTATAGAGTAAATGCATTCCTAGCCTTGAAAACTACGCAAGGCCTAAGGTAGGAATGAATTCCACTACTTCTCTATTTAATAACTTTATCTTTTCTTCCTAAGGATAAAGTAGGTGAAAAGAATGGGTTTTAAGGCTTTCCCATGTCTTAAAATAATTTCTCTGACAATCAAAAGATGTTTTGTCAATGTGATAACTGTCAAAGTGTCTTTGTAGGTGAAATGCAGGCTACGAGTGGCTTTAGATATTTTGATGAATTAACTTCTCTGTCCTGATGTGCTCAGGGCTCCATGCCTTGTTGATCTGTAATTTAATCATCTCCAGCTTCATTCTTTGAACTGTAGGTTAAGTCTTTGGATCCTCAGGATTTGACTGTATCCTTTAACCTTTATCTTGAACTCTGATACTCTTCAATGTTTCTTCATTTAATCTTCACTATTTGCTAACAGATACTTTCTTTGCACTGGAGGGTTTGATTTAATAGTAGATTCTCATGACACATCGACTATATTTGGAGATAAAACCATTTTTTCCCTTTCTGTATTTGATCAGGCCACAGAGGATCATCATCCTTGGTCTGTGTCACCTTTTAGTGACTGTGGGACACCTTTAATAGCTTAAACTGCCATAAAACCTACAAAAACCAATAAATTCGTTAAATAAAATCTACGCGAGGGCTTGCACTAATTCAGAGGCTCAGGCGGAAGTGGAGGAGCTATGAGGAGGCAGTGGATGCAGCGGAAAAGGTTCTCATGGTGCAAAACCATGAAAACCAGGGTTCAAAACTGAGTTTGGCATGAAGAACTGGAAAAGTGGTTTTCAGGAATATCAGAGGTGTTATTCATGCAAGATTTGGGTGGTAAGTGGTATTGGGTTGGGGGAATGTGATATGGGTTGGAGGATGACACGTGTCCTATCAAAACCGCCCATTTCACGTGCAAGATGCATGGTGGGAAGGTCTGGCAAGGATGGGTGCGAAAATAATTCTTGACTGTCAGATCTGGGAGATCGACGACTGAGATCAAACGCGAAGGGGGAATGGATGTGCAGGAGGAATAAAGGTGGGACTCGGCGAGTGACATCATCGGTTTTTTCGGGTAGCAAAAAGCTATTGGGAGGAGTTGAAAAGAGGGGATCAATGGGAGCCGTTAGATTTGAGAGAACAACAGTGGAGATTAACTGTAGGGGGACTGGGGGGTACGGAGGGATTTCAGGGCTGGGTGCCTCCACAGTGAATGGGAAAAGGGGAGAAATGCTGGCTGTTGGATCAGGAGAAGATCAACGGTGGAGATCGAGGGTTTGGGGGGATTGGGGAGTACATGCCACCTTGGTCAGGTACCCCCCCAGTGAACCTGCATTGTAGATCTAGGTAGATTGACAGTTAGGAATCCATCGATAGAGAACCATCGGCAGAGAAAAGGGTTGGCAAAATTGACCTGTTGCGGTTTGCGATGAAGCGTGGACCATCCGATCTGGGGGAGATCGACAGTCATGAATCCATCGATGGAGATGAATTTCGATGGGGAAAAGTGTTTGGGAACAAGGAAACAGGGATCATCGATGGAGCGAGGACTTTTAGATCAAGGAGATCAATGGCTCAGATATATCGAAGCTCCGTATAAATAACAAATGGGCGGGGGACGGCGAAACAATGAAACAACACTGGCCGTTGGATTTAAAGAGATCAACGGCGGAGAAAAAATTGTTGTTTCACATAGAGGGATCAATGGCGTGGCGAAATGGGAAAATACAATGAAGAGACCATCGTTGGATTAGGAGGATTGATGGTCAAGATCTTTGTTGTGGGATGCACATTGCAGAGAGAAGGGAAGGTAGAATGAAAGATTGCGATGGCCAACGGAGCGCGGACCGTCGGATGGAAGTCGACCGACAGTTAGGATTCCATCAATGGAATGTCTATCGGGGGTGCAACATCGATGGGGTAAAGCTGAATCGGGAGGCTGTAATTTGCGATGGGCGATTCACCGATGGCCGTTGGATCTGGTGAATGATTAACGGCCGGGATTAAATCAGGGAATCGACCATCGACAGGAGAGGAGATAGGGGAGCGAGAACATTGGGAAGTGCGATGCACCAATGAGCGATGGGCGTTTGGTCGCAGGGCTGGGTTACATGAAGAAGAGGGGCTGAGGGCTTAAGTCGAAAGGGGCTTAAGGCCTTCTTTTAATAAAAGGTCAGAAAATAGGCCTAAAAAGTGAGTTTTTGAGCCTTTTTGAGGTTCTGATAGGATAAAAAGGGTGAATTTAAACCACATGAAGGGGGTTTTTCATGATTTAAATGGATTTTTCAAGGGTAATGAAGGGTAAATGAAGAGTATGAAACCCTTTTTGAAGAGGATAATGACTGTTAAAATGATTGAAAAATGGGTGAAATGGAGGGGAGAATTATGAGATGATGAACATAACCTTTTATCACAGTTCCTTTGTATCATCAGGATAATCTTGGAGGTTTTGGGCGAAGATTTTTAGTGTATTTGGTATATTTAGGATAAAGAACACAGTGGGCTTTCAAGAACTCACAAAGTTTTCATAAAAATTCGTTTCTTGAAAGCTTAAGAACCTTTTTAGCCATCATGAGATATAACAAAATTTATAGATGGATAACAGTGGCTCCACTTGGGGAGGACAACTTGCCCTTTTGGTGTCCAGAACCTCAGTTTATCAATCTCTGGCTTTTAGTAGACTAGTGCCTCATCCATTGGGAAAAATATATTTTCTTTCTTGCTGAAATTCTGTGCATTTTGATAATTCTTTTAATGACCTACAACATGAAATTTCTTTAAACTGCATCTATACCTACCCAAAACTACTTGTCCTAGAATTTTTTATTCTCTTAAGTGCACTTGGACTGGCATCTATTTTACATATTATTTTTGAAAAAAGAAAGATAAAACTATCTAATGCTACCCTTATTTCTTCCAAGAGTCCAGAATAAACAGTTGGACTCTAAAGCTTCTCTACCTTTTCTACTATCTGTCAAGATTAAGTTGTTTGACAGATCTACATTCTCTACATTCTAAAACATAAATTTAAACACAAAAAAACAATGATTAAACAGTCTGATTTTCTGTAGTTTCTATGGCATAAGAAACCAGCTGCACATAGAATTTTATTTGCAGAAAATTAAAACAAAACTGTGAAGGCTTAATATCTGAAAATAAAAGACATTATTCTTTCTTTTTGGCTCAAGTTTTGATCTATTTAGAGCCATCTTTTTCTTTCTTTTCCTTGGTTCAGATTTTGAACATGTTTGAACCATTCTTTATTCTATCCTAATCTATTCTACTGATAATCCAAGATTAAACAATTTGGCAAATCTTCTTCACTAACCTATCAATAGTAAATTGAAATCTATCTAGCCATGATTAGGCTGTATGACTAAATAGAAGTGTTTTATTTTAAGTAGTGGCATTTAAGCTTGCACACTTTCGGATTTTTCTTTTCTTTTTTGGTATGGGGTTGTACCTTTCTTCTTTTATATCTGCCCTCTTTTCTCTTTTTCTATTGTTTTTGTAATTTTTTTCTTTTTTCTTTCAAAGAAAAAAACAAAAAACTAACTAAATGCTCATAGACTAAGCTTTATTGACATTCCTACTTACCCTAATCTAACTTGGAAATCTCTGCTATTTGATATGATACAATAGTGCCAGTGCAACTAGTTAAGAAGTAACAAAAAATGGTAGAAAATTTGATTGCTTGTCAGAGATACCACAGGGTACTTTGAATGTGGGTCTTCAAAACCAAGGCCACCACCAGTGGTGACCACTCCTGATGTACCTGGTTCTTTCAAAGGATCAATTCTTGGGAACTTGAGCCAATCAGGGCCTCCATATACTCTACCATAGAATCAACAAAAACATGATGGAAACTTTCTTCTTTTAGGCCTTCCATGACTGGTAGGCTATCTGCATCCTTGACAGCTTTAATCACTGCATCTTCAGTGTGGCTCTTGAAATCACAATCATCATTTTCCTACACATCAAAAGGAAATGAAATTTCTTCTTTTTTGGGGGGGGGAGAGTTTCCAAAAACGCTCTGGGGTCCTTGAATTGGTATGACTGATCTTGTGAATTTAACATTTCAATTTCAGTTTCATATCTTTCAACCACCAAGTCTAGGAAATTTTTCTTATTCTCAGGTTTAGCATTGAATTTTGAGCTGAGAAGGATAACCTTTGGAAGGTCCTCACATTCAAGTTCTGCTAGCTCATAACGAAACTCTGCTATGAAACTTGACTGGATTTTTTCAAATTGCTCAAAGTCTTCTATCAATGGAGTCATTAGGTATTTTGGAGGTTGTGGAGTCGCTAGGTGGAATATTTGAATTTCGTTGTCCACCAACAGTATGATTGGGATTGCTCAATGCATTCCCAGGGGAGTTTACAAGGACTGGTAAAGTAATAGGCCTACTGGAGGCCAGTGGAGTCGCCAGGTGGAAATTTTTAGCTCTTTTGGAGGTAAAATATTCTATGGTCCACCATCAATGTTTATTATGAAACCAATCTGAAATGTTTTGGGTTTTCTGAGTTTTTTTGTTTTAAAGGAATAATGAGTCTACAAGAGCTTGCTAGGCTATTATGTACTCAGAAGTCCCACCGTGATCGCCAAAATGTTGTTGTGGCAATGAGGTGGTAGATTCACTGGATATTCTTTGATTTACTAAGGGTCTAATGAGTTTTTAAGAGGTATTTATGTGACTATATACTCATAAGTCCCACCGTGATCGCCAAAATGTTGGGGTCCTGTGATTTGGCTGATTGGAAAACCAAATGAGAAGGCAACATTCAAACTAAGATTTAGAGCTCTAGGATCTAGCCCTCCTAGTCTCAAAGAAGGATCTCTCAATATGTTTGTAAGGATATAGCTTGATGCTTTTAAGAGTTGATTTTAGGCTAGTTATTGAGTGCAAGTTTGTTTGTTTGGGTTTGGTTGGTTGGACATGAATGATCTAGGAAACATAGATAAAAAGGGGAAATATCAGAGCCATTGGGAAAAGGAGTCAAGAAGAAGTTATAACAAGCTCAATCAATGGATATGGGTATCAAAGGGAAAATAACTTGGCCAGTGGAACTTGGGTTTGGTGGATGAAATGAAATGGACATTAAGGATTTAGAAGGAGAAGTAGAACTAAGGGCAATTAAGAATCCTTAATTATATGTACTCCTCAACAAAGGGACTTAAAACATTACCTGAACATAAAGAGGAATTCCATAGACAAGGCTAACCATAAATTCTAGAAATCACACTTTAGAAGATAACAAATTCAAGACAAACTTTTCAAATGAAATCTAGGAGTCGAGGAACACTCTATTTCATCCAAACATTTCACTAGCAAGGATTTAGAAAACATATAAGATTCACAAATAACTGCATTCATAGAAGAGGGAACACCTAAACATCGAAGGCTGCAATTATAAAGACTTTCAAAACAATTATCTCAGCAAGAACAAAGGGTATGATCAAAACAGACCTCTCTGGCAGACTGTAAACAATGGTACTTTAAAGGGAGACTTCAGAAACAATTTTCAAGTGGCAGCAAGTAAGCAGGGAAAACCATAAATCATTCTTGAGACCAACTGTTTGAAATATTTCTGAAATGAACAAGCTTAAGGGTTGAAAGTAGTTAAACTACTCAATACAACCTTCGGCAGATGAAAACATAATGACAGTGAAGAGCAAACAGGTCTAAGGTGCTTCTAGGAGACATTTCTTAGCCTAAATTTTTTACTCTACTGTAATTATAGAATGATGGAAAAAAATTAAAAATAGGAAATAACAATTAACAAATTAGAATACATCACCAACAGCCATGCTCAAGGATCCAATGATAGAGTCTTCTCATTAACAAAACATGTCAAAACATCACCAATCTTCAAATACTTCAATTTCTTCTTTAATCTTCAGCCAGACTATGTACAACTTCAAAGAGTTCGAATGCCAACAACCAAAGCTCCTCATAGAGTATTTATAGAAGAATGAGGAGGTGGATCTCTTTTTAGTGTTCAAAATTTTATTAATTACAGAGTAAATGCATTCATAGCCTTGAAAACTACGCAAGGCCTAAGGTAGGAATGACTTGCACTACTTCTCTATTTAATAACTCTATCTTTACTTCCTAAGGATAAAGTAGGTGAAAATAATGGGTTTTAAGGCTTTCCCATGTCTTAAAATAACTGCTCTGACAATCAAAAGATGTTCTGTTAGTGTGATAACTATCAAAGTGTCTTTGTAGGTGAAATGCAGGCTACAGGTGGCTTCAGATATTTTGATGAATTAACTGCTCTGTCCTGATGTGCTCAGGGATCCATGCCTTGTTGATCTGTCCTTTAATCATCTCCAGCTTCATTCTTTGTACTGTAGGTTAAGTCTTTGGATCCTCGGGATTTGACTGTATCCTTTAAACTTTATCTTGAACTCTGATACTCTTCATTGTTTCTTCATTTAATCTTCACTGTTTGCTGATGGGTACTTTCTTTATGCTGGAGGGTTTTATTTAATAGTATATGCTCATGACACGTCGACTAGATTTGGAGATAAAACCCTTTTTGTCCCTTTCTGCATTTGATCAGGCCACATAGGATTGTCATCCTCGGCCTGTGTCACCTTTTAGTGACTGTGGGATGCCTTTAATAGCTTATACCACCATAAAACTTGAAAAAACCAATAAATTCGTTAAATAAATCCTGCGTGAGGGCTTGCACTACTTCAGAGGCTCGGGCGGAAGCAGAGGAGCTATGAGGAGGTGGTGGATGCTGCAGAAAAGGGTCTCATGGCGCAAAACCATGAAAACCAGGGTTCAAAACTAAGTTTGGTGTGAAGAACTGGAAAAGAAGTTTTCGGGAATACCGGAGGTGGTATTTGTGAAGGATTTGGGTGGTTGGTGGTATTGGGCTAGGGGAACACGATACGGGTTGGTGGACGACACGTGTCCTATCAAAACCACCCATTTCACGTGCAAGATGCATGGTGGGAAATTTTGGTGAGGATGGGCGTGAAAACAGTTCTGGATCATCAGATCTGGGAGATCGATGGCTGAGATCAAATGCGAAGGGAGAAAGGATGTGCGGGAGGAAGAAAGGTGGGACCTGGTGGATGATGTCATCAGTTTTTTCGGGTAGTGAAAAGCTGTTTGGCAGAGTTGAAAAGAGGGGATCAATGGGATCCGTTAGATCTGAGAGATCAACGGTGGAGATTAATTGTGGGGGGGCTGGGCGGTACGGAGGGATCTCAGGGCCGGGTGCCTCCGTAGTGAATGGGAAAAGGGGAGAAATGTTGGCCGTTGGATCAGGAGAAGATCGACGGTGGATATCGAGGGTGTGGGGGGACTGGGGAGTACGGGCCACCTCGGTCGAGTGCCCCCACAGTGAACCTACACTGTAGATCTAGGTAGATCAACAGTTAGGAATCCATCAGTGGAGAACCATCGACAGAGAAAATGGTTGGCAGAATTGAGCCGTTGCGGTTTGCGATGAAGCGTGGACCGTCTGATCTGGGGGAGATCGACGGTCACGAATCCATCGGTGGAGATGAATGTTGGTGGCAAAAAGGGTTTGGGAATGAGAAAACGGGGATTGCCGATGGAGCGAGGACCGTTAGATCAAGGATATCAATGACTGAGATATATCAGAGCTCCATATAAATAACAAATGGGTGGGGGACGGCAAAACAATGAAACAATGTTGGCCGTTGGATTTAAAGAGATCAACGGTGGAGAAAACATCACTGTTTCACACAAAGGGATCAATGGTGTGGCGAAATGGGAAAATGTGATGAAGCAACCACCATGGGATCAGGAGGATCGACAGTCAGGATCTTTTCAGCAAGATGCACATTGCGGAGAGAAGGGAAGGCAGAATGGAAGATTGCGATGGCCGATGGAGCGTGGACCGTCAGATGGAAGCAGATCAATGGTTATGATTCCATCGGCAGAATGACTATCGGGGGTGCGACATCGGCGAGGTAAAGCGAAATCGGGAGGCTGCGATTTGCGATGGGCGATTCGCCGATGGCCATTGGATATAGTGGACAATTAACGACTGGGATTATATTGGGGAATCGGCCATCGGTGGGAGAGGAGATAGGGGAGCGAGAACTTTGGGAAGTGCGATGGGTGTTTGGTCACAGGGCCGGGTTAGATGAAGAACAGGGGCTAAGGGCTTAAGCCAAAAGGGGCTTAAGGCCTTCTTTTAATAAAAGGTCAGAAAATAGGCCTAAAAAGTGAGTTTTTGAGCCTTTTTGAGGTTCCGATAGGATAAAAAGGGTGAATTTAAACCATATGACGGGGGTTTATCATGATTTAAATGGATTTTTCAAGGGTAATGAAGGGTAAATGAAGAGTATGAAACCCTTTTTGAAGAGGAAAATGACTGTTAAAATGAGTGAAAAATGGGTGAAATGGAGGGGAGGATTATGAGATGACGAACATAACCTTTTATCACAGTTCCTTTGTATCAGCAGGATAATCTTGGAGGTTTTGGGCGAATATTTTCAGTGGATTTGGTAGATTTAGGATAGAGAACATAGTAGGCTTTCAAGAACTCACAAATTTTTCATAAAAATTCATTTCTTGAAAGCTTAAGAACCTTTTTAGCCATCATGAGATATAACAAAATTTATAGATGGCTAACAAATATATCCAAAACACTAGTACCTTTCAGTTTTGAGGGATAGATTGCCAAAACCAAGAAAAATATGCCCCTCACTAAACTGTTTACTCAACCAATGTATAGGTCTCAGATATTGAAGGTACTAAACATAGGAAATGATGCTGACACTTTTCACTTGGCTGATGACACACCTGAGTTGTTGTTTGGTCCCAAAATAGAAGGAAAGTATGAGGAAGGAGCCATTCCCCCTTTCTATATCAGCTTAAACATACATGACAAAACCTTACATAATGCCATGATAGATTCCGGTGCCTCTCACAATGTCATGGTTGTTGGCGAGAAAACAGGTCTCGCAGAGAAGACCCAGTTTCAGGTTAAGGGCCAACAAGGGTGTCCGTTGTAGTCTATCACCACGCCGACATTTTCAACCTGCTCCGAAGAGTCGAGAGTCTCACCCGAGGCATACCATGACCTTACTAAGATGGGGGATAGATCAGTATCAACATAATGACATCGGTATGAAGAAATTAGAGCTGTGAAAAAGGTCTAAACAAACACAACTTTCCATTAAAGTTATCTCTCGGGAGTGCATTCAGACTTATAACACATAAAATTAAAAATCACTAATGAAACCATTCATTCCAGACCACAACATATACTCAGAACAACAACTCCTGATTTTATTATAGAGAAACTATCAGCAACAGAACCTTACAAAACCCCTTAGCATGAGCTCGAATAGAACATAATACAAGTGGTCCTATTGGACAGAGAAAAATACAGAGACTCAGAATAATAGAGAATAGAACAACATCACAGGACTCTCCTACGGCTCCTGTCTCCTGACCCCGTCTACACCAACCCCACTTTCTGCTAGCTGGCTGCCTATTTGATCTGCTGCCAGCATGACTGACAGTTCCTCCTTTCTCTTCTCTCAGCTATCTTTTGTTTCTTTCCGTTAGTCGGGAGTTCTGCTAGTTGTTTTGCACCATGCTCTTCCGCCACCTGTGCTTGCTCCTGCAACAACCGCGCCACCTTTCCTCTGCTCCTTTGCAACCTTGACATCTCTCTGCCTACCGTGGTTGCATCCTACCATGTACTAGCTACAACTCAAAAGCTTCTTAATTTCAAAACAAGGGCCCCAACAGGCCCCGACCACATCCTATTGACTCACCCTAAGCCAATCATTCTGCACTATTTCTACTTCCATGGGTCCGATCGGCCCTGTGCTCTACTCTTCCTACCTCCTTTCTTCTGGCTATCTAAACAAGGGCCCCAACTCTGGGACCTTTGTTAGAGTTGTTTCCTTGAGTTCCTGAAAGTTTGTCATGGCCTATTGCCATCCTTGCATTAGCGCATTGGTTTTAGCTGTGATCTTCTCGACGAAATATTTTCTGGCATTAAGTGGCAAGTCACCAAACACGGTGGTGATTTACGTATTGGCCTTAGAGGCCAATTGTTGCATTGTCTGGGCACTGATTTTTGCGGGCTGTCGGAGCTCCCGGAGGGCTTGCTTGGACGTCGTTGAGTTGTCTTCTATCTGTTGTATTTTTACTTCTAAAACGTCCGCTTGTGCATACAGTTGGTCGAGTCCAGTCAGGTCCATGGCCTCCTAGATCTGTCTTGATATTTGCTGCAGCTGTAGCGAGACTGGTCGTGCCTTCAGAGTAAGTGCCATCAAGCATTCCTGTAGACCCTTCAGTAGGTCATATGCTTCTCTTGTTGCAGTACTCAGAACTTCCTGCATTTTCGTGAATTGGCTCTGCCTCTCTGATATTCTTGCTGAGTATATGACCGCTGGGTCAGGTAACGCTGGTGGCGCTGCCAATGCTGCCTTGAGTTCCTTGTTTTCCTGATGGAGGTTTGAGTATGCCACTCTGATGTGGACCACCCGCCCGACTACATCAGTTTCCTATATATCTTCTGGTATTTGGTTTTTGTTGGCCGTTACTGTTGGCCAAACATCCCGGAATACCCTTGTTATTGTCTCCAGTTGTTCTTGTAACTGCCCCTTCTCTGCCTTCAGATGTTCACACTCTTCAGTAAGCGTGCTAATCTGTAGTTGTTGCTGCTCACATTTCTGCTGGAGCTCCGAGTGAATTCTTTCATCTTGCTATGCTGCTCTTTGAATAAAGTGGTACAGTTGGGTTGTCCCCCATGTTTCCATGCTTTCTGCGCCGAAGGTACCTTGATCTGGAAACCGAGTACGAAGGGGTTGCCCGCTGGCGATAGATTTCGCTGACTAGTTCTGTGGTGACTGTGGAGATGTTTGGTGTGGCAGCTGGTTGTTGGAGTTAGCCATTTGTATATCGGGTTTCACTTCTTTACCTATTTGGTCAGCTCGTTGAAGCGGAGTCTGCTCGGGGAGTGACCTAGCCGTTTCTTCCATGGACTTCTCTAGTAAATGTAGTTTGTTGGTTCGGGGTTTGGTCAACTAGAGGTACCTGTGTTGTACCCGAGTTAACTTCATTTTCATGGTCCCCATTAGTTATTCTACGGACTATTTGATTTGACACTGTGGTTGATGAAGTGGAGGGTGTGGAATTATGGGGTTCTTGAAAAATGGATGATGTGGCGAATGGTAGCTGGTGGCTGCGAGGTGGCGATATGAAAATGTCCAAGAAATCGATGGGGTAGATGGGGTTGTGGAGTGGTAGCCCCCCGCTCCCTTGGGGCTTGACTACTGACTCTTCTCTGATCGGTACCCCTACACTCAATTGTTGGGGTGGATCCTCCTCTGTGAGATCGACCACTGGGCTAGGCCCTGTGACCTTGGCCCTTTTTGTTTTTGGTTATGTTGCTCGTTTCACAGCTTTATTATTCCTGACCAACACTGTAGTTGCTAGGGGTGGTGAACTAAATAAAACATTGGGTATTGGCGCAAATATGGAGGTTTTGTTGGGTGATGGATTTGAATGGGATGCCTGAAACTATGAAAATGTCGGAAATGTAGTGGCATCGCTAGTTAGCACTTGAACTACTTTATTAAAACTTTTTACCTTGGTGTTCAGTTATTCAATGATTAGAAAAAGCTGCAAGCTTGACATCCTGGTCGCTGCTTCTTCTGAAGTTTCTCTCGGCAGTGGATTTGGTAGCATCCCATCGAATAGATATGTGTAGACTCCATCTCCACTCCTGGCCATGAACATACCTCTGTGTGAAAGGCTTCTTCATCAATCTAGAATCTTAATGGCCTCATCTTGAACGTTGATTCTGGTACACAGGTCGGCCTAAGAAAAGCTTGGTTTTGGGTGACCCCAAACCATATCTGCTCAGCATATCCATCCAATAGACTTCCTAGAATTCTTTGTTGACTCATCATGACATCAACCATCTGGCCATACTAGACTCTAAAAGCTTCTACATTCACTTCCTTCGTGCTAGGGTCTCCGGACACTCTCCACGGCACAAACTTCATTGCTAATGGTTGGCCTTCTGCTATCTCAACCGATATTAGGATGCTTGGGAAGGTCCACTTCCACATGGCTAGAGCCATGATCAAGTATCCATAAAGAAACCCGGTTGCCCTCCTATAATTGTCCTCGCAATATTCGAACAATTCCTTCAACAAGAAAGAGCACCAATTTAGCCTTGTCCCTTGGACATAATGCTCCACGATCGAAATTGTATCCAGCGTGCATTCCCCTTTGGTATAGTGCCTCATTGTCTTGCTAGCGATCAGGTAGCAGGCGAACTTGACCTCTGGCCTGTTGATCAAGTCAATATTTGCTCCTTTTCCCCCTCTCTTGGTGCCATACTTAACATAGTAGTCTGTTACCCCCGATTTCTTGGCTCTTTTGGATACGGTTTGGAACGCTACTGATACGTCCCTCCCCTCCTGTGACAGTCCTGTTAATCTATGGATGTCCTCTACATGAATTGGGATTTCCTTCCCTAGCCATAGTGAACCATTCTGGATCCTTCTCAACAAAAACTTTGTGCACTGCATCGCAGTGCCTGTAATCCCGAACACTAGCAGATTCCTCAGGTTCAAAATCGTAGACTGCTAGATGCCTCTGAAATCTGGTAGCACTCTTGCTGCTGGCTGTCCTGCTGCTGTTGCATAATTCCCTATATAAAATTGCCTTTTCAATACTGGAAATTCAAAAGAGTCTGTAAGGTTTGTATCTATCAGTGTTGCACTATCGTATTTACCCACAAGGGACTCCATCTTTTGAATTCTGCTTTCAATTTCTTGCTCCACGACCGCTGGGCTTAATCTGGTCATTTTGGCTCTTCGCTGGTATACTTGCAGGACAGTTCTTTCTCTTTTCTCTTGAATTCCTTCTCCCATGTGCCTTCTCTATTCTTTTTCTTGTTTGGCTTCTCTTGTTATTTTGGATTTTTCTGATTCTAACTCAAATTTTTCTGGCATTCTCGCGCTTCTCTGCATGTGGGTTATGTAAGTAACTGACATGGGTGAGGTTGATGAGACCCCATAACTAATTAATTTCCCTTTGCTTCCTCCGCAGCTATAATCATGCGATTAGTTATCGGCTGAGGTGGGTTCTGACATTGCTGACTGTGGTTTTGGGATTTGGGCAGACGCGATGGCTAGTGGTTATGTCTAATTATGGAAAATTTATTACAGTATGGGTGATGCTAATTATGGAAATTATTTCAAAATCTTGGTAATCCTATGGACTAACATTGGTACTACGCGTAATGATGATGGGATGATGTTGGGCACACTTATCCATCTGACATGGATGACACATTAGACACTACCCCTCCTCGACCACAATTGGTTGCATTGCGGTCTCCGCAACTCAACTGTTGTTATTTAGTATTATGTTTAGTTTCAATACAGTGGACTCCTACCTAGCTCTTCTTGGGTGCAAGAGAGTTATTGTTGCTATTCTACCCTACTAGCTCCTCTCAGGTGTGAGAGTTATTGGAATTGAAAATATGTAACTTATTCTTGGTAGGGTTTTAGGCATGTGTTGTTTACCCATCCTTGTAGGAATTAGCCGTTCAGTTGTGCTAACTGAAATATTCCTGAATCTTTGATTTCAATTACATGAAATGGCCCTAGCTTATGCATCTGCAGCTTTCCTGGGAATTTCTGGTATTTGCTTTCATATAGGAGAACTTTCCCACCAACCTAAAATGTCTTGTGCTTAATATGCCAGTCATGCCAAGTTTTTTGTCTCTCCTTTTGTACCGTTTGGTAAAATTTGGCCAGAAATCGTTCTTCTTCAAGTTCCTGCAATTCCTGCAATCACTCCTTTAACGATTCTTCTTTGGATAGCTGTAGTGATGTCGCGACTAGGAGGCTGGGCATGATGAATTATGTGGGGACTACTGCTTCTCTCCCATATACTAGCTGGAATGGTGTTTGGTTATTTAGTCGCTTTACTGTTGTTCGGTAAGCCAACAAAGTTGCTAGTATCTGCTCATCCCAGTCATCCCGCTATGCATTGCATATCTTTGTTAGGCCCTTCTCTGGTATCTTGTTGAATGCTTCCAATGTGCCATTGGCTTGTGGATGATACGGGCTAATTTTAGGGTGCTGTATCATGAATTTTTCCAGCAGGGATTTAATGGTGTCATTAATGAAGTGGGTACCCTGGTCGCTGGTCAGGAATTTAGGATGCCCAAATCGGCTGATTATATTTTCAAATATGAATCTTGCAGTAGTCTTTGCCATGCAATTTCTCACAGGGACCGCTTCTTCCCACCTCGTCAGGTAGTCTGTTGATGTTATTATGTACCTTGCCTTTGAGCATATTGTGGCTGGTGTAATTAGTCCCATGAAATCGATTGCCCACTTTTCGAAGAACTGCAGTAATTTTATCAGATGCAGCGGAAGTTCATCTCTGTGGGATGGTCGTCCCGTCCACTGACAAACATCACATTTCTTAACAAATGCTTTGCTATCCATATGTAGTGTAGGCCACCATAATCCTACTTGTAGTACCTTCCTTGTCGTCGGTTTAGCTCCCACGTGTCCTCCCACAACCTCATTGTGGAACTCCCATAGCACCGTTTCCCTTTCATGGTCTAGGACACATCTTCGAAGAATCTAGTCTAGCCCCATCTTGTATAATTGTCCCGCTATTAGTTGATACTCTGCAGCCCGAACTACTAGGTGTCTTTTCTGTGTTGAAGTATATTCCTATGGACACTACCCTGTTGTGAGGTAGGCAGCTATCTCGTTTAAGTATTATGGGATGGCTTCTACTCTGAAAATATCAGCATCCGGTAACTTATCATCTAGATATCCTCCGTTCTCCCCATTCTCTAGTCGGGATAGGTGATCTGGCCCTACGTTTAGCCTTCGAGGCTTTATGATAACGTCAAAGGTGAACTCCTGAAAGAGTAGGAGCCATCTACAGATTCTCCTTTCTAAGACTGGTTTGTTTACCAAATACTTTAACGCTGAGTGGTCTGTAAAAAATTTGAACATACCTCCCAACAGGTAGTGGTGGAACTTTTGAAGAGAGTACACCATTGCCAATGCCTCCCATTCTGTCATGGTGTAGTTGCATTCTTCTATGGACAACCTGCGACTGGAAAAATATACCAGGTGATCGATGGAAGTGTCTCTTGGTTGGGCCAAGACTGCTCCGAGCACGATGCTAGAAGAATCAATGTGTACATGAAATTTTTTGTCCCAGTCTAGGTGGACTAGTATTGGTGCACTCGCTAGCTTTTGTTTTAGAGTATCCAGGGCTGCTCTGCGACTGTCTTTCCATTGGAACTGTTCAAATTTCTTCAATAACTCCTATAACGAAGTTGTTATCTTCGCATAGTTTCGGATAAATCATCGGTAGTAGCCTGTGTGGCCTAGTAGTGATCTTAGCTATTTTACCATCTCTGGTGCCTCCATGTTGACTATCATCACTACTTTGGCCAGGTCTACGCAAATTCCTTGGGTACATACCACGTGCCCTAGCAAAGTTCCAAACGGCACTGCAAATATACACTTTTTCAGGTTCAATGAGATCTGCAGTTGTCGAAATCTATCGAAAATCACCCTTAAAAACGTCACATGATCCTTTAGTATGCTATAGACGGTCCAATCGTCCATGTAGACTTCTAAGAACTTGTGGATGTGCTCCCGGAAAGCAGCTATCACGATGTGCGAGAATGCTGCCAGTGCATTTTTCAGTCTAAATGGCATCACATTGTATGAAAAAGAGCCCCATTCAGTGGTGAATGTTGTCTTTTTCTTATCCTCCTCTGCTATCCTTACCTGATGGTATCCTGAGAATCCATCGATGAATGGATATGCCTCGTTCCCTGCAACATTGTCCAAGACTTCGTCGCTAAACTGAGTAGGAAATGGGTCATGGATACAAGCATTGTTTAAGCTTCTGTAATCTACACAGACTTGTATTTCAGACTTTTCTTTCTTGTTCTGTATAACTATGGGACTTACCCATTCTATTTCCTCTATTGGGAATATCAATCCTGCTTGCAACATATTTTTGATTTCTGCTTTAACCTTTTCCTTCACCCTCGGATTCAGAAGATATGGTTTATGTTTCACTGGCCTTGCGTCGGGTTTCAATATAATCCACATATCCCCCATATCTCCTTTTATTCCCCTTAAGTCCGCTACTAATGAAGGGAACAAGTCCTCATATTCCTTTAGCAGACTGAATATTTCCTTTGTCGTTTATTCATCCCAATAGTCTCCAATTGTCGCTAGTTTAGGCTTGTCTTCTGTTCCAATATTCAATTTCTTGGTTCTTAGTGGTAGTAGATGGATTCCTTCTATCGTGGGTTCTTCTTTGATATTTCTCTCCCCCTCTTTTTCTTCAAAATACAGGTGCCTAAGATCCTCCAGATTGTCATCATCCATCTCACTATTTATCTTTTGACATGCCACTTTCGTTATGACACCTGGGTATTGAAACGACTGCTCTTTTTCCATTTAAATATATGGGAACAATACCTTCTTGATAGCCTCCAAAGCTTGTGTAACCAGTTCTGTCTTTCCCTCAAACAAGAAACACTACGTGAATTTTTCCGCAACTTCCTGCCATTTGCTGGTCCCTCTCTTCTTCTCTTCTGTTAGATACCAGGCCTTTGGTATCAAGTCCAGAGAGTGGACAAACTAGTGTACCCATAGCTCTTCTAGATATCCCTCGTTTCTCCACTGTTCCAACATTTCTCCAGATGGATTTTGGGTTCGGAGTCCCCGTGATATTTCTCCTTGCTGCGTGGTCCTTCCTCTTCCTTAAATCTTTCTTTTAATTCTGCCACGATTTTGCCCCACTGTGTGAGTGAGTTGCGATGATTCCTCCACCATCTTGCAGATGTAGATTGTAATGTTATGTCCATCAATGGTACCTTGTGGCCTTTTGGTACCTTATCTTCTATTTTTGTCATGAAACTGTTTACAGTATCCATATTGGATAAGGTTGGATATTCTCGTACCTCAGTCCTAATCCAATTGATTCGTCCAATGATGGTGCACCTCCTTGTATTAGTTTCATACCCTCCTCGCTGCCAATCATCCCAAGCTACTTCTGAGCCCAGTTCTAAACTTTGGATGCTTCTCCAGCTTATAGAGCCTTTTGATGTTGGATTAATGTAATCCTCTCTTCTTCCTGCAGTCATTTGATAGAGATGATCTAGAAGTCCAGCATCCTCTCCATTATCCACAGTCTCTGTATATCTTTGTCCTTGGTACGGGTCGAGTGGATGATTGACTCTGATCTCCCCATCCTCAAATATCATTAGTTCCTTTTTTATATCTATTATCGCATAATTTTCAAAGGCCCAATAAATTCCTAGAAGTGAAGGATAAGGATCTTTATCTCCCATGATGTCAATGACTTCAAAGTCTGTAAATGTCTTTACTCCTGCAATGTCAACTTCAAATTCCTCCAGTCTGCCAATGGGTACAATGAAATACGATTTCGCCATCCGAAGTTGAATTGGTGAATATGTCAACCTTGGACTTCCTAATGCTTCCCAAGTTTTTCTTGGCAAGATATTGACATTAGACCCCAAGTCAAGCATGGTGTCTTTAATTTGGAAACCCGCAACTTGTGTGTTCACTCGGAATTCCTTTCTTGTGCTTATTTTATTTCTCTTTACTCTCTGTACATACTTCTGGTTTGCGTTCAGTGATTCTCTTGCTCCCGTGCTTTTCTTTAGCACCCCTTCTAGGTTATGCTTTAGCTGTTCTAGCATTGGCGCGTTGTTAACAAATTTTAGGAATAGATGGAACCACTCCTGGATCAAAGCTTCTGAATTACCTTGGATTTCATTGTCTTCCTGAGTTTGTTGTAACTTGATACCTTTGTTTCCCCCGATTTGGGAAAAGGTTGCTCCTGCTTCCCAGAAAAATTGTTTTTGTCATTCTAGTTTGATCGGGTGTTTTGGGGATGTTGGCTTAACCAGCTTTATCGGGTCCCTTACATGTGCATCTTCCCCCGTTATTTTGCCTCCTCACGTTATAATGGCCATGTTCTGCATTGTATGAGTCTCCATCAACTTGGGTTCTGCATTTACTAGATTTGTCCCCCTCTGTCTAGCTCTTTCCTCCCATCTTTTGATGAGCTCAAGGAAATATTCTATTGTGTGTGTGTTAACCCGACACTGGGAACACCAGGGTCTTCTAGGGAGTGGACATTCTCTAGCTACATGTCCTTCCTAGTCGGAGTTTTAGCATCTTACTGGACCTCTACCTCCTGCTCGGCCTCCTCTCATGCCTTCTCCTCTTCCCCGGGGAGCTTCGTTCACTCTGTATGAAGGTCGGTCCAGCCGTTCCGCCAGTGCGTCCAAAGCTCGGCACTACTCTGTGACGTGTGTTTTTGAGGCACAGAACTCACAGTATACATTATTCGAAACGTTGGAATATTTTTGTAAGATCGGACACGAGCAGGGTTGATGGCCCATATTCTTGCATATTTTGCAATACTTATTGGTGGTTGGACTTTGTTGTGCAAGGAACCCTGTGTATTGCTGTTGCGGTGGATATAGTCCCTGGGTGTTTATTTGCACAACTACTCCTAATGGTGGAGCCCCCTATTCTTCTACAACTGATATCCCCACGTTTTGCCCCCACAATTGTGGACATTCATTTACCACATGTCCTTCTGTTGAAGCCTCGAAAATCGCTGCAACAACATGGGGGATGACCACCCAGTCCGGACGTTAAAGCAACTCCTTTTCCATTTGGAATGGTGGTTCCGACTGGTTCAACTAGGTCCAATTACCTTCTCTCAATCTCCAATGGCTTTAAAATATGACTTTCATTCACCAATGGAAAAGAGACATCAGATCATTCTTCTTGCTGATTAGGCAAGAAAGTGATCCTTAAGCTAATTTAGGGCTCAGCCAATCCACTGCTAAAGTTTTCCTCTTTGGGAAGAGGACTTAAGAGAATGTAGAAATTATTCTAAATGCAAACTTATTCTAAGACACAAGCAAAATGAACTATCTTAATCCTATCTCAATTAGGCAGATATAGATCTAACCCAACCAAGAGCAGGTATTTAAAATATTGGGATTGAAATATGTCTTGTTTATAATGAATATCAAGTTAATGAAATAGTTCAATTAATTGACATTATGGATAGCAAAACACATCCTATTGAGACCTTTTAACTGAAATAATCAATCAACAAAACTCATGAAGTAGTTCACAAAATGGTATTGATCATTTAATCAGTAACTTGAATTATTAAATGATAATATGCGGAAGAAGTTCACAACATATCACTATTTATTCATCCAATATTAAAAGACAGATTTATGAGTAAATAGTTACTCAGAAATCAGAATTCAGCCCATAAGAGCAGAGATAAATAACAACATAAAATAGAAGCAAATTACCCATACCGACAAAAGTGCACAAATATGTAAGTAAATTGACACCATTCCTGTTATCATAAAATAAAACCACCATTTAAAATAATAGTATTCGAAATACCAATTTATTGAATCCATTTCTCCAGCTCCGGTCTCTAATAGTCCTTTACAATGCCTAAGCTTCTGCTTTCAAAAGCAGAGCGACAATAGTGAAAACTCTGTTCATTATACATAATTCAGAATGTAAAAGAAAAACCTCAATAATCTTCAGATCTGAGATTCCACTCCTTCCACCTACAACTCTAAATTCCTATTACAAAAGTGCTTTCAGAATTCCAGAATTGCAGAAGAGAGCCGCCCTTATTACATTCTGCAATCTGCTATTTATAATATTTGCAAAGGAATTATTGAGAGGAAAGTTTGTTGAAGAGAAATCTGCCCAATCCAATTTTATTTGCTCAGAATTCCAATCTTTAATTTCTGGAGCATTCTTATTGATGGAGATCTTTTCTCCTTATCTCTTCTACTGTTTTCCTACAAAAAGAAATCAAAATAAATTAAGATGCAACGAATAAAATCAAAATACAATTTCTGGCATTAAAACAAACCCAATCAAATTTAATTTAAATAAATAATCAAAAATAAAATATAAGCTCTCTATTGATGCCTGGGATGGTTTAATTGGCCAAGGATATTATTGACGAATGAATCTACAATTAGAAGAGGCTTGGACAAATGAAAATGCAGAAAATAAATCAGAAAATTGATTTTGTTTTATAAATTCGGAGCTTGATCTTCTGCATGATTTTTGACCCAATTAATGACCAAATACATTAGTGGAACCTCCTCAGAAATGTTCTCCTTAATTTTATCTTTCCAATGAGCCATCCTGGGCCTCATTTGGCCAAGTAAAACTCATTCTATGAGCTTCCAAAGTTGATGGGTCAAATCTGGCATAAATCTGGAAACTATGTTACTGGGTTAAAAATCAGAATTTTAATTAAAAATCTAATCCTAAATTAAAATTCTAATTATCTAATAATTAATTCTAAATTAATTATTAACTAACTAATATATACAATTAATTCTAATTAATTTTCATTTAATTAGAAATTGATTAAGTTACAAAATTAAATTAATATACAAATGATTTGAAAATGTTAATTTAAATATGATTAATATTATAATTCAAATTATATTATAATTATAATATAATTATTATAATATAAAAAATATAAAAATTAATTTACAAACCATTGGAATCAATCCAAACCGAAAACCCATAAAACAAACCATTGAAATCAATCCAAACCCATTAATTCATCCACGTGAGATTTTGGAGGGATATGGTGAGTGGAGTGTGAGGTGAGGGTGACGTGAGGTTGAGTGAGGTGGAGGTGCGAGAGCCATAAGGGGTGAAAAACTTTGTATTAAAATCTTTTAACACATCGCATTTGGCCTTATCGCATATCGCATTTTGGGTTGTCAAATGTTAAGGTTTTTTAAGAATTTGCGATAAGACTTTGCGATAAGACTTTGCGAGAAATTTTTTTTTTTTTTTAATAAGTGTTTTCGTGTTCTGGGTCTCGGGGGCTATAAAATCAGAATTTTTTATTAAAAATCTAATCCTAAATTATAATTCTAATTAACTAATAATTAATCCTAATTTAATTGTTAATTATAAACTAAACTAATTATTTAATAACTATTATTAATTAATGTTAATCTAACTAATTAACATAATTAACTATTTATAAACTATTTAATATTAATCTAAATAATATTTAATCTACAAGACTGAGTTGTGCAATCCTTGAGGGGACTCCTGCTACATGGAGGTAAAACCTAATGGCCATAATGCTAGATGTAGATCTTCTACTCCTGAAAGGCTGAATCTGAAGAACAAGGTGGTAGGTTGAATCCTCCACTAGTTTCCTAGCTGAATTCTAGAAACAACCTCTTGAAGATGGCACCAATGCCTGATATGGAATGAAGAACAATCCTCTTTCCAGAGCTACTCGAAGAAAGAGGTGGGATTCCCGCTCAAGAACACCCTGCAAACTTTGCTAAACAACCCAAGTTTGCATAGAAATTTCCTTAGAAAAATATAGCTCTAAAGAGATCAATATATTAATAATCCAAATCATGCCTTCCATTGTGCCTTCACCTTCATTATATGCATGAGCCTTCCATAGCCTGGGCCCACTCCAAATCTGCGTTGTACATGTGCACAAAGTCTCCATGTTTGACTACGTTGTTGATTTGGTCAATGTTGATTGAATCAACATGATCCATGTCCTCCATCATGTTCATATGGGGTGATCACCCTCTCCATAATGCATGCATTAAATGCATTACTTCCTCCACTATCTTATCATAAGTGCTTAATGATATTCTTTGAATGCATTATGATCTCAATTGACCATATCAAAGATCCTTATGATTTTTATATTTAATATCCATGATATTATTTGAATGTTTCATCGTCCATAATCTATCTCATAAATGAGACATGATATCCATTAATAGAGCTGCTCTACTACTCCATGTTTTAGATCTAGATCTAGAATTTCCACATTCACACATAAAAAGTGGATTTTATTCATCTTTGAGGTTTGTGGGTCCCTCCACCCTTTTATTTACTTAATTTATTAAGAAAATCAAGGACTCTAATATTCCAAATATTATGTGGAAATTTGGGAATAGTACAAATTAATTATAGTTCTAGGATGAATGTCCTAGAAGGCTAAATAATTTTTCCTTGAACTGAAATATAGATGACTTTGAAGGAAGTTGAATGAAGTTGAGTAGATAGCTAGATGAGGTAAGGCATAACTAAGGATGTGTATATGGTACCTATTTTTTTTAAAGACAAGGATTACTTATGTATGCATAAGAAAAATAAGTCTCTTATGTCATGATCTTATCAAGTAAAGAATAAATTGACATTCTTGGGGAGGAATGTGCATGTATATTTATTAGATTGAGTGCATAAATGTGAAAAAAAATTAAGTTAAATTGATGAGTAATGTATAATATTTATTGTATTCCTTGGTCAATATTAAAATTATTTTTGTTACCTTAATGAGAGTTCAGGTTGCACAACATGATGTTGGACCAACTGTTCAAGAGAACACTATCTTGACAAGGAAATCCATAAGATGAACACACACACACACACAAACACACACACCTTGAAGGTTTTTGAATACATATGAAGGGAGATAGAAGTGTTGTGAAATATAAAAATATGACTAGCCTTACATGTTAATAAAATGCATTTATGTGTGTGTGTGTGTGTGTGTGTGTGTGCGTGTGTGAAGAAAATAATGCAATACATGCCTAAAGGAAATGGTGAATACCTTGTCTAATGGAATGCATGACAAGTAGGAATGATTTTAAAGGAATAAAGAGGATGTGGAGAGTGTTGTATGTGTATCATGATTCATTAAATATTTCTATTTATTTGAGATAATAAAAATCTCTTTGGATAAAAGTTGATATAATTCCTCACCTAGGAGGTAGGTGAGAATGCTATGTATACAGTATTTCTCATAAAAGACAAATCCTATTAATGAGGGTGTCTATGAGGCTTGCCATTAGAACAATGGAATTGTTTTTAAAGATAAATTGATTTCTATATGTTGGCTTGATGGGGCCTTGACCCAAGTTCATATATGGCTTCACGAACCAAAAAAATCCACTATTATCAGCCCTTTTGGCAATGATTTGTTGCACAGACCGAAGTCTCACACGAGGAAATATAGGGGGATGCTAGAACCAATTTTCTGCTTTAGAGCTTATATTCCCTTCAATACTTGACAGAGCTTCGCATAATATATCTACAATTTATACAGTCATAGTTCAACACTTCTATTGAACTAACTTCCAAACTGCGTGCTCTTACTTTATCAAGCATAAAACAATAAAAATAACCATAAACAGGTCTTGGCGATCAAAATTATAAGTAAAACCCTTAATTAGCACATATAACATGAAATACAAGTAAAGTAAACCCATGAAGAAACAACAAAGATATGTCTTCAAAAGTATTTCATTAATGCTCAGATCTTCCCCATACAACCAATTCCACCTTGCACACTCAACGTATATGTTGGATAGTGGCTTGCAGATTTATCTGAGCGATGAGGATCTGGGGAATGGTAACTTGTTTGAATTATTTGGGTTCAACATTAGGGTGCAAAGGGAGCTCAGAAGTATTTACTGACTCAGCTTTGTCCTTGATCTCAGAATGACTAGAAGCAAGGTTATCAGGGGGGTACTCGAGCACTCGGGCAGTGGAACTAGGCCCTAGGACTTGAGCTTGCTGAGAAGAGGATGGAGAGTCTTCTAGTGAGAATCTGGGTAGATCAGTCTGAGTTGGTTGTTTCTCTTTCCAAATTCTCTTGAATAATATTTTTTCGGGGTCAGACACATAGGGTGTTCTCAACTGGGAGGTATCTGATCTTAGATGTGGCTTCTGATAAGCCAGGATTGCGAGGATTTTATACCTTAAAGGCCAATGGAGTCGCCAAGGTGAGGGATCTAAAACTCTCAACCCTTCTTGCTCACCTGATTTTGAAGGGTGAATTTTCTTTGTCATATCCGAGGGAAAAAATCTTCAGTTTCATTCCCCGACAACGACGCCAAAAAGATGTTGTAACTCCTAGAGATAGCCATGAGTTGTTAAGGACTAGTGCCTAGGACATCTTAATTCAAGAGGATTAAAAAAGGTTTTTACAAGCAGATAGGATGGAACCTCTTGTTATGTAACGATGATTTGAGTTTTGGTATGGGACCAAGATATCAAAGACAGAGTATTGACCAAGATGACATCTAGTTGTGCAGCATAAGGGTCTATAGGCATGAATTAGATGCAGACATGAAAAATAACTGTTGTAAAGTAGGCCGAACATAAAACCAGTAAAAATTTATCACAGTAAATGAGTGTGACAAACTATGAAAGAACATGAAGGAAATATCAGAGAGGAGTAGGCTTATACTGACATAAGAATCCATCCCTCACTAATACAAGAAGAACAATGGTATGAAAATAAAACTTGGAATAGAAACCGCTGCTCGAGCCATATTTAAAGTGTTACAGGTGAGCTGATATGAGTATCATACAAGAAAAAATCACATCTAAACAAATTATAACACTCGCATTCCGAAGGCTACGATAACAAGAAAATGACGAAGAACACAGTGAACACTTATACTGAAACAACGCTAAGAAAATAAATACTGTTACTCATCTCATTTGGAATCCATTTAGCAACAAAAAATGCTTCATTCCTTTCCCCAAGGGGGTCTTCTGGCATACACTATAGAAGGACCTTAAAACTTTACAAAAGAGAAAATACACAATTCACTAGTTCTTCTCTGAAAAATCTGGAACCCTTTCTTAGTTTCTGATTACATCTTTTATAGTTTTCCAACTGAGCTATTGCGAAAAGATATTTTTCAGAAAAAATATTCCCCTTAAGATGTTTTTCAGTTTGGGGTCTCAATCAATAACCAAAAAAGATGACGAGGAAAACGACCTCTCATCACCTGCATCATGGCCTAACAAAGGAACTAATCGAAAGCATAATAGTAAAATGAAAAATAAAAGTGCATAGGGTGTAACAAAGGTTTCACCCAATTTTACAATATATAAAAATGAAAATAAAAAGTAAATAAGCCATCTGGGCCAGAACATGAGTTTCATTTTTTGGAACGGATAGGAGTGTTGGATGGCTACTGATTAGGACATGCTTATGACGAGGATGAACCAGTTTCATGACTGAGATAAGGCAGCGACTAGTGAGAATATATTGTTACTAGAGCGTTGGCATACTCATTGCATTTTTTCCATGCACTTTCCCCTGGGGGCGGCATGGTGACAAAAGTCTCAACTAAAGCTTGGATATCTATAAGCTCCGTGTAATGTGCTTGGATGGCTAAACACTATTTTATTTGGAAAATAATAGAGAACTCCTTACTCAGAGTGGTGATTATTGTTTCTGCCTTTAGGCGGGCAGTTTTCTCTAAAAGTAAATCAACCTGGTTCATAATTTTTGTTAATTTCTGTTCATAAACCATTAGCTTTGAAAATGTGGCCATTTCAGGATCCCAGCATGATGGGAGGCCTACCTCCACCAGTTTATCCCACTCTCAATAAAACTGCTCCACTCCCTTTGCAACCTGCTCTAAGCAACTCAGCGCATTTTCACATGCAGTCTCCCTCTCGATAGCTCTCCTGATATCTATCACTCCTCTGAAATGGTATATGAACCCTTGGGCAAGTAACTCCTCAGGGTCAAACTCATTCAAGTATTTGATGTACCTTTTATCCATTTCCACCTTCACCTCTCCTTCCTCGTGCCCTTCTTGCAACTTTACTCTAAATAAACGGACTTCGATTTTCTTGTCATCCATTAGAGTGAGGTATTTCCAATTCTCTCTCACCTCTGATATGATGTCCATCTAGATGAGGCACCTGGATTCCAAGAGCATCAGATTTCCCTTCATCCGAGTCGTCAAATCCTTGATGGTCTTATCTTGTACCTGCTTCTCCCTTTTCAATTTCTCGACTTCAGCCTGCGAAGTCGTTACCACCTTCTCATTTGTCACCAGTTTAGCTTCCATCTCTTGTAGTCTGTGGTGAGCTATTCGGGCTTCATTCTGTGAAACCTTTAAATATGATAAGGCTTTGGTTAGCTGCTCAGGGGTAGTTCCAGGCTCGTCAGAAGTCAGAGCCATGCATACATGCTGATCCCGTTTTCCCTATAGATCAGACAATCTCTACTTTAATCCCACAATCTCCACAGCCATCTTGGTGTTTCCCTTTTGTTCCTTAACCAGTGAATCAATGAGAACTGATTTATCCCTCTCCATATGGACCAATTCATATGTTTGAACATGCTCTCTGCGGGGAATATTTAGTCTCTTCTTTAGCTCAGAGTTTTCCGCCTATAGATCATTGATGAGCTTCCTCCAAACTGCATCCTTTTCGGCCCCTTTGTCCCTTACTGCTTTCCTGAGAGTTTCCAGGTTGTTGTTTATCACCCTAGCACTAGCTCTTTCTCTCTTTTGATTTTCCAATACCGAGTTGTACTTGTCTTCAAGTTTCCTCATAGAGAGTGCAAGCTTCACCATCTCATCTCTCAACATATCTCCGACACATTGATGCAAACCAAGCTTATCCATTATAGGGATGTTAGCCAAATTCAAAGCGAGCTCCAGGACTTGGTAACTAGTCCCCTAAGCTCTAGGTTGCAGCACTACCTCTGTAATAGAAATTATGAGCTGTTCTTTGTCCATATCAAACTCAATGGTAAGTCGGGTATGGTACTTGTCCACGAATCCGGCCGATTCAGCCCTCAGCCCGTCTTGTGTAGTCCTATTTCTGGTGCTTATTTCTTCCCTCACCTCTGATATGTTAACTGAAATGGCCTGTGAAAGCCCAGAAGGTTCAAAAAAAGAGGCATCATCGAAATTAATCATGAAACCAGCCTTGTTTCTGTCAGATAGTCCATATCGGGAAAACTCTTCCTATGGTGGCTCTTCCCACACAATCTACAGTTCTTCAGTCCTTTGTTTCTTAGAGGGATGATCTTCCTCGTCTATGCTTTGGCCCGCTTGCCCTCCTAAAGCACCTGCCTCATCTGCTTGTCCTTTCCTTTCTGTCTCTGTGGAAGCAGTTTTTCCCCTTCCTTCTGTGGTTGAAGACTCGGCCTCCATCTATGCATCCAAAGGCCATGTATCAAAGTTAGCTCTCCACTCAATGAAGGGCCTAGTCTCATGTACATAAGAAATCAAAATTTATTCTCCTTTTCCTATTAGAAAGGATCTCGTTCGGGTCATAAGGCCAAACTTTTCCTTGTAGCAAGTCCATCCCTTGAAGCAGTGTTTCCACTGTGGAGAGGGCGTGCCTCGAATTTACGGTGAAGGGGCCAACAAAAGTCGGGAGCTTGAGAATATATCCTTTCTTCGCAAGCATGAAGTGGGTCTGGTCAGCCTTTAGGGTTTGAAGGATGAACTCAAGGGTGAAAATTCGCATGGCTGGAAACACCAGAAAATGGTAAGGGGGCACTTCTGCGCCATAGACTCTGATTTCAGTGTAGTCATCGTACAGGTACGAGTCCCCTGTGCTATCTTCCTCATCGAATTGCAGCCAGTCCTTCTGTTCAAGAAATATTAAGGGTGGAGGGTTATCATGTAATATAGTATAGGCCATAGACATGAATTCATTTAAGAACCTCGTATATCCCCTCTCGTTAGGCTATTGATGAATTGTGATGTTCCACTCAAAGACAGTTCTTAGTTGGGCGTTTGTTCTCGAAATTTTATCGAAGCCTAGACTCTCAAACTTGTCAGCATGTTCAAATAGGAATAGATAAAATACTAACAAACAAAACTAGAAAGACCCAGTTGAAGGTAGCTCTTGGAATTGAGTTTGAATAGTCGAAGCTAGGAAGGTGGGGATATCCAAAAGCGTACCCTTTTGAGTCATGAGCCACAGAAGAGCTATACATTCTTTTGACACTCTCTTGACCTACTTAAGACCTAACAAACCTGAAATGAAAGCAAGGATCGACTGAACATTGTCTCTAAAAGTGGAAAAGGGAACGAAATTCGAGGGCGGGAGAGATGTGAGACGAGATTCTGAAAGAAAGCTGAGAAATTCACTTTGTTGCTTCCAGGGAAACTTTGAGAATTGACAGGAGAGGGATAGCTCATTGAACATGACATAAATTTAACTCTGAGGGGAACGAAGGGCGTTCTTTATGAGCTTGGGGGATATGCGAAAAATATTATTACCCTGAGTAGATAGGAATAACTCTCTACGCTCATCATAAGTTTCACTTAGCCAGCTAATAAACTCAAGAACTAGAAATTTGGTCGGAGAAATCTGGTAGTATAGACCAGACTCAACAAATCTGAACCTATCTTGGCCCTTCAAATTGTAGGTGTTAACCCTGTACAGAAATTATCTACAAACGAATCTTTAAAATAGAAAATAAACAATAGCGAGAGCATAAAAACACATAAACACAGAGATTTTCCTCTGGATCCCAAATTGGGACGACCAACTTGATTTTTCATTATATTCCTTTTAGTGTTACTACACATATATATACATGCCGAAGCGTACATAAACCCCAATCCATTAACCCTGGATTAGAACATAACTGTAGTTCCCTTGACTGGATCTACAAAATACCAGGGGTCGAAAACCATCATGCCCCAAAACCATGTGCAAACCCATGCACAAAACCATGGTCGGGTCCACCCACCGGAAAATAAGGACCAAAAAAATTTTCACGGGCCACTGCCCTAGACCCCGACAGGGGGGGATATCCCCCCCTTGTGACCCCCCCGCATGTGACTAGTCGTGGAAAGAATATAACGCATACCCAACATTCTCCCATTTGTTGTTTTCTTTCCGCAAGGGGCCACAGGAGAGCTAAGTCATTAGCCCAGCTTTGCATCACCCATTGTTTCTCTACACCAAGAGAACTTATAAGTGGTCACAAAATTCATCAATGCATCTGCAACATTCTTCAAGGTGTCCACCTTTACCAGCAACACTCTTTTAGCCTCAACCATATATCTCACAAAGTGATATTGAACATCAATGTGCTTTGTCTTTGAATGATAAGCAAGGTTTTTAGCCAAGAAAATTTCACTTTGGCTATCATAGTCTATCCTTATAGCTTGCTGCACCAACCCCATACTTGAACACAATCTCTGGAACCAAACTACTTCCTTGCTTGCATGAGTGGCTGCTATGTATTCTGCCTCTGTAGTTGAAAGAGCCACTGCAGACTGTCTTTTACTCATCCAACTGATTGCACCTCCAAATAGGCTAAACACATACCCAATTGTAGATCTTCTTTGGTCCAGATGTCTAGCCCAGTCAGCATCAACAAAGCTATGAATGTCCAACACTCTTTCCAATCATGGTCTTCCCTGGTAACATAAGCCATAATCACTAGTGCCACGCAAATATCTGAAACTTGCTTCATTGTTTTCCAATGCTCCTTCCTTGGGTTTTACATAAACCTGCTCAATACTCCCACTGCATGTGAAATGTTTGGTCTAGTACAGAACATTGCATACATCAGGCTACCCACTACTCTTGCATATGGAACACGAGACATATCCTCCTCTTCTTCTTGTGTCTTGGGACACTGTTCAGTAGAAAACTTTACACCTACATGAATCAAAACATTCAACGATTTACTATATTTCATATTGAACCTCTGCAATATAGTCTCGACATAATTCCTCTGGTTTAACTAGAGCTTCCTCTTTGCCCGATCTCTCTTAATTTCCATGCCCAAAATATAGTTTGCAACACCAAGATCCTTCATGCTGAATTTGGAGAACAGTTGGGTCTTCAAATCTTGGATAATTTCTTTGTCATTTCCATTCAAAAACATATCATCCACATACAAGACCAAATAAATAACACGGTCACCAATTAATTTAAAATAAACACAGTGATCTTCCTTGCTTCTAGTGAAGCCAAGTCCCCATATATAGGTATCAAATTTCTGATACCACATCCTTGGTGACTGTTTTAACCCATACAACGATTTATTTAACCTGCATACTAGTTATTTCTTCCCCTTCACCATAAATACTTCATGTTGTTTCATGTAGATCTCCTCTTTTAGATCCTAGTGAAGAAATGTTGTCTTCACATCCATCTGTTCTTCCTCAAAATCAAATGCAGCAGCAACAGATAAAAGTAACCTAATAGAAGTAACTTTGGCAATAGGAGAAAAAATATCACCAAAATAAATTCCCAACACCTGGGAATAAGCTTTTTCTACCAACCTAGCTTTGTATTTCTCCACCTTGCCTTCTACATTCATCTTCTTCTTAAACACCCATTTTCTCCCGATGGGCTACCTTCCAGCCGAAAACTCCACCAGATCCCATGCCTCATTTTTATGCAAAGATACCATTTCATCAACCATGGCCTCCTTCCAGAGTTTTCCATCCTCTGAATCTACTGCCTCCCTGATAGTTCTGGGATCATCATTAGTTATAGTTAAAGAAAAAATTGAACAGAAAGCAGGTGGACTATACCTTTCTGGTTGTCTTCTTTCTCGAATTGATTTTCTCATAGCTGGAGTTTGTGGCTCTTCCTCTTTTGAGTCTTCTTCTGTTGCAGAGTCTGATTCATCCTCCTTTAGCTCAAAATCTATATTTTCAGGTTCCTTTGGTAGTACTTCATGTTTAACAACATCTTTCACCTCTCTAAACACCATATCTCAGCTGTACACAACCTTCCTTATTTCCGGGTTCCAAAGCTTGTAACCCTTTAAACCATCCTTATACCCAATAAAGATGCAACTTTCAGATTTATTATCCAACTTTGTCATTTTCTCCTTTGGAACATGGAAAAATGCATCACATCCAAATACCCTTAGATGTGAAAGAGAGGGTTTCTTACCAGTCCATACCTCATGTGGAGTCTTATCCTCCAACGTTGATGAAGGTGATATGTTAACCAGGTAACATGCAGTATCCACTGCCTCTACCCAAAATTCTTGTCCTAACCTGGTACCACTGAGCAGGCTTCTTGCCTTTTCCATCAGCGTTTTGTTCATTCTTTCCACAACTTCATTTTGTTGAGGTGTGTATGGAGTAATCTTCTGCTATGCTATACCACACTTCTTACAGAACTCTTCAAATTCCTTCTTGCAGAACTCCCCACCATTATTTGTCCTCGGCACCTTTATCTTCTTCTCTATCTAGTTTTCCACCAGAGCCTTAAATTCTCTAAATCTGTCAAATACTTCAGATTTCTTCCTTAAGAAATTTATCCATGTATTCCTTAAGAAGTCATCTATGAATGAAACATAGTACACAGACTTTCCCAGTGATGGAACCGACACAGGTCCAAACACATCACTGTGCACAAGCTCTAACATCTTGTTCGCCCTCTTAGCACAAGAAGGAAAACTCACCCGATTCTACTTCCCATATACAAAATGTTCATAGAAATCAAAACCCAGAGAGCTATTAGACATACCTTCTACCATTCCATTTCCAAGCAGTATATGAAGGCCCTTCTCTCCAATATGTCCAAGACATTGATGCCATAGCATGGTATTTTCTCCAGAGACCTTTTGGGCTTTCTGCTCCACTTTCAGGAACCACTGACTGTTGCACCCATCAATAACAGTGCTACCATGAAGCTTGTACAGAGTTCCAATCTGAACTCCCTGCATTAATACTAGTGCTCCCCGAACCATCTTACAAGCATCTTTCTCAAACACTGTTTTTACACCTCCATCATCCATCTTGCTTACAAAAATCAGATTTATGGCCAATGCAGGAATGTGTAGAACACCAAGAAGTGTTCTAATCCTTCCACCTTGAAGCTTCAGCTTGACTTTTCCACATCCGATGATTCTGGCCTTCCTATCATCACCTAAGAAGACATCACCGCCATCATATTTCTCATACTTGCAGAACCACTCCCTATGGGGAGTGAAGTGAAAGGATGCACCCGAGTCAATCAACCATGACTCATGATATACATGTGTATTTGAAGAAGAAGCCAAATACACATCCTGACCTTCATCTGAGGTGGTTTTTTCCTCTGCAGAAGGAGCATCATTAGATCCCTTTCCTTTTTCAGGAGCTTTAGATCTGCAGTCCTTTTTGTAGTGCCCTTCCTTTCTACATTTCCAGCACACCTTTACAAACTTTCCAAGAGATTTAGATCTCCCTCTAGATTTAGATCTCCCACTCGAAACCTTATTATTGTTTCTGTTCAGGGACCTTCCTCTTACAGATAAGGCATCTCAATTTCGACCTCCATATTTCTCCATCTCATTTCCTCTGACAGTAAGGCTGAGACAATGTCATCAAAATTCAAGGTAGTTGTATTGTTACCTATTGCAATAACTAGACTGTCCAACGAGTCTGGTAGAGAACACAACAAAATAATGCACTTATCTTCATCTGAGATTTTAATATCAATAGATGACAACTGACTTACCACAGTATTGAAGGCGTTTAGATTATTTGTCACCGAGTCTCCATCCTTCATCCTCAGGTTATATAGATTTTTCCGCAGGAACAATTTATTCACTTGAGACTTAGATTGGTACATAGTCCCTAGCTTGTCCCACAAGGTCTTTACCGTAGCTTCCAAAAATACATTCAACAATACTAAATCTAAGACACACATCTGTATTGTGCTCTTTACCTTCCGATCCAGCTTCTTCCAGTCTTCATCTGAAATTTTCATTGGTTTCGTACCCGGATCTACCGCGATCCACTGACCTTTATCCACTAGCAGATCCTCCATATTGAGCTTCCACAACTCAAAAATCTGACCATTAAATTTCTCGATCTCTATCTTCCCACCACTCACCATCTTCTTTCACCGCAAGAATCGATCCCGCAGATCTCCCACTGAACAGGGTCTACCTCAGGTCCGAGAAAAAAACCCTTAGCAACAAAGGTGTCCCCTTGAAGCTGAAACAACTCTGATACCAGATGTAGGTTTTAACCCTGTACAGAAATTATCTACAAACGAATCTTTAAAACAGAAAATAAACAATAACGAGAGAATAAAACACATAAACACAAATATTTTCCCCTAGATCCCAAATCGAGATGACCAGCTTGATTTTTCATTATATTCCTTTTAGTGTTACAACACATATATATACATGTCAAAGCATACATAAACCCTGGATTAGAAGATAACCGTAGTTCCCTTGACCAGATCTAAAAAAATACTAGGGGCCGAAAACCATCATGCCCCAAAACCATGTGCGAACCCATGCACAAAACCATGGGTGGGTCTGCCCATCGGAAAATAAGGACCAACAAATTTTTCCCGGGGCGCTACCCTGGACCCTGAAAGGGGGGGCTGCCACCCCCCCTGTGACCCCCCTACTACGCCGGCCGCAACATACAAGGGGGGCTATCACCCCCCACCTGTGACTAGTTTTGGAAAGAATATAACACATACCCAACACAAATGACGTTCGAACAACTCGGGTCTAACACGGGATATGCTAAAGGGGTAGAACGAGTCATGGATTCGCGCTTGGGCATCAATAAAGGGTTCAACTCCAAGGACAACCCTGACCGCACGCCCTTGTGGGGTTTCAGGCTCTGAAGTTTTGGACTTTGCTTTACTTATGACCATTTTGAAAAGTAAAGCAAAAGGAAAATGGTGAACCGGAGAAATGAATAACTACCGGCGAATAGTGAGAAAGGCCGAGGGGAAAGCAACGCGAGAATTGAAAATGACCTCGTACTGGAGTTCATGCTTCGCTGCACAACAGATTCGTAAAAACAAGTATTTTACTAAGTCTAGGAGTAAAACTAGATCAAAACAGACCGAGGTGTGCGGAACACGAGGCTAGGATGACAACTATAGCGCTGACGTCATAAGGGCGTCATCAATGGGATGCGTGGTGATAGGTAGTTGGCTACCAGGATTCGGGTAGGTGCAACCCACACGTTGGGTTAATGCCTGTACTTGTCTTTTACTGGCTTCCCTAAAATTACCTTACATTTTATTTACGTGGCGCCAGATATTCATCTCGATGCGCCCACTTATGTTTCCGGGGGGTCGAGGGGGTTCATGAGGATCTCCTGTTATACTCCACCACCCCTCAGAATGTTTGTGAGAGTTGCGACGCTGTGTGACATCACCTACTCCAGGGGGTAAGTCTTCATGACCCTACGCTCACCCTTAATACCCCCGGAATGCCCTGTGTGTGGTTCCTTCCTTTTGACTTTCTGCCATATGGAACGTGGCCTTCCCATTCAACTATCTTGCGGTTCAACTACTCCCATCCACGCCCATGCCTTGAGGAATTGCTATCCCGAAGCACTTTTTTTTAATTTAATCACCCTTCCACCTCTAGAGACCCTTTTTCTCTTTGTTTATTTATACCACTCTCTTTTCTCTTAGTGTGATGGCTAACCAAACAACATTGGCTACACCTAGGGATGACACGTTCGTCCTTGAGCGTGTCGAGAACTTCGCAGACCCTTTACATAATATTCCTTGAGAGCAAGAGCCCCCTTCAAAATTTTCCAACACTCCTATGGTAAAACAAACAAAAAACGTGAATGTAAAAAAGAAAATTATATACACTATATACAGAAGGCCTATAAGACCTTTATCAATATTGAAAATATGGTTTCAATAATTGCCCATTCATGGGCGCCTCGATCAAGTCACCTTCTAGGTTTTCCAATATGAAGGTGTTGTTACCTCTCACTTCAGCAATCTTGAATGGCCCAAACCATAAGGGGTCGAAGTTTCCATTCTTACCCTTATCTACCCTCCTGATGTCTCACCTCAGTACCAGGTCACTAGACTACATTTCCCTATATTTTGCGTGCTGATCAAACAAGCCCTTCATCTGTTCCTGATATTATGCTAACCTGTTATTCACTTGGTTCCGAGTCTCTTCCAACTCAACCAATTGATTCATTCTTCTCATGAGTTCATTAGGCTCTTCTTAGCTATCCTGGAGGAACCTAGCCATAGGCAGGGCGAGCTGAATTGGAAAAAATTCCACTCGACCATAAACCAATTCATAAGGTGATTTACCTGTTGACCTTTTACTAGTGATTCAGTTTGCCCAGAGGGAAAACTTGAGCTGGGAGTCCCAGTTCTTCTGATTTTGTTTTATAGCCTTCTTTAATGCTCTTACCAAAGTTTTATTTGAAGACTCTTCCAGACCTTTTCCCTTGGGATAATAGGCTGTAGAGTGCCCTAGGGCGATATTGTATTGCTGAGAGAAATTAATAAATTTGGCAGATTTGAAATATTGAGCATAGTCTGTCACAACCTTAACTAGGCAGCCAAATCAGGATAGGATATTCTCCTCCATGAACTTGATCACAACTGCATCAGTATCATTCCTCGCTAGTATTTCCTCTACCCATTTAGTGAAGTAGTTAGTGGTAGTGAGAATCCACCTGTGCTGACCACTTAATGCTAGGTGAATTTCCCCGATGAAGTCAATACCCCATTGTTGAAAAGGCTCTTCTATATGTACTAGGATCATGGGTAAGGGAGAAAATTTCTGTTTTTCAGCAAACCTTTGACATTTCTCGCACGCCCTAACATGAGCATTGACATCTCTGAACAATTTAGGCCAGAAGAAACCTGCTTTCAATATGTTGTGGGCTGTGGCCTGCCAACTGTAGTGACCTCTGTAGATGCCTTCATGGAATTCGGCCATGATTTTCTCCACTTCTGACTCTATTAGACATAAAAGCAGGATTCCTGAAGGATCCTTCCAATATAATCGACCATTCGCAACAATGTATTTCTGGGATCTCAATCTCAGAGTCTGATACTTAGTCTTGTCGAAATTTAGAGGACACCTGAGAGTTAAAAGGTACTATAAAATATCTTTATACCAAGTACTAAGCAGGTACTTCATGTGCATTTTTTGCACAGCGGTTTCTATCTCAGGCTGTTCCTCCATACCTTCAGGTAACTCTCCTCCTTCCATAGATAGATAGATTCAATGAAAAGAGTAGTGCCTCATACTCCGCCACATTATTGGTGGCTTCATACTCCAACTTAAAAGAAAAGGGGACCGATTGTCCAATAGGGGAGATTAGGAGGACCCCTACTCCGTTTCCTTCCCTTGAATTTGCCCTATCAAAATGCAGGGTCCACATACCCTTTCTTCATTGTTTGCTGACTGTTCCAGTCTCAAAATATTGAATGCTGGCTCTTGTAAGAAATCTTGATCCTCCTTGAGCATCAGACATGAAAACTCACCCTCCTTGTTATAAACGGGGGAATTGACTGAGCCATTAGCTCTGGTCACCATCTTCAAAAATTTAGATTCCTGATACAACCACCTTTCTTGCCCACGAAACACTGGGATAATAGCATAAGTGAGGTCAAGTTTAATTGACCCACCTATTTTAGTGCCCCGTGACCTAGACAATATCATCCCAAACCGAGCTAGAATATCAACAACCACTGTGTCCATGACAACACTTTTAGCTAGGATCTGAGCCAAGTTCACCACGAGATCTTTAATCATCCCCATACATTTGACTCTTTTGGAGTCGAAAGAATAAAGGTCCTTGTACGAGCGAGTGATCTACAAGCCTAGTTGCTGCATCACTGATAGAGGTAACAAGTTGTGAGAAGCCCCCGAGTCCAACATACAATTGTGCAACAGTAAATCATGAATGACTAAGGATACATAAAACGGTGGGGTTGTTGAGTCCAACTCTTCAACATGTGGGCCAAAAACCACCACAGGTCTTTCTTCCTGAAGGTTGAGACTATCTGGGGGTGGAGATGCTCCATCAGGGAGCATAAACTGAGACACCTGAGATTTATAAGAAGGTTGCTTCAAAATCTCGACTAAAGGGACTGAGATTTTTACTTTCTCTAATTCCTTCTGGAGGTTAAAAACAACAGGGAATTTTTCTGGGATGACTTCTTTAGGCTCGTTAGGGAGCACTGAGGGTTTTATGTTAGAAGAAGCTTCTTTAGTATTTGCAAGAGGTTCGGGGATTGACTTAGATTATGAGGGAGAGGAAACATTCTGATGCAAGGGCTCTTCCACATGCGTATTCAATTTTCTATTATCTTTTTGAGGAACCAGCTCTTTGGGAGATGACTCTTCATCTTGGTCTTGAGTAGGAGTTCTCTTCCTGGAAGACCAAAGATAGTACTTCTTGTGGAACTAATCTTGCATGAAGTCCACAACATGTCTGCAATAATCATCAATGTCAGGGTCTTTAGTGGAGGTCCCTTTCTCTTCTTCTTCTTCCCTTAGAGTAAGCTCTACCTCTTCTCCTTCTGAATAAGCAAGATACTGACCATCATGTCCATTAGGAACATCTTCATTAGGACCTTCCATTTGTCCTTCCAAATACAGAGGGGGTTGTATATGATATTGTTGTTCTTTCCTTTCTCTTTGTAATATCTATAAGGGCGGCTTCTGGTACTATGGGTTATACCCCCTATTAGGGGCAGTCTGAGATGGCCAAGAGGAAGCATTATTAGCCTCCAGTTCTAGTTTCACCAACTTATTTGAGAGATTCTTTATCATCTTGTTCATATCTTCAATCTTATAATCAGAAACTTCTCTTTCTAGATTCGAAGAAGAGGCCTCTTCTTTTCCTTTTCGTCTGAAATCATGGTCTATTCTCCCTTTTTATTTCCCCGTAGAAGCAAAGTTTGCTTCTACCTCTAATGCATCAGTATAGGCCTGATCCAGCGATGCAAATTTTCTTTCCCTCAGATTGAAACCAAACTCTGATTCAAAAGATCCCACAAATACTACCTTAGCCGATGTCTGAGGGGGTTTCATATCAGCAGGCAGGTTATTATATAGCTTATTGATTCTTTTGATAAACTTTGACACATCCTCATTATGTCTTTTCTTTATAGCATTGAACTTTGTTAGATAGTATCCATGGTATCTCTTCTCTCCCCACTTGCGAGTGAAAGCAGTTTCCAACTCCTCCCAGGTGGTGATGGTGCAATCATCAAGAGTTTTGAACCATTTTTAGGCTTCCCCATCTAAATATTGCACGAAAAACCTCAAGACTACATCCAGGTGTTCGACATTGAAATTCTCAACAAAGGCACAAAAATATTCAATGTGCTTTTGGGCAGCACTACCGTCCTCCCCAGTAAACCGGGGTAAGAGTTTCATATAATCTTGTGGCATGTCATTTAGGATTTGGGGTAATGCCAAGGGGGCATATTTATTGAGTAGAAACCTCGAAACATCCATGGGAGGTGATGGGTTTTGTGGAGGGTTTTGATGAATAGTCACAGGTATATGCTGGATAGTGGCTTGTGGATTTATCTGAGTGAAGAGGATCTGGGGAATGGTAACTTGTTTGACTTCTTCAGCTTCAGGGGTAGGGTGAAAAGGGAGCTTAGAAGTATTTACTGACTCAGCTTTGTCCTTGATATCGGAAGGACTTGAAGTAAGGTTATCAAGGGGGAACTCGAGCACTCGAGCTTGTTGAGAAGAGGATGGAGAGTCTTCTTGTGAGAATTTGGGTAGATCTGTTTGAGCTGGCTGTTTCTCTTTCCAAATTCTCTTGAATAAGATTTTTTCGGGGTCAGGCATAGAGCCTGTTCTCAACTGGGAGGTATCTATCCTTAGATGTGGCTTGTGATAAGCCAGGATTGCAAGGATTTTATACCTTAAAGGCCAATGGATTCGCCAAGGTGAGGGATCTACAACTCTCAACCCTTCTTGCTCACGTGATTATGAAGGGTGAATTTGCTTTGTCATATCCCAGGGAAAAAATCTTCGGTTTCATTCCCCGGTAACGGCACCAAAAAGATGTTGTAACTCCTAGAGACAACCCTGAGTTGTTAAGGACCAGTGCCTAGGAAATCTTCTGTCAAGAGGATTCAAAAAGGTTTGTACAAGAAGATAGGATGGAACCTCTTGTTATGTAACGATGATTTGAGTTTTGATATGGGACCAAGATATCAGAGATATAGTATTGGCCAAGATGACATCTATTTGTGCAGCATAAGGGTCTATAGGCATAAATAGGATGCAGACATGAAAACTAACTGTTGTGAAGTAGGCCAAACATAAAACTAGTAAACATTTATCAGATTAAATGAGTGTGAAAAACTGTGAAAGAACATGAAGGAAATATCATAGCGAAGTAGGCTTATACTGACATAAGAATCCACCCCTCACTAATACAAGAAGAACAATGGTATGAAAATAAAACTTGGAACAGAAACCGCGGCTCGAGCCATATTTAAAGTGTTATAGGTGAGAAGATATGAGTATCATACAAGATAAATTCACATCTAAACAAATTAGAACAATCGCATTCCGAAGGCTATGATAACAAGAAAATGATGAAGAACACAATGAACACTTATACTGAAACAACTTTGAGAAAATACATATTGTTACTCATCTCATTTGGAATCCATTACACAACAAAAAATGATTCATTCCTTTCCCCAAGGGGATCTTCTGGCATACAATATAGAAGGACCTTAAAACTTTACAAAAGAGAAAATACACAATTCACTTGTTCTTCTCTGAAAAAATTGGAACCGTTTCTTAGTTTATGATTACATCTTTTATAGTTTTCCAGTCGAGCTGTTGCAAAAAGATATTTTTCAGACAAAATATTCCCCTGAAGATGTTTTTCAGTTTGGGGTCTCAATCAAGAAAAAAAAATTATGATGAGGAAAACGACCTCTCATCACCTACATCATGGCCTAACGAAGGCACTAAATGAAAGCATAATAGTAAAATGAAAAATAAAAGTGCATAGGGTGTAACATATATTTCACCAGATTTTACAATATATAGAAAGGAAAATAAAAAGTAAATAGGCCACTTGGGCCAAAACATGAGTTTAATTTTTTGGAATCGATAGGAGCGTTGGATGGTTATTGATTAGGACGTGCTTATGATGAAGAAAAACCAGTTTTGCGACTGAGAGGAGGCAGCGACTTGTGAGAATATACTGTTATCGGAGTGTTGGCATACTCATTGAATTTTTTCCACGCACTCTCCCTTGGGGGTGGCATGGTGACAAAAGTCTCAACTAAAGCTTGGATATCTGTAAGCTCCGTGTAATCTACTCGAATGGCTAAACACTTTTTGATTTTGCAGAGGAGAGAGAACTCCTTACTCAGAGTGGCGATTATTGTTTCTGCCTTTAGGCGGGCAGTTTTCTCCAAAGGTAAATCAGCCTGGTTCATAATTTCTGTTAACTTATTTTCATAAACCATTAGCTCTAAAAATGAGACCGTTTCACGATCCTAGCATGATGGGAGGCCTGCCTCCACCAGTTTATCCCACTCTCGATCAAACTACTCCACTTCGTTTGCAACCTGCTCTAAGCAACTCAACGCATTTTCGTGTGCAGTCTCCCTCTCGATAGCTCTCCTGACTTCCATCACTCCTTTGAAACGGTCCGTGATCCCTTGGGGAAGTAACTCTTTATGGTCCAACTCATTCAAGTATTTGATGTACCTTTTATCCATTGGCACCTTTTCCTCTCCTTCCTCGTGCCCTTCTTTCAACTTTACTCTAAATAAACGGACTGCGATTTTCTTGTCATCCATCAAAGTGAGTTATTTCCATTTCTTTCTAACCTCTGATATGATGTCCATCTAGATGAGGCACCTAGCTTCCAAGAGTGTCACATTGCCCTTCATCCGAGTAGTCAAATCCTTGATGGTCTTATCTTGTACCTGCTTCTCCCTTTTCTTTTTCTCGACTTTAGCCTGCAAAGATGTTACCACCTTCTCATTTGTCACTAGTTTAGCTTCCATCTCTTGTAGTCTGTGGTGATTTGTTCGAGCTTCATTCTATGAAACCTTTAAATTTGATAAGGCTTTGGTCACTTGCTCAGGGGTATTTCCAAGCTCGTTAGAAGTCAGAGCCACGCATACATGCTGGTCCCATTTTCCCTGTAGATCAGACAATCTCTTCTTTAAGCCCACAATATCCATAGCCATCTTGGTGTTTCCTTCTTGTTCCTCAACCAGTGAATCAGTGAGAACTGATTTCTTCCTCTCCATCTGGACCAATTCATCCATTTGAACATGCTCTCCATGGGAAATATTTAGTCTCTTCTTTAGCTCAGATTTTTCTGCCTCCAAATCAGTGATGAACTTCCTCTGAACCACATCCTTGTCAACCCCTTTTTTCCCTTACTTCTTTCCTGAGAGTTTCCAGGTTGTTGTTTATTGCCCTAGCACTAGCTCTCTCTCTCTCTCTCTCTTCTGATTTTCCAATACTTATTTGTACTTGTCTTCAAGTTTCCTCAGAGAGAGTGCAAGCTTCACCTCCTCATCTCTCAACATATCTCCGACACATTGATGCAAACCAAGCTTATCCATTATAGGGATGTTAGCCAAATTCAAAGTGATCTCCAGGGCTCGGTAACTAGTCCCCTAAGCTCTAGGCTGCAGTACTACTGCTGTAATATAAATTATGAGTTGTTCTTTTTCCATATCAAACTCAGTGGTAAGTCAGGTATGGTACTTTTCCATGAATTCGGTCGATTTAGCCCTCAACCTGTCTCGTGTAGTCCTCTTTCTAGTGCTTATTTCTTCCCTCACCTCTGCTTTGTTAACTAAAATGGCCCGTGATAGCCCAGAAGGTTCAAACGAAGAGGCATCGACGAAATTAATCATGAAACTAGCCTTGTTTCTGTCAGGCATTCCATATTGGGAAAAATCTTCCTGTGGTGGCTCTTCCCACACAATCTCTAGTTCTTCAGTACTTTGTTTCTCAGAGGGATGAGCTTCCTCTTCTATGCTCCTACCCGCTTGCCATCCTAAATCACTTGCCTTGTCTGCTTTTCCTTTCCTTTCTGTCTTTGCGGAAGCAGTGTCGCCCCTTCCTTCTGCGGCTGAAGACTTGGCCTCCATCTATGCATCCAAAGGCCATGTATCAAGGTTAGCTCTTCACTCAACGAAGGGCCTAGTCTCATGTACAGAAGCAGTCAACTTTATTCTCCTTTTACTATTGGAAAGGATCCCATTTGGGTCATAAGGATAAAATTTTCCTTGTAGAAATTCCATCCCTTGAAGCAGCATTTCCACTGTGGAGAGTGCGTGCCTTGAATTTACAGTGAAGGGGACAAAAGAAGTCGGGAGCTTAAGAATATCTCCTTTCTTTGCAGGCATGAAGTGGATTTGGTCGTCCTTTAGGGTTTGATGAATGAACTCAAGGGTGAAAATTCACATGGCTGGAAACACCGGCAAATGGTAAGGGGGCACTTCCGCGCCATAGACTCTGATTTCAGTGTAGTCATCATACAGGTACTAGTCCCTTGTGCTATCTTCCTCATCGAATTGTAGCCAGTCCTTCTGTTCAAGAAATATTCTAAGTGGAGGGTTATCATCTATTATAGTATAGTGCTATAGGACAAATGGCCTCCTTATTATCTCAGAGGAGAAGGTAACATGGAAGGAAGAAAATGACCTAGACAAGACCCATTTTTGCCAAGGTAACGCACCCCAAAAACAGCTAGACAATGTTATAATGCACCTGAGCCATGCAAAGGGAGCGTTAGTGCCTAGGGTAACACTCTGTCATGCCCAAGGGGAAGCGTTAACCATGTTTAAGTGTGAAAAAGGAAATATCTTGCTGAAATTGACTAGCATTTCCAACTTTCTCTCAAAAGGGAATCTGTTCAAAATAGAAACTAAATGGCACACACTTTTTATTAGGAATTTCCAAACATAACTTAATCCTATGGAAGGAAAAAGCAAGGAAAAGCAAGGACACATCTAGATATTTCCCGATTTGAACAGGTTGAAAGAGTTGGCAAGGTTTTTCCTCTCCATCTCCTATAAATTGGAGTTGTGGGCTCTTGGTCTAAGGTTGAAGGTTTGATTATATGTGGAGCAAAATTTCATTGTTGTAGTGTGAGACTTGAGGATTTGCAAATATCATTGAGAGCTTTCTGCCTTCAACATCATCACACTCAGAGATAGAAAAAGAGAGAGAGGAATTGGAAGATTGAGGAGGGCTTGGTGCAACTGACGGTTGTAATCCTCCTTTTCATAAATCAATAGAACTATATATGTTTTGTCCATTTGATGCATCAGTGTCACAATTTTTTTTCAATCATCTATGTAGCATGATATGAATGGCTTAGATTCGTATTGTTTCATGTTTCTTATGTGCTAGTTTAATCTATAAGAATCTATACTATTGTAGAGATTACATGGGTGCTTTGATTGATTGCAGGATCTGGATTTGGAGCCGGTGAAGAAGGATCTCTACTTCGCTGCTTGGAATTATCCATAAGATTTGTGGTTCATAAAGAGGTAATATCTCCATATTACTTTTTCGATTCTAGATATTAGCATGAACATGTATGCAACATCTTTGTGAACTTTACAGCTAATATGACTGTCTACCTCGGGCACCGAAAAGCCCTGAGAGGGATATTTAATAACCGCCACCCAAGCATATTACCCTATAGCATAATTGGCGACTCCGCTGGGGAGTAAACCCAAAGTTTCTTTTTGTTCCTATGACTTTCCCATTTTCCCTCTATTCACATATCCTTCCGACCAGCTTATATGCTCAGTGAACATCTCAAAAGCTCACAGAGTCCAAATTAGACCATGCTTAGCCATCTGTACAATTTTACCCTGACTAACGCTTCCCCTGTAAGTGTTTTAGAGCATTATAATGTGGTATGTGCTTAGATATAGTGCGTTAGTCTCAATATTAATGTTTTTAAGCCTCTTCTTGCTAGCGTTACCCAACCAAAATCTGTTGTTTATACCTATGTTTTGTTTCCCTTTGGCTGTGGAGTTATTGGCCATCAAAATAGCTTCTCTTGTTGGATCCATGTGCTTGTTTACCAGCTAGAATTTTTTTCTTTTGTTCTTGTTTTGAAAATTTAATGTCAATCACATCAAATTTTTGAAGAAGAAATTTTCTTTTAGTTTTTTGAACTTAGCTAAATTGATTCTGAAAAGAAAAAAAAATTGTTTAAAAATTTGTTAAGAGAAGATAGATAGATGTCTGAATCTTTAAAGTTGAACTGTGTTATTTGACTGTTTGGTGCACGGATGTTGAAAAAATCTCTCCTTGTAGAAAAAACTCTTCATTGAATTGAATATTTAGAACATATTTTCTGCATGGTTTTTCGAGTCATAGTCTCATCACATTTCATATGTCCACTCCCCCTCCGCAAGACTAATAATAAAGTACACTAAGAATCAAGCGATAACAAAATTAATCATATAAATTTTCCTGAGCTCACACCAACAGTAGTTCGGGCTAGGATCTTGGGGTAGGAGAAGTGAGAAAATCACCCAAGATCTCAAAACTTGAGAGTAGAGTCATTAATAAGTGAAATCCTACTGCACTCATATTATCGGGACCACTCCACTACCACCAGAGTTAAGTGCAAGACAACACCAGGGTGCATGAGAAGGTAGCCCACTTTCGAGTGCATTCAGTGGGAATTCTATATATTGGGGTTCCCTTTGGGGATGTCGAAACTAGATCGAGTATATAGGTGTTCTGCCCATATAGCGTGCTATCTACAACCATGACCCCTCTAATGATTTTTGTGATTTGAGGTATCTTTAGTTGCCAAATGTTTTAGGGACTTACACGAGGTGACTGGAACGGGCTATCCTGGTACCTAAAATAGACAAACCTACTCTATCTTCACTCTTTGGGAGCGTACTCGTCTTCATGAGAGTGTTTACACCTATGTTCTAAGGTTCGACGAAGCTCTAGAGTAACCGTAACTGTGTTTACGAATAACCCTCTCTGTATGCTATTGTGATACTGGGTTTCATCCCCAGCAAATGGTAGTACTCAGACAGGGCCACCCTGTTCTAGCTGCTTGTTGATTGATTTTAGAAAGTCCTTTTTTATTTTTTCTTTTTTAGGTGTGTGTTTACTATCACTGAGACTTTATAATACTTCAAAAATAATTAAAATTTGCTAAAAATAAACAGGTCACTGTGGTGTCTTTCAACCCTCGTCGTCTGTCTCGACAATAGTGAGGTCTCCCTCCATTAATACCAGAGGAGGAGTCAAGTCTCGGTGAACCCATGCCTTCTTCAGAAGAGCAGCCTCCAGTGACAACCCCTAATTTTCACACAGTCCCATACCACACAGAATTTCCAGAGGATCATTTTACAGAAGGATTCGTACCTCCTTGCAATCCTCCACTCACTGATCTGTCGGTGCCAGTGTTAGTTCATATTACACCAAGCCAAAATATGTTTTCGGCCGCACCAACATCCGTTTCACAACCGGCACCCATGGGGTCGATACCAATGGCAAAAAACCCAGGTTCAACACCATATTCCTCATCGGTAGTTAGTTCTACGCTAATAATCGACAGCCCCAGTAGCTACCCTATGTTTGGCCCCAGCACTATGGTCACTACAACTGCTAGTGGATCTCTAAATCCTTCGGGATCCACTCCTACGGTGACTGTGCTGGGACCCATGGTGCCTGCTCCCATGAGCGGGGCTACTTCAGTTCCTTTTAGCAACCCTTTTAGTTGGAACCCTTTGCTAAGTTCAAACCCCTTGGCCACCATGCTAGGGGGTAGTGTCACCAACACACAGATGACAGTGGGCACTTCGGTACCCCTGAAATCGTTAGGAAAAACAGGACAACCCATTTTTAACACTGTTCCTTTAAGTGGTCAAAATTTCGGTATAGGATATATGTCATTGCTTAACTATGCAAATAGCAGCATGCCTCTGGCTAGCTCTATTGCGTCCATATGGGCAAACCAACCACAAAATCCATTTGGAAAAAGGGGAAACTTTTATGCTGGGGGTAAAGAACCATTAGCCCCCCAGTACAATATACCCTACGGACAACAACCATACATCCCCACACCCCCACCCATAGGGGACTTTTATCAACAAAGCCCTACTTATCCTATTGGTAACACATTGATGGGTGGACCCTATGGTCCGAATAGTCAGCGAATACTTCCTTTGCTAGATCTGGGGGAAAAAAATCAATTTCCATTTTTGGTAGATCTAGACATCCTTGACATCTATAAACTGACCAATCATCCCATCAACCACAACCCACTCTGGCCTCCAGTACCGCAAAATATTTCGTCTGACATCCCTAAATTTGACGGGAAACAAGGGGACGATCCGGCCACGCATGTCACCACCTTTCATATATGGTCTGTTTCTAACTCCATGGTGGATGATAGCATTCGGCTTCGACTTTTCCCCCGCACTCTCACAGGAAATGCTTCCAAATGGTACATTGAGCTACCACGCGGAGCTGTCAACACTTTTGGCGCCATAGCTATGTAATTTCTTAAGAATTTCCAATTACCTATTAGATAGGAAACCGACACGAAACTCTTAACCTCCCTGCACCAAGACACCACCACCCACATCTCCGATCACGTTCATGAATGGAGACGTAGGAGGTAACTAGTCAAAGCACCTATCTCAGATCATCTCTTATCTAACTGGTTTTGTAAGTCACTCTTACCAACCCTAGCTAAGGGCATTTTTTTGTCTGGTGCGGTCGCGGAAGATCAATCCATTCGTCATGTACAACATTTATATCTAATCTATTCAAAATGTGGCACGCTATATGATCTACTCCTCCATGCCCCTGGTAATCCAAATCCTCCCGCTACTCAGAAACCTGGAGCACACGTCGACAGTATCGTTGGTGCAATTTCCGGCATAGCCATAAAACAGTCTAGTGGGAAAACCTCCCAGCCATATTTGGTTGCTAATTCCCCTAACCAATCGAATATGTAAATTATGTACAAATTTCACAAAAACCTATTAGAAAGAACAAGAAGAACAAGAAAAATTCCTCGTCTTCGGAAGAGCAGTCACATCATTAGAATAATCCCAATCAGAAAAAAAAACTGCTAAAACTGACAAAGGGAAGGAGAAACCCATGAAATTTCCTTGCAGAATCTGTGCGGAGGACCACTTAACATACAAATGTCCTCGGCTGTAGGAATGCACATATTTTATCACAAACATGGACTCTGGGAGAACACCTGTTGTTCTTCATAATCCCTTCCCTAATCCACAACAACAACAACAACACGTGGTTGGAAACCCACCACAACCTCCGCAAAGGGGAAATAGTGGCACACATCCTTTCGGTGAAGGATCATCCACCATTTATGGCGTAGAGAGTGTTGAACTCTAGACACGTGCCAAAGTCTATGGAAATCATGTCATTGATACTCAGGAACCTAGTACTAGTTCAAATCCACTGCCACCCAATGATTTTCATATCGAACGGCCTACACTGACCTCGTGATTCGTCCCCCCAAAGGGACACTTCGATGCACGACTCATAACACCTCTGCACATGCCGCCCAAAACTACAACATTGTAGAAGATTTGGCGGAAGCACCATTAGCTATTTCTTCTCTCGAAGTATTGCAAACTTGCCCAACACAAAGGAAAGCCTTGCTTTCGACCATTGGTGGAATTGATCCCGAGGATTCTACACTAGATATCTTTGACATGGAGAAATATAAACCTCGCCTCTCACACCAACTTGCATTCCAGGTGCAGGTTGTGTCGAAAGGGAGACCAATCCATTGTACTGTCATAGACGAAGGTGCTTCGGCCTGCGTTATGTCAACTACTTGCTGGCTCGCTTTGGGTTCTCTTACTTTTTCTTCGTCGTTGAATTCCCTTAAAGCTTTCGATGGCCACACTTTCCTCCCAAAAGGATACCTTGCTAGCTTTTCCATTTCTCTTAATGGGAAAAAGATAACAGTGGACATAGAAGTCATAGATTTTCGTCTTGACTATAATCTGTTGTTGGGTCACAGTTGGTCTTACACAATGACTGCCATTGTTTCTTCGGTCTTCCGATTCATCCTCTTTCCATTGGATGGGAAAATAGTCACAGTGGATCAGTTATCCTTTTTTACCCCCGATTATTCCACGTTACCAAGTAGCACTGTACCCCTATTAGGAGGCGTTCCTGACTCATACGTCAGTATTGGTACCGGTCTTCTGACGGCATCTTCCCTGATAGGTTGCTTTCCTCTCCCGCTGCCTGAGGTTCCACATACGGTTGCAATGATATCCACCACTTTGGATGGCTCTATTGACCCATGGATCCTACTGGTGCCTTCAGACATTGATTCCTATGGAGATCAGATGTCGCTCTCACCAACCAAGTTGGCTTATCAAGCCATCCAAATTACATCTGAACCCTCCACAGCTTTGGTTTTGACTAATGGTACAAACCTCCCGCCCATCACGGTTCTTTCTAAAGATATCCTCGATGAATTCCTACCTACAGACGAAGCTATTGAAGAGGTCATGTCTTTAGAAGAACAACCTTGGGGAGAGTTCCACCATCACACTTCGATGTTCGATTCAAACGCAATAACTACTCAAATCCCATATTTTAACCCACCTGAGATCATTCCCTCCATTTACATGATTTTTCAAACTATCGATTCAGAAGGAAACATGGGAAATATTTCTAAGACTATGCTCGTCGATATCTCGGTCAAAATGGGTACCGTGGAAAACATTCAGATTGGAGCAGATTGCAATCCCGAGGAAATTGCACGATTCACATCCCTTTTTAAGGAATTCTGCGATGTGTTTTCTTGTTCTTACGACGAAATGCATGACATAGATCCATCTATAGTCGAGCATGAAATCAAAATTTATGACAATGCCAAACCTATTCGGTAGAGACTCTAACCTGTCCACCTGTGCAAAGTGGCCGCCATTAAGACCGAAGTCGAAAAACTTCTAAACGATGGTTTCATCTACCCTGTTCCTTTAACGGAATGGATTTCCAATCTGGTCCCCGTAGACAAAAAACAAGGCACCATCTGGGTCTCTGTTGATTATCGCGATTTGAACGTCACTTTTCCAAAATACAGTTATCCTATGTCGTTCATAGTTTAGATCCTTGATGATTGCACCGGATGTGAATCTTTTTCCTTTATGGATGGTTTTTTGGGATATAACCAAATTTCATTTAAAAAAGATGACCAACATAAAACCACCTTCATCTGTCCTTGGGGCACCTTTGCGTATCGTAAACTCCAATTCGGTCTGAAGAATGCAGGAGAAAATTTTCAAAGTGCTATGGACTACACCTTTCATGAAATTAGGCATATTGTATAGGCTTACTTGGATGACCTTCTAGACCATTCCAAGAAGCGATCCCATCACCTCGTGCATCTGAAACAAATATCGCTCAGTGTAGGTTCTACAATATACGTCTAAATCCACATAAGTGCGTATTTTTTGTCGAGTCTAGACGCCTCACTAGTACATTTGGTCAAATTTCTGACACTTTAGTTCTGACACTTTTGACCAAATGTCGGAAATTTCCCCAATTTTTATCAGTTTTTCAAATCCCACCCACAACTGTCGCTATACCGACATTTGGAGACAAGTGTCGATATTGTGACACTTGGAGGTAAGTGTCAGTCTTGCGACGTTTGGAGAAAAGTGTCGGAATTGCGACGGATTGGAGAAAAGTGTTGGTCTTGCGACACTTAGAGCTAAGTATCGCTATTATGACGTTTGGAGAAAAGCATCGGTATTGCGATGGTTGGGGGAAAAGCGTCGATATTGCGATGTTACAGAGATAACTGTTGGTATTACGATAGTTAGAACAAGTGTTGGTATTGCAAAATTTGTGTCAAGTGTCGGTATTGCGACATTTAAGAGGCAAGCGCTGTTAATGTTTAGGAACAATATTAGGGTTTAGGGTTTTGGAGTTATATTTTAGGATTTAGGAACAATGTGTCGGGTCATGTGATTGGTTTTATGGTTTAGGAACAATGTTTTAGGTCATGTGATCGGGTCGTATGAAGGCACCCATTAAGGAAACACATTTAGGTGGGTCGAGTTGGGTCTGGTCGAGTCGTGTTGTGTGAGACCGCCTAAGGAAACACGTTCGTATGGGTCGGGTCGAGTCATGTACTGATGGCACTCAAGGAAACACATTCGGGTAGGTCGGGTTGGGTCTGGTCCGGTCTTGTCATGTGAGGCCACCCAAGGAAACACATTCGTACAACGGGTCGGGTCGAGTTGTGTTATGGTGCCCAATTAGCTGGAAACAAGTTCGGGTTAGGTCAGGTCGGTTCGTGCCATATTGTAAGGGCGCCCAAGGAAACACACGGTTCGGGAGGGTCGGGTCGGGTCGGGTCGGGTCGGGTCAGGTTGTGCCATGTGAGGCCGCCCAAGGAAATGCTTTCGAACGTGTCGAGTTGGGTCTGGTCGGGTCGTGTCGTGTGAGGCCACCCAAGGAAACACATTCGTATGGGTCGGGTCGATTTGGGTCTGGTCAAGTCGTGTGGTGTGAGGCCGCCCAAGGAAACACATTCGTATAGGTCAGGTCAATTTGGGTGATGGCGCTAAAGGAAACACGTTCGAGTGGGTCGGGTTAGGTTTGGTCAGGTCTTGTCGACGTGTGAGGCCGCCCAAGGAAACATGTTCGTACAGGTCGGGTCGAGTCGTGCTCAAGGAAACACATTCGGGTGGGTTAGTTTGGGTCTGGTTGGGTCTTGTCATGTGAGGCCGCCCAAGGAAACACGTTCATATGGGTCTGGTCAAGTCATGTGATGGTGCTCAAGGAAACGTGTTCAGGTGGGTCGGGTTGGGTTTGGTCGGGTCTTGTCGTGTGAGGCCGCCAAAGGAAACACATTCGTATGGGTCGGGTCGAGTCATGTGATGGCGCCTAAATAGCTGGAAATGAGTTCAGGTTAGGTTAGGTCTATTCGTGTTGTATTGTAAGGGCGCCCAAGGAAACACGTTCAGGCGAGTCGGGTCGAGTCGGGTCAGGTTAGGTCATGCTGTGTGAGACCGCGCAAGGAAACGCATTCGGGTGTGTCGAGTTGGGTCTGGTCGGGTCGTGTCGTGTGAGGTCACCCAAGAAAACACGTTCATACGAGTCGGGTCGAGTTGGGTCTGGTAAAGTCGTGTCGTGTGAGGCCGCCCAAGGAAACACATTTGTATAGGTCGGTTCGAGTCATGTACTGATGGTGCTCAAGGAAACATGTTCGAGCGGGTCGGGTTGGGTTTGGTGATTGGGTTAAGTCGTGTGAGGCCACCCAAGGAAACACATTCATACGGGTCGGGTCGAGTTGTGTGATGGAACCCAATTAGCTGGAAACGAGTTCCGGTTAGGTTAGGTCGGTTCATGCCATATTGTAAGGGCACCCAAGGAAACATGTTTGGGCGGGTCAGGTCGGGTTGGGTCGGGTCATGTCATGCCATGTGAGGCCACCTAAGGAAACGCATTCGGGTGGGTTGAGTTGGGTCTGGTCGGGTCATGCCATGTGAGGCTGCCCAAGGAAACGCGTTCAAGCAGGTTGAGTTGGGTCTGGTCGGGTCATGTTGTGTGAGGCCGCCCAAGGAAACACGTTCGTACGGGTCGGGTCGAGTCATGTACTGATGGCGCTCAAGGAAATGCGTTCGGGCAGGTCGGGTTGGGTTTCGTCAGGTCTTATCATGTGAGGCCGCCCAAGGAAACACATTCGTACAGTTCGAGTCGAGTCGTGTGATGGTGCCCAATTAGCTAGAAACGAGTTCGGTTATGAGGTCAGGTCGGTTCATGTTGTATTGTAAGGGTGCCCAAGGAAACACGCAGTTCCGGCGGGTCGGGTCGGGTGATTTGGCTGGGTCAGGTCGTGTCATGTGAGGCCACCCAAGGAAACGCGTTCGGGCGTGTCGAGTTGGTTCTAGTCGGGTAGTGTCATGTGAGGCCACCCAAGGAATTGTGTTCGTACGGATTGGGTCGAGTTGGGTCTAGTTGAGTCGTGTCGTGTGAGGCCGCCCAAGGAAACACGTTTGTACGGTTCAGGTCAAGTTGTGTGATGGCGCTCAAGGAAACGCGTTCAGGCGGGTTGGGTTGGGTCTGGTCGGCTCTTGTCAATGTGTGAGTCCACCCAAGGAAACACATTCGTATGGGTCGGGTCGAGTTGTGTACTGATGGCGCTCAAGGAAACGTGTTTAGGCGGGTTAGGTTGGGTGTGGTCGGGTCTTTTCGTGTGAGGCCACCCAAGGAAACACGTTCGTATGGGTTGAGTCGAGTCGTGCGATGGAGATCAAGGAAATGTGTTTGGGTGGGTCGGGTTGGGTCTGGTCGGGTCTTGTCATGTGAGGCCGCCCAAGGAAACACATTCATAGTACGGGTTGGGTCGAGTCGTGTGATGGCGCCCAATTAGCTGGAAACGAGTTCAATTTAGGTCAGTTCAGTTCATGCCGTATTGTAAGGGCACCCAAGGAAACATGTTCGGGCAGGTCGGGTCGGGTCGGGTCGGGTCAGGTTGTGTTGTGTGAGGCCGCCCAAGGAAACGCGTTCGGGTGTGTCGAGTTGGGTCTGGTCGGGTCGTGTTGTATGAGGCCACCCAAGGAAACACGTTCGTACGGGTCGGGTCGAGTTGGGTCTGGTCGAGTCATGTCGTGTGAGGCTGCTGAAGGAAACACGTTCGTACGGGTCGGGTTGAGTTGTGTACTAATGGCGCTTAAGGCAACGTGTTCGGGCGGGTCGGGTTGGCCATGGTCGGGTCTTGTCGTGTGAGGCCGCCCAAGGAAACACGTTCGTATGGGTTGTGTGATGTCACCCAAGGAAATGCGTTCGGGTCGGGTCGGGTCGGGTCATGTTTTACTGTGAGGGCACCGAAGGAAACATGTTCGAGAGGGTCGGGTCAGGTTGGGTCATGTGAGTGCGCCCAAGGAACATGTCTGATTGGGTCGGGTCATGTCGGGCCATGTCATGAGGGCACGCAGGGAAATTACACGTTCAGGTGGTTCGAGTTGTGTCATGTGAGGGCACCTAAGGAAGCACATTTGTACAGGTCGGGTTGAGTCATGTACTAATGGCGCTCAAGGAAACGCATTTGGGCGGGTCGGGTTGGGTCTAGTCAGGTCTTGTCGTATGAGGCCACCTAAGGAAACACATTTGTATGGGTCGGGTCGAGTCGTGTGATGGTGCCCAATTAGCTGGAAATGAGTTTGGGTTAGGTCAGGCCGGTTCATGCGATATTGTAAGGGCGTCCAAGGAAACACAAGGTTCAGGCGGTTGGGTCAGGTCGGGTCGTTCAGGTCAGATTATGTGGGGGAGGTCGTATAAAAAATTCTAAGTTGTTATCGCCCATGTACCTTGTGCACGTTCATGCGACCCATTTGTCATTTTCTTCCTCATGCCTTCGACGTTCAGGCGGGTCTGGTCGGGTTGGGTCGTGTGATGTCACCCAAGGAAATGCATTCGGGTCGGGTTGGGTCGGGTCGTGTTGTACCGTGAGGGAGCCCAAGGAAACATGTTCGAGAGGGTCGGATCAGGTTGGGTCATGTGAGGGTGCCCAAGGAACATGTTCGACTAGGTCGGGTCATGTCATGAGGGCGCCCAGGGAAATTACGTGTCCAGGTGGGTCGGGTCGAGTCGTGTGATGCCGCCCAGGGAAACGCGTTGGGGTCAGGTCAGGTCGGGTCATGCCATATTGTGAGGGCACCCAAGGAAACACGTTCAGGCAGGTTGGGTCGAGTCCGGTCTAGTCAAGTCGTGTCGTGTCATGAGGCCGCCTAAGGAAACATGTTCGGGCGGGTCGAGTCAGGTTGGGTTGGGTTGTGTGAGGGTGGTCGTATAAAAAATCCTAAATTGCAACCGCCTTAAAATCTAGTGCCTCCTCATAAAATCCTCTCCTCATATAATTGACCACCATTACAGATGTTTACACCACATTTGATTTAGACATTTAGTAGGTAGCTGTTAGGGTGCCCCTATCTCCCATCTCCATATAGAGTAATTTGGTCACATATTCTTTCTTCTATGATACTGGTTCCTCTCTCTTAAGTCCTATCTCTTGTCCTTCTTCTCTCTCCCTCTCTCCCCTTATATCTCCCTCTCTCTTCCCCAATATCCCTCTCTCTCTCTCTCTCTCTCTACCCTCCAATCCTCTCACTATATCCCTCCCTTTATCCTTCTTTCTGCCCCCCTTCCATCTTTGTGTCACTATCTCCCTCTCTTACCCTTATCTACCTCTCTCACTCCTCTCCCTCTCTCTCTCTCTCCATTCCTTCTCTCCCCTCTCCTTTAGTTTATCTCCATCTCTCTCTCAATGTGACTCCCCTTGTATCGCCACCTTTATCAATATATGTCTTTATTATTCCTTCTCATATATATCTAGAGTTAATATATATCATGACATATTGGGAACTACGATTGGGTTAATTCTGCCTTGTTGGCAAGGTTAAAATGGTTAATCTTCGATAGACAAAATGTAGATAAAATATTTCATCAAAAAGAGGGAACCATACCCTATCTTCCAGGCTATGCCTATCAGTCGCTTGGCCTCTTCTTGCTCTCACATGAATGTAGTCTTGCTTGACTAGTACAGAAGAAGGTTTCGCATTATCAACTATTTGTTTGGGACAACTTTTAGTTGTTTCAACACTGCTACATTCTTCAAGCTTATCCTTTAAACCATCTTAGTCTTTTTTACTCTCTTCAACTTTGTAGTGCTTTCCATTCCTCTCAGTCACATATGTTTCCTTGGTCTGTTAAGGGACAAGGTCGACAACATTAGGATTTTTTTGCAATAAACAAGGGTATTTCCAGGACACAGTCAGGTGGAGCAAGAGTATAAGAGCCAAATTTCTCATGAATGTGGGACACTCGAACTTAAGATTTTCTGGAGTAGTCATGAGGTGCAGTCTGGTTATTAAGACTTCATCAGATGGCCATTCTCTGGACTTAAATTGTGTGACAACACTGTGGCTAAGTTTGAAACTAGAGATTGAACATACATTTGGTTTGATTGCAATAGACATTTTCATCAATAAATGTAAAGCAATGGCTAACAAATACTATAAATTAATAAATAAAGAAGACATGGCAACAAGCAAAAATACTTACAAAATTGTTACATTGAGACGCAAAGAATAAGCAACTATTGTGCACAAACAGAGACCAATGAAACTATCATCTTAACCCCTAACCCCTTAAACACTAATTCCCAACCCCTAACCCATTTAACCCCCTAAACCTCTAAACCCCTAACCTTTAACCCCTAAACCATAAACCTCTAAACCCTTAACCACTAACCCCTAAACCCTTAACCACTAACCCATTTAACCCCCTAAACCCCTAGTAAACCCCTAACCCATTTAACCCCCTAAACCCGAAAACTATAAACCCTGAACCCCTAACCCCTTAAACCCTTAACCTTAACCCCTTAAACCCTAATTCCCGACCCGTAACCCATCTAACCCCCTAAAACCTAACCCCATTAGCCCCTAACTTCTAACCCCTAAAATCCTTAACTGCTAAATCCCCTAACCCCCTAAACCCCTAACCCATTTAACCCCCTAAACCCTAAACCTATAACCCCTTAACCCCTAACCCATTAACCATAATTCCCAATCCCTAACCCATTTAACCCCCTAAACCTATAAATGCATAATCCATTTAACCCCCTAAACCCTAAACCTCTAACCCTTAACCCCTAACCCCTTAATCACTAATTCCCAAGGCCCAACCATTTAACCCCCTAAACCCATAAAACCCTAACCCATTTAAACCCCTAAACCTTAGCCCCATTAACCCGTAACGACCCCTAACCCCTAAAAGCCTTAACTTCTAAATCCACTAACCACCTAAACCTTTAAAACCCTAACCCATTTAACCCCCTAAACCCCAAATATCTAACCCCTAAACCCCTTAACCCCTAATTCCAAACTCCTAACCCATTTAACCCCCTATGCCCCTAAACCCCTAACACATTTTAGGTTGGCCATATCAAATTTGCTAAGTTGTGACTGCACAGGTGCCTTGTGCACGTTCATGCAGCCCATTTGTTGTTTGCTCCCTTGTGCCTTCGTTCGGTCGGGCGCACCATGTCATTTAGTTTGAGGGCGCCTTTCCAAACACATTCGGTTCGGGTCGTTTCAGTTGAGTGCGCTCGCCCAAACGCGTTCGGGTCGGGTCCCCTAAGCCCCCAATCCCTAATCCCTTAACTACTAACTCATTATTCGACCCCTAACCCCTAAATGCACCTATATCCCCTAACCCCTAACCCCAAATCCCCTAAGCCCTCCAATTTCGAATTAGCTTTCAAGAAGTAATTGTTTCCTTACTTCTGTCTAATTCAGTATATACTCAAATCATGAATGTGAGAAGGATTTTTTCAGATTATATTATTATTGTATCAACAGTGTAATTATTTCTGTGTAGTTATATCTTTCTAGTAAAAAACTCATCTTCAAAAATAATTTCTTGTCTTTTTCAAAATTGACTGCTTCATTGAGTACAACATGCAGCTTATCTAATACTTTATTGAAGCTAAGAGCTCCATATTTGGGGCAAGATGCTTTTCGGGTGCTAACTCCACTATGTGTGGGGTTAATTAACCCTATGCCTACAATTTTTACTATTTTCATATCGGATTGTTGGGGAGTAGATAACTCGTAGCCATATCACATAGGCCCCATTCACTTATGAAGGTTCCCCAAACTTTGCCCCCCAATTTGGTTGATCTTGCTCAGCTTGAAAATTTTGAATTTTCATTGATGATTGATTTTCCTCTTGCTCGAATGCAAAAGGAAGATGAATTTCATCTTTTTCCTCCATAATTTCCACATTCTACATCTATTTTTGCTATTCATCTATTCTCATCTAGAATAACCACAAGTTGTACTTTTTTTTGCAATGGATTCTTGATGTTGATCTCGATGAGATTTCTCCTCCTCAAAAAACATATCCTGGTTGTAAGCATGGTTGTGGTATGTTGATGTTCAGATGAAAACTACAACTTGTAGCCCTTGATATGCTAGGGGACAATTACCTTGATATTAACGGTGGTGTATTCATACTCCTTCTGAATAACCAATAAAGGGTCAAGGAAATTGACCAATATGTTGTCAAGTTTTATCTTATCCATCTATGGGGTAAGCTTCTTTTTGGCTAACTCCACTTCTTTTGATCTCAATTTTTTGAATTGCTTCCTTCTCTCATATGATACCTGAGCCTTTGCCTTTCTCTTCCCTTCTAATTCCGTAATAGTGTCATAGTGATGCCAACCAACTTCTTTGGAAAGCCTTCCTAGCAGACAATACTTGTGACCTGACACCTAAATCCCCTAACCCCTAACCCCCAATCCATAAACCCTTAACCACTAAATCATTATGATCTCCATAACCCCAATCCCTAATCCCTTAACCACTACTAAATCATTACTCCCCTAACCAATAAATGTACCTAGATCCCCTAACCCCTAAGCTCCTAATCCCTAACCCCTTAACCTGCACTAACTCATTATTCTAGTCCTAACCCCTAACTGCTAAACCCTAAACCTCTAACCCCTAATCTCCTATTCATCGAACCCTTAAGCCCCTAAAAACTATGCCATGAAAACCCTCCAAAAAATTCTTAAATGATGGGAATTCCTATTCAATATGCGTGAAGCTAGTCATGGAATGTGAAAATTCATCCAAGATACATCCAAATATTTGATTTTTGCCTTGGGGAATGTGAAATAACGGGTAAGATACAATCACTAGTGAGAAAATCATTGGTTCGAAACTATGTGGGAAAAATTCCAGTCAAGCTAAGGGATGGTGTGGCCTAGGTTGGATGCGATCCCTAGGTGATTTTGACGGCTTAAAAGCCCTTGGTTCATGGCTACTCAAATCACATGTTAGGCATGCAACTCATCTCAAAACTCAAATTACCTAACAAAATAAAAGTAATGGATTAATGCACAACTTATTTATTTCCTAGGCATATGTCTAGGTATGTTGACATAAATTATTTACTTATTCATTAGGAATAACATATAATGGTTGAATATATGGAACATTAGAACTTTAAATATGAATATTTGTATTTTCAAAAGTTTGCATAGGATTAGAATATGCACTAAAACATTTTTGTGACATATCATTATGTATAATATTATTATCATTCATACAATACAACCCATCTAGAGCTAAAATCGTTGACATGGTTGAATGACCATAGGAAATAAGTGGATTTTCTCCCCAATGAAAGTTCCCATTTTATGTATGGAAACATACAAATAACCTACATACTTTAGAAAATAAATTTCTACTTCCTTAACTTTTAATTTTTGTGTATAATTTAGAATTAATTAGATATAATTTTATAAATAAAATACAATGGAGAAAATTAAAACCCCTTAGCATTCTCCTTCACATGGGTGTTTGATTTGAACATTGTTCCTAATCGAGAAACTAGGATATGATTTTTTTTCTTAAAGGTCTAATTTAAAAATTAGATTGATTTTAGAATTAAGACTATGTGAAACCAAATTTTAGATTTTATACCTATTCAAATTTTCTTAATCGACCTATTCAATTTTTTTTCCCGCTCCGCTTGTTCGACCTTTATGCCTTCTTTCCCATGATTCCATTCTTCCCTATGATGCTTGCTTTTTTCCAGATTCTTGTAGAAACATGGACGCTCTGAAACCCTAAAGCGACCACAGTCCATTAACGGCTCGAAAGCCATAGTAGCTGGTGGAGATATTTTTAGTTTTTCCAATGTTCAGAAATCTATGGGAGATCTAAAGATAAATCGATCGTGGAAGAATGCTCTCTTCTTCTGGAAGAATCAGATTGGTATTTCCCTTGTTTTACCCCATTCAAATTCGCTATTTTTTCTTCTATGCTATCTTGGTTATGAGATATAGATGGTTGTAGGTCTGAATTTCTGCACTCTATCTTTTGTGGGTCTATTCAAATTATAGGGATATGGATTCTTCTCCTTTGAACTAACCCAATAAACTCTGAGGCTGTAGGCGAATTGAGGTCGAATTGTAGAATATTGCGAGGAATAGAACACAACAAAAGGGTTTTAAATTATTGTGGCACTTCAATGGATAGTGCAACAGCAGGAAAATGTGGTTCAACCCTAATAAGCAGGAGAGGGGGATTTCTCTTGTCTTCTTCAAGCTCCACCTATATCAATGGAGGCATGAAACTTGAGTTGCGGGTCCCTCTACCAATGCAGGGTTCTGCTATGACCAGAGTGCCCCAGCTAATTCTAGCCATGGTGCCCAAAAAGAAGGTACTCCTGTTATCCCCCAAAGTTGGCTTATATTGGCTTAGATTTATATTTCTAGTGTCGTTTTGTGCATTTGGTGTAACAATGTGCCCCCTCTCTCTCTCTTTTCTAATGGAAATCTCATGGAGAAACATCCAGGTTCTTCCCTGCATTTCACAGATGGTACTTAGTGTAAATATGTTATCGTTGATTGTCATCCATGTTCCTATTAGGTCATCTATTTAGTCACTTACCAGAGGTAGCAAGCTTGAGGCATTGACCTTGAGACCGCATACATAAAACTCAAATCACCACTCAAACTACTTGAGTTACCCCATTTAAAAATTTCATCTGACCAATAAGAACTTAATCAAGCTCGTTGAGTTTTTAAATGTTTGGAACTATCTCATCTAATCCTTAAGCACTTAAGCAAGAGTTAGATTGCTTATACCTTGCCAATATTAACCGACCAATGAAGGGCAAGCTTATCAAAAGCAGGATTGGAGGGGAAGGACAACAACTCTTCCTGTTAACCACCCATGGTGGACCCAATTGACATTTCTATATAATGCAATGATAAAAACTTATGCTCAATGGGTGTTCACAGTTGAGGCTTGTGTTTATGTTGTTTGGCGGGTTATGTGTTTGTCTGTCTACACACAGTTAACTTATACAAATAATCCAAAAATATTGGTATAACTCTAGGGTCAATATAATCAAATTTCCATTTGATTATATTTTTTGTTGTAAAATCCTAATGATGTTTTGAGTCATAGTTACATCATGCTTTCTCATTCCTTTGTCATACAACTCATTCTTTGCTTCACATGGCATATATTATGGTAGTGGGATTCTTATTGATAGTCTCTCTCAGCCATACTAGAAAAAACCTTGACCAAAATTTAGACGCATATTCAAAAACATGATAAAGAACTCATGATAATACATGTAGATCCTCATACAATATCATGCCATATTTTATTTTCTTTAGTCCATTGCGTTTATGCTAAAACACCATAGTTAATGTACTAGTCATAAGTACAACTGGCTTTTCAACACACAAGTTTACAATCCTCAGATTGCAACAATTTCAACTCATTTTTTGTGTGGGTTTGGTGGATTGAGGATGGAATTTAATTGGAAAGAATTCAATTTTGAAAAAACATCCAAAATCAACTAGCTTTACACAATTTGATGATAAACATTACTGTAGATCAATTGATACTGGTTACAATTGATATTGGTTTTTGTGTGGGTTTTGTAGATTGAGGATGAAAATTAATTTTAAAAAATTCAATTTCGCAAAAACATCCAAACTTAACTATCCTCACACAATCTTGGTGATAAACATCACTGTAGATCAATTGATACTGGTTTTTGAGTGAGTTTGGTAGATTAAAAATGGAAGTTAATTTGAAAGAATTCAATTTCGCAAAAACATCCAAACTCAACTAACCTCTCACACAATCCCGGTAATAAAAATCACTGTAAATCAATTGATACTTATATACTTCAATTGTTACTTTATATTACTTCTTGATACTTATATACTTCAATTGGTACTTTATATTACTTCATCCATTCAATATAAGAAAAAAAATAACTCTGTAATTCTTCATCCATTCAAGGTAAGGAAAAAAACTCTGTAATTCTATGGTTGCCATTATTGGGATTGCCTTCTGGTTTTTTTTAATGTGACTTGGGCCTCGGAAGTGACATATGAACATGAAGAGTGTACGTCCCTTCTAAGCAGCCCTACACTAGCCCTGGGGACTGCTGCAGCAATAACACTTCTGCTTGCACAATTGTCATCCAATGCAATGGGAGGCTGCATATGCTGTTGTACCAGAAATGTGAACAAAGTTCCCTCTCAGAACATATCCATAGCCACACTTAGTTTGTTCATGTCCTGGTAGGCATGTTGTCTTTATATTGTAAATAATTTTTCCATATATAGGACATTTTTCTTTAACATCAATGTGAGTATTTTCCTTTTGTACCTCAAAGAAGAGTTGAATTTTTCAAGCATAAGTCGTTCACAAAAATAAACAACAGTTTGAAGAATATCGTCTCTTCAGAAATTACCATGTCAAAATTGCAAGAACATAAGTACATTCCACAGTGATCTACCATTACAAAAATTTTTGGCCTTGCTTGTTGTGCTATATTTATTTCACCCTTGTTCCTGCCATAAATCAAGAATCTGTCATTACAAACATAACGATCCATCTTGGCTACACACATCAAGGAAATAAAATTTGAAGAGTAATGGCATAGTAAGGTCTTCTGGAATGATTACTCGGATTGCATAGCCTGAGGGAGATGCTCCACTTCACTCCAAAAGGAATATAGCAAGGTGGTAAAATGTAGTGAAAATATTTCCCTCTTAATTCACCCCCATGTACTTCTCATACGGCACATCCTCTATAGATAAAGCTCCGATGATTGAAAATTTATGATGACACTTCATATTAGCAGCTGGAATGTATCAAATCATACTCGGATACATTAAGTAAGAAATAATCTCCTCCTGGACAAGTTCTCAAAACTTTTGAGGTTAAAATACCTAGGTAAATCCTTTTATAGTTGTAAAATACCCGTATCGCTTACAATTACAGATGATTGTCGAGCAACAAATGTGTTCAAAAATTTCATGGAGAAAGTTACCAAAGTCCAATAGTAAATCTCCATTGAGATGCTTTAATCCCTTGAAATCCAACACCTGCCATGGATCTCACACCGACCATGTCCTTGTTCACTGCTTTCTCCCCCACTGTCAGCACATACATTCCCGGAATAACTTTTTTGTTTCTTGCTTCTGCCTATTCTACTGTCACTGATGCTCCCCATCAAGAGTGGATCATCTATTCCATGAATTACTCTGTTGAATGAATTTGATGAAGAAACATAACTGTGATCCTTTGTATGTATTCTCTCTTTCTCGTGCCCTTTTATATTTTGGTGGATTTGATGAAATCTTTCATTAATCTATGTAAATCCTTTTTCAATGGGTTCTACTTCATGTGAGACTGTAAATTTCACATCTTTGACAATCTGAAAACACAGTTAATGATTATATATGAAACTAGATTAGGAATTACTACATTCAACTTCTTGAAGAGCAAGGCCTTAATACTGCAAAACATAATCTTGTGTGACAATTCAAAAATAACAATCCTAAAAATCATGTCCAACTTACATATTCACCACCTCCAAACACCATGTCGCAGACACTCTCTCTAAATTTCATTCCCCCTCCTTCCTCAATTTCTAGATGAGGAAGCCGCATATTTGTTGGGCGTTCACTATATTTTACCTCTTCGAGATCTAAAGGTGATTTGATAGAGGCATAGTCTGCCATGACAGCAACACTTCCAATACACCTATCTCCCATAAGTTCATATGGTTTCGCAGGAAACACATAAAGGTGAAAAATAGTAGCAACGCCCATCTGTGCTGAAAGAAATTTGATGAATGCGTCAAATTTAAGAATCATACAATATAAATTTCAATGGCAACCATTTCCATGTCTGCATTATATGCATTCACAAAAAAGAGATGCAAAATAATCTTCTCTTAGAATTATATGTTACTCGGAAGCTTCTTAGTAATCTCACAAAATATAGACTCAAATTAAAAATTAACAAAAAATAAGAACACAAAAAGGAAACATGTGCCTAATATTTAAGTGACAATGCACCTACCTTCTACTAGGGTATTGAGGCCCTTAATGGGCTGACATACTGGACACTCAATTCATTTATTGTATTTTTGCTAAGTCTGACTAGATAGGCCCAATCACCCTCTTGGGGCCTAGCACTCTAACCATAAAGTATGTGTATAAATGCACATATACACTACTCGTTTGTATCATCTCACTTATTCATGTGGTTATTTGATAAAAACCCAAGGGCACTTCTAAATAATAGGAAGTGAGGGTATATTTATTTATTTTTTAGATATTTTTATCAAAGCGCTAGAATACCAACGCTTTAGACGTCAGAAGAGCGATGTTTCATAAGCGTCAGAAGAAATTTGCGTCAGAAGAGCGACGGTTCTTTTTTTTAAATATTTTTACTTTTACGTTGGAAAAGCGACGTTTCATAAGCGTCGGAAGAGCGACGCTTTAAACGTCGGAAGACATATCGTTGGAATTGTGACAGTCGTGTGAAAAATTGATAAACATCAGAAGACCGACGCTTTAAATGTCGGAAGACATATCGTCGGAATTGCGATAGTAGTGTGAAAATTTGATAAACGTCAAAAGACAGACTCTTTGAAAAACCTGATAACGTCGGAAGACCGACAGTTTGGAAAAAATTCGGAAGAGCGACGGTGTGGAAAACGTCAGAAGAGCGACGGTTTAGACAACGTCGGAAGAGAGACGGTTTGGAGAACATCAAAAGAGAGATGGTTTAAAAAACATCGGAAGAGTGATAGTTTGGAAAACGTCGGAAATAGTGTCGCTATTATGACACTTTATTGAAGTGTCAGAATTGCGACATAATGGCTATCCACGTATTTCCCCACCTCAAACTATCACTCTTGCAATGCCTATGTGTCGGAATAGCGACAAATTGGCTGTCGGAAATTGGGCCAAATGTGCTAGTACCTTCTGGGATTTATTGTCTCCAACCACGGGATTAGGGTTGATCCCGATAAGGTTAAAGAAATCATTGAATTTCCCACACCACAATCCATTCTGAAACTCCAACGTTTGCAAGGGAAGGTAAAATTTTTACGTCGTTTCATAGTAAACTATGCCGAGATGACGAAAGGCTTTATGTGTTTATTAAAGAAAGGAACACTATATTTATGGGTTGAACAAGCTCAAATGTTGTTTGACACCTTAAAACAAGCACTTTTTTTTGCCCCACTTCTTAGTGCCCCCAACTACTCACGTGACATTCTCCTCTACTTGGCAGCCTCACCATCCTCACTTGGGATGGTCATGGTTCGAGTTCACGATGAAGATAGTGAACATGTGATATACTACTTATCAAAAGGTCTCATTGGACCCGAACTACAATATTCACATGTGGAAAAACTATCTCTCGCCATGGTCTTCACTGTCACCTGACCTCGACACTATATATTACTGTGGCAGACTACCATCATTTCTTTGGAGAATCCCATGCAACTCATTTTGTCTCGCCAAGTTATTGGAGGAAAATAGTCCAAATGTATTGTAATCCTCCAACAATTTGACTTGGTATTCACTGCTGTCAAAGCAAATAAATCTCTATTCTTCGCTGAATTACTATCATACCTTCCCAAAATTGACCCAGAGGATGTAACTCATGATCCATTTCCTGATGAATCCATCTACTTAGTCGATTCTTCTGATCCTTGGTATGGAGACATTTTGGTCTACCTCCAAACTCAACGCTTCCGCCCAACTCTCACGTCCGACGAACGCCATCGTATTCACCACCAAACAAAACACTATCTTGTGCTAAACAATACTCTATACCATCATGGTGTCGATACTATTCTTTGGCATTGTCTCACTTTTAACGAGGCAGAACGCGTTTTAAATGACTGCAACACAGGGGCGTGCGACGGTCATCTTTCTAGCATAGATACTGCCCAGAAAATATTACGTGCAGGCTATTGTTGGCCCACTTTTTTTAAATACTGCATCACAGCGATCCAGAAGTGCCATCTGTGTCAAATTTTCACGAAGAAGATGCGCGCCCACCCCACCCCTCTCCATCCGGTTGTTTTTATTAGCGCTTTCGCTAAATGGGGAATTGACTTCGTTACATGCAATCCTACTTCTGTGGATGGACACAAATACATTGTAGTTGCAGTTGACTATTTTAAAAAATGGATCGAAGCCATTCCCACTTTTAGGGCTGATTGTAATATTCCAAAAATCTACCCTCCAAGCTAAATGGAATATTATAGTTGTTTTATCACTAGGTCGATAAATAAATGGGTGGGGAGGCCCATAAGTCACTTGAGCAGCAATAAAAACACTTCAAGTTTGAAAGGAGGCCTTTGTAGAAGCTAAATAAAGCTCCTCCAAGTGTGAACAGGGTTTGGGTCATGTTGATTCAATCAAATTTGACCAAGTCAACAACACTGATAAGGAGAAGTGGAGAATAATTAGAGAATAGCGCAGTATTGGAGGGAGATGGATCTCATGGAGGAAATGACCTAATTTAGTGGGGGCCAAGAGCAAGAAAGCTCACATCATATTTAAGAAAGAGGATGGAAGCCATTTGAGATATGTCTTATATTATTATTTTGATATTGGTCTGCTTAGATTGTTGCATCCTCTTGCTATTTAGCAGGGTAGTTGTGTTGTTTAACACCGGGTATTATCGAGCGGGAATCCCACCTCTTTCCTTGAGGGGCCTCTTGGAAGAGTATTGTATTAATTTCCACATTTAGGTTTTCAGGCCAAGCTACAGCTTCTTCATCGATGCAATTTCTACAGGTTATTGTGATGTGTTACAGGGTGCAGCAGTGGAGGGGTTAGAACCCCACTTTCTGAGCTATTTTCTCATAGGGGGAAGGTTTCCTTCTCTTGGGAGATATGTTTGGAGAGTTATTGGGCACATTTCAGATCCTTGGCATTAGGCCATACATTTCCCATCATTCCCAATGATGTTCCAGCTAGGGAATGTGTTATTTTTTAAGGTAGCTTCAGCAGAAGTTATGGTGGTTCCTTTGCATTGTTTCCTTATGATTGAGGGGTTCATCCTTTCATGGGAGGAAACCTTTGAGGGGGTCTACTTCAGATCTATCATACTTCATCCTTCTACACTCTTGTTCTTTAGTTTGCAGTGTATCTTCAACCATTGGGCTTTAGATCCCTTCTTGTGTAGAGTGTATTTCTGAAAACCCCTTTCTGAGTTCCTTGTAGGAGTTGGTATTGGGCATAGATCTGTATTGAGCATATCTTTTGAGGCTTATAACAACCCTACATATTTTGCACATAATTTTACTATAGAAATGTGTTTTTAACTACGTTGTAGTAGTCTCCGACATTCTTGTATTGTGACAGCAGTTCATTTGTAGAGTGATTTCTTATGGGAGGCTTGTTCCTTCATGGTATATGATCAATGCCTCATTTTTATGTATGGATTTTCTGATATAATACATGGATTAATTTCTCAATTTTTGTCTTCCATGTTTATGATTTGATTTACACTGCTATTTCATTATTATTTTCATGTGTTGTTGTATCTCCAATATTGGAATATCTTAAGATATTCCCATTATTGTAGATTTTCCCTATTTTGGGATATTACAGTGATATCAAAGCATAATCTTGGCTCAGCCTGTGGAACTCAGCCACTATGCTATCAGGAGAAGAAGAAGAAGAAGATATGTACAAAAAGCACAAAGAGAAGGCTCCATTATTTGGAGAAATGAAGGAAGAGAGGATCTCCTAGCTTCTTTTCCAAACTATGAAAATTATCAAAGAAGATCTCAAGGAGATGAAAAGGGAGAAGTGTAGAAAAATTCCAAGAGGGTTTGAGGGTGAAGCTAGCCCTAGTTATTCATATGATGGGTGTGAGCATTCAGCCACACATGCAGATCCACAGCGCAGTTATTTTCCCACATTCACTGCAAGAAGGATGGACGAAGAAGATGCACCAAGGGAGGAGACCTTGAGTGACTATATTCAGGAGTATGAGTCTCAATCATGGAGATTCAAAGAGCACTTGGAATTCCAAGGGTTTTTCCAACTCAAGGAAGACAAAATATCCAACAATAGAAGCAAGGGAGGTAGAATCTTTCTATCTAACTTTGATGGATCAGCAAGGTGCACAACTAAAGCCACCTTTAGAGTAGCTAGATTCCTATTTCCAGCTACACCAAGTTTCAGAAAAGAAGGCCATTAGAGTAGAAGCGTTGCACCTCAAAGGTATGGCCCATGATTGATGGTTTTATAGTTCTGCTTCATTTTATCATGTAAATTTAAGCACTTATGCAAGTTTCACTAAGAAATTAGTTTCCCTTAGATCAGCTCACCTAAGATATAAATCCAAAAGGATAGAAAATAAAAATAAAAATAGGTGGGTTAAATAGATCTCCCACAAACTAGTCTAGCTGAAATTCACCCAAAGAGAGGGGTTGCAGCTATATGCAAGAGACTGCTTTAGAAATAATGCATTTTATCAATTTACAAGCATGAGACCAACATGGAGGTTCATATTTCTGCTATACATCAGTAAAATGGATTTACAATGCAGCTTATACAGTGTATAACAGAAATAGAATGAATATACAAGACAAAAGCCTCAAAATGAGTTGCTACAACAACAAGAAATGGAAGAATAAGCTTAACAACTTTATTTTCATTGCTGAAGCATGCAGTAGATTACAAATTAGATCTAGAGCAGATATTTACATAAAATTATAGATCTATTTCAGATATGTGGATAATATAGGCTCCTATATACATTCCCCTTGGGGATCTCAACAAATCATGAACAACGGTGAGTAGATCTGAGATCTAAGTCACAAATCTGCAGAAGTATTCAGAAAATTCTGAATCATAACATATACAGTAGATCAGATCTGAACTAACATGGATTGGTTGGCCAATCCATGGATCACCATAGTGAAAGGAACGATCCAATCACCAGAGATCTTCCTCCTCTAAAATGATGCCAAGACACCCTGCAACTCTGCTTTTGGAAATAACGTAGTCATGGAAGAGGGACTGCACTGTAGGCCCTGGAAATTATTTGGCCTACTAACAATGTATGGATCTAAAGCTCAAACTGTGGATGCACTCTTCTAGGAGGTTAAAAGACACACTCACTGAGAAGAGGCTCCAATACAAGCTAGATCTTTGCAGATCTAGAGTTCCACTTGCTGCAGCTCACATGGACAACCCAATCCTAAGTATAACTGCATTGTAGATGCAAGATGTGGCTTGGCCAAATGCTAGATAGTGGACTAGACAAACAATAATCCTCCAAGAGCTGCTCAAGGAAGGAGGTGGGAGTTCCTAAACATGAAACCCCAACAAAGGATGTCTAAGTAGACAATACCTTCAGAAAATAATAACATCAACAACCTCTTCTTGTTGTCCTCCTCCTTCTTTTATAGGGTGAAAGCCTTGTCAAACCCTAAACCACCTCAATGAGTTATCCCCTTTGACATGTGGAGCCTCCATCTAGAACTGCACTGTGTATCCATGAGGTTCATTGCACCTAGACTGCGCTATTGATTTGGTCAAGGTTGACCTAGTCTTGTGATTTAAGCCCATTCACACCTGCAAGGGATTATTTACATGGCCCAGATATGTCTATGTTTAAGTAGGCATTGATTTATTCATGGTTTTTAGGAGTTTTACATGTCCTCCTTCCCATTTTATTCATAAACATGAAATGCAAAATGAAATTAGGAAAAATAAGATATTCCCATTAGCTTGGGCTAATTGGGAATATTACAATCCTCCCCTCCAAAATGTTGCTTGTCCTCAAGCAACTGATAGGGTGAGTGTTGTAACACTTCTCCTTCCACATTGGTGACACCATCAAGTATCCATATTTCTGCATAAGCTGAGTGTTCACCAATCCATCCTCCCATGAGTTTTCTCTCCAAGATCATTATGAGATGTTCATGGTCCATCCCATAAAGTGTTAATAATTCCACTGAAAAAAACATGGCTTAACCCCTACTCTCCTTGAGATATTTAGCAAATCATACAAAGAGAGTCTCCATCCCATGTGTACACACATGCCTCCTATCCTCCCTCCATACAATCCCAAAAATAAGACAAGTGCATCATCGACGTATGGAAGAAAAACTACAAATACATAAACAGAAATTGGAACATGAGGTGGGTCATAATCCCATATATGGTACCAGCGTAGGGAATTTCCTGCCTACATCATATCAAGATGTGGTAAGTAGTTTTCCCACCACTTACTTGCAGCCCATGCCATCTCACTGTAGCTGAATGTGTGAGATATGTTTGGTGCCTTAGGAAAGCACCCATCATGAAACAAGATATCCTTTTGTCCACCAAGGGAGTGGCCAAGTATAGCAATTGTTGTGGCCCCATATTTTCCATGAGATTGAAAAAATATAACACTCCTTCTTGGAGTCATGGCCTGCAAAAACATGGTTTAAGAATGCATGAAGTCATAATATAAAATACATGTATTAAGAGCATGCTCTCCACCAACAATTCTCCTCCTATCAATGGAGTGGTGCATAGACCTACTCTCTCCTTAGATTCATATTGCTGCTCCAACTCCACAGAATCCATGCATCTCTGATAATGTTGATATAGTTCCCTTTCAAATCCCTCCCAGTAATAGCTCCTCAATTTGATATTGTTGAGCTTCATAGAATAAGTGTGGTAAGATGGAACTCTTCATAAATCCTTTGCAGAAGCTTTCCCTTGAGCTTGAAGGCTCTAGACAAGAAGATTCTACCATGATTACAAATGGCTCCATCAAATATTGAATAGCTCTCCTCACGCAACCAGTCATCTAGAATCATGCAAGTATGGAGAGCCTTGGAATATTCCACCAGCTGTTGGAATTTCCAATAGGGATCTAGTGTGCCCAACAATGACACCGCTGATAGTGTGTCTTCTGAAGTATCTGTCATGTTATTGTTCTCCTCCTTGAAATTTCCCATGACAAAGGTACAAGATGGAAGGTTGCCAATCCTTCCTTGTTGCCCTCCTTGCTTATGCACATGCTCAAGACAAGAGGGAAGATCTTGGAATTTAGTCTCCCATGGGAGGCTATCATTTGTCCAAGACCTCTTTGCCTTTGCCAATGCATGCATGTGAGACCACCATCTCTCTTTATGTATAGAAGGGTGTCCTTCCAGCAAGTCTTTCTTCTGATCAAACTCTTGTCTCTCATGCTTCAGGATGGTGTCATTATTTCTTCTTGCAGCATACCTTCTCAACGCAATTTGAGAGGTGACAATGGATAATGATGTCAAAGGAAAAATGATTTTCATTTCACTGTATTTCCCCCACACTCTCAACGTTGTAGCATGGTCTACTAGTGCTCCATCCTCCCTTGGATCTATTAAATGAGCATCAATGTATGAGAAATATTCCATCAAATATGATTCAGGTGGCCTCCCAGATGGTACACCACAGGATAATGATGTCTCATGGTTCATCCCCATGTAAACAACAGATGGGAACATATCATGACTGCTTCCACTGCAAAAATCCATCTCTAATTACTATGTGGAAGTACCATGAAACTTGGAGACCCCTCTTAATGGTGTAAGAGTGCCTCTGATTGGAGCCCTTGCCCCATTTTTAGATAGTGGATCAACTGTGTGACCCCTCCTTTGTTCTGTCTCATTGTCCTTTAGCAAAGACACCAGCTTCTCATGTCATCCATATGGAAGAACCTCTCGAATTCCTTGAAAAGGTGCAAGAATCCCTGTAGTGGAAGCCATTGCTTCATATCCATCTCTAACTGAAAATAGATCTCCTCCCTCTTGCACAATGCTGGAGGATCTTCTTTGCTTTCTCCCTCCCTCCTCCTTATTAGTGGAGAATGCTTCACAATCAAAAGATCCTTTGTATTGATCTCTTAGTTAGGAAAGAGTCCTCAAGTCTTCTCTTTGGGAAAAGAGATCTTGCTGAATTGGGGCCTTTGCCTCTGATACAAGGTGCGACAAACCTTCAACCCCTCCAACAATGTTTAGGACTAGAGTTGGCTCCAAGGAATCTTCCACTCATGCAAAGATTCAGATTTCTTGGGCTTGATATACCCCCCCCCCCAAGAAGTATCAAAATTTCTCTCATAAAATATTTCCACTAGTCTCCTAATGAATATTGCATAAGAAGAGATGTTCCTCCCTTTCAAGGAAGAAAACTCAAACAACCACCAAGCATAAGCCTTCCCTTGAAGATGCAGCGCTACTACTCTCAAGGCTTCTTCTTCTTATACTTGATGCAGCTGAAATTATGTGTTAAGATTCTTTACCCAAGACTTGGATGAGTCTTTAGGTGATCCATCAAATGTAGGTAGAGAGAATCAACCCAAAGTGTGTTGCATGCACCCTTCCCTTGTACTGTAGCTGCAGGACCTTTCTTCTTTGAGTTGACAGAAATCTGTGAAACTGATATGCTCTTTGAATCTCTCTAATTGAGATTCATATCCTTGGAGATACTCACCAATAGATCCCTCCTTTGGTGTTTCTCCTCTCCCTCCTTCCTCTGACAAGAGAGCAGGCATGCTACCATGTTGTGGAACAGATTGTGTGGTTGAATGCTCACACACATCATATGAAGTAGTCGGGATTTCCTCATGTGCAAAACTCCTCAATGGATCTGCTGATATTCCATTCCTCCCTCCCTTGATTTCTTCCTCCATCTCATGCAAAGCTTGAGAGAGAATGTTAGAGAACTCTACTCCTTATATTCTTCCATACACAGGGGTTTCAATGGTGTAATAATTTTTCTTCTGTCTTCTTTCATGATGCCTCTGCTCTCTATCAGTGAGAGGCTCTCCTCCTTCTGAAGACATATTGGCTCAAAGAATGCACAGGCTGTGCCAATATTGATGCTTTGATACCACTATAATATTCCAAATCTGGAACAACACAGCAAGCCTGCTGAAATAACGCACTCCTGAGAAATATATGCACAGAAATGATTTTGTAGCCCTTGGATCCCTTAGATCAGCTCACCTAAGATCTAAATCCAAAAGGAGAGAAAAAACAAATCAAACTTGGTGGGTTGAACAGATCTCCCATAAATTAGTCTAGCTTAAATTCACCCAAAGAGAGGGGTTGCAGCTATATGCAAGAGACTGCTTCAGAAATAACGCAGTTTATCAATTTACAAGCATGAGACCAACATGGAGGTTCATCTTTCAGATATACATCAGAAAAATGGATTTACAATGCAACTTATACAGTGTATAACAAAAATAGAATGAATATACAAGACAAAAGCCTCAAAATGAGCTGCTACAATAAAAAGAAATGGAAGAATAAGCTTAACATCATTATTTTCATTGCTGAAGCATGCAGTAGATTAAAAATCATATATAGAGAAGATCTGTACATAAAATTATAGATCTATTTCAGATATGTGTACAAGATAGGCTCCTCTATACATTCCCCTTGGGGATCTCAAAAAATCATGAACAATGGTGAGTAGATCTGAGATCTAAGTCAAAGATCTATAGAAGTAGTCAGAAAATTCTGAACCATAACATATACAGTAGATCAGATCTAAAATAACATGGATTGGTTGGCCAATCCATGGATCACCACAGTGAAAGGAAGGATCCAATCACTAGAGATCTTCCTCCTCTAAAATGATGCCAAGACACCCTGCAACTCTGCTTTTGCAAATAATGCAGTCATGGAAGAGGAACTGCACTGTAGGCCCTAGAAATGCTTTGGCCTGCTACCAATGTATGGATCTAAAGCTCAAACTTTGAATGCACTCTTCCATGAGGTTAAAAGACACACTCACTGAGAAGAGGCTCCAATACAAGCTAGATCTTTGCAGATCTAGAGCTCCACTTGCTGCGGCTCACATAGACAACCCAATCCTAAGCAGAACTGTGCTATAGATGCAATATGTGGCTTGGAAAAATGCTAGATAGTGGACTAGAAAAACAAGACTCCTCCAAGACCTGCTCAAGGAAGGAGGTGGGAGTTCCTAAACAGGAAACCCCAACAAAGGATGTCTAAGCATACAATACCTTCAGAAAATAATAACATCAACAACCTCTTCCTGGTGTCCTCCTCCTTCTTTTATAGGGTGAAAGCCTTGTCAAACCCTAAAACACCTCAATGAGGTAGCCCCTTTCACATGTGGAGCCTCCATCTAGAATTGCACTGTGTATCCATGAGGTTCATTGCACCTAGACTGCGCTATTGATTTGGTCAAGGCTAACCAAGTCTTATGATTTAAGCCCATTCACACCTACAAGAGATTATTTACATGGCCTAGATATGTCTCTGTTTACATAGGCTTTGATTTATTCATGGTTTTTAGGAGTTTTACATGTCCTCCTTCCCATTTTATTGATAAACATGAAATGCAAGATGAAATAAGGCAAAATAAGATATTCCCATTAGCTTGGGCTAATTGGGAATATTTCAGGAAGCCACATGATTTCTGGTGTGCACCATTGACACCACATTGTAATTTCATGCTTCTATCTTTTAGAAATTTTTTGGCAGCAAACAAGTGGCTGGGAAAGCACTTTTTCTTACCTGTTTTGATGTAGGCAAGGGATGCACTGTGCTAGTTCCATGTGAGGAAATATGATCCACTCTCCGGTTGTCATATGACAACTTGCTTTCACTGGTTTTTTCTTCCATATTTTGCTGATATTCTTATGTTCATAGGGAGCCTTTTTTGGAGAGTGCTAAATGAGTTGGAGATGACCATTGGGAGTATGATTCTCCCTACTTTACATGTTGTATGTTTTAGGAGAAACAATGGGAAAACCATGATTTCCACACCACACTTCTTGTATTCACATGGGAGGAGCCATTTGAAGAATTTGCGTTCTTGGAGGAGGCGTTTCATGGCTGATTTGCTTTGTGGGGTAACTTGGGCCAACCTTGGAGGCCATGAAATTTTAGCCCAAGATCAGCAACAACCCCATACTTACCATAAGTGGAGAGAGAAACCATTTGAATGGAAAAATATAATCTCTCCATGTAGCCCCAACACATTGCATACACCGGGGGTTGAGGATTATTTTGATGAGCTACCTAGAATGGCTCATTTCATCTGGATGATAGCATGGGTGTGGGAGTCACTCATTGGGAATGATATTCCCCATGTTTGTCATCACTCCTACCTTGAGGAGGCCATTGGACAGCAAGAAGGTTACCACTTACACCTTCCACCTTTTTATTATCTGAACCATGTGGTTTTGCATACTTGGGAGGGAACCTTGGAGGGAAGATTTATTGCAGATTATTTTGAGCAGTGGTGGGGACTATTGATGAGAAGGCCACAAGAGGAGGAGGGGAGGAATTTTTCTCTTTTTATCCATTTGCTTGAGGACAAGAAACATTTTGGAGGGGAGGACTGTAATATTCCAAAATTTTAGCCTCCAAGCTAAATGGAATATTATAGTTGTTTTATCACTAGGTCGATAAATAAATGGGTGGGGAGGACCATAAGTCACTTGAGCAGCAATAAAAACACTTCAAGTGTGAAAGGATACCTTTTTAACAGCTAAATAAATCTCCTCCAAGTGTGAACATGGTTTGGTTCATGTTGATTAAATCAACTTTGACCAAGTCAACAGCGCTGATAAGGAGGAGTGGAGATTAATTAGAGAATAACGCAATTTTGGAGGGAGATGGATCTCATGGAGGAAATGACCTAATTGAGTGGGGACCAAGTGCAAGCAAGTTCACATTATATTTAATAAAGAGGATGGCAGCCATTTGAGATATGTATTAGATTATTATTTTGATATTGGTCTGCTTAGACTGTTGCTTCCTCTTGTTGTTTAGCTGGGTAGCTGTGCTATTTAGCACCAGGTGTTCCCGAGCGGGAATCCCACCTCTTTCCTTGAGGGGCCTCTTGGAAGAGTATTGTATTAATTTCCACATTTAGGTTTTCAGGCCAAGCTACAACTTCTTCATCAATACAGTTTCTACAGGTTATTGTGTTGTGTTTTAGGGTGCAATAGTGGAGGGGTTAGAACCCCACTTTCTGAGCTATTTTCTCATAGGGGGGAGGTTTCCTTATCTTGGGAGATCTTTTTGGAGAGTTCTTGGGCACATTTCAGATCCTTGGCATTAGGCCATACATTTCCCATCATTCCTAGCACTGTTCCAGCTAGGGAATGTGTTATTTTTTAAGGAAGCTTCAGCAGAAGTTTTGGTGGTTCCTTTGCAGTGTTTCCTTGTGATTGAGGGGTTCATTCTTTCATGGGAGGAGAAATTTGAGGGGGTATACTTCAGATCTATCATACTTCAGCTTTCTACGCTCTTGTTCTTTAGTTTGCAGTGTACCTTCAGCCATTGGGCTTTAGATCCCTTCTTGTGTAGAGTGTATTTCTAAAACCCCTTTCTGGGTTCCTTGTAGGAATTGGTATTGAGCCTATATTTTGAGGCTTATAAAAGCCCTAAATATTTTGTACATAATTTTGCTGTAGCAATGTGTTTTTAACTGCGCTTTAGTAGTCTCTGACATTCTTGTATTGTGAGAGAAGTTCATTTGTAGAGTGATTTCTTATGGGAGGCTTGTGACTTCATGGTATATGATCAATGCCTTATTGTTATGTATGGATTTGCTGATATAATACATGGATTAATGTCTCCATTTTGGAATTCCATGTTTATGAGTTGATTTACATGCTATTTCATTATTATGTTCATGTGTTGTTGTATCTCCAATTTTGGAATATCTTAAGATATTCCCATTATTTTAGATTTTCCCTATTTTGGGATATTACACCGATGGAGAAACTGCTACTCTGTTCCTATTCAATCAGGCTACCTGTCGTTTTGGTGTACCCCTCTCGATCATCACGGATCATGGATCACATTTTCATAACCATATGATGATGGAATTAACTTCCATGCTAGGTTTTCAACAAAATCAGTATTTTTCCTACTACCCGCAAGCAAATGGTCAAGTCGAAGCCGTAAATGGTGTCCTCAAAACCATGATTCGTCGGTTATTCAGAAATCATAAAACCACATGGAATCAGAATTTATATTCCGTGTTATGGGCATACTATACGTCAGTCAAAATTGCTACAGGCTTCACGACATTCCAACTTGTGTTCGGCCTGGAAGCAATACTCCCAATCGAGTGTGATATTCCATCACTCAATCTCGTTGTTGAACTCCTACCTGGAACCACTGCCATAGAAGAGCACTTTCTCTCACTCGATCACTTGGACGAAACTCTTCGAGATGCCATACTAGCACTCGAAGCTCACCAGTGCTGAGTCAAATCTCAATATGACAAATCTGTCAAGCCTCGTTCTTTCTAAGAAGGTGATCTCATTCTACTCTATGACCAGAGACACAACCTCTTGGGGGCAGGAACACTTCAAAAATTATGGCTTGGTCCTTACATACTCACCAAATTCCTCTCAAAAGAAACTTATGAACTTCATGACTGTAATGGCATTCCACTCACGGAGCCCCACAACGGGCTCTATCTGAAGAAGTATTTCGCCTAGTTCTCCACTAGGCATATGCTTTGTAATTTTATGTATATCAGTTTTTCCTTTGTTTTGATGTCTCTGGATATATTTCGTTTTTGAGTGTTTTTTCTCATACACACTCTTTTATTTTACACAGATGTCATTATCTTTGTCATACGTTGGGTATTCAGACAGTGCTAGTCGTCATATTAGGCACATTGCGTCAGCTGCCTGTGTCCTCTACACACCTGAGTCGGAACTCATTGATTCCGGGGGAATCTTCCTGGGAAATGCCACCAACAACATTTTTGAGTACATGTCAGTGATACAACTCCTCACAGAAGCTACATCGCGCGACATCTCCAATATGGTGGTCAGCTTAGATTCCCAACTCATGGTTATGCAGTTAAACAATCATTATTGCGTCCGTCATCCAGTCTTGTTACGTTATTTATTAAGGGTACGACTTCTAGAACGTCACTTTGAAACCATCACATTTGAGCACATTCCTAGAGAATTTAATGCATTAGCTGATTCATTAGCAAATTATGTGTTAGATTGGCATTTGTCCCATTTTTTATAGAAAGAATTTTGCATGAGTATATATTTTTTACCATAGAAAATACATAAACATTAAAAAAAACGCAAAAAAAAAATCGCCAAAATATGTGTATATATATATATATATATGTTGTGTCCAGTTAGATTACATCGAAAAACAACTTCTCAAAACTTGGGTGTTTTTACAAAAAATTGTCTTCGCTAAGCCTCACTATGACATTTACACATCTATCCACTCCTCCTACTAAGTCTGTTGCTCAAAATAGCAAAAAACTGCTCTGGCTATCCCCCTCAAAGGCACCAAGTATCTCTCTGACACACCCACTGTATCGCACTGCAGACGAATCAGGATCTCTCTCATGGGAAGAGGTGCACACCCATACTTAAACCCTCGAGGTTTCTAGTAAGCTCATGCAAAATATGTGTGTCGTCACCCTCTTCGGTGGCTGTTGCAGCCTATGCTAATGTGCCAGCCCAAAGTAGTTTCATTCCTCACCTTTCGTAGCGAGGGGCTCTAGTTGGATGGACAGGTGCCACATCTGTGTCAAGCAACAAGCTTCATGTCAAAAAACATTTTCACCCAGTAAACAAAAAAATTGCATAAACATTCAAAAGATATAAAAATACTTCAAACTGTACTGATTAACATATTTCTTACCATCTAGGCCCCACTGAGTTCCCGGGGGAAATAAAAACTCTGGATCTCCTATATAGTTCATCCCTGCATAGGGATAATACTCAGTCATTATGATCTAGTCTTCAAGACACTTGAAGAATCCATCATCAAAACAGTGACGGATTGGACCCTCTCCAGTCTACAATATCAAAGCTGCCCAATGAGCCTGTCTTGGCTCCCGCGGTCCCAATGCATCCATGATCATTCTTGGCCTCATAGTCGGCACCCGCTCTAGTTCGAAAGATACAATTAGTGTGCCATACCCAAACTCTCTTTGGGTTCGTATCTTACATGTTGTTAACTCTGCACGAACTCGGCAGACAACACCATTACACCAATAAAATATCTGAGGTTGCATACTATCCAATGCTAACAATACCTAGGCCTTGGTGGCCACGTGCTGACTCTTGGCCCCGGCCAAGTGAACTATCATCCACAAGAGAGACATCAAAGGTCTCGCTGCCACCCATGTAATAGGAACCCGGTTAATTACTTCCACAATATTTTTTATGTAGTGGGTACGGATAAAATCAGTAGTAGTGTGGGGATCAGCCCTAGAACCTATCAGATTGGGCTTCGGTCCTCTGCATGACAGGCCAGTCAAAAAATAAATATCATCTTTCTCAATCAAGAGTTCATTATCCCCGATATGAAAGATATGTTGGCGGTCATCCCACTACTGTATTATCCACCTCAGAAGGTCCTCCTTCCCTCTCATCAGCTCCAACCGAGCATACTTCAGGAATCTGCATCTGCAGAGAATTAGCAACGTAGCTGCATCAGTAACCATTTCGCTTTCTTCCCGCTCATGTTCTCTTTCACGCCAAATGCTCATGGTAAATAGCCTCACACCTGCACAAGCAAAATTTTCAGTGGATTAGTTTTTGGCTGGAACACTTTAGAATGATAAAAAACAAGTTCATAAACCAACCTTACCGGCTAACGCAGGCTATAGTTCCATATAGTGCATGCTAACGCTCTGTATCTTCTCGAGAAGTGCGTTTAACGTGGGGACAACACTAAGCACCCGCGTTAGCCACTTGAATTTTTAGGGCCTACTAAAATCATATTTCTAGCCAGCAAAACATACTTAAAACATAATGAAATTCTAGAGGAAGGTTCAAGCTCTTACCTGGATCTCGTGGAATGAAAAACCGTTGCCCGGTTCGTCCACAATCGACAGCTGAATTTTCACCACTTTTTTACTCCAAAGCTCTATCACAGCACTCAAGAGAGTGAAAATGAAGGTCTGTTGCCTTCTTATAGCTATTCTGGAGGTAAGATTCACTCAGCTATTCTGATAAAAATTGGTAAATTCATGCAACACTTTGTCGCAACTATTGGTTTTCATATGTTACCGATGCTCTAATGGGTTGTTAATATTTATATGCAGTTCTGACCATGTTCGACCCGGTTTCGAGCTTTCCTTTTAGGGACTTTTTCTAGCTTGTAAAACTGAAAAAACCCTAAGTTTCCTTTTTCAAGCTTGTTAAACTACCATGAAAAAGGAATATGTTCCATTATTTTTATCTTTTTCAAAGCTCTTTAAATAGAAAAAGTAACAGGGTTTTTCTTCGTGTGACTCGTTAAAAATTCACGGAGAGCACCGAATTTTTCCTTGTTGGACTTGTTAAAATTTCACAAAGAACATTGAGTTTACGTCGTCTCCTCGTACTCATAACAAAATGAGGTAGATGTCCATCGAACATAGATTTATCACTTTTCCGGATTCAATGGACTAACTCACAGAAAATGAATTGTTTTGGTCTTACTATTCTCCCTTCGTCGCGCCCAGTTATCAAACATGACAAAGGTACCCCCTCAAGTTGTATTTTATGATGTTTGTCAGACTCTCTAAATATGAAAAAATCACTGAGTTTACCCATCTGGACTCATTAAACTTAATTAGACGGGGAAAACATTTGGACAACATGGATAATTCTTCTGTTACATTTTCAAAAGGTCGATTTGGCAGCACAAAATCTTGAACATGGCACTTCCCAGAAAACTCTTTCGCATTTAGTCGAACCCTACCATATATGAGTTTAGCCTTTGTCTCCCAGTGTTCCTGCATTGGTGAATCCTAATACTTTTTGGTGTTCATTAAGCCTAAGCTGCCTAGTACCCTGTTAGAGTGCCTTCTATTGTTCAAGAGGATCCCGCTACCTACTGCTCGTATCGACCAAAGCCATCATATACCATAACTTATTTTTCGTCAGTTATTCCCACTTGCTCTTGATTATTTCCATCAAACAAAATCATCTTTTCCTATTTCGTGTCAACCGATGTACGACGCCTCAGTGCCTACCTTTTGACAGATCTTTTCCTATCGACTTCAACATATTATCTAGGAAATTGATCCAAAAACACACCAGTACCCAGATACTTGTAGACATATGTGTCATTATTGGCTCTCGATCGAATTATTCTATGGGTGTTCTACACCAACTCCTTTTTATTCACACTCGCTATATTGTATTGTGCATCTTAGGGACCATTATCATTATCAGTCGCCACCCTCATGTCTGTTAACATTTTTTGTTATTTACTAGTAATTAAGCGATTTCTTGCATGTTCGAATACAACTCATTCATTCACATGTATGGAAATATGTAGTTTAGTGAAGCGGTGATCAAGACCTTGGGTTGAGGGTTACACCATTATAGTTGTGTTTCCTCTCCCAAGTTGTGATATTATTTTTTGGAGACAAATTTTCATTTTGATCTTGTTATGACAGGAACTTTCACGTTATGCTTATCGGTGGACATACTTTTCATATCTATGTTCTAGAGAAATCATGTTGATTAGCTACTTAGCATGGGAATGCTCGAATCAAGACAGATACTATATTTTCTAACATATGTTGTTGTTTAAGGTTTTCCTCAGTCTTCCAATTCCTCTCATTCTACTACACTTGTTATAAAGTATTTTGGCCATCATCTTCATCTCTAACCTCACACTTTAGGGGGCATCTGTTATAGGACAAATGACCTCCTCATCAGCTCAGAGGATAAGGTAACATGGAAGGAAGAAAATGACCTAGACAAGACCTATTTTTTCCAAGGCAACGCACCCTAGAAATAGCTAGATAGTGTTATAACGCACCTGAGCCATGCAAAGGGAGAATTAGTGCCTAGGGTAATGCTCTGTCTTGCCCAAGGGGAAGCGTTAACCGTGTTTAAGTGTGGAAAGGGAAATATCTTGTGGAAAACTGACTGGCATTTCCAGCTTTCTCTCGAAATGGAATCGGTTCAAAATAGAAACTAAATGACACAAACCTTTTATTAAGCATTGCCAAACATAAATGAACTCTTATGGAAGGCAAAAGTGAGGAAAAGAAAGGACACATATAGACCTTTCCTGATTTGAATAGGTCGAAAGAGTTGGAAAGTTTTGTCCTCTCCATCTCCTATAAATTGGAGTTGTAGGCTCTTGGTCTAAGGTCGAATGTTTGATTATATGTGGAGCAGAATTTCATTGTTGTAGAGTGATACTTGAGGATCGGTGAAGTTCATTGATGGATTTCTGCCATGAACATCATCACACTCAGAGATAGAGAAAGATAGAGATGAATTGGAAGATGGAGGAGGGCTTGGTGCAACAAACGATTGTAATCGTCCTTTTCATAAATCAATAGAACTGTATCGATTGATTGTAGGATCTAGATTTGGAGCCGGTGAAGAAGGATCTCTACTTCGCTGCTTGGCATTCTCCATAAGATCTGTGGTTAATAAAGAGGTAATCTCTCCATCTTTATTTGTCGATTCTAGATATTAGCATGAACATGTATGCAACATATTTTTGAACTTTACAACTAATTTGATTGTCTGCCTTGGGCACTGGAAAGCCCTGAAAGGGATATTTAATAACCACCATCCAAGCATATTACACTATAGCATATAGGCTATAGACATGAATTAATTTAAGAACCTCATATACCCCCTCCCGTTAGGTTGTTGATGAACTGAGATGTTCCACTCAAAGACAGTTCTTGGCTGGGTGTTTGTTCTCAAAAGTTTCTTGAGGCCTAGACTCTCAAACTTGTCAGCATGTTCAAATAGGAATAGATAAAATACTAATGAAAAAAACCGTAAAGACCCAGTTGAAGGTAGCCCTTGGAACTGAGTTTGAATAGCTGAAGCTAGGAAGGTGGGGATATACAAAAGCATACCTTTTTTATTCATGAGCCACAAAAGAGCTATATATTATTTTGACACTCGCTCGACCTCCTTAAGACCAAATGAAAGAAACGATCAGCTGAACATTGTCTCTGAAAGTGGACAAGGGAACGACATCCGAGGGCAGGAGAGCTATGAGACGAGAGTCTAAAATAAAGTTAAGAAATTCACTTTGTTGCTTCCAGGGAAACTTTGAGAATTGACAGGAGAGGGATAGCTCAGTGAACTCAAAATAACTTTGATTGTGAGGGAAATGAAGGGCATTCTTTATGAGCTCGGGGGATATGCAGAAAATATTATTACCCTGATTAGATAGGAATAACTCCCTGCTCTCATCATAAGCTTCACTGAGCCAACTAATAAACTCGGGAACTGGGAAAGTGGTCAGAGCAATATGGTAGCATAGACCTGACTCGAGAACTATGAACCTATCTTGGCCCTTCAAATGACGTTCGAATAACTCAGGTCTAACACGGGATACACTGAAGGGGTAGAACGGGTCATGGATTCATGCTTGGGCATCAATAAGGGGTATAGGTCTAGGGAAAGCCCTGACCTCGTGGGCTTGTGGGGTTTTAGGTTCCGACTTTCTCGACTTTACTTTACTTATGAACATTTTGAAAATTAAAATAGAAGGAAAACTGTGAAGCAGAGAAATGACTAAATACCTGCGAAAAGTGAGAAAGGTCGAGGGGAAAGTGACGCAGGGATTGAAAATGACCTGGTAGTGGAGTTCAAGCTTTACTACATGACATATTCATAAAAAAAAGTATTTTACTAAGTTTGGGAGTAAAAAAAGATCAAAACAAATCGAGGTGTGCGAAGCACGAGGCTAGGATGACAATTGTAGGGCTGACGTCATAAGGACGTCGACAATGGGACGCGTGGAGATAGGTAGTTAGCTACTAGGAGCTGGGTAGGCGCAAACCATGCATCGGGTTAATGCTTTTACTGGTCTTGTACCAGCTTCCCTAAACTTACCTTACCTTTTATTTACACGATGCCAGATGTCCATCTTGATGGGCCCACTTATGTTTCCGACGGGGGTTCATGAGGATCTCCTGTTATACTCCACTACCCCGCGGAAGCTTTTTGAGAGTTGCAACGATGTGTGACATCACCTACTCTGGGGGGTAAGTATTCATGACCCTCCGCTAACCCTTAACACCCCCAGAATTCCCTGTGTGTGGTTACTTCCTTTTGAATTTACGCCATATGGAATGTGGCCTTCCCATTCAACTGCCTTGCAGTTCAACTACTTCCATTCGTGCCTGCGCCTTATGGAATTCCTGCCCTGAAGCACTTTTTTTTTAATTTGCTCACCCTACCACCTTCAGATACCCTTTTTCTCTTTGTTTATTTAGACCACTCTCTTTTCTCTTAATGTGAGGGCTAACCCAAAACCCAGACTCAAGATAATTTGGGAGGAGCTCAAAGTATACAAAATATATCCATTATTTTACAAAATAAGGGGCTTTAACCCACCCTAAATCCCCTAATATTCTAACTTAAATTGGCGCCACACACTCCACTCCTTGATATATGAATTATTTCTAAAAATATTCTATTAAGGGGTCTTTTGTCCAACAAGCCCCCAACACTAAACTGTGACTCATTCCGAGTCACTCTGCCAGTGTGCCCTCTATATTTGCTTTGATTCCACTCAAGGAATCCTTTAGAGGTGTAACTCCTTTGGCACACTGCTGCTGTGTTTGAGCCACGCTCTCTTGACTAATGCTCACCTGAACTGTGCTTATCTGTATCTATAAATCAACCGTGTGGAACATCAAGACTCTTCATTTCCATATAGTTATTTTGAACTGCTAGGGATGGATTCATCCCAGTAAAACTTCAGTATGTTTCCATTGATACATCCATTGATCAATTCTCCATTCAAATTATCTAGTTGCATTGTGCCTCCTTCTGAAATATGCCTAAAAATGTAAGGGCCTAATGAATGCATTCGTAGCTTTCCCGGGAACTTTGCGAACTTGTTGTCATATAAAAGAACTAGGTCCCCATATTTGAACATATTTTGCTTAATATTCCTGTCACGCCAAGTTTTTTCCCTCACCTTTAGTACCTGTTGGTGAAACCCAACGATGAACCTATCTTCCTCCAACATGAGCAGGTTCTCCATTCTTTGCCCGATAATATCGGAGTTCGCCATATCTGTAACTGCAGCGATGCAAAGACTAGGCACAATGTATTCCATCGGTATTTCAACTTGCTGACCATATGCTAATATGAACGAAGTCTGGACCATCAACTTCTTACAAGTATTCTTGTACGCCCATAAAATAGTAGGAATTTGCGGATCCCAGTCATACCTGTTGATGTTACACACCTTCATCAAATCATTCTCCAGAATTTTTTTAAAGGCCTCAACCGTCCCATTTTCCTATAGGTAATATGGTATGCTCTTCTAGTGATGCATTATTAACTCCGTATTCAATGATTTAGTAGTGTTATTCACGAAATGCATACCCATGTCACTCATCAAGATCTTCAGACACCCAAACCATGACAAAATATGTTCAAAAATAAACTTTGTCGTTGTATCTGCCCTACAATTTTTAACTAACTATGCCTCAACCAATCTAGTAAGGTAATATATCATAGTAATAATGTACCACACACCTATTTTCTTCCCAATAGGATCAACTGGTCCTATGAAGTTAATTACCCATTTATAAAAATCTTACAAAGTAACTTGAGGGTGCAGTGCCATTGCATCCCTTCGTGAAGGTCTACCAATCCTCTAGCAAACATCACAAGCACTACAATATTCCTTTGAATCCCTATGCACTCCAAGCCACCAAATTCCATCTCAAAGAATATTTTGCGTAGTGGCATTCCATGCGTAGTGACCTCCAGAAACTCTACCATGTGCTTCATCCAAAATGTCATGTCGTTCATGTTCAGGAACATATCTTCGTAGGATCTCGTCAACCCCCATATTGTATAGATGTCCTACAATCAGAGTAAAATCACCTGCCTTTACTAACATCTCTTTCTTCTATTGCGTAGCGTACTCTGCGGGTGCAATGACCATAGTCAGAAAATGAATAATATCCATAAAATGTCCATCTGCTACCTGAATAGGTAACAAATGCGCATCAAGTAATCCCTCCTCAATATTTGTCGACTCTTCGCCTATCTCGATCCTAGAAAAGCGGTTGGGTCCGACATTCAAATTTCCAGTCTTGAAAATTACTTTGAAATCATAATCTTGGAACAATAATAGCCATCGAAAAATCTCCCCACCCAACACAGGCTTGTTGACTAGGTATTTCAAGGCAAAGTAGTCCATGAACATTTTGAAGTGCACACCTAATAGATAGTGTCTGAACTTTTGTAGTGCATATACCATGGCCAGTCCTTCATGATCTATGGTGGAGTAGTTTTGTTCCACCTTATACAACTTCCTTCTTGCAAAAGCAAGGTGATCAAGATCACCTTTGCCTCACTGCACTAAAACAACTCCCAAAGCTATGCAAGATGTATCGACATGTATATGAAATTCCTTATTCCAATCTAGAAAGACTAGAATAGGCACAGTTAACATATTTTCCTTCAATACATCAAGGATTTTCTTAAAATCGTCATCACAACATAAATTGACATCTTTCTTCAATAATTTTTCCATCGGCACAGTCATTTTCCCGTAGGCCTTATTAAATTTCCTATAATAACTTGTATGCCCAAGCATCGTGTGTATCTGATTCACATTTCTTTGTAGTGCCAAATTGATAATCACGACGATCTTCGGAGTGTCTACCTTCAATCCTTTCTTGAAGACAATATGCCCCAATAATATACTGTAAGGTATGAAAAAAAACACTGCTTCAGGTTCAAGTAAATCTTATATTACCCACAAGTATCCAACATTAAATGCAGACCAGAAACATGCTTCTTTGATAGTCTGAAGGCTGTCTAGTCATCAAAATACACTTCCAAAATGATCCATGTGGATATCGGTGGCCACCCACCTATTCCATTTGGACTATCACCATCAATTCTTGCAGCTTTTCACATTGAGCACAACTTACTATTTTTAGCAGGTTTTCGGGTTCTCCACTCCCGAAGCCGTTTTGGGGCCTTAATGATCCAGGTGGATATTGGTGGCCACCCACCTATTCCATTTGAACCCCCACCATTAGTTCTTTCAGTTTTCAAGTTGCAACAAAACTTACTATTTTTAGCAGTTTTTCGGGTCCTGAACTTCTGGAGCCGTTTTGAGGCCCTAAACGACGTTTTTTTGGGAAAATGGAGAGCAACATGGGTCCATGGACTATGTTTCTTGTTAAAAAATTGTACTCCTCAGATAGATCTTTCTAACGAGCTATTGAGCGCATCAAACGGAGATCGGATGCCAAAGTTACGCCCCCGGGAAGTTGAACCACCAATTTACCCAAACAGCACCCACAGTTTTGGCGCCTCATCTCCTACGGTTAGGTTTTTGGAAGTTTCGGATTCTACATTGTTTCTCAACAATAAATAGGCCCTAAAGCCTCATTGTAACATAGTTCAGAAGTCTGTAGCCATCACATCTCTTCTTAGAGATTCGCTACCAGCACCCTAGCTATTTTATTTCCATTATGCTTGTAAGCATTTTTCTGTTATTTGATATTAATGAAATGAAGCATTATTTCCGCTACATATCTATGTTCATGGTTATTTCTGTATTCTATTGTGTTCCTGCATAAAATCCGGATCAGTGGTATCAGAGCGGGTCTGCTCTTTCTTTGTTTTTCTTTGCATGTCCCCAACGCAGTCAGGGTATAAGGAGTTAGGGCTCGATCTGGTTGAACCCTTGCAAGATCAGCCTCGCAAACCCCGACGGCCTCCCATGGCGGAAGAAAAGAAAGATGAGGGAGCAGGAGATCATATCAAAATACTTCTCGAGGAGGCCCTCAAGAAACAAAGGAACGCGATGATGGATAACTTTGCTCAAATCCTTCAACGACTGCCCACATATGGCGCATCTGCATCCAACAACCACTCTGGAGGCGCCACTCCCTTCAAGGTATAGGTAAACTTTGACATTCCTATATTTGAAGGAAAAATAGATGCAGACGCTGTAGAAAGATGGTTAAATTTGCTGGAAGGGTATTTCTCGGTCCATGACTTCTCTGACCGAGAAAAGATTATTTTTGCACTCCTCAAAGCTGCCCCCCATGTCAAAGACTGGTGGGAAACCTACCGTGAGCAAGAGGGCGAAGGGGAACCCTCTCTGTTCTCAGCCACACCCACTTGGAATTCGCTTTGAGATGGCATCAAGGAACAATATTACCCCATGGGGAGCTATGAGGACAAATACATCCAATGGACCATACTGCGGCAACAAAAGGATCAAGATGTGCACAAACTGACGAATATGTTCCATACCCTCCGCACAAAGTTGGGTATTAAAGATTCAGAGAGACATTTGGTGCTCAAGTACCATGGCTGTCTACAAAAACACATTCAAGAGGAAATGGAGTTCCTCGACATTACATCGCTTGGCACGGCATATCGCTATGCCGCCAAGATCGAGCAGAAATTTAAGTGGAAGAAGTGAGAATTTGGATTTGCGAATCCGAAAGGTTCCCCCGAACCGAAGAACAAGGAGCAAGGAAAAAGCAATGCGACTCAGAACAACACCACAAATCCAAAGAAGGACATAGGGAAGTGGTGTGAATTTCATAACAGCCCCACTCACAACACAAACGAGTGTCGGGACAAACAGTCTTTGATGGCTGAACTAAAGGCACCCGAATCAGATGCATTTTATGATCCTGAGTTAGAACCAGACAAAGGAAATGACAAAGGGAAGCAGATCATTGATGCGGATCCTAGTGCCATTGTTGCCACCACCAAGATCCAGAGAGAGGGTCTAGAGGATCTAGAGGAGGGGGAGCGCCTCTTCCAGTCGCAGATGTGGGTGAAGGGTTTTCCACTGCAATTTCTTGTCGATAGCGGAAGCCAAAAGAACCTCATCTCAGCAGAGGTAATGAAGCATCTCGGCCTACCAACCATAGCACACCCGTAGCCATATACCATTGGGTGGCTCCACCCAGGGAGAGATCTCTGCATCCGCCAACAGTGCCACCTTCCATACAGTATCAAGCCATTCATGGATGAGGTATTGTGTGATGTTTCTCCTCTTGATGTAGTGGATGTATTATTGGGCCAACCATACTTGTGGAGGCGACATGCTGTGTATGAGTCTAGGCCTCGTGCTGTTATTATTACTTTGGGAAATAACTTGTACAGGATACCAGAGGTAGTACCGCCTCTTGTCATCTCTTTGACTACTACAAAACAACGCAATAAGATTGTTTCCCAAACCAGGAAATTCATTTTCCTTACAACTCACTCACAGGGAAAGAAGAATATTGTGGCCACAACCTCGAAACAGGGCTTCCTTGCACGGCTGCAGCAGATGGACAAAGTCATGGAGGAATACGAGGACATTTTATCCTCACTCATAGAGTTTCCGCTACACTGTCAGGACAACCACTCCATTGATCTGATTCCCAACGCACCACCTCCTGATGTTGCCATAAATCCTGCAACTACACATACAAAATCCAAACATGTACTGTCTGAGGCTGATAAAGAAACCAAATTTACTAAACGCATCCAGCCTGTCCACCCGTAGGTCCATGACATCTTCAACACATCTAATACTCAGTTCAACAGAATTTGCCTCATCTCATGGAGGATCTCAATGCAATGGGGACCATTGCTTCCTAAGGAGGGAGGAATGGATCCGTGGATATGGGTGGCCACCCACCTATTCCATTTGGACTGGCACCATCAATTCTTGCAGCTTTTCACATTCATCACAACTTACTATTTTTAGCAGGTTTTCGGGTCCTCCACTCCCGGAGCCGTTTTGGGGCCTTAATGATCTAGGTGGATATTGGTGGCCACCCACCTATTCCATTTGAACCCCCACCATCAGTTCTTTTAGTTTTCAAGTTGCAAAAAAACTTACTATTTTTAGCAGTTTTTCGGGCCCTGAACTTCCGAAGCCATTTTGAGGCCCTAAACAACGTTTTTTGGGAAAACGGAGAGCAACATGGGTCCATATACTAATGTTTCTCATTCAAAAATTTTACTCCTCGGATAGATCTTTCTAACGAGATATTGAGCGCATCAAACAGAGATCGGATGCCAAAGTTACACCCCCGGGAAGTTGAACCAGCAATTTACCCAAAAGGGCGCCCACAGTTTTGGCACCTCATCTCCTATGGTTAGGTTTTTGGACGTTTCGGATTCTAAATTGTTTCTCAACAATAAATAGGCCCTCGAACCTCATTGTAACACAGTTCAGAGTTCTGTAGCCATCACATCTCTTCTCAGAGATTCACTACCAGCACCCTAGCTATTTTATTTCCATTATGCTTGTAAGCATTTTTCTGTTATTTGATATTAATGAAATGAAGCATTATTTCCACTGCATCTCTATGTTCATGGTTATTTTTGTATTTTTTTGCATTCCTGCATAAAATCCGGATCACAAAAACTTATGGATATATTCTTTAAATGGTGCAACGACAACTCTGGAAAAGATAACTAAAGAATTTTTTTACCCAAAAGGCATAACAATGTACTGAAATTATCCCCATTCAGTAGCGAAGATGGTTTTGCCTCTATCTTCTTACACAATAATAATCTAATGCTACCGTTAGAACCCATCTGTAAAGGATCATTCCTCCTTCCCTACCACATTCTCCAAACTTTGTCAATGACTGGTGTCAGAAATAGATCATGGACACATGCATCGTTAAATTTTCTGAGGTAAACACAAATCCTTATTTCTCCCTTAGTTTTGTTTTCCTAGTCCACCATAGGGGTAGCCCATTTATACTCTTATATTGGTTTGATAATGTGAGCGCTAAGCATCTTGTCTAATTCTTCTCGCACCCTTTCCTTGTATTTTGGGTTTAGCTGATATGGGCATTGCTTCACTGGCTTTGCAATAGGGTTTAAAGTGATGTGCATAACTCCCAAATATCCTATAATTCCTTTAAACTCTAAGAACTTCATTTGGAATAGATCCTGGTATTCATGTAGCAATTCGGTGACCTTGCTCACATTGTCATCATCCCAATAGTCCCCAATGTTCATGAAATTGGGCTTCGCTTCTGAGCCTATATTGACTTGTTGAGTATTGACAGGTTGTGTGATGTCCAGCATGTCTACTTCGGGACCTGAAAACTCAAATTTTCCTTCTGATTCAAGAATATTGAAATTACGTGAACCATCTTCACCTTATTGGTGTAGTCGTATTGCACTGGTGAAAATGAATCAGGCATCCCAATCAGGATGTACCAAAGTTCTTGGTTCAATGGTAATTCTGAATACTCCTACTTTGACTAATTGAAGAGAATAATTAATACATTTCCATCCATTGATGAAGTTATAAGTCAATAAGAATCCTTCCATCATCTCATACCAATATGTGGTGCCATGGTGCAGCTCCATTTCAAGATGCCACTGCTAAGGTATCGTATCCAAGGTATGGAATAATATATGCATCCATTTTGGTTGAATTTCATTTTCCCAAGCTCCATTCCAACAAGGATAATATTTACCATTGTATTTCTCTACGATATTAGTGTCTACATGACAAACCTATGCCTTATCAGCCTACAAAACTCCTTCCATCCCCCTAAGCTTTCTCAGTGCATGCCCTACCATTGGGTGGGAGTGGATCTTTGGTTGAAGTCCAAAGCTTCATATCATTGTTCTTCAAGTACCTTCTACTCAAACTCTTCCAAAAATAAGAAAACATTCCCAGTTCCATCATAAAAAGGCAAGTCACATACCTTTGATGTGACACATTGCAGTGCTTTGGTAACTATGTTAAACTTCTTAATAGAGACTTCATGCAAGAAATTCTGCCAGTGTTCCAACTCCTCGTCGAGGATTGAAATACACAAAATATCATGTTTCCAATGGATTTTTCCATCTGTGGTCGGATTAATCCAATCTTCATCATGTGCAGTGATCTTGTAGATATGATTAATATCAGCATCACCCTATTCATGTTGGACAGGTTCTGATAGTGAGCACCTTTAGAGGGGTCCAAAGGCATAACGACCCTAGTACCATTCTTTTCAAACACCATATGTCTACTTTTCAAATTTATTATAGCATGCATGTCATAAGCCTAATCAAATCCAAGAAATGCAGGACACATATTGTTGTCATAAAAAATCTCAATAACTTCAAAATCAGACAAGACACTTGCACCATCAATATATACACTCATGCCATGCAGTTGACCCATATGAATTATTTTCTGTTAATTTTCCATCCTTAGCTTAATCAACGACCATTGCAGGATAGGTCTCCACATCAATTCCCATGTTTGTTTGGAAAAACATTCACTTATGATCCAAGATCAAGGATTACCTGATCCATTTCATAATCTTCAATCTGTGCAGTTAGATGCATTTCTCTGCTAGTTCATTTCTTATGTTTGTAGGCCTTGTACACTGCACGTTGTTTCATTTTTTGGTCTTCTTTACCAGCACGCTTGTCGATCAACTCCTGCAATCCTTCCACAACCTTTTGATCTCTGAGAAAATTTACAAATTTCTTCAAGAAAAATGTTAGAATGGATGGATCAACTTCCTGTGATCGAGTAATATCCTCAGGTTTATTTTTCAATGGAACCAGTTGTTTCTACATTGTTGATATCAAAGCTCCAGGGCTCATGAAATTTTTCTTCGCGTCCATGAAGGTCTCTCTTTCACATTTTATATCGAACCCATTATTCTTTTTTTCTTCTTTCCGGACCCATGTATCCTCCATATAATTCGTGCCTTCTAATTTATCCTCTCTCATACTTATACCACTTCGTGTCACTATGTTGATGCTTATATTTTATTCGCGTAGTTCATCTCTCATCATATGAATGTTCTAGGTAGGTTTTTTATTGCACTTTTCCTGCATTTTAGCCAATATTGTAGGACAATCCTCTATTTCATGATCAAATGCACAACAATACCTACAAGATACAACAGCAGGATTCTGATAATCTATGGCAAAATGTCTAGGTTGACCACTATTATAACATATAATTTGTTTGCGACCTCATTCAATACCTCCTCCTTGGCCATGCCCTCAGCCTAGTAATCCTCTGCGCCTTGTTGGAAAACCTGGATCTTCGTGCCCTTCAGCTTTTACTCAGTATGCTCTAGGAATTTTCATCATTAGATCATAGCTTCAACAATGTTTTTCATCATGTCCCCTTGAACTACAATAATTACAGAATAATTGCTTCAAATACTGGATGTACTCCTACAGCAGATGACAGTAGTATGAAAATTGTTTTCCGTTTTCCTATAACTTCACATAAACTACACCAAAAATTTGCTCCCATATTTGGTCCAGTACTTGGCCCTGGTCTCAACGGACTTGGCATCCTGTTGCCCAAGTAGTCTCTAAAAATAGAACATTGATCCTTATGGTGACCTTCCTCTTTGCACTTTATGCACCATACTTTTGCGTGAACTTCCTTTCCCTTCTTTAAATCTTGGAGCTCCATATGTAAGGTTTCCAACTAGGTATGAATCTATTGAACCCTCAGGTTAGTACTTTCTACCAACGAAGCTTCTAACTTCGTCATGATCTCAAGTGCTTCAGCTTAGGTTGCGACCTTCTGTTGCGATAATGGAAATCTAAGATGAGGTAACAACACAACGATAAACCATTCCTTGTGCTTCTCTTCAGGGATCTGGAAATTAAGTTGAATTATCAATGTATTAAACCTTTGATCAACTTCTACACCATTTCATTGGCTAATTTCTTTATCTCCTTGATCTTCCTAATACACTAGGACTACGAATTTGACTTCTTACATTCATCATTTAGCGCAACCTTAGTCTGAGGTAGCGTAGCATTTTGGTTCCTCATGGTAAATTTCATATACCAGAATAATGCTCTATCCTGCAACACTATGAACAACTGTCCTTTCTTCATGTTCTCATTAGTGATGTTCTCATGATTCCATATCGCTTCGAGAACAAAACTGGGACCGGCCGTGATCACTCGATACTTTGAAAACATGCATCTTAGGTAAGTGAGCCATGGTGAATAGGGGAGGTGGAGGTGGCAATAGAGGAAAAAAATGGCAATGGGTGGTGACATGGGTGGATGGTTGGGGAATTAAAGAAGCGCCTTGATGATCTTAAAATTTTACCGACGCACTTCTAGGGGTAGCAGGGTAGCTTCCTCCTCCTTCGCTTTCAAACCAAAACATTGGACTATAGTTAGATTCAACGTAAGTGTCCTGATATTTCTTAAACATTTTAGCTCATCACATGGTTCCTATTTTCTTTCCCTGAAACATCAATCTAATTTCAGTTGTAGTACACCCTTTTCACACAATAGCAGCTTAATCTAAAGCTTCAATAAATTCAAGTACTTACCTCGTGGGCCTTTGAAAAATTTACACTTAGCTTTGCTATAGGATAAATATGTATCAATCCTGAACTTAGTAATAAAACCTCCAAGGATACTATGGATCCAATAATCAATAACCCTTGCAATCTCGTTATTAGTACCCTTCAATTTCTTGATCAGCTCAGGAGTCTACGAAGCAGGCCTACTGTGAAAATGGGTCACTTAATAAGCTAGTCTTAATAACCACTTGTGAAGCTCACTATAAAATGATGAGAAAAATATATCGTACTGATATGTAAAGACATACGTCTCCAACTAGTTTTCAGTAGATAGGCGTGGATTTCTGTTTTCTTGCACATCAAATTCACATTCTTTTAGATCTACCCAGTATTGAATCTCTTTCTTAGATGGATGCCATATCCAAATATCCCTCAGTCAGATCCCAGTCCCAGCAACAGAACCATTTGTTGGCTTGATGGGGCCTAGACCCAGGTTTAGATATGGTTGCACAAACCAATAAAAACCACTATTATCGGCCCTTTTTGCAATGATCTGATACGTAGATCGAAGTCTCACCAGAGGCAGTAAAGGGGGGTGCTAGAACGAGGCTTCTACATCCAAAGGGACAATGGAGTGTGGCTTTAGATATTTTCTCCCCTTCAGTACTTCACAGAGCTTCGCAGAACAAATATACTATTTATAAAGTTGCATTGAAATACTTCTATTGAACTAACTTGTAGACTGTGCAATCTTACTTTATCAAGCATAAAAAAATACAAATAACCATAAACAATAATTCGCGATGCAAATTATAAGTAAAACCCTTACTTAGCATAGATAACATGAAATACAAGTAAAGAAAACACATTAAAAAACAACATATATTTGTCTTCAAATGTCTTTCATTAATTCTTAGATCTTCGCCATACAATCAATTCCACCTTGTGCACTCAAATGTAGGGGTCTACACACTCAACTGCAAACTTCCTTAGGTCTCTGTGCATGCAACTGCAGGAGCCTTTTCTCTAACCAAACACCCATAATCAAGACAATCTTACATCCAAGTGCATCACATAAGCATTACCTATTATATCTGACTACTTCCTCTTTTTCAAGACTATATTAGACTCCTTATGTACTCTTTACATTTACAATACCATGGTCCGAAAATCATGGGCAGAGCTCAATGTATACAAAATATTCCCATTATTTTAAAAAATTAGGGGCTTTGACCCACCCCAAATCCCTTAATATTCTAACTTAAATTCACGCTCCGCACTCCACTCCTCGATCTGTAGAGTATTTCTCAAAATATTCTATCAAGGGGTCTTCTGTCCAACACTATAAACGTATGACAAGGCTATAAGTGTTGATGTTCAATTATTAAAAGAATGTTACTACCTCAATATTGGTTTTACTTGAGGTAAAAGGACCTCTTAATTTGATACATCTAATTAGATTATATCATGAGTACAAGGTTTGCATGACAGTGAGAAATAAAACTAGAAGAGAAAGAGTTATTCAAACTAAAGGGTCAAGTTCCCCGATCTTGGTAGGTCAAAAAATTGCAATATATGATTTTCATATTGAATTTAGTCACTTAGTTGGACTCCATAAATATTTCAACAAAGTTGTGAAAATGGTATAAGGATGCAAATATAAAATGAAATGGAGACCATAAATGTCTTGAAAGTTATCAAGCTAGATATTTTTGCATTATTGCAACATCAAGTTGTCATGCTTGTATGTGTAGGAGTGTAAGGGGGAGGTTTCGCCTATATCATCAAAAACAATAATATTGGTTGTTAATATTTTAAAAACATAAATAAATATTAATATGGAATTATTACATATAATTAATAAGCTAATGTTCTAAATGAACTTGTGAAATCAAAGTCCTCAAGAAAATAAATGCAAAATTGCATCAAGTAGGGTAGATTGAGATGAAGTTTAGTTATGATGGACTCAACTAGATTGATGAGAAAACTATGTTCGTAGATCCTAGGTTGTGTAAAGGATCTATTAGGGAGGATGAGAGTCACTTGGAACTCTTTTATATTACCTAATATTCCTTTCTATGAGTTTTGTAAACAATTAAACTTTGAAAACGCCAGTAAATAATAAGAAATACTGGTTGAAGTGTGATGTAGACATGTTAGGGAAACACTCAATAATGGTTGTCGATTATAAAAGTGTGTAACAAATGTATTGTGATTGGTTGATGAGTGATAATTTTTATTTTGATTTCTATTAGGAAGGTTTGAAATTTTGATAAGATACCAATAATATGACAACCTTGTAAGAAGGAAAAAGAGAAGAGAATGCTTGTTAGGAAGGTTAAGAAAGGAATCACGTGGAATCCTAGGAAAATATTAGCCAATTATGTATCATTAATAGTTATGATTTTAGTTTTGTAGGCATGAAAATAGATATGCCCAAAAATAGCTAATATGAAGGAATATAAATATTATCATTTATATTTTTAATGATAATTTTTATAAGAAAGTGTCCAATTGACATTGATAGTCAAACAACATATAATTAAGGTAGAAAAATGGCAACACATCAAGATAGTAAATATTGGAAAGCAATGTGAACTATCATGATGGAAAATAGTAATTGAATATGTCACACAATCATGAGTTGAAGTTCTGCATGGTAATGTGTGAACTTGATAGACACATTAACAAAATGCATGCTCATGTAATGAAAGAACTGTGAAAATGTACAAGAAATTTACTAAGCCATGTGTGAGACCATAATAGTGATAAATGAAAAATGTGAATATGGAAATGAGAAGTGGCCCAATGATTTATATGATTGAAACAAGAATTGAATTATGAATTTTTGAGTGTGGTGGTAGGAACATGTAGATGGATGATTGTCTTCTCATTGAAAAGAAACAAAGGAAATAATAGAAAATGTAAGAACTGTATGAAACTAAATGATGAAAGTGTGTTGGTGATGCATGATTTTCATTAATACCCATTGGGTATTACAAATATAAGAAGCCATTTTCATTCTAGCAGGTATTTAAAATAACATCGAGTGAGGTAGAATATAATACTTTTGATTAATTCATTAGTTACTGTGGAATGATTAAATCATGACACCCATGCTATGAGTTATGAGGATGCATATGGTTGGTGCAATGAATAGATGTGTATGTGCATGCCACAAAAATTTTCATGATTGGATATCATCAAAATAACAAAAATTCCAAAAATTTAATATGTTAAGCATTGAAACAAGTGGTGTGAATCCCTCATCCTACAATATAATGTTGAATTGATGTAACATGCAACCAAAGAAAGAGAATGATTATTCCACCATTTTTTTTGGAATTGCAATTTATTTTCAGTAGAATAAATGTTTGAATTGAATTTTGAGATACATGGAATGGTAGTAATGAATATACATAATGCAATGTTAGCTTCTTCCAATTTATGTGAGATGTAACTGAAAATGTTTGAATTGCTACTATGCGATAATTTTGAGATAATTTCAAGAATTGTTGTAGATGTTACAATAAAAGGACTTAATGCATGTCTACTAAATATTTTTTTGCTAATCCATAGAAAATGATGAATCACTTGAGGGACTATGTAAAGAGAATGGAATGCCTAAGTGCCTTGTAGGAACCTAGGAATTAGATTAAAGAGTTAACAGTGAGATAAGAAGAGATAGTGACCGCCTCAGAAGGCCTTAGAAAGGTCCCTATCCATAGGTTCTCACTAGACTAGTAGGGAAGCAGCCTACTAGTTTGACGACTTAAAAACTTACCTCCTGAGGGCTGGGTGGTGCGTGAAGCCAAACCAGTGACCTAACTTGAGGGCATCGCGGATGCTCAAACGATGGTGACCTCCTGAGGGGCATCTCCTACTGGAGAGTTGACCTAACTTGTATGGGGTTGACAGTAGTGATTGCCTAGGAAGTGGTACTCTTGCTCCGGTCTCACTGTGGGGGTATTTCTCTCTTCTATCTTCTCTCTTCTCTCTTTCTTATATTCCCTAAAGGCTGCCATTTTTATTATATGTACAAAATTTAGCTTCCAAGATAAATGGAACATTAGTGTTAGCAGCAGCTTTAGCTAGTGAATAAATGAGTAGAAAAGCCCATAAGTCTCCTAAGGAGGATAAAAACACTCCAAGTGTGAAAGGAGACACTCTTTATAGCTTAATAAAACACCTCCATGCATGAACAAAGATAAAATGAAGCTGCTTTGACCAAGTCAACAGCGCAGTTTTAGTGGAGGAGGAATCCTAGGATGGATTATGCAATTTTGGAGGGAAATGTAACTTGGGTTAGAAGTAACATAAGTGAGTGGGGCCAAGGGAAAGAAAACTCACATATTATATAAGTAATAGGATGGCAGCATTATTCATCATGTTGTAGATTATTATTCTTAGCTGCCAAGAATTGTTGCTACTTTGCTTCTTAGCAAAGTTGCAATGTTGTTTAGCACTGGGTGTTCCCGGGCGGGAATCCCACCTCTTTTTTTTGACAAGCTCATTGGGAGAGTTTGTATTCACCATTCCACATAATTTTTTCAGGCCAAGCTTCATCCATCTTCATCAGCACAACTTTTCCGGAGTTTGTGTAGTGTTTCTGGGTGCAGCAGTGGAAGGGATTGGAATCCTGGCTTTTGAGCTAGTTTCTCATTAGAGGAAGCTTTCCTTCACTTGAGAGGTCTGTTTAGAGAGATCCATGACTTATTTCAGATCTGTGGTATCAGACCACACATTTCTCATACCCTCCCAACACTGTTTCTACTAGGGAGTGCATTATTTTAGAGGCAGTGCTCATTGCATGGTTTGGTGGCTCCATTGCTGAGTTTCCTTGTGATTGAGACGTTCAGCCTTTCATGGGAGGAAGCCCTTGAGGGATCTACATCAGATAAGACATATTTCAGCCTTTAATACTCTTATTCTTTAGTTTTTCAGTGATTATTCAGTTATTTTCTGAAGATCACATTTGTATGTAGAGTGTTTGATAAGAAACCCTTACCAGTTTCTGTTGTATTTTGTATAAGGATCTTAGATCCTTGTTCTTCATCATTTTTTATCAATATATGAGTATATATATTTTTATTCTATCATTTTTTGTGTAAACCCTCTCTTATACTATGCATTCCCTTTAGCAGCTGCTCCGGCATTTTGCAGTCTTGGGGTTTTAGCACTTTTTTGGTCATCCTAGGGGTGGGAGATCTATTTAGCCCACCTAGTTTGATTTGTTTCAGCTCTATTCTTGGATTTAGATTAAAAATTGACTAATTTATGGGATACAAGGGTCCATTTCATTTTTTTTATTACATTTTTTGCTAGAAATGCGTTTTTGATGCATGTTTTATGAGGAATCCTGAAAAGGGGATATTACAGTGGTATCAAAGCATGATCTCTAGCTCAGCCAGTGGATCTCAGCCATCATGCTATCAATAAGAGAGAATATGAAGACTCCATTTCATGGAGATAAAAGGGAATATAAGCTTACAAAGCTTCTTCCAAGATCTGTACAGAGCATGATCTCTTGGCTTAGCCTGTGATATCCAGCTATCAGAAGAAGGAGAGATGGGCAGAAACCAGAAAGCTTTGGTTTGTGCAGGAAGAAAGGAAGACAAGATTACAAGGCTTCTTCCAAAATCTATGAAGAGCTTTCAAGGAGATCTAAAGAAAATGAAATTGTCGATGAAATCTCTAGAGGAGGTTGATTCTAGAGATGAATCTAGATTTGCACATGGTGAGGGTGAGCATGTAGCTACACTCCAATATGCACAGTGCAGTCACATGCCCAAAAATATCCTGAGATGGATGGGAGGAGGAAGAATTCCTAAGAGAATGACTCTTAGTGATTTTTTGCGGGAGTATGAATCTCAAACTGAGAGGTTTAGAGATCATACCAATTTCCAAGAGTTTTTCAAGATCCAGATGGAGAAGAGCCAGTAGCAGGATGCAGATAGATTTCTTCTATCTACTTTTTCCGGATCACCTACATGTTTAGTTGGAGCTTGGGTGAAGGAGCTAAACTCTTATTTGCAGCTACACCATATTTCCAGAGATGAAGCTATTAGAGTTGCAGTGATGCATTTCAGAGGTAAGGCTCATGCATGGTGGATTTTTGAATCTTATTCGTTAAAGAATGCCAACACTTTCTCTTATGCAAGATTCATAAAAACATTGATTGAGAGGTTTGGTGAAAAACTCCCTAAGACACATGAGCAAGGAAAACTTGAGAAAACAAAACCCTTGCATGTGATGGATGAAAATCCATTTCAGAAAACCATGAGAGGAGCTAATGTCTTGTATTCCACATTGCCGGAGGCAAAAATTCCAGTTCATATTCTTGAACAAGAGGGCATGGGGATAAATTTTCACAAAGGGATCCAATTGTTGAGATGTTTCCTACACACATTGATGAAGAAGAGGGAAACAATGCTGTCACATCTAGAGCACATCCAGTGCCTCATGCAGAGGAGGGATGAGAACATGCTCCCACAGGAGGGATTCTTGTATCTATGCAAGAAGTTCCACAGGATATCATACATAGAGGTCCAAGCACAATCAGTGAGCAGCATGATTGTGCAGCATTGCAGCTGGAAGGAGGAAGAAGGGAGGAAGAGCAGTATCAGTTGATGAGGAGCACACACCCTTCTCTGTTTCAGAAGGCTAATGCAAGGAAGAGGCAGAATGTATTGCACTGTGAGAGCAAGGGCAAGGTTTCCCAACCACATGAGCAGTCTACTCTTGACATTGATGTCTCACTACATGGAGGCATACCACCTGGGAGGCCACCTGATCTGGAGCTGATGGAAGACATATTGTCTTTGGATTCACCACTCTTATATTTTGGAGAGGTGAAGACTTTGGAGGAAGAATTTGGCATGGGGGATGTCAAAGTAGCAAGCAACAGCATGAGGAGAGCTTCACATGCCAGATCACCAGCATTGTCTTTGAGGAGGATTGATCCTTATTGGAGGTCTTAGCTTTTGGTGGAGTACTCCAAGGATCTTGGTGCATGCATGATTCTTGATGGCCTAGATGGAGATGACAGATACATGGTGGATGATGTGGTCATCTATTCCTATGGCAGGATCTTCTTAAGTAGATCTTCTAGTCTCAAGGAGAAGCTGCTACATGCAACACATGAGGAATTCTCTTCTATGCACTTTGATGCATATTTCCAGTTGATGGAGGAGTTCACTTGCGAGGGCATCCAGCATGACATATATCAGCATATGGAGAGATGCATAGTTCGGATGGTGATGAAGAGGAGGTCACAGCCACCTTCCTACTCATTGAGAGTGAGGGAGAATTTCCAGTTGAGCCATTTCAGCTCAAGACCTCAAGTACATGATGGAGGAGGTATAATTTCACATTTTTTATTGTACTTCTTTTCCTTATTTGAGCAGCATGATGTATCAAGAATATTTTCTTCCTCTTGCATATTATATGATAATGTACTTGCAGCTACTTGTAGCATTGATCTCGGTTATCCTTTTGATGAGTTGTGGGGGAAGCCATATGTCTCTTGGTGTGCACCAATGACATCATATTGTGACTTCATGTTTTCATCTTATGAGATTACTATGGCAGCAAACAAGTGGCTAGCAAAGCACTTGTTATTTCTTATTTTGATGTAGGCCAAGGATGCACTGTGCTGGTTCCATGAGAGGGACCATAATTCACTCTCTGTTTGTCATTTGGCAACTTGTTTTTATTGTATCTTGATTCCATGTATTGCTGATGTGTTCTTGTTCAAGGGAAGCTTTATATGGAGAGAGAAGCCAATTGGATGGCATGGCACCTAGATGATAGAGAAACAGAAGACTTGTTGGTAAGGGGCATTGTTACACATCAATTTGTCACCGTCCCTGCAATTCCCCATCCCGCACAATTGGAGGGCTCATTTCGTGACCTGTGAGCAGTGACGTAACTTGAAAAAATGTTCATGGCATTCCCCTAAACATGTACTCTCATTGCCCTGAAGACAACTCCTTGTGAAAAACCCTAAAAACACCCCTTTTTGCATTGGCGCGGGTATCCAGTTCATTACCCACGCCAATGGGGGAAATCCTTCAAAGAGGGCGCGCCAATTGGCACTCTGTCCCAGAGTCGCACTCGCGTCAGCCATTTTAAGGAGTGTTTTTTTAAAATAAATGGCGGAAGTTTCGTCCTAACTGATCCAGGAACTGGTATCTAATTTGATTTGGGAGGTTTGGCTCCGGATCTCCATGTAGAGGAAGTGGTTTTCCACCTCTCATGGAAGCTTCCTTGAGGATAGGGCCAATCCCATGATTATAGGGATCCTAACTCCCCTTCCTCCATCTATAAAAGCTTGCTCATCTCATTTGCAAGCTAGTCTCCAAGTTCCCAAGAGCCTAATGTTGCAAGAGCTTTGATCCATTCCCTTAAGGCCAAATCCAAGAAAGGAGATCATTGTCGAGACATCCGAGGAGAGAGGTTTGTCTCACCCCTGATAATATTTTTCAAGACGTGTTCCGCTGGCAACCCTCCGAAGGAGAATTCAGCGTCAGGGATATGGTTGTATTCTTATTTGATTGATTAATGATAAGCGACTGTTGGTTATGGTTCCACTCTTGTTGTTGATTATGATGTTGAGTTATGTCTTCTCTGACTGACATATAGTTGCATATACTGGATTTTATGCTTGCGTTTGTTTTGTTTCTGGTGTGTGCAGGTGTCCGATCAAGGGGATCGTGAGGATTGTGATCTGCCAGAGCTAAGGAACGGGAGCGCTACTTTCTCTACAAGCGACAGCGTTGGATTCCAGGTAAGCCTTCATCGCTAGTTGGTTTATTTTCAATTAGGAGCCTGCACCATAGTGTGAACGATTGTTGCTAGACCTGGTCTGGGCTAGTAGGGATCACCTCTGTCCGCAGAGGGGATTTACCTCCACAACAAATTGGCGACTCCGCTGGGGATCATTGGCTTGTTGTTGTTCTGCTTTGTAAGCTACAAACGGAGCCTAAAGTTAGCCAGATAGCCTTCAAAACACTTTTTCTCTGCATTAGCGAAGTAGATCAAAGTTGCTTCAGTCAATCTCCGATTTAGTTTATGAACTGAACACTTGGAGTGTCATCTTGTATTTTCGGTTGATTCTTGACCTTGCTTGCTTGGTCAGTTCTTTGGGTTTGTTTTTCTGTTTGTTTGACTTTTGTTTGGCCTTGTCATCACTGGTCTGTGTCTGGACTGCTCTTTTTTATTTTTCCCATAGTTAACTCGACTGGTGCGCTTTTCATCTTGACAGTCGTGCCCATTGGCGCAGGTTGCTTGTGTATCACCCGCGCCAATTCCATTCTAGCGCTAATTTCAGCCTCACAGTCGCACCAATCCCGTGAGGTATTAGGGTTTTCTGTGTTTTGAGCCTTCTGAGACTGATCTGTGACTTTGGCCTTATTTTTTTTCTTGTTTGAGTGTTCTGGAGCCTTGTTTGACTGGCTGTGACCTTCGTCCTTTGGTTGTTTGCCCATTTCCATCGATTTCACATTCTAGCGCTAGGGCATCTAGGTGCTCCTGTGTGTCGAGCCTCCCTTGGGAGTTTTTGATCTCTATTTTTTCAATCGACCTTGTGATTGCTTCTTTACATTCATTTGGTGGTTGTTCATCATTTCGTTGCATTGTTTGAGTGATTTATTTCTTCTTCATTCAAATTTCACTTTGTCTCATTTTGGGCCTAGATTACATGGTCCATTTGAGTCTTTGGGATTCTTTTGGTTTTGAGGGACTATTTTTTCAGTTTGAGGTTTGATTGCGTGTTGTCATTGAGTGAATTTTCTTATCTTTGCTCTTTTACTATCGCATCTCAAATTTCTCTTCATTAGTTTTCATTTTGTTTAGTGCATGTTGCTATTAAACATTGAAAATATAAAAATCTATTTGCTTTTGATTAGTTAGTGCAAATTAAAATCTTTTTGGTGTTATTAGTGATTAGTGACTTTGAGAGAAAAGTTTTTGGTTTACATTAGCTGCATTAGAGGCTTCTTTGGATGTTTTCTGATCATTTTATTTGTGTGAAAAGCACTCAACCCTTTCGTACTTAGCTTTCATCGAATGAAATTATATATTGTGGCATATAGTGTGCATTTAGGAGATTTTGTGACATCACAATTGCTAGGGCCTGAAAACTGAAACATAATTGAAGATCAACCATAAAATTTATTCAATTAACCTAAGGAAGCATTGAAACATTAACGAAATATTTAGAGGTCTAGGCTAGAGACGTGTTCCGGCATCGTTAAACCTAGTAGCTGTCATTTGCCTCTTGGCTTTAGACAGCACTAGTACGGACTTGTGCTCCCAGTACCGTCAAGTATATAAAGGGAGACCCCACTAGGTTGCTATCCTTTATCCATAGGAATCCGAGTCTGCCGCCCTATACCCGTGATACACCAAACACAGCATTCGGGGAGATTGCCTGCAGGTATGTCAAGTCCTTGGTTGACTTCTCCTTCATTTTTGAAACCAAGGTGTATATTGCAGTTCATGGTTATTTGGTACACGCTTTGCCTAGTATTCCCAAGTAGTCATTTTGATATTTTCTGACTCTTTAAATTTGAAGGGATCATCAAGCGCTTTTCCTTTAACACTTGTTTCCAATCTAAAAGTGATAGAGTCACCTTTTTCCTATTTCTCGACTCTTAAAATATGAAACAATAGAGTTTTGTTTCAATGTTTTAAAAATTAACTTCCCATGAAATATTCTTGGTTAAAGTTAGTTTCCTTAGGGTGTTTTTCTGAAGATCGTTTCTGATGGAAAATTTTCTGAAGTTCACCAACCAAGGAATCCCCTCCGATGGGAATCCTGGTCCTTTTGCACCTTTTGGAAATGTTGGCGCTCCTTATATGGCAACGTTGTCCCTTCCTGGGTTAACTGTTGGGTTGCCTATTTGGTTGATTTCAACCTCTGTGGTCCCGAATGTCTTGACTACTGTTCAATCAGTTCCTCCGCCTGAACAACATCATGTTGATTCCAAGGTGGACCTCTCCCCTTCTTCACCTGTTTCTGCGTCCTCCTCTTCTACTTCGCCTGGTGAAAGTCTGGATTCGGGTAACCAGGTGGCTAAGAAGAAGAAGAAGAAGAAAAAGAAGAAGAAGTCTGATAAAAGAGAGGCTAAGGCTGCAGCTACTGCCTCCAAAACATATCCTCTTGATAAAACTTCCAACCCTCCACGGAAATTCAATTTCCCTTTCATGTTGTGCACAGGAGACCATCTTCTTCGAGACTGCCCTGGCATTCCCAAGGTGCTTGAAGTATGGTCTAACGGTCGCCTGCCATTGCCTTTGGCTTCTGGGAGTCAGGTTGGGGGCACGTCTTCAGCTAGTGCTGGTAAAACTCTTAAGAAGTAGGGTAAGATTACCAATCCCTGTAAGTTGTGTGAAGGGCACCATGCCATTCACCTTTGTCTGTATATGGATGAAGCCAAGCGAGTCTTGGACAATGCAACCGTTTCTACACCATGCCTCCCGGCTGGTTACAAACAGCTTTCTTTGAGTCTTCCACCAGCTGATGCCATGATTGGTCAAGAGTCATACTTGGTCTATCTCACTCCCTCGGAAATTTAAATTCAGGAATCCGTTCCCGACCAACCATTGGTCGTCGGATTGGTTGAACTGGCCCCGTCTACGTTGCACCAGGTCTTTTTCATGGAGAGTGGATCTCACCCCCCCCATGTCCTTCTGGTTTCATCAGATTCTTCAGACGTGGAGAAATATTCTCCCATCCCTACACCTCAAGAAGTGGCTCCTCTGCCTCCCGTGATGGAGGTGTTAGAGGATACTCTTCCTGACTCCGTGATGGAAGTCGTGGAGGATGCTCCTTCTTCTTCCATAACACCAGGGGAAGACCATCTCAGTTTGATGGTAGCCCCTCCAAGTAGTTTGGTCACTTCCTTTGATTGGAGTCGATTTTCAGGATACCGCCTTCCATCCTATGTGCCTTTAGAGATAACAGTACAGGCTTTTGGTCTGGTCGTACCCAACACCATTATAGATGAAGGTGCGCCTGTTAGTATTTTGTCCTCAACTACTTGGCAAGCATTCAGCTCGCCGCCGCTTGTGCCTGTTACGCAGAATCTGTTGGCATTTAACAAAATAACGAGTCAACCCTTAGGGATCCTTCCAAGGTTACCTGTTACTTTGGGAGGTAAAACCGTCCATATGGACGTGATGGTTGTTCCAGGCCCCTTGGATTTCAATCTGCTTTTGGGGCGCGATTACACCTATGCCATGGGAGCGCTTGTCTCCTCCCTTTTTCATGTGGTCGGCTTTCCACATGAAGGATGGATCGTGACCATTGATCAGCTTTCGTTCTTTGGTCCTCATGTGGCAACTGGCCCGCCATAATCACTTCCTGATTTTTATCCACCCGTTGTATCTGCCCCACCGCAGGTCAACTATGTGGCTACCTACCCCGTGCCTGTACTCAGTGACGATGTCGTTGTGCATCAAGTGCTGGGGGCATTGGGTCCTGACTTCCAGGATGTTTTCCTTCCATTGGGAGTGGAACTCTTGGAAGTGATGACTTCTTGTTCATTATGACAAGGTTGTCAGAGCAGGTTTCTTTTCCTTGTGTCAAGATCCTTAAAAAATGAAAGAAGTTGGTCGGAGCAGGGTTCTTTTCCTTATGTCAAACTCCTTAAAAAAAGAAACAAGATTGTTAGAGCACAGTTCATTTTCTTGTGTCAAGCTCCTTAAAAAATGAAACAAGGTTGTCAGAGCAGAGTTCCTTGTCTTGTGCCAAGCTCCTTAAACCATGAAACAAGGTGTCCTGAGGATAGTTCTTTTAATGTGTCAACCTCGTTAAAACAATGAAACATGTTCCCGTTCAATTCGAGTCTTTGATACGATCTCGTAAAATCCCAATCGAGTCTTTCTCTTAATCTCATTTTTGAACCTTCACTCCATCTACCTTTCATATGGATTGAAGCTTGGGGGGCATGTACCTCGAATTGAGTCACCATGCTGGGGGCATGCTTACTTTTTCAAGCATAGTTTGTTTCCGTTTCAAGCTTGTGTAAAAATGAAACAGGTTTCAAGCATAGTTTATCTTTGTTTCAAGCTTGTGTAAAAATGAAACCAACTTCAAGCAGAGTTTCCTGATTTCAAGCTTGTGTAAAAATGAAACCATCCCCATTTTACCCCTTGTGATTGCCATTTTATTAGCCTGTTTTTGCCAGATGAGCCTTGGTTTTCTCACTCCATCGTCACTATCTGCTTGGCCGATCATATGCCTTCACTTGGTTGTTTTACCTGTTCCTGAGGAACCGCTGCGATGAGTGGTCTTGTTAGCCAGCCTCCTTACTTTTATCATGTTTTGAGCAGTTCCACCATTACCGGAACCAGTAGCTACCCTTTATACCACTCGTTCCTCCAGGAGGAGTCATCTTTCAGCTCTTTTCTGACTCTCTAAACATGAAAAGATTGCCGAGTCCCTTGTCATTTTGATCTCGTTAAAGTGGCCACGAAACGACATCTACCCATTATACGTTTACCCCTTTTTCGGGCTGGGATAGATTATTTACGAAAAATGAATACCCTAGCCTATCGCGACTAGGAGGCTTTCTCAGATATAGTTTTCTACCTTTTCGGGTCTGAGGAACTATTTACAAAAAGGGACCGTTGGAGTTTACTTTTCCGTTGTCTTTTCAAACTCTCTAAACATGAAAAGACGTCGAGTTCTCCCTTTTTCAGATTCATTAAACCCTGATGACATCAGATCCAGTCGTAATGACGATATTCGAGTTTGTCCTTCCTAGGGCTCGTTAAATGTACTACGATGGATTCGTCCGAAGGACGGACTTATATGAAAAACATATGGTATCCTCTTCAAGCTTGTGTAAAAATAAAGAGGTACTCGCCAGAAATGGTGGGAAAAATGGAACCAGAATCATTGTCGTGTCGGTAGTATGTCGCTCTTAAACATGGCACTTCTCTGCATTCGTGTCGGGTTGGGGACATCTCATCTCGTTTTTTCACTTGTCTCCATGGGTTTTGGTGATCCTTTTTGACCTCTCATCTGCTCTTTGCCTTGTCGCCATGACCTCTGATCCGTTGATGTCAAATACTGCCAAACTCATTGTCATGCCTCCATGTGTTCAAGAGAAGTTGACCTCTGCAAGTATCAACCTCCCTCTGATTCTCATCTGATCCTGATTCAAAAAGACAGTATGTTCCTCTGTCTCACGTCGATGATGTGGGAAACACTATGGCCCACCTTCGATCAAGGTTGACTTCAGCTCATTATCCAGGAAGCTGATCTAGAGACTCCTTTCTGGTACCTTGGAGCCTGCATGCCTCAATGGCAGTTTCTTCGCATTCGATGTGAGGTTTTCATCATTGGCCTCCGATCAAGTGATTCTGTGGGTGTTCGACGTCATCTCATTTGTTCACATGCCGTAGATTGTACCTGTAGTACCTTGAAGACCATTGGCATTAATGTTGGTACCTCTCACGTCTGTTAACAGCTTTCATCATTGGCTGGTAATCAGACGATGTTCTTGCATGTTCGACTTCAGCTCACATATTTGCATGCTTGAACTTGTACTTTGTTCGGGTCGAGATGGAGAACAAGACCCTAGATTCCTGTCTGTTACGATCCAGGCTGTGATTTTGTGGATTATCATGATTAGTTACATGACTCACTGATTGGATGGCTGCGACCATACCTGAGTCTATTTATCGATCTTCATTGGATGGCTGTGTCCATGCCTTGGATCTAGATTATTGTATACTTTGTTATGGATGGTTGTGCCCATACCATATATATCATGTATTCGAGACATCAGTTGTACTTCTCTACGCAGGTTTTTCGACGGCGGTGTTTTCAGTTGGACACGTTCTCGTAAAGCATTTCACCCCTCTCTCTCTCTCGGGCCTCATGCTTTAGGGGGCATCTGTTACACAACAATTTGTCACCATACCTGCGATTCCCCATCCCACACAATTGGAGGGCTCATTTCGTGACATGTGAGCAGTGACATAACTTGAAAACATTTTCATGGCATTCCCCTAAACATGTACTCTCATTTCCTTAAAGACAACTCCTTTTGAAAAACCCTAAAAACATCCCTTTTTGCATTGGCGCGGGTAGCCAGTTCATTACCCGCGCCAATGGGGGAAATCCTTCAAAGAGGGCGCACCAATTGGCGCTCTGTACCAGAGTCGCACTCGCGCCAGCCATTTTAACGAGTGTTTTTTAAAAATAAATGGCAGAAGTTTCGTCCTAACTGATCCAGGAACTGGTATCTAATTTGAGTTGGGAGGTTTGGCTCTGAATCTCCATGTAGAGGAAGTGGTTTGCCACCTCTCATGGAAGCTTCCTCTAGGATAGGGCCAATTCCATGATTATAGGGATCCCAACTCCCCTTCCTCCATCTATAAAAGCTTGCTCATCTCATTTGCAAGCTAGTATCCAAGTTCCCAAGGGCCTAATGTTGCAAGAGCTTTGATCCATTCCCTTAAGGCCAAATCCAAGCAAGGAGATCATTTTCGAGACATCCGAGGAGAGAGGCTTGTCTCACCCCCAACAAGATTTTTCGAGACGTGTTCCACTGGCGACCCTCCGAAGGAGAATTCAGCGTCAGGGCTATGGTTGTATTCTTCTTTGATTGATTAATGATAAGCGACTATTGGTTATGGTTCCACTCTTGTTGTTGATTATGATGTTGAGTTATGTCTTCTCTGACTGAAATATAGTTGCATATACTAGATTTTACACTTACGTTTGTTTTGTTTCTGGCATGTGCAGGTGTCCGATCACGGGGATCGTGAGGATTGTGATCTGCCAGAGCTAAGGAATGGGAGCGCTACTTTCTCTACAAGCGACAGTGTTGGATTCCAAGTAAGCCTTCATCGCTAGTTGGTTTATTTGTAATTAGGAGCCTGCACCATAGCGTGAACGATTGTTGCTAGACCCGGTCTGGGCTAGTAGGGATCGCCTCTGTCCGCAGAGGGGATTTACCTCCACAACAAATTGGCGACTCCACTAGGGATCATTGGCTTGTTGTTGTTATGCTTTGTAAGCTACAGACGGAGCCTGAAGTTAGCCAGATAACCTTCGAAATGCTTTTTCTCTGCATTAGTGAAGTAGATCAAAGCTGCTTCAATCAATCTCTGGTTTAGTTTATGAACTGAACACTTGGAGTGTCGTCTTGTCTTTTCGGTTGATTCTTGACCTTGCTTTCTTGGTCAACTCTTTGGGTTTGTTTTTCTGTTTGTTCGACTTTTGTTTGGCCTTGTCATCACTGGTCTGTGTCTGGACTGCTCTTTTTTATTTTTCCCATAGTTAACTCGACTGGCGCGCTTTTCAGCTTGGCAGTTGCGCCCATTGGCGCAGGTTGCTTGTGTATCACCCACGCCAATTCCATTCTGGCGCTAATTTCAGCCTCACAGTCGCGCCAATCCTGTGAGGTATTAGGGTTTTCTGTGTTTTGAGCCTTCTGAGACTGATCTGTGACTTTGGCCTTGTTTTTTCGCTTGTTTGAGTGTTCTAGAGCCTTGTTTGACTGGCTGTGACCTTCATCCTTTGGTTGTTTTCCCATTTCCATCGATTTCACATTCTAGCCCTAGGGCATCTAGGTGCTCTTGTGTGTCGAGCCTCCCTTGGGAGTTTTTGGTCTCTATTTGTTCAGTCGACCTTGTGATTTCTTCTTTACATTCGTTTGGCGGTTTTTCATCGTTTCATTGCGTTGTTTGAGTGATTGATTCTTCTTCTTTCGAATTGCGCTTTGTCTCGTTTTGGGCCTAGATTACATTGTCCATTTGAGTCTTTGGGATTCTTTTGGTTTTGAGGGACTGTTTTGTTAGTTTGAGGTTTGATTGCATGTTTTCATTGAGTGAATTTTCTTATCTTTGCTCTTTTACTATCGCATCTCAAATTGCTCTTCATTATTTTTCATTTTGTTTAGTGCATGTTGCTATTAAACATTGAAAATATAAAAAATCTCTTTGCTTTTGATTAGTTAGTGCAAATTAAAATATTTTCGGTGTTATTAGTGATTAGTGACTTTGAGAGAAAATTTTTTGGTTTACATTAGCTGCATTAGAGGCTTTGTTGGTTGTTTTCTGATCATTTTATTTGTGTGAAAAGCTCTCAACCCTTTCGTAGTTATCTTTCATCGAATGAAATGATATACTATGGCATATAGTGTGCATTTAGGAGATTTTGTGACATCACACTAGCTAGGGCCTGAAAACTGAAATGAAATTGAAGATCAACCATAAAATTTATTCAATTAACCTAAGGAAGCATTGAAACATTAACGAAATATTTAGAGGTCTAGGATAGAGACGTGTTCCAGCGTCGTTAAACCTAGTAGCTGTCGTTCGCCTCTTGGCTTTAGACATCACTAGTACGGACTTGTGCTCCCAGTACCGTCGAGTATATAAAGGGAGACCCCACTAGGTTGCTATCCTTTATCCATAGGAAGCCGAGTCTGCCGCCCTATACCTGTGATACACCGAACATAGCATTCGGGGAGATTGCCTGCACGTACGTCAAGTCCTTGGTTGATTTCTCCTTCATTTTTGAAACCAAGGTGTATATTGCAGTTCACGGTTATTTAGTACACCCTTTTCCTAGTGTTCCCGAGTAGTCATTTTGATCTTTTCTGACTCTTTAAATTTGAAGGGATCATCAAGCGCTTGTCCTTTCACGCTTGTTTCCAATCTAAAAGTGATAGAGTCACCTTTTTCCTATTTCTCGACTCTTAAAATATGAAACAATAGAGTTTTGTTTCAATTTTTTAAAAATTAATTGCCCACGAAATATTCCTGGTTAAAGTTAGTTTCCTTAGGGTGTTGTTCTGAAGATCATTTCTGATGGCAACTTTTCCGGAGTTCACCAACCAAGGAATCCCCTCCGATGGGAATCCTGGTCCTTTTCCTCCTTTTGGAAATGTTGGCACTCCTTATATGGCAATGTTGTCCCTTCCTGGGTTAACTGTTGGGTTGCCTGTTTGGTTGTTTTCAACCTCTGTGGTCTCAAATGTCTCGGCTACTGTTCAATCAGTTCCTCCGCCTGAACAACATCATGTTGATTCCAAGGTGGACCTCTCCCCTTCTTCGCTTGTTTTAGTGTCCTCCTCTTCTACTTTGCCTGGTGAAAGTCTGGATTCGGGTAACCAGGTGGCTAAGAAGAAGAAGAAGAAGACAAAGAAGAAGAAATCTGATAAAAGAGAGGCTAAGGCTGCAGCTACTGCCTCCAAAACATATCCTCTTGATAAAAATTCCAACCCTCCACGGAAAGTCAAGTTCCCTTGCATGTTGTGCATAGGAGACCATCTTCTTCGAGACTGCCCTGGCATTCCCAAGGTGCTTCAAGTATGGTCCAACGGTCGCCCACCGTTGCCTTTGGCTTCTGGGAGTCAGGTTGGGGGCACGTCTTCAGCTAGTGCTGGTAAAAATCTTAAGAAGCAGGGTAAGATTACCAATCCCTGTAAGTTGTGTGAAGGGCACCATGCCATTCACCTTTGTCCGTATATGGATGAAGCCAAGCGAGTCTTGGACAATGCAACCATTTCTACACCATGCCTCCTGGCTGGTTACAAATAGCTTTCTTTGAGTCTTCCACCAGCTGATGCCATGATTGGTCAAGAGTCATCCTTGGTCGATCTCTCTCCCTCGGAAATTAAAATTTAGGAATCCATTCCCGACCAACCATTGGTCGTCGGATCGGTTGAACTGGCCCCGTCTACAGTGCACCAGGTCTTTTCCATGGAGAGTGGATCTCACCCCCCCCATGTCCTTCTGGTTTCATCAGATTCTTCAGATGTGGAGGAACATTCTCCCATCCCTACACCTCAAGGAGTGGCTCCTCCACCTCTTGTGATGGAGGTGTTAGAGGATACTCTTCCCGACTCCGTGATGGAAGTCGTGGAGGATGCTCCTTCTTCTTTCATAACACCAGGGGAAGACCATATCAGTTCGATGGTAGCCCCTCCAAGTAGTTTGGTCACTTCCTTTGATTGGAGTCAATTTTCAGGATACCGCCTTCCATCCTATGTGCCTTTCGAGATAACAGTACAAGCTTTTGGTCTGGTCGTACCCAGCACCATTATAGATGAAGGTGCATATGTTAGTATTTTGTCCTCAACTACTTGGCAAGCATTCGGCTCGCCGCAGCTTACGCCTGTTACGCAGAATCTGTTGGCATTTAACAAAAGAACGAGTCAACCCTTAGGGATCCTTCCAAGGTTACCTGTTACTTTGGGAGGTAAAACCATCCATATGGACGTGATGGTTGTTCTAGGACCCTTGGATTTCAATCTGCTTTTGGGGCATGACTACATCTATGCCATGGGAGTGCTTGTCTCCTCCCTTCTTCGTGTGGTCTGTTTTCCACATGAAGGACAGATCGTGACCATTGATCAGCTTTCGTTCTTTGGTCCTGATGTGGAAACTAGCCCGCCATCATCCCTTCCTGGTTTTTATCCACCTGTTGTATCTGCCCCACCGCAGGTCAACTATGTGGCTACCTACCTCGTGCCTGTACTCAGTGACGATGCCATTGTGCATCAGGTGCTGGGGGCATTGGGTCCTGACTTCCAGGATGTTTTCCTTCCATTAGGAGTGGAACTCTTGGAAGTGATGACTTCTTGTTCATTATGACAAGGTTGTCGGAGCAGGGTTCTTTTCCTTGTGTCAAGCTCCTTAAAAAATGAAACAAGCTGGTCAGAGCAGGGTTCTTTTCCTTGTGTCAAACTCCTTAAAAAATGAAACAAGATCGTTGGAGCACAGTTCGTTTTCTTGTGTCAAGCTCCTTAAAAAATGAAACAAGGTTGTCGGAGAAGAGTTCCTTGTCTTGTGCCAAGCTCCTTAAACCATGAAACAAGGTGTCCTGAGGATAGTTCTTTTAATGTGTCAACCTCGTTAAAACAATGAAACATGTTCCCGTTCAATTCGAGTCTTTGATACGATCTCATAAAATCCCAATCGAGTCTTTCTCTTAATCTCATTTTTGAACCTTCACTCCATCTGCCTTTCATATGGATTGAAGCTTGGGGGGCATGTACCTCGAATTGAGTCACCATGCTGGGGGCATGCTTACTTTTTCAAGCATATTTTGTTTCCATTTCAAGCTTGTGTAAAAATGAAACGGTTTTCAAGCATAGTTTATCTTTGTTTCAAGCTTGTGTAAAAATGAAACCAACTTCAAGCATAGTTTTCTGATTTCAAGCTTGCGTAAAAATGAAACCTTCCCCATTTTACCCCTTGTGATTGCCATTTTATCAGCCCGTTTTTGTCAGATGAGCCTTAGTTTTCTCACTCCATCATCACTATCTGCTTGGCCGATCATATGCCTTCACTTGGTTGTTTTACCTGTTCCTGAGGAACCGCTATGATGAGTGGTATTATTAGCCAGCCGCTTGACCTTTATCTTGTTTTAAGTAGTTTCAACATTACCGGAACCAGTAGCTACCCTTTATACCACTCGTTCCTCCAGGAGGAGTCATCTTCCAGCTCTTTTCTGACTCTCTAAACATGAAAAGATTGCCAAGTCCCTTGTCGTTTTGATCTCATTAAAGTGGCCACGAAACGAAATCTACCCATTATACGTTTACCCCTTTTTCGGGCTGGGATAGATTATTTACGAAAAATGAATACCGTAGCCTATCGCGACTAGGAGCCTTTCTCAGATATAGTTTTCTACCTTTTCGAGTCTGAGGAAATATTTACGAAAAGGGACCATTTGAGTTTACTTTTCCGCTGTCTTTTCAAACTCTCTAAACATGAAAAGACGCCGAGTTCTCCCTTTGTCAGACTCGTTAAACCCTGATGACATTGGATCCAGTCGTAATGACGATATTCGAGTTTCTCCTTCCTAGGGCTCGTTAAATGTACTAGGATGGATTCATCCGAAGGACGGAATTATATGACAAGCATATGGTATCCTCTCCAAGCTTGTGTAAAAATAAAGAGGTACTTGCTAGAAATGGTGGGAAAAATGGAACCAGAATCGTTGTCGTGTCGGCAGTATGTTGCTCTTGAACATGGCACTTCTCTGCATTCGTGTTGGGTTGGGGACATCTCATATCATTTTTTCACTTGCCTCCATGGGTTTGGGTGATCCTTTTTGACCTCTCATCTGCTCTTTGCCTCATCGCCATGACCTCTGATCCGTTGATGTCAAATATTGCCAAACTCACTGTCGTGCCGCCATGTGTTCAAGAGAAGTTGACCTCTGCAAGTATCAACCTCCCTCTAATTCTCATCTGATCCTGATTCACAAAGACATTATGTTCCTCTGTCTCACGTCGATGATGTGGGAAACACTATGGCCCACCTTCGATCAAGGTCAACTTCAGCTCATTATCTAGGAAGCTGATCTAGAGACTCCCTTCTGGTACCTTGGAGCCTACATGCCTCAATGGCAGGTTCTTCGCATTCGACGTGAGGTTTTCATCATTGGCCTCCGATCGAGTGACTCTACGGGTGTTCGATGTCAGCTCATTTGTTCACATGCCGTAGATTGTACCTGTAGTACCTTGAGGACCATTGGCATTAATGGTGGTACCTCTCGCGTCTGTTAACAACTTTCGTGATTCGATAGTAATCAGGCGATGTTCTTGCATGTTCGACTTCAACTCACATATTCACATGCTTGAACTTGTACTTTGTTCGGGTCGAGATGGAGCGCAAGACCCTGGATTCCTGTCTGTTACGATCCAGGCTACGATTTTGTGGATTATCATGATTAGTTACATGACTCACTGATTGGATGGCTGCGACCATACCTGAGTCTATTTATCGATCCTCACTGGATGGCTGCGTCCATGCCTTGGATGTGGATTATTGTATACTCTGTTATGGATGGTTGTGCCCATACCACATATATCATGTATTCGAGACATCAGTTGTACTTCTCTACGCAGGTTTTCCGACGGCGGTGTTTTCAGTTGGACACATTCTCGTAAAGCATTTCACCCCTCTCTCTCTCTCGAGCCTCATGCTTTAGGGGGCATATGTTACACAGCAATTTGTCACCATCCCTGCAATTCCCCATCCCGCACAATTGGAGGGCTCATTTCGTGACCTGTGAGAAGTGACATAACTTGAAAACATTTTCATGGCGTTCCCCTAAACATGTACTCTCATTGCCCTGAAGACAACTCCTTGTGAAAAACCTTAAAAACACCCCTTTTTGCATTGGCGCAGGTAGCCAGTTCATTACCCGCGCCAATGGGGGAAATCCTTCAAAGAGGGCATGCTAATTGGCGCTCTGTCCTAGAGTCGCACTCGCGCCAGCCAATTTAAGGAGTGTTTTTTTTAAATAAATGGCGGAAGTTTCATCCTAACTGATCCAGGAACTGGTATCTAATTTGAGTTGGGAGGTTTGGCTCCGGATCTCCATGTAGAGGAAGTGGTTTGCCACCTCTCATGGAAGCTTCCTTGAGGATAGGGCCAATCCCATGATTATAGGGATCCCAACTCCCCTTCCTCCATCTATAAAAGCTTGCTCATCTCATTTGCAAGCTAGTCTCCAAGTTCCCAAGAGCCTAATGCTGCAAGAGCTTTGATCCATTCCCTTAAGGCCAAATCCAAGCAAGGAGATCATGGTCGAGACATCCGAGGAGATAGGTTTGTCTCACCCCCGACAAGCTTTTTCGAGACGTGTTCCGCTGGCAACCCTCCGAAGGAGAATTCAGCGTCAGGGCTATGGTTCTATTCTTCTTTGATTGATTAATGATAAGTGACTATTGGTTATGGTTCCACTCTTGTTGTTGATTATGATGTTGAGTTATGTCTTCTCTGACTGACATATAGTTGCATATACTGGATTTTACGCTTGCGTTTGTTTTGTTTCTGGCGTGTACAGGTGTCTGATCATGGGGATCGTAAGGATTGTGATCTGCCAGAGCTAAGGAACGGGAGCGCTACTTTCTCTACAAGCGACAGCGTTGGATTCCAGGTAAGCCTTCATTGCTAGTTGGTTTATTTGCAATTAGGAGCCTGCACCATAGCGTGAACGATTGTTGCTAGACCCGGTCTGGGCTAGTAGGGATCGCCTCTGTCTGCAGAGGGGATTTACCTCCAGAACAGGCATCATACAAGCTGATCATCATGATCTCACATCATGGCTTGTATGAGGGAGAGATGAGGCAACAACAAAAGTTGCTGTTGCTATGGTTGCACTTGGGAGAGTATGGGCAAAATTCTTCCCAAAATTTTCATTATATTTCTGAAGAGAAGAAAGGCACATTCATGGTGCAAGGAGGCTACCCTTCAGCATTGGAGGATCATGAGAAAATTCCATGTCGGAAGATGATCTTATCACATAGCAGCATGATGGTGGTTGGCTTTGGCATGTGGAATTTCAAAGGGAGAATTCATGGAGTCTTATTCTAAAGGTCTACAGCGCTGTTACATGGGAGTATGTTCTTATTGATAGAGTGTTCCAAAGAGTATTTGTATCCCTTCTTGCAGATTTTTGTGAGGGAATCCTCATGGGGGAGCTTATACGGGGACCTCACTTTTAGCCCACTCACTATGTATGGTAGGAAATTCATTTATGTACTTGTTGATTACTCCATTGAGTATTTTTATTTTCCCACCATGTTTGAACAGTGCATTTCTCCTCAAAAGAGCAAGGGTATTTTTGGGTTTCATCGTCACTTTAGGGCCAATGTTTATGATGATAGTAGCCCATCTATACAAGACTTTAGGAAAGTGTATTGTTATCTTATATATGTACAACTGATATACATTGATGCTTACTTCCCCATGTCGGGAGGACAAACATATGCAACTTGCAACTTGTTGCAGAACCACTTGCGTTATGACATTCTCAACTAGCAGTTGGAAGAACTGCGCTATATCCACCAGAGAGACCATATGTATCATCCAAAATTGCACATAACCTTTAGCCATTTTCTGATTTGGATGCCATGTGGTGATGATGTGTCATTCATCTTGAATGGAATGGTTTTGGTTGACATGACTCATGATTTTGGAGGAAAAGTCCTTGGAGGCTCAATATTCTTCTTGCCATTGGAGGGCAATCATGTTGCAACCCAATATCAGCATGCCTTCTACACTTATCATAAGTGGAGAAGAGGACAGCATGGGATAGGCCCTCTTGCCTATCATGTTAACGTATTTAGCCCACCTACATTTCAGGAGCACAAGGTGGAAGAGACTTTTCATGAGTTACCATGTTGGAGGGTGACTCATTTCATTTGGATGATTGCATGGGTGAGGGAGGCACTCATTCACCATATTGATCATCACTCCTACTTTGTGGAGGCCATGAGACAGCTAGCACGTTTCCATTCACACTTTCCACCTTTGATTGATGCAGACACTTTGGTTTTGCACACTTGGGAGGAAGCATTGGATGACAGTTTATTTGTAGATTCTATTGATGCAGTGATGGAGGATATTGATGGAGGCCACATGAGGAAGAGGGGAGAGATTTTTTTCTCCTTATGCATTTTCTTGAGGGCATGCAAAGATTTTGGAGGGGAGGACTGTAATGTTCCAAAATTTTAGCTTCCAAGCTAATTGGAACATTAGAGTTAGCAACAACTTTAGCCGGTGAATAAATGGGTAGAAAAGCCCATAAGTCTCCTAAGGAGGATAAAAACACTCCAAGTGTGAAAGGAGACACTCTTTTTAGCTTAATAAAACACCTTCATGTGTGAAAAAAGATAAAATGAAGCTACTTTGACCAACTCAACAACGCAGTTTTAGTGGAGGAGGAATCCTAGGATGGATAACGCAATTTTGGAGGGAAATGTAACTTGGGTTAGAAGTAACCTAAGTGAGTGGGGCCAAGGGCAAGAAAAATCACATATTATATAAGGAAGAGGATGGAAGCATTATTCATCATGTTGTAGATTATTATTCTTGGCTGCCAAGAATTGTTGCTACTTTGTTGCTTAGCAAAGCTGCAGTGATGTTTAGCACTGGGTGTTCCCGGGCGGGAATCCCACCTCTTTCCTTTGAGAAGCTCATTGGGAGAGTTTGAATTCATCATTACACATCAGTTTTTCAGGCCAAGCTTCAGCCATATTCATCAGCAAAACTTTTCCGGAGTTTTTGTAGTGTTGCTGGGTGCAGCAGTGGAAGGGATTGGAATCCTTGCTTCTGAGCTAGTTTCTCATTGGAGGAAGCTTTCCTTCACTTGAGAGGTCTATTTAGAGAGCTCCATGACTTATTTCAGATATGTGGTATCAGACCACACATTTCTCATACCCTCCCAGCGTTGTTTCTACTAGCGAGTGTGTTATTTTAGAGGCAGTGCTCATTGCATGGTTTGGTGGCTCCATTGCTGAGTTTCCTTGTGATTAAGAGGTTCAACCTTTAATGGGAGGAAGCCCTTGAGGGATCTAAATTAGATCAAACATATTTCAGCCTTGTATACTCTTATGCTTTAGTGTTGCAGTGATTATTCAGTTATTTTCTGAAGATCACATTTGTATGTAGAGTGTTTGATAAGAAACCCTTGCCGGTTTCTGTTGTATTTTGTATAAGGAGCTTAGATCTTTGTTCTTCATCATTGTTTATCAATATATGAGTAGATATTTTTTATTCATCATTTTTTATCAATATATGAGTATATCTATTGTTATCCTATCACTTTATGTGTAAACCCTCTCTTATACTGCGCAGTCCCTCGAGCAGTTGCTCCGGAATTTTGCAGTCTTGGGGTTTTAGCACTTTTTTGGTCATCCTAGGTGTGGGAGATCTGTTTAGCCCACCTATTTTGATTTATTTCAGCTCTATTCTTGGATTTCTATTACATATTGACTAATTTATGGGATCCAGGAGTCCATTTCACTGTTGTATTACATTTGTTTTATTACATTTGTTGCTGGAAATGCGTTTTTGATGCATGTTTTATGAGGAATCCTAAAAAAGGGATTTTACATTAAGCCTAAAGGGTGAGTGGCTGCAAGGCATAAGATACCTTAGTATATAGAAACTAGCTGAAACCAAGAGCACATTGGGCATGTGTAGGAAAATAACAAGTTGAGTCTATCTATCATAGCCACATGGATGAGAATACATAATAATGTAAATATGTATTTTATTAAGTTGCATGGTTGTCTTGAAATGAATTTTTACATTATGGAGATAATTGTTCCTATGCATAAGTTATTGCATTGTTATATGAATATAATGTGTATATTTATTGATGATTTTTATAGGCATGCAATTTAATTCCATAAATATAGAGGTATCTAGATAGGGAAAATGATTGACACTATTGAAGAAAAAATTGAAGAGATATGGAAAGTGTTTCAAAATTAAAAAGAAGAAAATAATGTTGGATAAGGGAATTAATCATGAACAAAGCACCTAGATGGTGTTGTGGAAGCAACAAAACACCAAGAGTAGTTTGAACAACACGAATGGTGTTCCTTTAATAGGGAGGGGATTGCAACAACCCCATTTTGAACCCTAATATTACGATAAATAATTATGTTTATATCACCTATATTGACATTTAAATATCTTCATTATTTTGAACCAAATTGAATGATTTAAAAATGTATGTAAGTATTTCTCTGTTAATTAAAAATGTTCAACAATTGGCTAGGAACGTGAGCACTAATATGTACTATGATACCACTAGTAGGAAATGGTATGGGGTTTTGATAATTTAGCCTTACATTCCATTGAGAAATAAAAACCTCATCCAAAATATGAATGCCAAAATTTGAATTCAAATTTGTAGTTTTTCTTTCCCACTAGGCCATAGCTCATTGAATGAAGCACTAGGTAGTTTAAGTAACCACCTACAACATATATGGGGGATAAGTAGTGATTAAGGGGTTATTTTATAATTTAGTGGGAAAATGGGATAGTATCCATCTAGAAATTTGGGAGTTGACCCATATATGGTGTGGGAAAATTCTAGAAATCATGGGGAGTACACCTCCATAAGTAAATTCATCCATACATAAGAGTAGAAGCACATGAGTGCTTGGACCAACATATCCATGTGTAGAATGTTGTTTTTCATGACCATAAATATTGTTGGTACATTTTAATTGATTATACTAATTTTTTGGTGCCCAAATATGCCAAAAACATGGAAATAATGGACTGGATCAAAATTGTTGTGTTTTGGGCTCCATAAAAATAAAATTTGCATGTCAAATAATTGCAAGGAAGCTATAGAACTTAGATTATAATAGGGGGTTGAAAATTGATGTATTATGGGTAAGAATAATAAGAAATGGAAAAGGAAATCACCAATTTGGTTGCATCTTAATCTTTATCTCCACTAAAGGAATTTCCATTGATTCTTAAGTGAGTTCTAACTAAATCACTCAACTTCCAGTTTCAATATATTACAGTAATTATATAAAATAATTATTATCACTTTACCAATATAATACTCTATTTTTTCTCTTTCAAAATTCTTTTGAATTACCTCAATTGAACATCCCAAAAAAAAGATTTGATAGTTTTAAATTAACATACATTTTAAAACACTATTTTACAGTATGTATTTCTAGTTGACTTTTCCTTTAGTGTACCTTTATAGTTTCAATGTTTCTAATTTTGATTGTTTTGACTATAATTCTTTGATATGTATTACCTACAATTCCATAGGTTTGATGAAAAAATGATGTGCCAAGTGAAAGTCATGATAATTTTCTCGGAACTTGTTGGTTTTTTTTACCCCTTCCTAATAACAAACTTGTACATTGTGCCACATGTCCAATTTTCAATTATGATTATAAATTTTTTACCTAAGGTACTTGAGTATGTTCTTTTATACCATTGAAAATTTCATATTATAAAACATTTATGAGAAAAAATTTCAACAAACCCTCCGAGATGAATATTTTGAAATTGATTGTAGGACCATTCAAAAACCATACTTCCATTGACTATATCTTTGAAAGTATAGTGAATAAAAACTAGAAATTTCGACCACCTACTCTATGATATATATCCTCAATATCCTAAAAATTTCACAATCTAAAACTTCCCAAAAGGAAGCTTATAGTGAAAATATCAATATGAATCATTTGAAGAAGCAAAACCCTTGGATCATAGCTCTAATACTAAATGTTATGATCTAAATACATAACCATAAGTACACACCATGCACACCAATATTATAGATATTAGGGAAAATTTATACAATAACTCCTTAAATAATATGAGAACCTCCTCCAAATGTTCAAATAAATTCATAAATCCAAATCACATACTATCGATAATGATCGCATGATCTCTATATATACGTATTCACACATTGCTCATGTGGCCCTTTTCTTATTAGGTTGGCACTATTACATATAAATTTACACATTACATGTACATTTAATCCCACATATTCCCTTCATTGGGGTCATATAATACGCGTTTAATTCCATATATGTCCCCCCCTTGGGGTCAAATCAAATCCTAGCCATAAGAATAATTTTTTTCTTTATGATGAAAACTAAATTGCATGGGTTTCCACATAAAATCTAAGTCAATTTCCAAAATACTCTTTAATAAATCACTGATTTGGTATAATGTATTTTCCGGATTGAATTGAATGCCTTATATCCTTCTTAACATGCTACATACTATAAATAACCTTATGGGGAGAATTGTTGTGTTTATATAGCTGGCATCTATCTTCACTTGGGGTTAAGAAGATCGGAAGGTCTTCTCTAAAATTGTGTTTTAGGATTTGCTAGCCTTGGATTCATTTGGATTGTATTTATTGAATTAAATTTAATTTTTACAAACCTAGCCATAATGATTCTAGAACATACTAGCTTGTCACTTTATTTTTCACTATACATTTTCATATACATAAGTGCTTGGTCTAGTGTGGTCTGAGCTAGTGAGTATTCATGGAGAAAAATTCCACTTCATATATATGTGTGTGTGTGTGTATGCGTGAATAATTAGAGTGAGAATTTGTCAATAAATGAAATAAATATAAGTATGTAAAATATTTGCATAATTATTGAAGGTGTGGTGACTCTTTGTAAGAAATTAAGTATTACCAAGAGTGGGCTAATCCTTGTAATCTTTTCTAAAAGTGACAATTAATATATATCTATATTTATTGAAACTTTATACTTCTATGAAAGCTATATATTCATATTTGATTTTATTAAGTAAGAACATTATTTACTAGAATTTATAGTTTCTTGTAGTAGCTAGTTGTCTGAAGATAAGAATTATTTACACATTACTCATAACTAATATTGTTGGGGTGATATGTTTTGGTAATATTTTTCTTATTTACCCGAATATAAGGAATTTCATAGCTATCTTATTCTCTAGAAACAAGCATTCAATTATACAATGTTCATATATTCTTCGAAACAATTTATTACATCAACATTAGGGTTTTGGTAATGATTGGTATACAAATTTTCTTTTTCCATGTAACCAAACACCGTATCCTCTAGCCCATAAGTAAGGGTCAGATATTCTTTATGTTTCAATTTCATTGAAAAACAAGGGTATAAATAATTAGAACAAGATATTCCAAATGAGCTCAATATGTCACTTGCAAGAATTAAACCTAGTTTGGAAAGATAACAATCATTCCTCCCAACCACTCAAGATAAATCCACTTGATTATGATTGGTATGAATTTATTTACCCACTTAAATCTAATAAATTCTTGTAGTACTTCATTTATGGATGTAATAATTATTTTATGCCCTACACACACATGTATATGCATAAGGATTTACCTATAATTGAGTTTAGTCTTTAGCTAAAGAGTTTAGTCATTTTCTAAAAGTAATAAGGGTTTACATATAATGGAGTTTAGTCTTTAGCTAAAGAGTTTAGTCATTTTCTAAAAGTAATGAGATTGAATGGAGAGGATGTCTTTACATAAGATTTATATATTTCTTCCATATATTTTAGTTCCTCTAAAATTTGTTAAAAAATCCTCCTAGATTGATTGTAGAGTTCTTCATTGGTGATTGGGAGAATTCATGAAGTTTTAATTGAAAAGATTTTGATTTCCTTGAATCTCGATGAAGCCCATTACATATAAATTTTGAGGTAAAAAATAAGCCTCAAAATAAAAAATATACTAACAAAATTAATTTTAAAAGAATCAATACGATTCAAGATGGTGATGTCTTCTCCAAGGGAAAATATTTGGGAAGTAAAATAAGAAAACTTTTTTTATTTTTAAATGTATTTTTTACTCATAAGTTCACTCAAATTTGAAGAGTAGATACCTATGAATGGGAAATTAAATTCCACATCTAACGAGTACCCACTCTACATACTTATAAGTGGATACGCATAAAAAATAATTTAAAATACATGAAAAAAACGTGATTTCAATAGTAGAAACCCATTGGATGCAAAAAAAAATTCCATTTTCGATGGGTAGCCACTCTCTATTCTTCTGAGTAGATCCACATTTTTTTTTTTCAATTTGGTAGTACCTTGCTATTTTCTATTTATCATCAAAAAATAGGTTACATTAGATAGTGAGTTGGTGACCTCAACTTGCCCGGAGGAAACCAGGTCTGTTGGCCACCTTAATGCATTAAAAGCCAACCAAAATTGGAAATGTTTCACTCTTCTACTTGTTGCAATGGCTAGTTCACTAGTTAAAACATTTACAAAGTAGCAACTTAATACTAAAGAACTGTCCAAAAACACATTATTCACAAAAAACATGAAATTAAACTAGAATACTATCCATCTGAGGAATCGATTAGTGTTGGGTCCTTCGCCGTGGAACCAGGCATGTCCGCTTGCTGCAGTTGTTGAATCTACTTTTCAATTCATCCGATATGGTCGGTCGCTTGATACTGAGTAACCTTTATATGCTGGAGCTGAATATCAATATGTTGAAGCAATTCCATCGTTTTTGGTTCTTGAGTCTCGTTTCTTGGATAAAGACTTTGCATAGCCTTAGCCAGAACACACTTCATGACCCAGCATGTATGGACTGTTTGATTAAACAATGAAAGATGACCTCTAGTGTTTCCAGGATCAGTCATAAAGTCCATAATTTATGCTTCTACTTCATTGTCTTCCTCATTACTTTGACTTTCTCTTTCCCAACCATGAATTACCTTCCTGACTTGAGGCAGATTTCCAAGGGAGTATACTGTCGAGAGATTCTCTAAAACCTCTTTCTTTGTCTTCCTACCTCACTTTCTGGTCTTGGACTCAGGTTTAATCATCTTATGTTTCCCTTTATCTTGATTTTGAGCCACGCTATGTCTCGTTTTCCTCTTAACCATTGTTCTGTACTGTGTAATTTTTTGAATTAAATCTGTATTAACAATATGTGATCTTGTATAATGCAAGAGAAAAGGTATAACAGTTAATCTTCCTATATTCTGAAGAAAATCTTATCAAATCTCGTGTTGCTCCTATTGACTGAAATTATGCCTTAGTCCGAAAATTTTGCCACCACATAATTTATATTGGACATATAGACAGACCCAGTAATGACTCACTATCATAAATTTAACTACACTCCCTAAACCATTTGGATTTTTGTAATTATAGGAATTACAGTTAAAACCAAAACATTGAACATGTAACTGACTAATTTGCAACAGAGTACCCTGCCTTTCTAAATTACACGAGCGAAAGTGTAAAACAGAACTGAGACTATAAGAATGACAGAGTTGCAGCTTAAAACCATGGTAGAATAACACTATAAAACCCAGACATATTTGCATTAGAATACCCTGCCTCCTAGAGTTACAAGAATTCATAATAAGGCAAGATGAGAGAGCATGTAAATGACCAATAAGAAGCATATTACCCTGCCTATTGCTATGAAGATCAACATAATTGAAATTATAGAAATTCCTTTGCCCCAACTCAGAAGCCCACATACAAGATTGGTTCCCCTTTCTCCCACTTCTAGTTCCCAAATTTAACAAAAAGAAACCTACAGAACCGACTTGATGTCTCTTTAATAGACAGTAATAGCTCTTCACAGAAAAAAATGAAATTTGATTAACCTTCCCATCTTTACAAGGGTCGTGAAAACAAGGCTTAATAGCCTCTGGTGGTATGGTCGCAGAGCAGCATATGGTTAAGAGCATCCATATACATGCAGACACTGCACTATATTGCATATCATTATTGACGACTAATAAAATGAGGTTGATATGAAAAAGAAAATACCCCTAAACCAGAGCATAAATCCTGTGAACTATGGTTGCTCCAGTCTCCACCTACTGTCACAATTCATCGTCTCTACCATAGGGGAATGTTGTTTGGCAATCTGAACTATGTCTTTTGAAGCAAACCCTGTACTTCCTTTTACACCATGCTTCTGACAACACATGTTTTCTTACTAATTGCGTGATCATCCCCATATCCTCCACATACCTCCACATTCGGTTGATGGACAGTTTGGCTATCATAGTTAATGCTTACACAGTGATTGCATGGTACGATACTGCCACTTGTCTTATGGTCTAGCCAGTGGCAGCAATCCTGGAGCACCCCAATCGGGGATCTCACTACCCAAAAGATCTATGTCGATAATGATATGGAGAGAATGTAGTTCAATATCCCAAGTTTTCGTAGTTGGCGTCACATATAATTGTCTTCCAACATTGCGACTACCCCAATTTTCTAAATAATCTGTTGCCTCATTTCCTATTCTACGAACATGTAAAGGTATCAGGTACTGGATTTCTTGAATACCAATCCTATTTCCTTAATAATATTCGTAGTCCTCTAGATTTTACTGATCTTTTCCCATGATGATCCTTGTTGTAATTTCCTTAGTACTCCAGTGACCATTGCCAAATCCCCTTCTACAATAAGTCGATGGTAATTTTCTCTTTTTTCTATCATTAATCCATGTTTAACTGCTGTCAGTTCGGCTTCATTATTGGTTGCATGACCTATGTCCATGGCATAACCTCTATAGGCTCCCCCTCAAGAGTTTCTAAAAATCCCTCCAGCTCCTGCTTGACCTGGATTCCCTTTTGATGCACCATCATAATTGAGTTTAATGAATCCATTCTGGGGTACCTACCATCTATCTTGTATATTCCTCTGAGGGGGCCTATATTTCCAAAGGTTGTTTAACAACATTTGGGGTTTTAAGTTTAGTGTGGCCAGAATTTTATTTTCTATACTGTCAGTCTTCCAACCATCCTCTGTCCATTTCTCAACCAGAATTGTTTCTCAGATATTCTCAACCATCTTCTGCCAGATTTGATTATTGTTATTGAATTCTCCTCTGAATATTCTATGATTTATTTATTTCCAAATCCCCCATAATATAAACCCTAGAGATATCCTCCATGCTCTGTTCAAGACTTCACTTTTAAAACCTCCCTTCTGCCATTTGATGATCATTGTATTTATGTTTGTATTATCTCTATCTGTTTGCATAAATGTCCTTGCAATACCATTCCACATTGTCTCCGCTATTTCACAGTTGTTTAAAAGATGTTCTATTGATTCATTTGTTTTTCTACACATGTAGCAAATGGAAGGTCCATGCATTCTTCACTTTTGCAACTGGTCCCAAGTTAAAATTTTCCTATGACTTCGAAGCCAGAGGAAATAATCCACTTTTGGCCAATGATTGATTGCCTAGATTTTTTTCCATATGGATATTTCATTGTTGTTAATATTATTAGCATGAATATTATATCCCTCTTGTATAGTAAACTTGCCTTTACTTTTATAACCTCATCTGAGTATATCATTTCCTGTTATGGTTACTATTCTCCTTGTGCTCAACTCTTTTTCAAGATTGTTCCATTGCCTCGTTTCTGGTGCTTCTGGCCAATGAATTTTCTCTTTCCATCTTCTCCACTGGATATTCTATTGCTGGCACCATTAATTATTGATTAATCTACTATTTGGAGTGTTTGTGAATAGGAATAATTCACCTAAGTCAAGCCGACTGAATATTTTTTCTCTTTGTTGCCACAAATCTTCCCAAAAAAGTGAAGATCTGTCATCAAATCCTTGAAAAGTTCCATCTCCGAATCTTCTCTCCTTATTCCTCCTTTTTTTCTTGTCAGATTTAATAACATATTGAAATCCCCACCTAGGAGCCAATATTTTTCCTCATGCAAGTTATTTAAATTTCTTGTGCTTTGTAAGAACACCTCTCTTTCTCCTGAAATTTGAGGCCCATAAACTGCTGATATGAGTATCTTTACTTTTGATCCAATTTTTCTAAAAGTACCTGATAATATTCTCGGGAGTCCTATCCATCCTTCCAAAACTATTTATGTAGTATTCCATAATATAGCTACTCCTCCTGATGTTCCTGTTGAATCAATAGCCATTACCTGAAAGTGGGGTTTAAACAAATGGATAATAGTGGCAAGTTTTTGTCCTGAGACTTTAGTTTCTTGGATCATCATTACCTGAGGTTTCTCTGTTTTCGGTCTTTCCTTGAGATATCTTTGTTTGCCTTTACTGCTGAGGCCTCTTATATTCCAAGAGATTACTTTCATTGGTTAAATTTTGGGGATTTGTTGAAATAACATTGTTAACAGTATTATCTTACCTATATTAATCAACATCTCACCAACCAATTGTATAGATTCCTGCAATGTCCTTCTGCCTCTTTTCTTGGTTCCTTTTGTCTGGGTATTAGGCCCCTTAGCTGCAACTTGTTCTGGATTACTTGATTCCTTTTTCGCTTGGGATGTCAAGTAGTTATCAAATGTTTCTTTGTATAGTTTCTTCTGTTCTATAGGAATAAACTGATCATAAATATTCTTCCATTTGTATAATAGACGTTTCAAAAACCTTTCTTCTGCACTCAAATCTTCTTTATTCTGTTAAATGTCCATTGGTGTCTGATCCAACAAGCTACTTTATTCTATTTCAATGTTATCTTGTGATGCTTTGCATTTTGCTGTCTGAGTTTTTGAATTGACTAACCCTTGACCAAGCCTAGTGCTATCTTCCTCTGCATGTGACGTTTCCCCTTCCTCTTGCAAAATTTCATAATGGTTCGCTGAAGTTTTCTGGGTTGGCTGGTTCATCATACTTGTAGACGCCTTATTATTTCATCTTTTGGTTGTGACTGTGATAAATCTATCCTCTCGCTCTCGGCCTTGATTGATATTGTTGGGTTGTCGACTTGAGTGTTGCTCCACATTGTTAAGAGGGCAAGATTTATAGAGATGACCATACTCATGGCATCTTCGGCAGCGAAAAGGGATATGTTCATAATCAAGAAGTTGCTGCCAGATTTTACCGTCATATTCTGATTCTATGGTTTCAGGCAATGGCTCAGAGATATTCATATATACATAGATTCTAGCAAAAGAAGTATACCGACCTCAGCGAGTGGTTTCTGCTATTTTAACAAAACTGCCTAAAGAATTTCCTATGCCTTCCAAAATATCACGGTCCCAAAAATCCATAGGGAGACCAAACAATCGCACCCACACAGGGGCTGTAAGAAATTGTTCCTGGTCTGGGTTGTAGCATTATTCCCACTGTCTGAGAAAGAGCCCTGCATTATTATAGAAATATGGTCCCCCTTCAAAAATTATTTCCTTATCTAATAAGTTAGTAAAAATTACTATAAAGAATCCTCTAGCCCCAAATTTTAGATCAATATGACCTTTGGGCTGCCATTTTACTTGTATCCATTTCAATAAATCTTTTTCTATAGGCCAAATACCAATAAAATTACATATCAAAGCGTGATCCTTCATATAGCTCCTGTATTCATCCAATTTGTTTGCTGGAATAATGAATCTGGGTTTCTTCACTGCTCGCGGAAAACATTGACCCTTCGTCTTCGCTTGCCAATCTCCTCCCAACACAGGAACTGTCTTCTGATGAGAGCCACCAACTTGATGTCGTTTGCTTGTTTGTTCTCCGCTTGTTACATTTTTATAGGAGGGGGAAAGGCCCCCTCCTGAAGCCGCCGCCATTGACGCACCAATCGCTATGGAAAGGGACTGTTGCAAAATTTTTTAAACCCTAACTGATCTCTGTTTTCTTGGAGCTCATTTCCCAATTTTCAATCCTGATGTTTTTCATTTCTGAGTAGATCCACATTGGATAAAAATAAAATTCATGAAAAAAAGATATTGACACGCTTTTTTCATGTAATTTTTTTTTTTTTTGGTGATCCATGCTTTTTCCATGTTTTTTTTTTTGTTTTATGTGGTTCTACTTAGAAGTATGCCGAGTGAGTACTCGTTGGATGTTGAATTTTTCTTTCTTTTTCTTTAAAAATTAATAATTCTTACTTTATTATTTTAATTATTATTCTATTATTTTTCTTAAAAGGCCCATTCTAAAACTCAAAATTTCCCAATGCATTGGTGGGAAATGTTTTTTCATATAAAAAGTGAAAATCTAAATAATGACGAACAAATCCTTCACTCCGATGGATTTTTCATTAGCACTTTGGAAGAATCATCAAAAGTGAAAATCTAAATAATGACGAACAAATCCTTCACTCCGATGGATTTTTCATTAGCACTTTGGAAGAATCATCAATAGGTAATGAAGTGGATAAGGTTTTCTTATGTAAAAATTTTAAATTTCATTAATAATCGATGAATCTATTGAAACTTCAAATTTTCCATTGACACTTTGGAAATCCATCCAGGGTTAGTGAAATGGATAAAGTTTTCTCAAGGTAAAAAATTTAAATTTCACCAATATCTAATTTATCCATCAATACATTGATTTTTCCATCATCACTTTAGAAAACTCACCGATGGATGGAGAAGTGAATAATCTATTAACAGTTTGAGTTTTCCATCAACAATTTAGTAATTAACATTTGTATTTTGTTGTATATAGGATTTGCTTATAATATACTAACATAAAAGCACATAAGTTTATTTATATTATATGATATATTAAAATAAATACATAAACATAAATATATTGAATAATGAATTAAAGATTAATATAAAAATTATTTGTATAATTAAACCAAATATAATATTAACTAAAGCTAGTGATGACATGGTAGGGCCAAATGGCCTTCATGCTAACATAACATCACCCTGAAAGTGACACATAAACCTAGGGTGTCAAATTATTTATTGTGTGTTAGTTGTATGGTCATACAACTAAAATATAGCATAGGTATAAAATATTCAAAGGACCATATTTAACTGATTTAGGCTTGGGTTTTGATAAAATTTATGCCAACAAAAAGGTCTTCGCAATTTGCAAGTAAAAGGCTATGATAACCTCAGTAACAATGTTCAAGTTGAAGAAGAAAAGTAAAAAGTTTATAACTCTGAAATCGAGAATAGCGTGGCGTGCTACATTAAAGTGGTGAAAAGAAAATGTGATAATAACATCTTATGAATGCTTTATTTATTTTTAACCATTTACTAAATTTTAAAACTAATCAACTAACCCAATAAAAAAATTTAATTGATGAATAAATTTGTGCTATTTTGATTCTCTATTTTAAAAAATAATGAATAAATATGAATAGATTTACAACTTATTAATGCGTATCAAAATTAAATTTTATTAAAAATACAAAGCGATTACAACATACAAATCTTAAAAACAATTGAAAACTAACTAATATCTATCACTTCTCATTGCAATTATAATTCTCACTTCTCTAGCTGCTAAAAGAAAATTAAGATATTATAAGGAGGTCATCAACCCCACCTTAGAAGATCAAAAATATATTTCTGTTTTAACTAGCTCAAAGAAGAAAATTAATATAGCCAAGATTAGAATGAACTCTCATGAGCTCCATAGTGTAATAGGTTGTTGGACAGTTCCTAAAACACCATGGATGGTGTTAGGGTCCCGTGAATTGGCAGATTGGTAGACCAAATGATAGGGTAACATGGAACCAGCCTTTGGTGTCCTAGGACCTAGCCTTCCTGGACTCAAAGAGGGATCTCTCTATTGGGTGAAAATGACGTGTTCTTTTTGCTCTAAGGTTTTGATTTTAGGCCAATTATTAAGTGTAGGGTTTGTTGATTGTTTTGGTTAGTTAAGATGGTCAAGTAGGGTAGGTGGAGTCAGAGTCTATCAAAGCCATTAGGCCATGGAGTCAATGAAATTCATAGTGTCCCAATGATGAATCAGAGTGTGTTGCAAGGCCAATCTAGCAAGGTTAATGGATCCTTAAGGTAAAGTGTGAGGTGTAATGAACATCAAGTTTGGGAAAAACTAGGAGGTCTTAAATACATATAGTTAAAAGCTACAACTCATGAGGTAGGGAAAACCATTAAGCTCAATGAACAATACTTAAATTGACAAATATCCAAGATAAATATTCTAGTGAAACATAGAATGCATAAGAGCTTCTAACTTTAGTAAATTCACCTTCAGAGTTTGGGAAAACATATAAGATAACACAAATAACTCAATCTATGAAGAGGGAACTCCTAAACATCATATATCAAGCTATAAAGAACTCTGAAATAAGTTGATAAGAATGGACAAAGGGCAAGATCGAACGAGAACTCTTTGATTTAACCTAGCAAAAATTATTCCAAAGAGAGGTTTCAAGACAGAGTTTTGAAAGCATCAAATAAGCAAGGCATACCGTGAATCATACTTATAAACTAGCATACTAACCATACATGAAACAAAACAAGTTTAGGTGGACCTAAGGAGCAATCAAGAATTCCTTAAGATGACCAAACAGAGGAAAACATCAAGGTTATAACAAACAGGAGGACTGAGGTGCCTCAAAGAGCATGTCTCAACCTATACTTTTCTGATTTATAGGATATAGAAGGATGAAACATAATGAAAGACAAGAAAACATAAACAAATTAAGAACACATCACCATTCACCAAGCTAAGGAATCCTGCAAACAAGCTTCTCCATCATCAACCCAAGCAAGCCATTCATCAACTTCACAAAACCAATTTATTCTCCAAGCTCATAAAAACCATGTATTTCTCTCCAAGTTCATCAAAATCCAACAAAATACATAGGGGCCTCATGCTCATTTTATGGAGAAAACGAGGACTAAAACCCTAAATATGGTAGGAAAATGTCAAATTCAACCATAAATGTCATTTATGGCCAAGAGACCATGCAAGGCCCAAGGCACATAATATCCTAGGAAATAAATGACAAAATAACTAGTTGCACCTAATTCTAGAGTAATTTGCCTTAAAAAACTCAAAAACATCTATTTGTAATAAATGAGTGTGTTTTGTTGACTTTTGGTTCAAAACACACTAGACAGTCTCTGTGAGTAGTGCCACTTCAGCAGAAAATATGGTATTTTGTGGCTAAGTTGTGGACCCCTTCCTGATGTTGGATTTGGCTCCCTGATGGCTAGTTGGAAAGCCTCATGAGTCTACTTTCTAGAAATTCTTGAGTTGTGATGATTGAGTTCCATTTACTAGTCCAAAAACCAATTCTCCTAACATTTCCCTGTGCGCAGCACCTGGTCTGAAACTGAGGCAGAAAGGTCAAAATTTTAGCTTTTTTGACCTTTTGGGGGGTCAAAACTGCTCCAAATGATCTAAAATTTTGTGAGCAGACTGCTGGTCCTGTGAGGAATCCAAAAATTTAAAGTTGGAAAGCTGAGGATGCACCAAATTTGTGTGTAGTGCCTAAGGTGATGCGCATAGAGGCCTCAAAATTTCAAAAAGACAAAATTTTGTTCAAATTGGCTCAAAATTGGTGGAGAGGTCACTTAAGAGGTCTTGGACACCTTTTGAGAAGCCTCAGCCATAACTCCAAGGCTATCATGCTCTTTTCCCCTTTTTAGGTTTTTCAGCTCTATGAGGGCCTTCTTCAGTTTGCCACAAGCAAGCATGTTTTTCTTTACATAGTACTTGGTCATTTTCTTCAGAAGAGAAAAGTCTCTTTTCACCTTCTTGAAGTGCTTGTGCTCATATTTTTAATACTTAATGATGCCTTTTACCATCTCAAAATATCTTCCCACTCCCTAAGCTTTGAATCTTTGGTTAAGAGGAGAAATCTGGTAGCCATCTCTTTGTCCTCATTGTCACTGTCTAGATCAATGAATTGAGGTTCTTAAGAAGTTTTCTTGATTCTCTTACTTCTCCTCACCTTTACTTGTTGCTCACTCCTTTCCATATTTTCCTTGTCCTTGTCCAATGTCTTGCTAGCTGGAGAAGAGATGGCCCTTTTCCTTTTTCAGACAACAAACACATCTCTTTTTCCTCTGTGGTATGTGCATGTGAGAGGTGTGATAATGGTAGTTTTGACAGTGTTTCCATCATTGTTATGACCTTTGGTGTTGCCAGAAGCTCTTTCATATTTTCCATGGCTTCCATGAGTCACCTCATGCCCCATTATGTCACTGATTTATTAACCTTCAGCATCACTATCATACTCATTTTCCTCACTGTCTTCTATACTGCCATATTGGCCTTCAAATTGATCATTATCTTCTTCACTTGCCTCACTTTGGTTTTTCCCTTCATTAATGTCCTCTTCTTTATCACTCCCTGCATCGTCACTTTGATTCTCTTTGTCATTTAGAGACTGATTAGTGTCATGACAGTCATGACAGTTGTCATGACTGTCATGACTATTTCCTTGGTTGCCTTGATCATCACTGACTGTTTTATCTATGCTATTTCCTTGGTCACTTCCTGCCTCTTCAAAATCTGTTTCAGCCTCATTATCTACTTGTTCATGGTCTTCTAGTTCCTCATCATCTCCCTCTGTTTCTTCAAGTTCATCATCTTCATTTATATTGTCAGTGTTTGCACTAATACTAGTCTTACTGTCATGCTCATGTACATTCTTCTCTTGGCTATACTGTGCACTTTCTTGCTGACTGCGATATTGATCATTTTCTTCATTACCCTTTTGGTCTTCATCTTGCTCATTAGCACAACCATTTTTTGTACTTGGGAGTGATTCATTGGTATCACTACCATCATTGTCTCCCTCATAGTGCTCACTGTTTTCCTGTTCTTGACTACCATGTTTATCTTCCTCCTTATTGTCATCATCATCTTGCTGCTCTTCTTTATTAAACTCTGTGTCTTCCTCACTCTCTTCATCATTTCCATCATCATCTTCCTGTTCATCAGTGCAACTACCATAATCTTCATTTGATGCATTAGGAGAAGAAGTAGGAGGTAAGTTTCCTTGTAGAGAAGGCATAGGTGGAGGTGATGGAGGAGTGGCGGTAAGTCAGTGTGAAGTGGAAGGTAGATTTTCCTGAATGAAGGCCTGGGGATTTGCAAATATATCATTTGAGATGAAAACTTCCCAAGGAATTCCCTGTTGTTCTAGCTGGTGCAAAACAATCATCTTAATCAAGGAGTGGTGAAAAAGGCTTTGAATTTGATGGGCATAACTCCTTTTCTTGACCACTGAAGCCATATTGTCAATGCCCCGGTAGAGATAGTATGGTAGGTTTAGAAATTCAACCCTAGTGAAGTTTATTAGAAGCCTTATGTGATATGAATAAACCCTGGAGTACCTCCCCTCACAAGTGAAGTACTTGATGATCTGCCTCACCAATAGGGCATATCTCTCTAGCAGGTGGGAGAAGGGGAAAATAGCCCTGCAGCTTTGTTGACAACTAGGTTTGAGGAAGGGCTCATAGTAGCTTGAGGCCAATTTCTTTTGCTTGAACCGTCTCTCACCAATATCTGGTATTCCTGTGGCTTTAGAAATGGATTCATATGAGAGTTCAAAATTTACTCCTGCTAGGTTGACTTGGTGGTTTTGTAGGCTCAGAATAAACAACCTAGTCAAAACTGAGTGGTTTTGGACCTGCTTAACCTTCTCACAAAACTGATAGCACCCAACATCTTGAAAACATGTAAGGATCATGGGATAGGAGGTGGTTTGAATTGTATCCAAGGGCTCAAACCTGTTAGTCCTTCCTCCCTTGTGTTTTGGCTTGATAGGCCTTTGGCCTTCATCACTGTTGGTACTGATCTCTTCCTCAGACATGGTGACTGATCTAGAACAAAATAATTTTTAGCTTGGTGAGATCCTTTAGGTCTACGGAGGACAAATGAGTGATGTGAGGGTAGATTTTTAGCAAATGGGGGAAAAATGAAGTAATCAAGGAATTCTTTTTAATCATAAATCTTCCGGGAAATCACATTAGAAATTTAGGAACTGACCTGTTTTGAACTACCAACTGTAGTTCATCATCAAGATAATGAAGATTGGCTGATCTAACATCCATATTTATACCAGGAATAGAGAAGCAACGGTCAAAACCGAAGAAAAATTAAAAATTAAAAATGGTTAAAAATAAATTTAAAATTATAAAAATATATAAAATAAACCAAAAATTAAAATTAACCCAACCTTAAAATTGCAAAAGTTAAAAACGGTTAATAATAAAAATAAAGGCAAATATAAAAACCAAAAATAAAACTAACCCATCCTTAAAAACACAAGTCAAAACTAAAAATAGTATAAAAATCAAAACCAAAAACTAAAATGACATAAGTTTTAACCATAAATCAAGTTAAAAGTAAAAAATTAAAGTCAAAGTCAAAAAATAAATAAATAAAATAATAGAATAAAAATAAAGGATTTAATAAATACATTAATAGATAAAAACGAGAATTAAAATACAAATAAGAATAAAATAAAAATAACAATATAGGACCTAATCAATAAATAATTTGATAAATAAATACATTAAAAATATAAAAAAATAAAATAAAACCTTAAAAAAAAAAAAAATTACTATTATTCTATTTAAATCAACATAAATTTATCCTAATGAACATAAAATAATAGAATAAAAATAAAGGATTTAATAAATAAATTAATAAATACATTAATAAATAAAAACCAGAATTAAAATACAAATAAGAATAAAATAACAATAACAATAAATAATACATTAAAGATAAAAATAAAAATAAATTACTATTAATCTATTTAAATCTAAAAGTATAAAAAATAAAATAAAATAAAAACATTAATAAATAAATAAAAATAAAACTAGAATTAAAAAATAAAAATAGAGGGATAAAAAAAAATAATAATAAAAAATAAATAACAATAAATAAAAATAAATAAAATAAAAAATAAATAAATAAAATTTAAATTTAAATTTAAAAATTTTAAAAAAAAGTAAATAAATAAATAATAATAATAATAATTCTTTCAGAGTTTAGGAGGAGGCTTGTCTTGCATTGAGTTTCTTTATGCACATGATGACTCTCAAAATGGTAATTCTTGCCCTAGAAGGTCAAATGTTTGATTGGCATAAAGATTAGGGTTTTTAGTCAACTTAGGTTATAGTTACTCTATTTGATTATCAATGAAAAAGATTACTTGGAGGGCAAGAAAGTGACCACCAACCTTGCTTAACTCATGCAGGAGCTTGTGGCCATCTTGAGGAGGAGAAAATTTTGAGTTTGAGCAAAATTTTGGCAAATTTAACCAAATCTTCTCTATGCGCAGCGCCACCTGACAGGCTGTTGTTGTGGGGCCTTCCCTGTGCGTAGCGCCTGGTTGGGTCAGGTGTTTGGCCGATCAGTGCGCAGCACTGGAGGGTTTGCACATGAGTTGGGTTGATCTTGGGTCAGTGTGCAGTGCCTTGGATGGTGCATAACGCCGACTCTCTGGTGCATAACATAGTGTATTTTACCACTACAGCTGCCTCCTCTGTGCGTAGCACCGACGACTCTATGCGTAGTGCCTCCATCGGTGCATAGCGCCTGAAACTTTCACCAATTTTGCAGAAAAACCCCAGAAATGTTTCAATGGCTCTCCTCTTCACCTTCAAAGACACAAATAAATTGGGGGAGAGGTAAAAGATACCTTTATACTCCCTTTTTGAAAAATAGTTCAAGATTTAAAACCCACTTTCTAAAGTTGGTTTTCCCTTTTTTCTTTTCCACTGACTTTTTGGTCTTCTTGTCCCGTAGGTGGCAGAACCATAAGAAAAAAATATTTTTTCTTTGTTGGATCATCTTGATGCTCCCTTTAAATTTGACAAATTCTTCAAACAAGCTCAAACTGTGCCCTTGACCCATTCTTGTAAACATGAACCTTTTCTTGAAAATCAAAAGTCACTTTAACAAAGTTTTGAGGAAACAGGGAAGATAGTGACATTAGTGCTCTGTTTGAAGGTTTTCTTCACTATGTCCCTTTCATGAATTTCAAGGCTTGTAAACAACAAACTTGTGATCATTTTGATACTTTCACCTTGGAGTTTTCAGCCCTTCATTTCTTATGCCTTTGATTGCTTGGTGGATAGACTAAAAAGAATAATTTTTCCCTCCCTCTAACTGTCATTGTGTCATGTTTTTTGCTATGAATCAGTGGAGACATTTTGGTGTAAAAACCCTATCAGTTGGCATCAACAACTTCCTTAGTTTTCATATGTGCCATCATTGTGAGATATTTTTAGGCTTGGTTAACCTTATCAATTTTCCTGTAGGTAACCATTTTGACAGTCCTGCAGAAGTGTCATTCATGGCTAGCTATCTTTTGCAGAATATACTTTGATAAGGAAACCATTGTTGGAGGCTTTACTACTTTGCTTTAGACTAGTGATATATTTGTTCCTCAGACCACTTTGAAAATGATATATCTCGGGTGGGAGAGGTGAGCAATTTAAACCATTGTTGTGTCTTCCCCTTGGCCACTACTATTTTTGTAGGTGCATATAGAACCTTTGCCTTTGATCACTGCTATTTTGGAGTTTGACACCTCTTTTCTTCAAAAGTGAACCTATGCTTATCATAATCACCTTCTAGGGAAATTTTACCTTATGCTTGATTTCCTTTTAATCCTTTTTGAGAGGTCTTTGTACTGATACCCTTTGAATGCCATCTGTTGTTATAAAGGAGGCTTTATCATCATCATTTGACTTGTTTGGCATTCTTCCCAAACTCCTAGGTTTTAGGGCTGTTAGAAAAAGTAAGTAGTGTTGTCTTCTAAGTTCTCTAAAACCTTTTAAAACTCACTTATCATTTCTAAAGAATATTAAATGTGCACTGGATGAAGCTGAAGGTGACCTTCTATCTTTGTATTTCTTGTACTGATTCACTTGTTTGGCCAAATCAGTCACAAAAACCCTGATTCTCCAAAACATATGTCTGTTGCTTTCTCTTTTCTGTTGATGGTCTTCTTGACCTTTTTGCAGTAATGTGAGCAAGGGCAGCTGTCCCTTGCAAAATTTGTGCACTAGGCCAAGGATCCCTTTGCTTTGAATGACTCTTTTGATCAGTTTTGGACAAATTCATTTGTCCCTTTACTTGTTTGAAAATAGTATCTTTACACAGGAAAAATAGAGATGTTAGGATACCAGATCCACCCTATGACTTATGAAACCCTAGGTGACCTAGTGGAAGGTTCCTTGGACTTGGATTTGGACTAAAAACATAGATTTTGGGGTCATCAAGTGTAAAAAAATTTTTATGATAAACAGATGTATTGAAGATCCAAAATACAATGTACTTGATTTATCTGAAGATCCTATAGAGACAGTGTTGAGACTATCAATGCTTGGGGTATTTTTGGGAGACACAAAAGAGTTGTTTGATTGGTGGCCTTAGGTAGCAGTGGGGGGGTTTAAGCAAAAAAAAATAGAGGATTTGGGCCAAAGGTGAAAAAATATGTACAAAGGAATGACATGAGCCCCTAATGGGTTTTCTGGGACTGGTAAGCAGAGCTTCACCTAATGAAATGATGAAATAGTGAAAAAATTATCTTAAGGATAATGAAGGTAGTGAGATTTCTAGAACTCAAAATGTTCATGAAATTTGTATCTAGAAATATAGAACCAATACTTAGTCATCTTCAGATAGTGAAAATTATGAATGACTAACAGTGGCTCCACTTGGGGAGGGCAACTCATTTTCAGGAGGTGTCCAGAACTTTCATATCTTTGGCTTGATGGAGACCAGTGCCTCATCCATATGGCATATTTTTACCTCTTTTCACTTGATGATAATTGTTGTGAAGCTATGATCTTAATAAATTTGAAAAACATGATTAGATCAACTTCATCTCTACATACCCAACCTACTTGCCTAACATTTTTTCTTTCTTGGGTGCACTTGGACTAGCAATCCCTTGAAATTTTCTTCTTTTGAAAGAAAAACAAACTATCTACTTCTACTCTTATCACTTCCAAGAGTTCAGATTAGGCTAGTGAACTCTTTTTATTCTCTAACTAGAATATTTGACTGTCAAGATTAAGCTATATGACAGACTTCATTCTCTAAGCTATACACATGAAATTGAAAGCATGGTTTAAATCAGGATTAGGCAATATGACTTACCATGAGCATTGTGGCATAAGAACAAGTTGCACACAAATGTTTTGACAAGTCAAGTTTGAATGTTTTGACAAGCTCTCTTTCACTAACTTATCAACAATAAATTGAAAACATGTCCAGTCATGATTAGGCTAGATGACTGAACAAGACTTTTTTTGGAACAAGTAGTGGAATTTAGGCTTGTACACTTTCAGTGGTACTCTTTTTTGGGTACGGGGCTATACCTCTTTTCAAATCTGCCCTCCTTTTCATCATTTCTCTTATTTTGTATTTTCAAAACAACCTATAACTAAAATATTCTCAAAGGCTGAGCTTATTTGCATGCCTATCTATCCTAATCTAATTTTTACATGATATACATTCAGCTGGTGAACTCTCTTTTCCAATACAACCAATTAAGCAGATGATTGTATAAGGGATCTTGTTTTAACTCTTTGAGGGTGCTAAAAAAATTAAAAGGCCACTTCCACCTAACTTGTTTTTGGGCAGTAATGCTTAAATATTTTCTCACACTTTGCAACAAACTGTTCTAGACAGAACACCCTCCTCCTTTAGATTTATCAAGTAAAGCAAAAAATGGATCTTGGAATGATACTTGATCTAGAGGATTTAAGACATAAGCTTCATTCAGGACTACTCCTTCTTCCACTTGGCTATGCTTGGGACACTTTTGGGAAAGAAAATCCACCTCTTCCTCATGATCTTCTGAACTGGTAGATTCATCATATAGGGTAATGTTATCCTTTAACAAACCTGATGTGCTTTGATAGAGTGAGCTGAGCTCTCTGTGAAAACCACCATGTTGATGAGTAGGAGCATTCTTTGGCAACAAATATTCTTGAGAAATAAGTGCAACAACTTTCTTGTGATCATTAATTTCCATGCCTTCATCTGCAATTTTTTTTTCAAAGGAACTTGGTGGCTGCAAATATTGAGTTAAGGAGGATTCCATGATCCAAATGATTTCCTCAACGATTTCAGGAGAAGGCTCCTCATTGAAAACTTGCTCAAGAAGTTCCTCATCCTCCTCAACCTCAACATCAAAATTGAAAGACTGTTGATTTCCAATTATGTGAAAGTTATTTCTGATGGACTGAAGTGAAGTAGAACAAAGAGTCAGAGAGTCCTCACTTACTTCTAAACTTTCAAGGTTTTTCTCATCAGTGTCATAGGTGACCTATATTGGCTGCTTACTTTTTTCAAGCTGATGATAGTGAAATTCATCCTACAAATCAACTTCTAATTGCTCAGCAAGGTTAGCTTCTGTTTGGAGGACATCATCATCAAACTAATCAAACTCTAGAAAATTATCAACATAAGTAACATCACCAACTATACATATTGGACTATCAGATTGTTTCTCTTCGAGTTGAAATATAAATCCATTTTCTGATCTCTGATTGCTGGGATTAGGAGGAAAAAAAATAGATTTTTTTTTTTCATATGAGGGTTTAGAGGCTGATTGCATGTTTATACGTTTGTTTATCTCCCCTTCAGTTAAAAAAGGAGGTATTTTTATCTTTTTTTGGATAGAACTAAAAAATTACTCATTCTCTTGTGAAGGCTGATTTTGAGGCTGGATGTCTTCTTGAGACTCACCTGGGAAATATGATGAATCATCACTTGGGCTTTTAGAGAGGTCTTGCGGGTTCTCTTTCATTTATTGATTTATTTCATCCTCAACCAACTCTTCTTGATTTGTGTGGTAGTTAACTTGAGCATGAAATCCATGAATTTCCTCTGATAGACCCTCAGGGTGCCCATTTCTTTTAATAATCTAAAATGAATGAAAGCATAAAGGTAGATATCCTAAAGGTGTTGACTCATTCCCTATTTTAGATTGTGTGGTTTCAAGATGGCTTAAGGGGAATACCTCTGAATCTGAAAAAGGGTTTGTATCATCTATCTTGCCCTTGATTGATTCTTCAGAGAAATGCTCTCTGTTTCTATTTGCAATTTATTTGTAATGCTCTCTTAATAGTGAAGCACAAGATGTAGGAATGTATCCAGTACTTACTTGACAACTTTCTACATCATCTTCCTTGCAATCTAGCTCAGCATGCATATTTTGATTGTTGCTCTTGCCTTGTAGTGACTGAGTTTTTTCTTCCCAATTAAATAGTCTTGTCTATTTTGAATGACCAGCTCCAACCTCACCCTTGTATTCTCTCTCTTTCTTGTCCATTATATGCATCATTTTATTGGCTGCATTTGTCAACATTTTTAGCTTTATTTTTAAAGAAATCAATTTCTCTTGAGCTACTTTGTCCTTCTTTATTGCTTTTAACTTTGCATCTCTTTCCAGTATGTTGTATTCCACAGTAATTTCCATATTCTACATTTCTTCCAGGTTTTAAGGATCTCTTTCTTTTATCTGGAATTCCATTTCTGGGTCAAAATAATTTGGGCATTGCAAGAAGGTCCACCCTTGGGGTGGCTTTATCTTAGCAGGTATTGAATTGTATACTTTATAGAACCTGGCTGAAAAGTGTTGTATTGTCTCCCTTGGTTGTCTTTTCAAATGATTGTATTCCCTTATGATGAGAAAAACATTTCACATGACTTCCCACTTATCTAGGAAAACTTGAGTGAATTTATGAAAATTGATAATGCTTGCAGCTGGAAGGTCTTTAAACCAACTCTTAATTTTTCCATGTAATGATAAGGAAAACATTCTAATATGCACATCATATTCTCCTACTTCAAATAGGTCAAGTAAATCCTCAAGATTTTGAATATGTTGTTCAACGGTGATATTTGTATTTTCTCCATCGAAATATGGAAGCTTATTTGCAAGTTTTGCAGGGAGGGGATGGAGGATAAGAGGAAAAAATAGAGGCTTATATTTTTCTAGGACCTTTGTGGGTATAGATAGTGCAACAAGAGACTTATGACTGTTTGAGGTTTTAGCAGGAGTAAGCGAAACATCGTGAGGCTCATGTTTCACTAGGTCTTTCATAGGTGAATCTAGGATTGGCACAGGTGTATAAGTCTGCTCATGGTCTGCAATTTAAGGCTCAGCTTCTTTAGGCTTGAGATATTTCCAATAATCTGTTCGCATCTCTATAATTTTAGCAGATTGGCAAGAATAAAGCTGTAGAGACAAAATTTGAACCACTTTTGGATTCTAGGATCTAGCCCTCGTGAATCCAGAGAGGGATCTCTCTATAAGTGCAAAGATTGATTTATCTTTAAGGGTCTGAAATGTGATATTAGGCTAGTTATTAAGAACAAGGGTTTTTGTTTGTTTTGGTTGGAAAAATATAAAATCAAGGTGAAGGAAGTCTAAATGAAGGGTGAAGATGTATGAAATTGAAGGAATGATTCAGCTAATAAGATAGGCAAGGAGAAACTTCAATCCATTGGGCTATGGAGTCATAATAGGATTTAATTGAAACAGCAAGGTTCAAGAGTGGTCCATAAGGAAAGTCATCTATGTAAAAGGATCTCTTCAAGTTGATTTTATGGAATGAAACAATAATAAAGGGAAATCAAACAGATGAAGGAACAAAGGGCAGCCTAAGATGAAGTAAGTACTTTGAAACTATCCTGCTTTTGGCATCCACTTAAGAAAATACACAAAAGTAATCTAAGATTAGGTAAGTACTTTGAAACTAGCCTTCTTTTGATGTACTTTCAATATAAAACATTTAAAACACTTAGAGTAGCTTAAGATCAAGTAAAGACTTTTAACTTAGCCCACTTTCAGCATATTCAAAGGGAAAAAATTCATGATAAACACAAAAAGTAGTCTAAGATCAGGTAAGTACTTTGAAACTATCCTGCTTTTAACATACTCTTAAGGGAATCTTTCAAACAACCTTTGGAGACAGAACTAGAAGATAGGGCAAACCATAAACTTTCCTAGTCCAACTCTACTTAGCAAGTAATGAAAATAACATTCAAGAACAATTTTTAAAGTTTAGACAGTAAGACGTGGGAACACCAACATTCCTTAACTACCTAGACTGTATTAAATCATTCTTAAATACACAAAGGAGGAAAACATAAAGATAAAGCTTATCAGTGAGAGTAGGGTACTTATAAGAGTAAATCCTAGCTCTATATTTGATTTTCTTTATCAGAGAAAGTGGACAGAATGGAAACAAGAAGAAAATAACAATTTACAATAAGAAACACATCACCATTGACATAGACCAGGATCCCATAAATCAGCTTGTATTTGATGTTCAAACCAGTTACAATCATCAAGTCCAGTGGGTCTCTACATCTTCAAACTTCTCATCTCAGCTTATGTATCTTCAATTACAAACAGGGCTATAGCAGCTTCAGAAAACTATTTACATGCAACAGATATCCAGACACCAACCATTATCTCATCTTCTATAGAAGTATTTATAGAAGAAATAAGGAGGTGGGATGAGAGAAAATATCTCTAGGCTCAATTAATATAGTTTAATCCTTCTCGGCCTTTGAGGGGCTCAGTGGAGAAGCTTTCTGATATTTCTTTTGAATCAATTGATTTTCATTAAGTATTAAGCATGTTGAGCAGATTTTGTTGACTTTAAAACTCTTAGGCGAGTTAGCAATAACTCTGGATGTATTTAGGCAAAATATCACTGACTTAGGTAATAACTCTTCCTTCTTCTGATTTATTGAAAGATGCAAGTGGCACTTCGGTAGCTGGAGAGGAATCAATTAGCCATCTGATGTGGCAGCGGAGGCTTTTCAGATTGATAGATTTCTTTGTTTTATCCTAAAACACCTTTAACATATCTTTTCTCTGTGTTTTAGGCCTAATTAGCCTTAATATTCATCTTCAGGTCTTTATCCTCTGCTGACTGTGGATTAGGAATTTGATTCTCGAATGGTGCCTTAATCCCTTTAAACTCTGTTTAAAATCATTAATCTTCACTTTTGCTCTGGTTTTATCCTTTGAAACTGATACTCTTCGGTTGTTTGATATTCACTGTGTTTTGTTGTGTTTTGCAAGCGCGCAGAGGTTTTGTGACTTCACAAATGCTCATGAGGCATAGGTGGAATCATAGTTTGAATCCTGTGGATTCATTTTCCTCATGAATAAATGGCCTCGGGATCGTCATCCCTGGCTTTTGTTTCATTTTAAAACTGTGGAAAAAACCTTAATAACTTGTAAAAAATGAACAAAAATTAAGAAAATCCATGAAAAATAGGTTAAAAGGCTACTTTGGAGATCTCGGGTGCGAGATTAAATCGTGGTCGTTGGATCAAAACAACCAACGGTCGAGATCACTTGATGGGGTCACTTGGGAGGCGGTTGGGTGAATGGTTGGTGGTGGTGTTAAATAAGAGTCGTCGGATCAGAATATCCGACGGTGGAGATCAAGCGATGAAATCTTCGGAGGATAGAGGATAGAGATGAATTGGGATTGGGACATAATGTGAGCCGCAGATCAAAACAATCGACGACCAAGATTAAAAACTGAAATTCAATGCTGCTGAGATAAGTGGTATGGCGGAAAACCGGAATGGTTTTCGCATTTCATTTGGGGGGTAATCGGTTTGCCCAAAACAAATGCATATGATACATCTCTTGACGTGTGTCCTCCCGAATACCACCCTTTTTGCAAAAAAATTTGGTGTTAAACTGTAGTCGCAAAACTTTTACGAAATGGAACGTTAGCAGTTGGATCAGAGGGCCCAGATCCGATGGTGTGAAAAAATTATGATGGGAAAGCTGCATGGATGGGAGGTGATAGTGGAATACAGATGGTAGCTGGTGAGTGGATAGATGTTTTACGAGGTGGGAGGTAGGTCCCAAAGGAGTTGGGCCTATAGGATTGAATCTAGACCGTAGGATCTTTTGAATGGATGGCTTAGATTTAATCTCAGGGCAGAGTTATTTTCCAAATACAAAGTTTTGGGGTTATCGGGTCAGATTCCGACCATAGGATCTAAAGAATGAACGGTCAGATTTGACTCGGGGGTCACAAATTGGAGGAGACAAGGGGATGGCACTTGAGAATTTGCACGATGCGACGGAGCGCTGTCTATCTGATCTGGGAGTAAGATCGACAGTCAATAATCAATTAGAGGAGGCAAAGGAAAATAATTATGGGCAGAGTGCAACGAGATCTTAGCCGTCGGTTCTTGTGGATTCGATGGCTAAGATTTAATCGGGAATATCGGCATCGGAGGAGGGAAACATGATGTATGGGCGCGATGCGATGAGATATAGAACGTCGGATGAAGGTAGATCAACGGTTGAGGTTTGATTGAAGGGATCGCATCGAAACTTTTGAAAGAGATGAAAAAGGAATGACCAATGCAGACTTGCGATGCGATGAGCCAACGGCCATTGATCTCCAGAGATCAACGGTCTGGATTAACTCAGACCAAAACTTCAGAGAAGTGAAAAAAGCAAAGGAAAAAGGGTTATGACAGGGTTTGGAGATGGGGTTTATGACTTTAGTGCCTGATTGCAGGGCTTAAGGTATTATGAGGAAAGGGGTTACAGGATTTAAGCCCTCAGGGGCTTGGGAAAACTTTATATGAAAAAAAGGTGTTTTTAGGCCTCAAAAACAAGGTTTTTTAGGCAAATTGAGGGTTCCGATAGAGGAGATAGGAGTTTTTTAAACCAAATGAAAGGGGAAAAAATGGTTTAAAAGGGTTTTTGGAATGATTTAGAGGTTAGATGAAGGCTTATGGAGGGATTTTATGAAGGAAATGAGAATGAAAAATGGGATTGTTTTTATGAGTGAAAGGAGGGGTAAAATGAAGGGGTTAATGGGCTTTTAAGCAGTCTTTCTTTTGGCAAACAACAGGCTCTTTTAGGACTATGAGGGAAACAACAGTGAAGATTATCTCAAGCACAGAGATCATCATAAGAATTTAAGAACTAAAAATTTTGTCATGAATTGTTTCTTAAAGGCTAAAGAAGATTTTAGCCACCATTTGATATGACAAATTTTATAGGTGGCTAACAGTGGCTCCAACTTGGGATGGCAGCTCCTTGGAGGTGTCAGGAACCTCAGACAAGTCTTCTCTGGAAGCTGATCAATGCCTCATCCATTGGGCTACAATTCTTTACCTTTTTTTGGTCTTCTTTTGATCTGACAATGTTTGCAACCATTAAAAACAATAGAATTCTATAAAAACACATCTCTGCCTACCCAATCCTAATGATCTAACATTTTTTCTTCTTTCAGAGTGCATTTGGATTGGAAAACTCTTTTCATCAACATTTTATTCTTTTAAAAACATAAAACTAATCTAAGTCTACCCTTATTTCTCCATGAACTCAGATTAAACTGTTGAGCTCATAAATTCCTCTACCTAACTACTATCTGTCAGGATTAGACTATCTGATAGATTTCATTCTCTAAATTCTAAAATAGAAATTTAAAAACATCCAAGCTAGGATTAAGTAGTCTAACTTGCTGTTGGTCTATGGAATAAAAACAAGCTGCACATAGACTAAAATTTGTAGAAAATGAAAACAAAATGGTGAAGGCTTAAGATCTGAAAACTAAAACATCGTTCATTATTTCTTCAGCTATGTTTTTAGGCTTTTGTTTGAGCTATCTTTCTCTCTTTACTCATTCAGGTTTTGGGCATATTAGAACCAGCTTGTTTTCTATCTTTGGCTCAATATTTGATCTAATTAGAGCCATTCATCTTTTGAAATTCATAGGTTCAGTTTTGAGCTTGTTTGAACCTTTGTTTTTCTATCCTAATATACCTTACTGATAAGCCAAGATTGAGCTGTTTGGATGATCTAATTCACTAGCCTATCAGCAGCAAATTGAAAAACTAATTAGTCATGATTAGGTTGTATGACTAACTAGAAGTGTGTTTTTATAAGTGGCATTTGATCTTGCACACTTTCAGATTTTGTTTCTCTTTTTTGGTATGGGGTTGTACCTGTTGTGTAACCAGCTCCAAAAAGAGAAGAAAAGAGATATCAATGCCTTAGAAATGAGCCACTTCGAGGGGGCAACCTCCAATACATTACATAAATGAAGAATTCTTGGATGATACAAATGAACAAAACCTCCTTTCTATATATAGGAGTCCATGGGGCCATAATGTAATCCTAATGGGCCACAATGTAATCCTAGCCGACCTAACAATACTAATTTAAGGGCACAATAATAACAAAATGGTGGTTACAAGGGTTCAATAATAACAATAAGGGGGTTACACTAACAATAATAAGGGACTATACTAGTGATATAGGGACCTAACATGCCCCTCTCCCTCAAAAAAGTGTTGTCCTCAACGCTTGAGTAGCTCCGGGTGCTTCTGTATAAAATTCTCATCCTCCCATGTAGAATCTTCAGTGGGTAAGTTCTTCCACTCGATGAGATACTCTGAAATTGATCGATTCTGTAGCTGTCGAGTTCTTGTTTCCATGACCGCTTCAGGTTCCAATATGATTTTTCCTTCCTCATCAAGTTCTGGCAATATTGTTTGAACTGGAAGATTTTCACCTATAACCTTTTTTAAGCATGAAACATGGAAAACCGGATGTACTCGCGAAGAAGCAGGAAGCTCCAATTTGTATGCCATAGAACCAATCTTTTGCAACACCTTGTAAGGACCATAGTACTTTGGTGATAATTTATTATCCTTCTTAGCTTGCTTGAGGGACATTTGTTTGTATGGTTGTAGCCGTAAAAATACCCAATCTCCTACATCAAAACTTCTCTCGCCGCGATGTTGATCTGCCTGTTGTTTCATTCGATTTTGTGCCAAATTCAGGTTATCCTTTAAGAGTTGGAGAACTTCTTGCTGATGCTCGATGTGATCTTCCACTGCTTGAAGCTTCGAATTTTCCCTTAAAGATGATGTGATGGATGGTGGATGATATCCATAAAGTGCCATAAATGGGGTCATTTTTGCTGCAGTATGGAAGGAAGTGTTATACCACCATTCAGCAAGAGGTAATCACTTGACCCATTGTGTTTGTTTATCAGATACAAAACAACGAAGATATCCTTCCAAACATTTATTTACGATCTCAGTTTGACCATCAGATTGAGGATGATAAGATGAGCTATGAGCTAATTGAGTACCCAAACAAGAAAATAACTCGGTCCAAAAATTTCCAGTAAAAATGGGATTCTGTCGCTCACAATAACCCTTGGGCTTCCATGTAGTTTTTGAATTCTATCCATAAATGTAGTAGCAACTGTACTTGCTTTAAATGGATGAGATAATGCACAAAAGTGTGCATACTTGGTAAGTCTATCAACTACCACCATGATGACACTCTTTCCTTCGGACTTAGGTAAACCCGTGATAAAATCCATTGAAATCTCCTCCCAACGTTGACTTGGAATGGATAAAGGTTGTAGAAGTCCCGAGGTCTTAATTGTTTCCACTTTATTCTGCTGGCAAACCAAACATTCCGCCACAAACTTTTGAATATCAGATTTAAGGCCATCCCAAAAAAAATTCTTTCTTCACCCTGTGATAAGTTTTTAAAAATCCTGAGTGTCCTCCTAAAGGAGAAGTGTGCAATTCCAGAAGAATATTTTGTTTTAGTTGGGAATTCTTGCAAAGATATAAGCGATCTTTGTACCATAAGGAATCATTTTTCCAACTAAATGTATCAGATGTACTAGGATCTTGCCGCAACTTTTGAATGAGTGTCCATACATCTTTGTCCTTCTTCCATTCATCTCTTGCTTCGGTTATCCAATCTGGTTGGATAATAGAAATGGCACAAAGCAATGCTTCCACCTCTTCATTCTTTCTCGAGAGTGCATCTGCAACAACATTAAGCTTTCCTTTTTTGTAGATTATTTCAAAGTCATAACCCAACATCTTTGTGACCCATTTTTGCTGCTCTTCCGATGATAGTCTTTGTTCCAAAAAGTGTTTAAGACTATCATGATCAGTTTTTACCTTGAAGTGTCTTCCCATTAGGTAAGTTCGCCATTTCTTTAGTGCATGCAGTATTGCTAACATTTCCTTCTCATAAATAGGTTTCCGTAAATACTTTCCTTTGATTGGACGACTTTCAAAAGCAATGGGTCTTCCTTCCTGCATTAAAACTGCACCAATTCCATTTCCTGAGGCATCACATTCCACAATAAAGGTTTTTGTGAAGTCTGGTGTAGCTAAGACCGGTGCTAGGCACATTGCCTCCTTAAGATGTTCAAAGGCCTTAGTTGCTTCAGGAGTCCATGAAAATGCATCTTTCTTCAATAATGTTGTTAGAGGTGCTGCTATTCTCCCATAATTCTTAACAAACTTGCGATAATACCGTGTTAACCTGAGAAATCCTCGCAACTGCTTTATGGTTGTGGGCACTTTCCATTCCTTAATGGCTTTAATTTTGTTAGGGTCTACTTTAACACCCCCGTGAGATACAATATGACCCAGATATTCCACCTCTTGTACTCCAAAGAAATATTTGGATTTTTTTGCATATAATTGTTTCTCCTGCAATAGTTTGAGCACCCTGTCAACATGTTCAACATGATCCTTCCAAGACCTGCTGTAGATTAGTATATCATCAAAAAATAGTAGCACAAATTTTCTAAGGAAGGGTTGAAAATGGAATTCATCAACCCTTGAAATGTAGAAGGTGCATTAGTAATACCAAAAGGCATGACCAGAAATTCATAATGACCCTCATGAGTTTGAAATGCTATTTTTGGAATATCTTCAGTCTTCATTCTAATTTGATGATATCCTGAACGAAGATCCAACTTGGTAAAATAAATTGCTCCATGTAATTCATCCAATAATTCATCAATCACATGAATGGGAAATTTGTCTTTAATGGTGAGCTTATTGAGCTCCCTATAATCCGGACACATTTGCCATGATCCATCCTTCTTGTGTACCAAAACTACAGGAGTAGAGAAAGAACTTTGACTAGGTTGAATTATACTCGCCTCTAACATTTCTGCAATCATACGTTCAATTTCGCTCTTTTGGAAGTAAGGATATCTATAAGGCCCGATGTTTGGAGGAACACTTCCTGGAATCAAATGAATAGCATGATCATGATCACGAATAGGTGGGAGTCCTTTGGGAGTTTCAAACACCTTGGAATGATTGTCCAAAACTTGTTGGAGATCTGCAGAAATAGATGATTTTGATGTCGGAACTTCTAGTGAGCATAATTGTGAAATTACGCCTCGTTGTTCTTTCTTTAGAAGCTTTGTCATGACATTAGAGCTTATTATCCTTCTCGGCTTCCCTTCAATACCCCGTAATCCGACTTCCTTTCCTTCTGAAAAAAATTTCAAGAAAAGTTCTTGAAAATTAAAAGCTACTGTCCCCAAAGATTGTAACCATTGTACTCCTAGTACAACATCAGCACCTCCCATAGGAATGGAAAGCATCGGACTAGTCAATACATATTCCCCCATGGTTAGCTTGATATTATGGCATTTTCCAGAGCAATTTATAGTTCCTCCATTTGCAACCATCACTTGACATTCTGGTGCTGGGTATAGGAAACAATTTAATTCCTCGGCTACCTTACAATGAATAAAATTATGGGTGCTACCTGAATCAATCAACACTATTACCTTTTTCTTCTTGATTTGTCCTTTTATCTTGAGAGTTTGAGGAGTGGTAATTCCTGCCAGTGCATTACACGATATGGTCGCATTCATTTCTTCCTCTTCTAGGGCTGGTTCCTGGTGTATATCCTCTTCTTGTTCATTTTCTTCTTCCTCTTCACAATCTATGTAAAATAATTTCTTCTCAGCACACTTATGACCTTTAGTGTATTTGCTATCACAACCGTAGCAAAGCCCTTTTGCTCTTTTTTCTTCCAATTGTTGTGGTGTCAACCTTGTAGGTTGTGGAAATCTAGGCGTAGCAACACTTCCTTCTTTATAGAATTGAGTGGTAGGCTTCCTTGTCGCCATAATTTTACATTCAACTTTTCTTGCCAACCCGAATGCCTTCTCCAATGAATCAGGTTCCAAAACGCGAACTTCATGTTGGATGTTATCCTTTAAAGTGCCTATGAAGAGATCAATCCTGTGTTCCTCTGGAATATCAGTTACCCTTATATTCAATTTTTTGGAAGTCCTCAATGTGCTCCCCCACTAAACCCTTTTGTTTGAGATTTATCAATTGGCTAAAGAAGGTGTTGCTCTTTGTATCCTCATAATGTGCTATCATTTCCTCCGTAAAAATTGACTAAGTGACAATTTTTTTACGGGAGCAAAGCCATCGATACCATACAAATGTATTTTGCTCTAAATGGTAAAGTTGCAATGCGTACCTTTTGTGTGTTTTGCACATTATGGAGATCAAAATATTGCTCCATCCGTAGTATCCATGTTACAGGGATCCTTTCCATCAAACTTCCTCATATCCATTTTTTGGAATATGGTGGTTCTTCCCGCCAACATTAGAGGTTATGAAATCACGATTAACATTTATTTTGTTCTCATCATGAGTTTCCTCTACTATCTTTTCACCATTAGGAAACATTTCTTTGTATCAACTTTCCCAAACTTTCGATGTCTACTTTTAGATATTTCTTCATGTTTTCCATGTTGTCTTTCATTTTTTCATCAATCTTAGCTTCCATGTCATCCATCTTAGCTTCCATGCCCACTTCCATGCCATCCATCTTAGCTTCCAAACCATTAATCTTAGCTTCCATGCCTTTCTTCAAACCATCCATCTTAGTTTCCACGCCCTTCTTCAAAACTTCCATTTCATTTTTTGTTGTTCTTTGCGAGAGCGAAATTTGTTGCACTTGCTCTTGTAATTTTGATATGTCATGTTGCCATTCTTCGTCTTCATGAGTCATAGTAGAGCCTTCTAAAGGGTTAATGGGTGTTGAATTCTTTTTAGGGGCCATTTTAGACTCCAATATTGATATCTATTCTACAATAGGCCCTTGCAATCAATTCAACTTGATTCTTCAAACAAGACTTATGCAATTCGGAAAAAAAATACACACCTTTTACTTGCTTTGAGGAGCTCGATATTGAAATTGTATTATCTCTGTGATTGCAGCTCTTCAATATCTGAAATTTAGCATTGACGTAGCCCTCTAAATTCTCTTTTGAATGCCATAGGTCTGACCTGATTTGGATTCTCCAAGACAACGTTGTGTCCAATCTCCCACAATGACCTAATTATGGACTGGTTCAGTAGAGTGAACTTGTACGACTAGCCACGTGTCACTGTTTCGTCCTTTGTATCTGAAATTGATAGCCAAGAAACTAAAGTCTGTGTACTTGCGAAAAATTTTTACGGCACTCCAATACGATGCCCAGAGAGAGAGTTATTGAACTTTTCCCACGATCACCTCTTTGAGATGAAATTCAGGAGCCTGACAAAGCACTACCTTCCACAGATCATATCTCCAAAAATATTGCGAACCAAGCTCTGAAATTTTTATAAAAACTTCCTCAAGATTTCAGCTTCGCACCCTAAAAATTTCAGCTTCTAAAGCTTCGTAGAAAAAAATTTATAGCGAAAATGCCACGATGACCTGTTTGGAGCAGCGAAACCCTAGAATCCAAACCTCTGATACCAAATGTTGTGTAACCAGCTCCAAAAAGAGAAGAAAAGAGATATCAACACCTTAGAAATGAGCCACTTCGAGGGGGAAACCTCCAATACATTACATAAATGAACAATTCTTGGATGATACAAATGAACAAAACCTCTTTTCTATATATAGGAGTCCATGGGGCCATAATGTAATCCTAGTGGGCCACAATGTAATCCTAGCCGACCTAACAATACTAATTTAAGGGCACAATAATAACAAAATGGGGGTTACAAGGGTTCAATAATAACAATAAGGGGGTTACACTAACAATAATAAGGGACTATACTAGTGATATAGGGACCTAACAGTACCTTTCTTATTTTCATCCTGCCCTCTTTTCTATTTTTATTGTTTTTGTATTTTTTCCTTTTCTTTCAAGAAAAAAATCAAAAACTAACTAAATGCTCAAAGATGAGATTTTATTGACATTCCTATATAACCTATTCTAACTCTTGAAATATTTACATGCTTCATATGATAGAATAGTGCCAATGTAACCAGTTGAGTAGTGACAAAAAGGAACAGATAAACTGGCTACTAGTCAGAGGTAACCATAGTACATTTTGAAGATTAATCTTCAAAACCAAGGTTATCACAGAAGGTGACAACTTTTCATGCATTTGGCTCTTGCAAAGGATCCATGCTTGATAATTTGAGCCATTTGGGGCCTCCAAACGCTCTTCCAAAGGATCAACAAAGAAAATATGAAGATTCTCTTCTTTTTTACCTTCCATGATTGGTAGATTATCTCCTTCCAAGACATCAGCTTTGAGGACTGTATCTTCAGTATGTTCCTTGGAAGCATCATCATCTTTAACCTGCAAATCAATAAGCATTGAAATTTATTCTTTCTCTAAATTTATGCTTTCTTCTGATATAGATTCAGGTTCTTTGAATGACAGATTGATATCAGTAATGGGAGAAGTTTCTTCTTGGAAAGATGGTATATCCTCAGTAGGAAAGTCTTCTATTTGTTTTTCTCCCTCAAATATTTTCCAGTATCTTTTATTTTTTCGGGCAGTTGGTCTGAATTTTTCTAGAACTGTATATTGTTTGCTCTCCCAAGGTCTCAGACATGTAACAGCAACAAGGGCTAATCCACTGGCAAAACTTTTTTGGTCTTTAGGAACAAAGATAAGTTGGAATTCTTTAAAATATTTTAACAAATCCATGGCATCATCCTTATAGGCTCTAAGTTTGGGATGTTTAACCATGCATTCTTTTTTCAGTTGCCTAATTACCAATTCTGCATTTCCATGAACTGTTATCTTTTGGGCTCCTAATTTCTTCAATAAGTGCAGCCCTAAAAGGAGTGCCTCATACTCTACTATGTCAGTTGTGCATTGAAAACTCAATTTATATGAATAGGCTTCAGAATGATTGTTTCCTGTATTGTAAAGCCATATTCCTACACCTGCACTAGTTTTAGTACATGACCCATAAAAATTCATACTCCAAAGAGGACTAGTTTCAGTATATTCATTAATTTCCTTACTATCCTGTTTGTCTTGAGTGCCATTGGATTGTTCTATGGAATAGGCACTATGTTCATGATTGTCTTGTTTAAATGAAGGTTCGGAGGGTAGCTGCTTGTTTAGTATTTGATCAATTTGTTCTTCTGTCAAAGGAGATATTTCTCTTTCAGTGTAAAAAGAAATACAGTTGCCCTCTTTATTTTGATCTACAAAAGAACTTTCTAAATCTGTACAACAAATTTCTCTATGTGAATGGGCAAGAGTATTTTTTTTGAAAAAGGTTTCAGAGGCTGGCTATTTATTAATATTATGATCTATTTATTTTTCTGTGAAAGGGGAAGATGTTTCTATGTTCCTTTGAACAGAAGTACAACAGTTCTCTGTCTCTTGTGAAGACTGATTTTGAGGCTGGATGTCTTCTTGAGCCTCAGCTATAAGGGATGATGAATCATTATTTGGGTTTTCAAGGATATCTTGAGGAATGTCCTTTATTTATTGGTTGATTTCTTCCTCAACTGATTCATCTATGTTCTTGCAATTTTTCAATAAGATATTAAACTCATGAATGGCTATTAAAAGATCTTCAGGATGTATTTGTTCCAAATCTTCATCATTGTCTATAATGTGTTGGGTGATGTTTAGTGATGGATCATAATGTAATTCAGCCCATGATAATAATGTAGTGTTTCCTTTATTGTTCTCATAGAAGACATATTCAAGGTCCTTTAAAGAAAACAAACTACCAGATTTCAACCATTCATACCAATCCCTAGCTTTTCCTTCTAATGTTAACATGAACATTTTCATTAGGCAATCTTCATACCATTCAACTTTCAACCTCCATACATGTATGTGAAAATTGATGAGATCTAATAGAGGGTCATCAAACTTTTATCCTTGAAAAACAGGCAGGTTGTCATCCCAATTCACCTGGGGCATCTTATGTGGAAACCCAAGGATATGATCTCTACTCATTGTGGCATATCTTCGTTGTATCCTTGGAATCATGTTTGCAAATCAAGAAACATGTCACTATGTGTGTTCAATCAGGTCAAGGTCTTCTACCAGTGGATTCATTTGGTCTTTTGGGAATTATAGAGTGTGGAGTCGCCAGGTGGAAATTTTTTAGCTTTAATAAAGGTAAAATGTTTTATGGTTCCACCACCATTGTTTATTTTGAATCCAATCTGAAATATTTTTGGGTTTTCTGAGTTTTTTTTTTTTTTTTTAAGGTTATGAGAGTGTCCTAAATTTGTTTCAACACTTAGCTAGGGTGATGAGAAGAAAAGAGTTTACTCTTATGGCTTAGCTAGCTGATTCCTTCAAGGTTTGATAAGGTCTATGAGAATCCTAAGAATAAATTAGTTTGTCACTGATTCAAATAATTCCTGTCATGATTACCAACATGCTTGGTAGTGCCTAAACAAATCTACATATACTGCACAGAGTAATGAGTGTTTTGTTTTAAGGATTTTACTCATAATCTCCCCAGTGGAGTCCCCAAAAATGTTAGGTCTGGTGGCTCAACTGGCTAACACATGAAATGTTCTTAGATCAAGGGGTTTTCTTAGGTCCTAAGGGTGTCTAAGATGAAATTGACTCAGAATCCCCAGTGGAGTCGCAAAAATGTTAGTTTTGGTGGCTCAAATGGCTAACACATCAAATGTTCTTGGATCAAGGGGTTTTCTGAGGTCCTAAGGGTTTCTAAGATGAAATTTACTCAGAATCCCCAGCTGATTCCCTAGAAATGTTAGCGTTTCTATAATTTTAGCAGATTGGCAAGAATAAAGCTGCAGAGACAACATTTGAACCACTTTGGGATTCTAGGATCTATCCCTCCTGAATCTAGAGAGGGAATTCTCTGTAAGTTCAAAGATTGATTTATCTTTAAGGGTCTGAAATGTGATATTATGCTAGTTATTAAGAACAAGGGTTTTTGTTTGTTTTGGTTGGGCAAAGATAAAATGAAGGTGAAGGAATTCTAAATGAAGGGTGAAGGTGTATGAAAGTGAAGGAATGATTCAGCTAATAAGATAGGTAAGGAGCAGCTTCAATCCATTGGGCTATGGAGTCATAATAGGATTTAATTGAAACAACAAGGTTCAAGAGTGGTCCATGGGGCAAGTCATCTATGTCAAAGGATCTCTTTAAGTTGATTTTATGGAATGAAACAATAAGAAAGGGAAATCAAATAGATGAAGGAACAAAGAGCAGCCTAAGATCAAGTAAGTACTTTGAAACTATCCTGCTTTTGGCATGCACTTAAGAAAAGACATAAAAGTAATCTAAGATCAGGTAAGTACTTTGAAAATAGCCTTATTTTGATGGAATTTCTATAGAAAACATTTAAAACACTTAGAATAGCTTAAGATCAAGTAAAGAGTTTTAACTTAGCCTACTTTCATCATATTCAAAGGGAAAACATTCATGATAAACATAAAATGTAGTCTAAGATCAAGTAAGTACTTTGAAACTATCCTGCTTTCAACATACTCTTAAGGGAAACTTTCAAACAACCTTTGGAGACAGAACTAGAAGACAGGGCAAACCATAAACTTTACTGGTCCAACTCTACTTAGCAAGTAATGAAAATAACATTCAAGAATAATGTTTAAAGTTTAGACAGTAAGACGTGGGAACACCAACATTCCTTAACTGCTTGGACTGTATTAAATCATTCTTAAATACACAAAGGAGGAAAACATAAAGATAAATCTTATCGGTGAGAGTAGGGCACTTGTAAGAGTAAATCCTAGCTCTATATTTGTTGTTCTTTATCAGAGAAAGTGGACAGAATGGAAACAAGAAGAAAATAACAATTTACAATAAGAAACACATCACCATTGACATAGACCAGGATCCCATAAATCAGCTTGTATTTGATGTTCAAACCAGTTAAAATCTTCAAGTCCAGTGGGTCTCTACAGCTTCAAACTTTTCATCTCAGCTTATGTATCTTCAATTACAAACAGGGCTACAGCAGCTTCAGAAAACTATTTACATGCAACAGATATCCAGACACCTACCATTATCTCATCTTCTACAGAAGTATTTATAAAAGAAATGAGGAGGTGGGATGAGAGAAAATATCTCTAGGCTCAATTAATACAGTTTAATGCTTCTCAGCCTTTGAGGGGCTCAATGGAGAAGCTTTCTGATATTTCCTCTGAATCAATTTATTTTCATTAAGTATTAAGCATGTTGGGCAGATTTTGTTGACTTTAAAAATCTTAGGCAAGTTAGCAATAACTCTAGCTGTCTTAGTAAAATATCACTGACTTAGGTAATAACTCTACCTTCTTCTGATTTATTGAAAGATGCAGGTGGCACTTTGGTGGCTGGAGAGGATTCAATTAGCCATCTGATGTGGCAGTGGAGGCTTTTCGGACTGATAGATTTCTTTGTTTTATCCTAAAACACCTTTAATCTATCTTTTCTCTGTGTTTCAGGCCTAATTAGCCTTAATCTTCATCTTCAGGTCTTTATCCTTTGCTGACTGTGGATTAGGCATTTGATTCTCGAATGGTGCCTTAATCCCTTTAAACTCTGTTTAAAATCATTAATCTTCACTTTTGCTCTGGTTTTATCCTTTGACACTGATACTCTTCGGCTGTTTGATATTCATTGTGTTTTGTTGTGTTTTGCAGGCGCGCAGAGGTTTTGTGACTTCAAAAATGCTCATGAGGCACAGGTGGAATCATAGTTTGAATCCTGTGGATTCATCTTCTTCATGAATAAATGGCCTGCGGATCGTCATCCCTGGCTTTTGTTACATTTTAAAACTATGGAAAAAACCTTAATAACCTGCAAAAAATGAACAGAAATTAAGAAAATCTGAGAAAAATAGGTTAAAAGGCTGCTTTGGAGATCTCGGGTGCGAGATTAAATCGTGGTCGTTGGATCAAAACAACCAATGGTCGAGATCACTTGATGAGGTCACTTGGGAGGTGGTTGGGTGAATGGTTGGTGGTTGTGTTAAATAAGAGCCGTCGGATCAGAATATCCGACAGTGGAGATCAAGCGATGAAATCTTCGGAGGATAGAGGATGGAGACAAATTGGGATTAGGACATAACGTGAGCTGCAGATCAAAACAATCGATGACCAAGATTAAAATCCGAAAGTCAATGCTGCAGAGATAAGTGGTATGGCAGAAAACTAGAATGGTTTTGCATTTCATTTGGGGGGTAAGTGGTTTGCCCAAAACAAATGCGATACGACACATCTCTTGACGTGTGTCCTCCCGAATACCACCCTTTTCGCAAAAAAATTTGGTGTTAAACTGTAGTCACAAAAATTTTGCGAAATAATCTCAGGGCGGAGTTATTTTCCAAATACAAATTTTTTGGGTTATCGGGTTAGATTCCGACCGTAGGATCTAAAAAATGAACAGTCAGATTTAAATCGGGGATCTCAAATCGGAGGAGACAAGGGGATGGCACTTTAGAATTTGCGCGACGCGACAGAGTGCTGTCTGTCGGATCTAGGACTAAGATCGACAGTCAATACTCAATCGAAGGAGGCAAAGGCAAAGAATTATGGGTGGAGTGCGACGAGATCCTAGCTATCGGTTCTTGTGGATTCGACGGCTAATATTTAATCAGGAAGATCGGCATTGGAGGAGGGCAACATGATGTATGGGCGCGATACGATGAGATCCAGAACATCAGATGAAGGCGGATCAACGGCTGAGGTTCTATCGGAGGGATCGCATCGAAACTTTTGAAAGAGATGAAAAAGGAATGACCCATGCGGACTTGCGATGTGATGAGCCGAGGGCCGTTGATCTGCAGAGATCAATGGTCTGGATTAACTCAGACCAAAATGTCGGAGAAGTGAAAAAAGAAAAGGAAAAAGGGTTATGACGGGGTTTGGAGATGGAGTTTAGGACTTTAGCACCTGATTGTGGGGCTTAAGGTCTTATGACGAAAAGGGTTACAGGAGTTAAGCCCTCAAGGGCTTAGGAAAAATTTATATGCAAAAAAGGTATTTTTAGGCCTCAAAAACAGGGTTTTTTAGGAAAATTGAGGGTTCCGGTAGAGGAGATAGGAGTTTTTTGAACCAAATGAAAGGGGAAAAAATGCTTTTAAAAGGGTGTTTTGAATGATTTAGAGGTTAGATGAAGGCTTATGGAGGGATTTTATGAAGGAAATGAGAATGAAAAATGGGATTTTTTTTATGAGTGAAAGGAGGGGTAAAATGAAGGGGTAAATGGGCTTTTAAGCAGTCTTTCTTTTGGCAAACAACAGGCTCTTTTAGGACTATGAGGGAAACATCAGTGAATATTATCTCAAGGACAGAGATCATCATAAGACTTTAAGAACTACCAATTTTGTCATGAATTTTTTCTTAAACGCTAAAGAATATTTTAGCCACCATTTGATATGAAAAATTTTATAGGTGGCTAACAGCGGCTCCAACTTGGGATGGCAGCTCCTTGGAGGTGTCAAGAACCTCAGACAAGTCTTCTCTAGAAGCTGATAAATGCCTCATCCATTGGGCTGCAATTCTTTACCTTTTGCTGTTCTTCTTTTGATCTGACAATGTTTGCAGCCATTAAAAACAATGGAATTCTATCAAAACACATCTCTACCTACCCAATCCTAATGATCTAACATTTTTTCTTCTTTCAGAGTGCATTTGGATTCACAAAATATTTTCATCAACATTTTATTCTTTTAAAAATATAAAACTAATCTAAGTCTACCCTTATTTCTCCATGAACTCAGATTAAACTGTTGAGCTCATAAATTCCTCAACCTAACTACTATCTGTCGGGATTAGACTGTCTGACAGATTTTATTCTCTAAATTCTAAAACAAAAATTTAAAAACAGCCAAGCTAGGATTAAGCAGTCTAACTTGTTGTTGGTCTATGGCATAAAAACAAGCTGCACATAGACTAAAATTTGTAGAAAATGAAAACAAAATGGTGAAGGCTTAATATCTGAAAACTAAAACATCCTTCATTATTTCTTCAGCTTTGTTTTTAGGCTTTTGTTTGAGCTTTCTTTCTCTCTTTCCTGGTTCAGTTTTTGGGCATATTAGAACCAGTTTGTTTTCTATCTTTGGCTCAATATTTGATCTAATTAGAGCCATTCATCTTTTGAAATTCATAGGTTCAGTTTTGAGCTTGTTTGAACCTTTATTTTTCTATCCTAATCTACCTTACTGATAAGCCAAGATTGAGCTATTTGGCTGATCTAATTCACTAACCTATCACCAGTAAATTGAAAAAAAAATTAGTCATGATTAGGCTGTATGACTAACTAGAAGTGTGTTTTTAGAAGTGGCATTTGAGCTTGCACACTTTCAGATTTTGTTTCTCTTTTTTGTTATGGGGCTATACCTTTCTTATTTTCATCCTGCCCTCTTTTCTATTTTTATTGTTTTTATATTTTTTCCTTTTCTTTCAAGACAAAAATCAACAACTAACTAAATGCTAAAAGCTAAGCTTTTATTGACATTCCTATCTAACCTATTCTAACTCTTGAAATATTTACATGCTTCATATGATAGAATAGTGCCAATGTAACCAGTTGAGTAGTGACAAAAAGGAACAGAGAAACTGGCTACTAGTCAGAGGTAACCATAGTACATTTTGAAGATTAATCCATGGCATCATCCTTATAGGCTCTAATTCTGGGATGTTTAACCATGCATTCTTTTTTCACTTGCCTAAATACCAATTCTGCATTTCCATGAACTGTTATCTTCTAGGCTCATAATTTCTTCAACAAGTGAAGCGCTAAAAGGAGTGCCTCATACTCTACTATGTCATTTGTGCATTGAAAACTCAGTTTATATGAATAGGCTTCAGAATGATTGTTTCCTGTATTTTAAAGCCATATTCCTGCACCTGCACTAGTTTTAGTACATGACCCATTAAAATTCATACTCCAAAGAAGACTAGTTTCAATATTATCATTAATTTCCTTACTATCCGCTTTGTCTTGAGTGCCATTGGATTGTTCTATGGAATAGGAACTATGTTCATGATTGTCTTGTTTAAATGAAGGTTCAGAGGGTAGCTACTGGTTTAGTATTTGATCAATTTGTTCTTCTGTAAAAGGAGAGATTTCTCTTTCATTGTAAACAGAAATACAACTTCCCTTTTTATTTTGATCTACAAAAGAACTTTCTGATTCTGTACAAAAAAGTTCTTTATGTGAATGGGCAAGAATATTTTTTTTGCAAAAGGTTTTAGAGGTTGGCTATTTATTAATAGTCTGATCTATTTCTTTTTCTGTCAAAGGGGAAGATGTTTCTATGTTCCCTTGAACACGAGTACAACAGTTCTCTGTCTCTTGTGAAGACTGATTTTGAGGTTGGATGTCTTCTTGAGCCTCAGCTATAAGGGATGATGAATCATTATTTGGTTTTTCAAGGATATCTTGAGGAAATTCCTTTATTTATTGGTTGATTTCTTCCTCAACTGATTCATCTATGTTCTCATAATTTTTCAATAACATATTAAACTCATGAATGGCTATTAAAGGGATGATGAATCATTATTTGGGTTTTCAAGGATATCTTGAGGAATGTCCTTTATGTATTGGTTGATTTCTTCCTCAACTGATTCATCTATGTTCTCGTAATTTTTCAATAAGATATTAAACTCATGAATGGCTATTAAAAGATCTTCAGGATGTATTTGTTCCAAATATTCATCATTGTCTATAATGTGTTGGGTGATGTTTTGTGATGGATCGTAATGTAATTCACCCCATGATAATAATGCAGTGTTTCCTTTATAGTTCTCATAGAACACATATTCAAGGTCCTTTAAAGAAAACAAACTACTAGATTTCAACCATTCATACCAATCCCTAGCTTTTCCTTCTAATGTTAACATGAACATTTTCATTAGGCAATCTTCATACCATTCAACTTTCAACCTCCATACATGTATGTGAAAATTGATGAGATGTAATAGAGGGTCATCAGACTTTTCTCCTTGAAAAACAGGCAGGTTGTCATCCCAATTCACCTGGGGCATCTTATGTGGAAACCGAGGGATATGATCTCTACTCATTGGGGCATATCTTCGTTGTATCCTTGGAATCATGTTTGTAAATAAAGAAAGAGGTCACTATGTTTGTTCAATCAGTTCAAGGTCTTCTACCAATGGAGTCATTTGGTCTTTTGGGAATTATAGAGTGTGGAGTCGCCAGGTGGAAAATTTTTAGCTTTAAAAAAGGTAAAAAAATTTATGGTTCCACCACCATTGTTTATTTTGAAGCCAATCTGAAATATTTTTGGGTTTTCTGAGTTTTTTTTTTTTTTAAGGCTATGAGAGTGTCCTAAATTTTTTTCAACACTTAGCTAGGGTGATGAGAAGAAAAGAGTTTACTCTAATGGCTTAGCTAGCTGATTCCTTCAAGGTTTGATAAGGTCTACGAGAATCCTAAGGATAACTTAGTTTGTAACTGATTCAAATAATTCCTGTCATGATTACCAACATGCTTGGTAGTGCCTAAAGAAATCTAATTATACTGCACAGAGTAATGACTGTTTTTTTTTAAGGATTTTACTCAGAATCTCCCCAGTGGTCCCCAAAAATGTTAGGTCTGGTGGCTCAACTGGCTAACACATCAAATGTTCTTGGATCAAGGGGTTTTTTGAGGTCCTAAGGGTGTCTAAGATGAAATTGACTCAGAATCCCTAGTGGAGTCACCAGAAATGTTAGGTTTGGTGGCTCAACTGGCTAACAGATCAAATTTTCTTGGATCAAGGGGTTTTCTGAGGTCCTAAGGGTGTCTAAGATGAAATTGACTCAGAATCCCTAACAGAGTCACCAGAAATGTTAGCGTCTCTGTAATTTTAGCAGATTGGCAAGAATAAAGCTGCAGAGACAACATTTGAACCACTTTTGGATTCTAGGATCTAGCCCTCCTGAATCCAGAGAGGAATCTCTCTATAAGTGCAAAGATTGGTTTATCTTTAAGGGTCTCAAATGTGATATTAGGCTAGTTATTAAGAACAAGGTTTTTTGTTTATTTTGGTTGGGAAAAGATAAAATGAAGGTGAAGGAAGTCTAAATGAAGGGTGAAGGTGCATGAAAGTGAAGGAATGATTCAACTAATAATATAGGCAAGGAGCAACTTCAATCCATTGGGCTATGGAGTCATAATAGGATTTAATTGAAACAACAAGGTTCAAGAGTGGTCCATGGGGCAAGTCATCTATGTCAAAGGATCTCTTTAAGTTGATTTTATGGAATGAAACAATAAGAAAGGGAAATAAAATAGATGAAGGAACAAAGGGCAACCTAAGATCAAGTAAGTACTTTGAAACTATCCTGCTTTTGGCATGCACTTAAGAAAAGACATAAAAGTAATCTAAGATCAGGTAAGTACTTTGAAACTAGCCTGCTTTTGATGTACTTTCAATAGAAAAAATTTAAAACACTTAGAATAGCTTAAGATCAAGTAAATAATTTTAACTTAGCCCGCTTTCAGCATATTCAAAGGGAAAACATTCATGATAAACATAAAAAGTAGTCTAATATTAGGTAAGTGCTTTGAAACTATCCTGCTTTCAACATACTCTTAAGGGAAACTTTCAAACAACCTTTTGAGACAGAACTAGAAGACAGGGAAGACCATAAACTCTCCTAGTCCAACTCTACTAAGCATGTAATGAAAATAACATTCAAGATCAATGTTTAAAGTTTAAACAGTAAGACGTGGGAACACCAACATTCCTTAACTGCTTGGACTGCATTAAATCATTCTTAAATACACGAAGGAGGAAAACATAAAGATAAAGATTATCAGTGAGAGCAGGGTACTTGTAAGAGTAAATCCTAGCTCTATATTTGTTGTTCTTTATCAGAGAAAGTGGACAGAATGGAAACAAGAAGGAAATAACAATTTACAATAAGAAACACATCACCATTGACATAGACCAGGATCCCATAAATTAGCTTGTATTTTATTTTCAAACTAGTTACAATCATCAAGTCTAGTGGGTCTCTACAGCTTCAAACTTCTCATCTCAGCTTATGTATATTCAATTACAAACAGGGCTACAACAGTTTCAGAAAACTATTTATATGCAACAGATATCCAGACACCAACCATTATCTCATCTTCTACAGAAGTATTTATAGAAGAAATGAGGAAGTGGGATGAGAGAAAAGATCTCTAGGCTCAATTAATATATTTTAATGCTTCTCGTCCTTTGAGGGGCTCAATGGAGAAGCTTTCTAGTATTTCCTCTAAATCTATTGATTTTCATTAAGTATTAAGCATGTTGGGCAGATTTTTTTGACTTTAAAACTCTTAGGCGAGTTAGCAATAACTCTGGCTGTCTTTAGGAAAAATATCATTGACTTAGGTAATAGCTCTGCCTTCTTCTAATTTATTGAAACATGCAGGTGGCACTTTGGTAGCTGGAGAGGATTCAATTAGCCATATGATGTGGAAGTGGAGGCTTTTCGGACTGATAGATTTCTTTTTTTTAATCCTAAAACACATTTAATCTATCTTTTCTCTATGTTTTAGGCCTAATTAGCCTTAATCTTCATCTTCAGGTCTTTATCGTCTGCTGACTGTGGATTAGGAATTTGATTCTCGAATGGTGCCTTAATCCCTTTAAACTCTGTTTAAAATCATTAATCTTCTCTTTTGTTCTGGTTTTATCCTTTGACACTGATACTCTTCGGCTGTTTTATATTCACTGTGTTTTGTTGTGTTTTGCAGGTGAACAGAGGTTTTGTGACTTCACAAATGCTCATGAGGCACAGGTGGAATCATAGTTTGAATCCTGTGGATTCATCTTCTTCATGAATAAATGGCTTGGGGATCGTCATCCCTGGCTTTTGTTTCATTTTAAAACTGTGGAAAAACCTTAATAACTTGTAAAAAACGAACAAAAATTAAGAAAATTCCTGAAAATAGGTTAAAAGGCTGCTTTGGAGATCTCGGGTGAGAGATTAAATCGTGGTCGTTGGATAAAAACAACTAACGGTCAAGATCACTTGATGGGGTCACTTGGGAGGTGGTTGGGTGAATGGTTGGTGGTGGTGTTAAATAAGAGTCGTCGGATCAGAATATCCGATGGTGGAGATCAAGCGATGAAATCTTCGGAGGATAGAGGATGGAGACGAATTGGGATTGGGACATAACGTGAGCCGCAAATCAAAACAATCGACAGCCAAGATTAAAAACCAAAAGTCAATGCTGCAGAGATAAGTGGTATGGCAGAAAACTGGAATGGTTTTCACATTTCATTTGGGGGGTAAGAGGTTTTCCCAAAACAAATGCGATACGATATATCTCTTGACGCGTGTCCTCCCGAATACCACCCTTTTCCCAATACTTTTTGGTGTTAAACTGTAGTCGCAAAAATTTTGCGAAATGGAATGTAAGCTATTGGATCAGAGGGCCCAGATCCTATGGTGTGGAAAAATTGCAATGGGAAAGCTTCATGGATGGGAGGTGATAGTGAAATACACACGACAGCTGGTGAGTGGATAGATGCTTCACGAGGCAGGAGGTAGGTCCCAAAGGAGTTGGGCCTATAGGATTGAATCTAGACCGTAGGATATTTTGAATGGATGGCTTATATTTAATCTCAGGGCAGAGTTATTTTCCAAATAAAAAGTTTTGGGGTTATCGGGTTAGATTCCAACTGTAGGATCTAGAGAATGAATGGTCAGATTTGAATAAAGGGTCGCAAATCAGAGGAGACAAAGGGATGGCACTTGAGAATTTTCACGATGTGACGCAGCACTGTATATTAGATCTGGGAGTAAGATCAATGGTCAATACTCAATCGGAGGAGGCAAAGGCGAAGAATGATGGGTGGAGTGTGACGAGATCTTAGCCGTCGGTTCTTGTGGATTCGACGGCTAAGATTTAATCAGGAAGATTGGCATCAGAGGAGGACAACATGATGTATGGGTGCGATGCGATAAGATCTAGAACGTCGGATGAAGGCGGATCAATGGATGAGATTTGATCGGAGGGATCGCATCGGAGCTTTTGAAAAAGATGAAAAAGGAATGACCCATGCAGACTTGTGATGAAATGAGCCAAGGGCCGTTGATCTGCAGAGATCAATATTTTGGATTAACTAAGACCAAAACGTTGGAGAAGTGAAAAAAGCAAAGAAAAAAGGGTTATGACGGGGTTTGGAGATGGGGTTTAGGACTTTAGCACCCGATTGCAGGGCTTAAGGTCTTATGAGGAAATGGGTTACAGGAGTTAAGCTCTCGGGGGCTAAGGAAAACTTTATATGCAAAAAAGGTGTTTTTAGGCCTCAAAAACAGGGTTTTTTAGGCAAATTGAGGGTTTCGATAGGAGTTTTTTAAAACAAATGAAAGGGGAAAAAATGGTTTAAAAGGGTGTTTGGAATGATTTAGAGGTTAGATGAAGGCTTATGGAGGGATTTTGTGAAGGAAATGAGAATGAAAATGGGATTGTTTTTATGAGTGAAAGGAGGGATAAAATGAATGGGTAAATGGGCTTTTAAGTAGTCTTTCTTTTCGCAAACAGTAGGCTATTTTAGGACTATGAGGGAAACAATAGTGAAGATTATCTCAAGGAAAGAGATTATCATAAGACTTTAAGAACTAAAAATTTGGTCATGAATTGTTTCTTAAAGGCTAAAGAAGATTTTAGCCACCATTTGATATGACAATTTTTATAGGTGGCTAATAGCAGCTCCAACTTGGGATGGCAGCTCCTTGGAGGTGTTAAGAACCTCAGACAAGCCTTCTCTGGAGGCTGATTAATTCCTCATCCATTGGGCCGCAATTCTTTACCTTTTTCTTGTCTTCTTTTGATCCGATAATGTTTGCAGCCATTAAAAACAATGGAATTCTATCAAAACACATCTCTACCTACCCAATCCTAATGATCTAACATTTTTTCTTCTTTCAGAGTGCAATTGGATTGGAAAACTCTTTTCATCAACATTTTATTCTTTTAAAAACATAAAACTAATTTAAGTCTACCCTTATTTCTCGATGAACTCATATTAAACTGTTGAGCTCATAAATTCCTCTACCTAACTACTATCTGTCAGGATTAGACTATCTAAAAAATTGTATTCTCTAAATTCTAAAACAGAAATTTAAAAATAGCCAAGCTAGGATTAAGCAGTCTAAGTTGCTATTGGTCTATGGAATAAAAACAAGCTGCACATAGACTAAAATTTGTAGAAAATGAAAACAAAATGGTGAAGGCTTGAGATCCGAAAACTAAAATATCCTTCATTATTTCTTCAGCTATGTTTTTAGGCTTTTGTTTGAGCTATCTTTCTCTCTTTCCTGGTTCAGGTTTTGGGCATATTAGAACCAGTTTGTTTTCTATCTTTGGCTCAATATTTGATCTAATTAGAGCCATTCATATTTTGAAATTCATAGGTTCAGTTTTCAGCTTGTTTGAACCTTTTTTTTTCTATCCTAATATACCTTACTGATAAGCCAAGATTGAGCTGTTTGGTTGATCTAATTCACTAACCTATCAGCAGTAAATTGAAAAACTAATTAGTCATGATTAGGTTGTATGACTAAATAGAAGTGTGTTTTTAGAAGTGGCATTTGAGCTTGCACACTTTCATATTTTGTTTCTCTTTTTTGGTATGGGGTTGTACCTTTCTTATTTTCATCCTGCCCTCTTTTCTATTTTTATTGTTTTTGTATTTTTTCCTTTTCTTTCAAGACAAAAATCAGCAACTAACTAAATTCTCAAAGCTGAGATTTTATTGACATTCCTATCTAACCTATTCTAACTCTTGAAATATTTACATGCTTCATATGATAGAATAGTTCCAATGTAACCAGTTGAGTAGTGACAAAAAGGAACAGAGAAACTGGCTACTAGTTAGAGGTAACCATAGTACATTTTGAAGATTAATCTTCAAAACCAAGGCTATTAGAGAAGGTGATAGATTTTCATGCATTTGGCTCTTGCAAAGGATCCATGCTTGATAATTTGAGCCAGTTGGGGCCTCCACACGCTCTTCCAAAGGATCAACAAAGAAAAGATGAATATTCTCTTCTTTTTGGCCTTCCATGATTGGTAGATTATTTGCTTCCAAGACACCAGATTTGACGACTGTATCTTTAGTATGTTCCTTCGAAGCACCATCATCTTTAACCTGCAAATCAATAAGCAGTGAAATTTCTTCTTTCTCTAAATGTATGCTTGCTTCTAATATAGATTCAGGTTCTTTGAATGACATATTGATATCAGTAATGGGAGAAGTTTCTTCTTGAAAAGATGGTATATCCTCAGTAGGAAAGTCTTCTATTTTTTTTTCTCCCTCAAATATTTGCCAGTATATTTTATTGTTTGGGATAGCTGGTCTGAATTTTCCTAGAATTGTATATTGTTTGCTCTCCCAAGGTCTCAGACATGTACTAGAAACAAGGGCTAATTCACTGGCAAAAATGTTTTGGTCTTTAGGAACAAGGATAAGTTGGAATTCTTTAAAATATTTTAACAAATCCATGGCATCATCCTTATAGGCTCTAATTCTGGGATGTTTTACCATGCATTCTTTTTTCACTTTCCTAATTACCAATTTTGCATTTCATTGAACTGTTATCTTCTGGGCTCCTATTTTTTTCAATAAGTGTAGCCCTAAAAGGAGTGCCTCATACTCTACTATGTCAGTTGCGCATTGAAAACTCAGTTTATATGAATAGGCTACAGAATGATTGTTTCCTGTATTGTAAAGCCATATTCCTGCACTTGCACTAGTTTTAGTACATGAACCATCAAAATTCATACTCCAAAGAGGACTAGTTTCAGTATTATCATTAAGTTCCTTACTATCTTCTTTGTCTTGAGTGCCATTGGATTGTTCTATGGAATAGGCACTATGTTCTTGATTCTCTTTCTTAAATGAAGGTTCGAAGGATAGCTTCTTGTTTAGTATTTGATCAATTTGTTCTTCTGTCAAAGGAGAGATTTCTCTTTCAATGTAAACAGAAATACAACTGCCTTCTTTATTTTGATCTACAAAAGAAATTTATGAATCTGTACAACAAATTTCTCTATGCGAATGGGCAAGAGTATTTATTTTGCAAAAGGTTTCAGAGGCTGGCTGTTTATTAATAGTCTGATCTATTTCTTTTTCTGTCAAAGGGGAAGATGTTTCTATGTTCCTTTGAACAAGAGTACAACAGTTCTCTGTCTCTTGTGAAGACTGAATTTGAGGCTGGATGTCTTGTTGAGCCTCAGCTATAAGGGATGATGAATCATTATTTGGGTTTTCAAGGATATCTTGAGGAATGTCCTTTATTTATTGGTTGATTTCTTCCTCAACTGATTCATCTATGTTCTCGTAATTTTTCAATAAAATATTAAACTCATGAATGGCTATTAAAAGAGCTTCAGGATGTATTTGTTCCAAATCTTCATCATTGTCTATAATGTGTTGGGTGATTTTTTGTGATGGATTATAACGTAATTCACCCCATGATAATAATGTAGTGTTTCCTTTATAGTTCTCATAGAACACATATTCAAGGTCCTTTAAAGAAAAAAATCTACTAAATTTCAACCATTCATACCAATCCCTAGATTTTCCTTCTAATGTTAACAAGAACATTTTCATTAGGCAATCTTCATACCATTCAACTTTAAACCTCCATACATGTATGTGAAAATTGATGAGATGTAATATAGGTTCATCAAAATTTTCTCCTTGAAAAACAGGCAGGTTGTCATCCCAATTCAGCTAGGGCATCTTATATGGAATCCCAGGGATATGATCTCTACTCATCGGGGCATATCTTCGTTATATCCTTGGAATCATGTTTGTAAATCAAGAAAGAAGTCACTATGTCTGTTCAATCAGTTCAAGGTCTTCTACCAGTGGATTCATTTGGTCTTTTGGGAATTATAGAGTGTGGAGTCACCAGGTGGAAAATTTTTAGCTTTAATAAAGGTAAAATGTTTTATGGTTCCACCACCATTGTTTATTTTCAAGACAATCTGAAATATTTTTGGGTTTTCTGAGTTTTTTTTTTTAGGTTATGAGAGTGTCCTAAATTTGTTTCAAAACTTAGCTAGGGTGATGAGACAAAAAGAGTTTACTCTTATTTCTTAGGTAGCTAATTCCTTCAATATTTGATAAGGTCTATGAGAATCCTAAGGATTAATTAGTTTTTCACTGATTCAAATAAGTCCTATCATGATTAGCAACATGCTCGGTAGTGCCTGAATAAAGCTACTTATACTGAACAGATTAATGAGTGTTTTTTTTAAGGATTTTACTCAGAATCTCCCTAGTGAAGTCCCCAGAAATGTTAGGTCTGGTGGCTCAACTGGCTAACACATCAAATGTTCTTGGATCAAGGGGTTTTCTGAGGTCCTAAGGGTGTCTAAGATGAAATTGAATCAGAATCCCCAGTGGAGTCACTAGAAATGTTAGTGTTGTTGGCTCAACTGGATAACACATCAAATTTTCTTGGATCAAGGGGTTTTCTAAGGTCCTAAGTGTGTCTAAGATGAAATTGACTCAGAATCCCCAGCGGAGTCGCCAGAAATGTTAGCGTCTCTGTAATTTTAGAAGATTGGAAAGACTAATGCTGTAGAGACAAAATTTGAACCATTTTGGGATTCTAGGATCTAGTCCTCCTGAATCCAGAGAGGGATCTCTCTATAAGTGCAAAGATTGATTTATCTTTAAGGGTATGAAATGTGATATTAGACTAGTTATTAAGAACAAGGGTTTTTGTTTTTTTTGGTTGGGAAAAGATAAAATGAAGGTGAAGGAAGTCTAAATGAAGGGTGAAGGTGTATGAAAGTGAAGGAATGATTCAGCTAATAAGATAGGCAAGGAGCAGCTTCAATCCATTGGGCTATGGAGTCATAATAGGATTTAATTGAAATAGCAAGGTTCAAGAGTGGTCCATGGGGCAAGTCATCTATGTCAAAGGATCTCTTTAAGTTGATTTTATGGAATGAAACAATAATAAAGGGAAATCAAACAGATAAAGGAACAAAGGGCAGCCTAAGATCAAGTAAGTACTTTGAAACTATCCCGCTTTTGGCATGCACTTAAGAAAAGACATAAAAGTAATCTAAGATCAGGTAAGTACTTTGAAACTAGCCTAATTTTGATGTACTTTCAATAGAAAACATTTAAAACACTTAGAATAGCTTAAGATCAAGTAAAGACTTTTAACTTAGCCTGCTTTCAGCATATTCAAAGGGAAAACATTCATGATAAACATAAAAAGTAGTCTAAGATCAGGTAAGTACTTTGAAACTATCCTGCTTCCAACATACTCTTAAGGGAAACTTTCAAACAACCTTTGGAGACAGAACTAGAAGAAAGGGCAAACCATAAACTTTCCTAGTCCAACTCAACTTAGCAAGTAATGAAAATAACATTCAAGAACAATGTTTAAAGTTTAGACAATAAGACGTGGGAACACCGACATTCCTTAACTACTTGGACTATATTAAATCATTCTTAAATACACAAAGGAGGAAAACATAAAGATAAATCTTATCAGTGAGAGTAGGGTACTTGTAAGAGTAAATCATAGCTTTATATTTGCTGTTCTTTATGAGAGAAAGTGGACAGAATGGAAACAAGAAGAGAATAACAATTTACAATAATAAACACATCAACATTCACATAGACCAGGATCCCATAAATCAGCTTGTATTTGATGTTCAAACCAGTTACAATCATCAAGTCAAGTGGGTCTCCACACCTTCAAACTTCTCATCTCAGCTTATGTATCTTCAATTACAAACAGGGCTACAACAGCTTCAGAAAACTATTTACATGCAATAGATATCCAAACACCAAACATTATCTCATCTTCTACGAAAGTATTTAGAGAAGAAATGAGGAGGTGGGATGAGAGAAAAGATATATAGGCTCAATTAATACAGTTTAATGCTTCTCGGCCTTTGAGGGGCTCAATGGAGAAGCTTTTTGATATTTCCTCTGAATCAATTGATTTTCATTAAGTATTAAGCATGCTGGGCGGATTTTGTTGACTTTAAAACTCTTAGGCGAGTTAGCAATAACTCTGGTTGTCTTTAGGTAAAATATCACTGAATTAGGTAATAACTCTGCCTTCTTCTGATTTATTGAAAGATGCAGGTGGCACTTTGGTAGCTAGAGAGGATAAAATTGGCCATCTGATGTGGCAGTGGAGGCTTTTCGGACTGATATATTTCTTTGCTTTATCCTAAAACACCTTTAATCTGTCTTTGCTCTGTGTTTTAGGCCTAATTAGCCTTAATATTCATCTTCAGGTCTTTATCCTCTGCTGACTGTGGATTATGCATTTGAATCTCGAATGGTGCCTTAATCCCTTTAAACTCTGTTTAAAATCATTAATCTTCACTTTTGCTCTGGTTTTATCCTTTGATACTTATACTCTTCAGTTGTTTGATATTCATTGTGTTTTGTTGTGTTTTTCAGGCAGGCAGACATTTTGTGACTTTAAAAATTCTCATGAGGCAGAGGTGGAATCATAGTTTGAATCCTGTGGATTCATCTTCTGCATGAATAAATGGCCTGGGGATCGTCATCCCTAGCTTTTGTTTCATTTTAAAACTGTGGACAAAACCTTAATAACCATGGAAAATTTTAGGGGTTAATATTCGCAGGTGGGCTAATTTTCCATGGTTTTTCCAAAAAAAAGTTTTGCCAATTTCCATTTTTTCTAAAAATGATTCGCCTAGATTTTACAATATAAATTATTCTACTTAAAAATAGCCAGAATTATGTAAAGGCTATGTATAAAATCTTTATAAATTTGAATAATTTTGAAAATATATCAATAAATATTTTATAGTTTTCATATTAGGGATTAGTGACATTCGCCAATGTTTTAAAATTCGAGATAATTTTCCATCCTTAAATTTTCCCTTGTTAATAACCTGCAAAAAATGAACAAAAATTAGGAAAATGCATGAAAAATAGGTTAAAAGTATGCTTTGGAGATCTCAGGTGCGAGATTAAATCGTGGTCATGTGATAAAAACAACCAACCGTCGAGATCACTTGTGGGGTCACTTGGGAGGCGGTTGGGTGAATGGTTGGTGGTGGTGTTAAATAAGAACCGTCGGATCAGAATATCCGACGATGGAGCTCAAGCGATGAAATCCTCAGAGGATAGAGAATGGAGACGAATTGGGATTGGGACATAACGTGAGCTGCAGATCAAAACAATCAACGACCAAGATTAAAAACCGAAAGTCAATGCTGCAGAGATAAGTGGTATGGCAGAAAACCGGAATGGTTTTCGCATTTCATTTGGGGGGTAAGAGGTTTTCCTAAAAAAAATGCGATACGATACATCTCTTGATGCGTGTCCTCTGAAATACCACCCTTTTCGCAAATTTTTTTGATGTTAAACTGTAGTCGCAAAACTTTTGCGAAATTGAATGTCAGCTGTCGGATCGGAGGGCCCAGATCCGATGGTGCAGAAAAATTGCGATGGGAAAGCTGCACGGATGGGAGGTGATAGTGGAATACACACGGCAGCTGGTGAGTGGATAGATGTTTTACGAGGCGGGAGGTAGGTCCCAAAGGAGTTGGGCCTATAGGATTGAACCTAGATCGTAGGATCTTTTGAATGGATGGCTTATATTTAATTTCAGGGCGGAGTTATTTTCCAAATACAAAGTTTTGGGGTTATCGGGTTAGATTTCGACTGTAGGATCTAAAGAATGAATGGTCAGATTTGAATCGGGGGTCACAAATTGGAGGAGACAAGGGGATGGCACTTGAGAATTTGCGCAATGCGATGAAGCGCTGTCTGTCTGATCTGGGAGTAAGATCGACAGTCAATACTCAATCGAAGGAGACAAAGTCGAAGAATTATGGGCAGAGTGCAACGAGATCTTAGCCATAAGTTATTGTGGATTCGACGGCTAGGATTTAATCGAGAAGATCAACATCGGAGGAGGGAAACATGATGTATGGGCGCGATGTGATGAGATCTGGAACGTCAGATGAAGGCGGATCAACGGTTGAGGTTTGATCGAAGGGATCGCATCGGAAATTTTGAAAGAGATGAAAAAGGAATGACCCATGCAGACTTGCGATGTGATGAGCCGAGGTCCATTGATCTGCAGAGATCAACGGTTTGGATTAACTCAGACCAAAACGTCGGAGAAGTGAAAAAAGAAAAGGAAAAAGGGTTATGACGGGGTTTGGAGATGGGGTTTAGGACTTTAGCGCCCGATTGCAGGGCTTAAGGTATTATGAGGAAATGGGTTACAGGATTTAAGCCCTCGGGGGCTTGGGAAAACTTTATATGCAAAAAAGGTGTTTTTAGGCCTCAAAAACAGGGTTTTTTAGGCAAATTGAGGGTTCCAGTAGAGGAGATAGGAGTTTTTTAAACCAAATGAAAGGGGAAAAAATGGTTTAAAAAGGTGTTTGGAATGATTTAGAGGTTAGATGAAGGCTTATGGCTGGATTTTATGAAGGAAATGAGAATGAAAAATGGGATTGTTTTTATGAGTGAAAGGAGGGGTAAAATGAAGGGGTAAATGGGCTTTTAAGCAGTCTTTCTTTTGGCAAACAATAGGCTCTTTTCGGACTATGAGGGAAACAACAGTGAAGATTATCTCAAGGACAGATATCATCATAAGACTTTAAGAACTAACAATTTGGTCATGAATTGTTTCTTAAAGTCTAAAGAAGATTTTAGCCACCATTTGATATGACAAATTTTATAGGTGGCTAACAGCAGCTCCAACTTGGGATGGCAGCTCCTTGGAGGTGTCAAGAACCTCAGAAAAATCTTCTCTGGAAGCTGATCAATTCCTCATCCATTGGGTTGCAATTCTTTACCTTTTGTTGGTCTTCTTTTGATCTGACAATGTTTGCAGCCATTAAAAACAATGGAATTCTATCAAAACACATCTCTACCTACCAAATCCTAATGATCTAACATTTCTTCTTCTTTCAGAGTGCATTTGGATTCACAAAATCTTTTCATCAACATTTTATTCTTTTAAAAACATAAAAATAATCTAATTCTACCCTTATTTCTCCATTAACTCATATTAAACCATTGAGCTCATAAATTCCTCTACCTAACTACTATCTGTCAAGATTAGACTTTCTGACAGATTTTATTGTCTAAATTCTAAAACAGAAATTTAAAAACAGCCAAGCTAGGATTAAGCGGTCTAACTTGATGTTGGTCTATGGCATAAAAACAAGCTGCACATAGACTAAAATTTGTAGAAAATGAAAAAAGAAGCAATTTTTTTTCTATCTTTGGCTCAAGATTTGATCTAATTAGAGCCATTCATCTTTTGAAATTCATAGGTTCAGTTTTGAGCTTGTTTGAACCTTTGTTTTTCTATCCTAATCTACCTTACTAATAAGCCAAGATTGAGTTGTTTGGCTGATCTAATTCACTAACCTATCCGCAGTGAATTGAAAAACTAATTAGTCATGATTAGGTTGTATGACTAACTAGAAGTGTGTTTTTAGAAGTGGCATTTGAGCTTGCACACTTTCATATTTTGTTTCTCTTTTTTGGTATGGGGCTGTACCTTTCTTATTTTCATCCTGCCCTCTTTTCTAATTTTATTGTTTTTGTATTTTTTCCTTTTCTTTCAAGATAAAAATCAAAAACTAACTAAATGCTCAAAGCTGAGCTTTTATTGACATTCCTATCTAACCTATTCTAACTCTTGAAATATTTACATGCTTCATATGATAGAATAGTGCCAATGTAACCAGTTGAGTAGTGACAAAAAGGAACAGAGAAACTGGCTACTAGTCATAGGTAACCATAGTACATTTTGAAGATTAATCTTCAAAACCAAGGCTATCACAGAAGGTGACGACTTTTCATGCATTTGGCTCTTGCAAAGGATCCATGCTTGATAATTTGAGCCAGTTGGGGCCTCTACACGCTCTTCCAAACGATCAACAAAGAAAAGATGAAGATTCTTTTCTTTTTGGCCTTCCATGATTGGTAGATTATTTGCTTCCAAGACATGATATTTTAGGTATGTATCTTCAGTATGTTCCTTGGAAGCATCATCATATTTAACCTGCAAATCAATAAGCAGTGAAATTTCTTCTTTCTCTAAATGTATGCTTGCTTCTGATATAGATTCAGGTTCTTTGAATGACAGATTGACATCAGTAATGGGAGAAGTTTCTTCTTGAAAAGATGGTATATCCTCAGTAGGACAGTCTTCTATTTGTTTTTCTCCTTAAAATATTTTCCAGTATCTTTTATTGTTTGGGACAGCTGGTCTGAATTTTTCTAGAATTGTATATTGTTTTCTCTCCCAAGGTCTCAGACATGTAATAGCAACAAGGGCTAATCCACTGGAAAAACTGTTTTGGTCTTTAGGAACAAGGATAATTTGGAATTCTTTAAAATATTTTAACAAATCCATGGCATCATCCTTATAGGCTCTAATTCTGGGATGTTTTACCATGCATTCTTTTTTCACTTGCCTAATTACCAATTCTGCATTTCCATGAACTGTTATCTTCTGGGCTTATAATTTCTTCAACAAGTGCAGTGCTAAAAGGAGTGCCTCATACTCTACTATGTCATTTGTGCATTGAAAACGCAGTTTATATGAATAGGCTTCAGAATGATTGATTCTTGTATTGTAAAGCCATAATCCTGCACCTGCACTAGTTTTAGTACATGACCCATCAAAATTCATACTCCAAAGAGGACTAGTTTCAATATTATCATTAATTTACTTACTGTCCTCTTTGTCTTGAGTGCCATTGGATTGTTCTATAGAATAGAAATTATGTTCATGATTGTCTTGTTTAAATTAAGGTTCAGAGGGTAGCTTCTTGTTTAGTATTTGATTAATTTGTTCTTCTGTAAAAGGAGAGATTTCTCTTTCAGTGTAAACAGAAATACATCTGCCCTTTTTATTTTGATCTACAAAAGAACTTTCTGAATCTGTACAACAAATTTCTCTATGTGAATGGGCAAGAATATTTGTTTTCCAAAAGGTTTCAGAGGCTGGCTGTTTATTAATAGTCTGATCTATTTCTTTTTTTGTCAAAGGGGAAGATGTTTCTATGTTCCTTTGAACATGAGTACAACAATTCTCTGTCTCTTGTGAAGATTGATTTTGAGGTTGGATGTCTTCTTGAGCCTCAGCTATAAGGCATGATGAATCATTATTTGGGTTTTCAAGGATATCTTGAGGAACATCCTTTATTTATTGGTTGATTTCTTCCTCAACTGATTCATCTATGTTCTCGTAATTTTTCAATAAGATATTAAACTCATGAATGGCTATTAAAATATCTTCAGGATGTATTTGTTCCAAATCTTCATCATTGTCTATAATGTGTTGGGTGATGTTTTGTGATGGATCATAATGTAATTCACCCCATGATAATAATGTAGTGTTTCCTTTATAGTTCTCATAGAACACATATTAAAGGTCCTTTAAAGAAAACAAACTACCAGATTTCAACCATTCATACCAATCCATAGCTTTTCCTTCTAATGTTAACATGAAAATTTTCATTAGGCAATCTTCATACCATTCAACTTTCAACCTCCATACATGTATGTGAAAATTGATGAGATGTAATAGAGGGTCATCAAACTTTTCTCCTTGAAAAACACGCAGGTTGTCATCCCAATTCACTTGGGGCATCTTATGTGGAAACCCAGGGATATGATCTCTACTCATTGGGGCATATCTTCGTTGTATCCTTGGAATCATGTTTGTAAATCAAGAAAGAGGTCACTATGTTTGTTCAAAATGTTCAAGGTCTTCTACCAGTGGAGTCATTTGGTCTTTTGGGAATTATAGAGTGTGGAGTCGCCAGGCAGAAAATTTTTAGCTTTAAAAAAGGTAAAATGTTTTATGGTTCCACCACCATTGTTTATTTTGAAGCCAATCTGAAATATTTTTGGGTTTTCTGAGTTTTTTTTTTTTTTAAAGGTTATGAGAGTGTCCTAAATTTGTCTCAACACTTAGCTAGGGTGATGAGAAGAAAAGAGTTTACTCTTATGGCTTAGCTAGCTGATTCCTTCAAGGTTTGATAAGGTCTATGAGAATCCTAAGGATAACTTAGTTTGTCACTGATTCAAATAATTCCTATCATGATTACCAACATGCTTGGTAGTGCCTGAACAAAGCTACTTATACTGCATAGAGTAATGAGTGTTTTGTTTTAAGGATTTTACTCAGAATCTCCCCAGTGGAGTCCCCAAAAATGTTAGGTCTGGTGGCTCAACTGGCTAACACATCAAATGTTCCTGGATCAAGGGGTTTTTTGAGGTCCTAAGGGTGTCTAAGATGAAATTGACTCAGAATCCCCAGTGGGGTTGCCATAAATGTTAGGTTTGGTGGCTAAACTGGCTAACAGATCAATTTTTCTTGGATCAAGGGGTTTTCTGAGGTCCTAAGGGTGTCTAAGATGAAATTGACTCTGAATCCCCAGCGGAGTAGCCAGAAATGTTAGCGTCTCTGTAATTTTAGCAGTTTGGCAAGACTAAAGCTGCAGAGACAACATTTGAACCACTTTGGGATTCTAGGATCTGGCCCTCCTGAATCCAGAGAGGGATCTCTCTATAAGTGCAAAGATTGATTTATCTTTGAGGGTCTGAAATGTGATATTAGGCTAGTTATTAAGAACAAGGGTTTTTGTTTGTTTTGGTTGGGAAAAGATAAAATGAAGGTGAAGGAAGTGTAAATGAAGGGTGGAGGTGCATGAAAGTGATGGAATGATTTAGCTAATAAGATAGGCAAGGAGAAGCTTCAATCCATTAGGCTATGGAGTCATAATAGGATTTAATTGATACAGCAAGGTTCAAGATCCATGGGGCAAGTCATCTATGTCAAAGGATCTCTTTAAGTTGATTTTATGGAATGAAACAATAAGAAAGGGAAATCAAACAGATAAAGGAACAAAGGGCAGCCTAAGATCAAGTAAGTACTTTGAAACTATCCTGCTTTTGGCATGGACTTAAGAAAAGACATAAAAGTAATCTAAGATCAGGTAAGTACTTTGAAACTAGCCTGCTTTTGATGTACTTTCAATAGAAAAAATTTAAAACACTTAGAATAGCTTAAGATCAAGTAAAGAATTTTAACTTAGCCCACTTTCAGCATATTCAAAGGGAAAACATTTATGATAAACATAAAAAGTAGTCTAAGATCAGGTAAGTAATTTGAAACTATCCTGCTTTCAACATACTCTTAAGGGAAACTTTCAAACAACCTTTGGAGATAGAACTAGAAGACAGGGAAAACCATAAACTTTCCTAGTCCAACTCTACTTAGCATGTAATGAAAATAACATTCAAGAACAATGTTTAAAGTTTAGACAGTAAGACGTGGGAAAACTAACCTTCCTTAACTGCTTGGACTGTATTAAATCATTCTTAAATACACAAAGGAGGAAAACATAAAGATAAAGCTTATTAGTGAGAGTAGGGTACTTTTAAGAGTAAATCCTAGCTCTATATTTGTTGTTCTTTATCAGAGAAAGTGGACAGAATGGAAACAAGAAGAAAATAACAATTTACAATAAGAAACACATCACCATTGATATAGACCAAGATCCCATAAATTAGCTTGTATTTGATGTTCAAACTAGTTACAATCATCAAGTCCAGTGGGTCTCTACAGCTTCAAACTTCTCATCTCAGCTTATGTATCTTCAATTACAAACAGGGCTACAACAGCTTCAGAAAACTATTTATATGCAACAGATATCCAGACACCAACCATTGTCTCATCTTCTGCAGAAGTATTTATAGAATAAATGAGGAGGTGGGATGAGAGAAAAGATCTCTAGGCTCAATTAATATAGTTTAATGCTTCTCGGCCTTTGAAGGGCTCAATGGAGAAGCTTTCTGATATTTCCTCTAAATCAATTGATTTTCATTAAGTATTAAGCATGTTGGGCAGATTTTGTTGACTTTAAAACTCTTAGGCGAGTTCGCAATAAATCTGGCTGTCTTTAGGCAAAATATCACTGAATTAGGTAATAACTCTGCCTTCTTCTAATTTATTGAAAGATGCAGGTGGCACTTTGATAGCTGGAGAGGATTCAATTAGCCATATGATGTGGCAATGGAGGCTTTTTGGACTGATAGATTTCTTTGTTTTATCCTAAAACACATTTAATCTATCTTTGCTCTGTTTTTTAGGCCTAATTAGCCTTAATATTCATCTTTAGGTCTTTATCCTCTACTGATTGTGGATTAGGAATTTGATTCTCGAATGGTGCCTTAATCCCTTTAAACTCTGTTTAAAATCATTAATCTTCGCTTTTGCTCTGGTTTTATCCTTTGACACTGATTCTCTTCGGTTGTTTGATATTCACTGTGTTTTGTTGTGTTTTGCAGGCATGCAGAGGTTTTATGACTTCAAAAATGCTCATAAGGCACAGGTGGAATCATAGTTTGAATCCTGTGGATTTATCTTCTTCATGAATAAATGGCTTGGGGATCGTCATCCCTTGCTTTTGTTTCATTTTAAAATTGTGGAAAAAACCTTAATAACCTGCAAAAAATGAACAAAAATTAAGAAAATCCATGAAAAATAGGTTAAAAGGCTGCTTTGGAGATATCGGGTGCGAGATTAAATCGTGGTCGTTGGATCAAAACAACTAATGGTCGAGATCGCTTGATGGGGTCACTTGGGAGGCGGTTGGGTGAATGGTTGGTGGTGGTGCTAAATAAGAGCCGTCGGATTAGAATATCCGATGGTGGAGATCAAGCGATGAAATCTTCAGAGGGTAGAGGATGGAGACGAATTGGGATTGGGACATAACGTGAGATGCAGATCAAAAAAATTGACGGCCAAGATTAAAAACCGAAAGTCAATGCTGTAGAGATAAGTGGTATGGCAGAAAACCAGAATGTTTTTTGCATTTCATTTGGGGGGTAAGAGGTTTTCCAAAAACAAATGCGATACGATACATATCTTGACGCGTGTCCTGTCGAATACCACCCTTTTCGCAATACTTTTTGGCATTAAACTGTAGTCGCAAAAATTTTACGAAATGGAATGTAAGTTGTCGAATCGGAGGGCCCAGATCCGATGGTGCAGAAAAATTGCAATGGGAAAGATGCATGGATGGGAGGTGATAGTGGAATACACACGGCAGCTGGTGAGTGGATAGGTGTTTTACGAGGCGGGAGGTAGGTCCCAAAGGAGTTGGGCCTATAGAATTGAATCTAGACTGTAGGATCTTTTGAATGGACGGATTAGATTTAATCTCAAGGCGGAGTTATTTTCCAAATACAAATTTTTGGCTTTATTGGGTTAGATTCCAACTGTAGGATCTAAAGAATGAATGGCCAGATTTGAATCGGGGGTCGCAAATCAGATGAGACAAAGGGATGGCACTTGACAATTTGCACGATGCAACGGAGCGCTATCTGTCAGATCTGGGACTAAGATCGATGGTTAATACTCAATCGGAGGAGGCAAAGGCGAAGAATGATGGGCGGAGTGTGACGAGATCTTAGCCGTAGGTTCTTGTGGATTCGACGGCTTAGATTTAATCGGGAAGATTGGCATCGGAGGAGGGCAACATGATGTATGGGCGCGATGTGATGAGATCTGGAACGTCGGATGAAGGCGGATCAATGCCTGAGGTTTGATTGGAGGGATCGCATTAGAAATTTTGAGAAAGATGAAAAAGGAATGACCCATGCGGACTTGTGATGCAATGAGCCAAGGGTCGTTAATCTACAAAGATCAACTATTTGGATTAACTAAGACCAAAACATCGGAGAAGTGAAAAAAGCAAAGAAAAAAGGGTTATGATGGGGTTTGGAGATGGGGTTTAGGACTTTAGCGCCCGATTGCAGGGCTTAAGATCTTATGAGGAAATGGGTTACAAGAGTTAAGCCCTCAGGGGCTAAGGAAAAATTTATATGCAAAAAAGGTGTTTTTAGGCCTCAAAAATAGGGTTTTTTAGGCAAATTGAGGGTTTCGATAGAGGAGATAGGAGTTTTTAAAACCAAATGAAAGGGGAACAAATGGTTTAAAAAGGTGTTTGGAATGATTTATAGGTTATATGAAGGCTTATGGAGGGATTTTGTGAAGGAAATGAGAATGAAAAATGGGATTGTTTTTATGAGTGAAAGGAGGGGTAAAATGAAGGGGTAAATGGGCTTTTAAGCAGTCTTTATTTTGGAAAATATTAGGCTCTTTTAGGACTATGAGGGAAACAATAGTGAAGATTATATCAAGGACAGAGATCATCATAAGACTTTAAGAACTAAAAATTTGGTCATGAATTATTTCTTAAAGGCTAAAGAAGATTTTAGCCACCATTTGATATGACAAATTTTATAGGTGGCTAACAGCGGCTCCAACTTGGGATGGCAACTCCTTGGAGGTGTTAAGAACCTCAGACAAGTCTTCTCTGGAGGCTGATCAATGCCTCATCCATTGGGCTGAAATTCTTTACCTTTTTCTTGTCTTATTTTGATCTGACAATGTTTGTAGCCATTAAAAACAATGGAATTCTATCAAAACACATCTCTACCTACCCAATCCTAATGATCTAAAATTTTTTCTTCTTTCAGAGTGCATTTGGATTGGAAAACTCTTTTCATCAACATTTTATTCTTTTAAAAACATAAAACTAATTTAATTCTACCCTTATTTCTCCATGAACTCAGATTAAACTGTTGAGCTCATAAATTCCTCTACCTAACTACTATATGTCAGGATTAGACTGTCTGACAGATTTTATTCTCTAAATTCTAAAACAGAAATTTAAAAACAGCTAAGCTAGGATTAAGCAGTCTAACTTGCTGTTGGTCTATGGCATAAAAACAAGCTGCACATAGACTAAAATTTGTAGAAAATTAAAACGAAATGGTGAAGGCTTAAGATTCGAAAACTAAAATATCCTTCATTATTTCTTCAGCTCTGTTTTTAGGATTTTGTTTGAGCTATCTTTCTCTCTTTCCTGGTTCAGGTTTTGGGCATATTAGAACCAATTTGTTTTCTATCTTTGGCTCAAGATTTGATCTAATTAGAGCCATTCATCTTTTGAAATTCATGGGTTAAGTTTTGAGCTTGTTTGAACCTTATTTTTTCTATCCTAATATATCTTACTGATAAGACAAGATTGAGTTTTTTGGCTGATCTAATTCACTAACCTATCAGCAGTAAATTGAAAAGCTAATTAGTCATGATTAGGCTGTATGACTAAATAGAAGTGTGTTTTTAGAAGTGGCATTTGAGCTTGCACACTTTTAGATTTTTTTTCTCTTTTTTGGTATGGGGTTGTACCTTTCTTATTTTCATCCTGCCCTCTTTTCTATTTTTATTGTTTTTGTATTTTTTCCTTTTCTTTCAAGACAAAAATCAACAACTAACTAAATGCTCAAAGCTGATATTTTATTGACATTCCTATCTAACCTATTCTAACTCTTGAAATATTTACATGCTTCATATGATATAATAGTGCCAATGTAACCAGTTGAGTAGTGACAAAAAGGAACAGAGAAACTGGCTACTAGTCAGAGGTAACCATAGTACATTTTGAAGATTAATCTTCAAAACCAAGGCTATAAGAGAAGGTGAAAACTTTTCATGCATTTGGCTCTTGCAAAGGATCCATGCTTGATAATTTGAGCCAGTTGGGGCCTCCACACACTCTTCCAAACAATCAACAAAGAAAAGATGAAGATTCTCTTCTTTTTGGCCTTCGATGATTGGTAGATTATCTGCTTCCAAGACATCAGATTTGAGGACTGTATCTTCAGTATGTTCCTTGGAAGCATCATCATCTTTAACCTGCAAATCAATAAGCAGTGAAATTTCTTCTTTCTGTAAATGTATTCTTTCTTCTGATATAGATTTAGGTTCTTTGAATGACAGATTGATATCAGTAATGGGAGAAGTTTCTTCTTGAAAAGATGGTATATCCTCAGTAGGAAAGTCTTCTATTTGTTTTTCTCCCTCAAATATTTGCCAGTATCTTTTATTGTTTGGGAAAGCTGGTCTGAATTTTTCTAGAATTGTATATTGTTTTCTCTCCCAAGGTCTCAGACATGTACTAGCAACAAGGGCTAATCCACTGGCAAAACTGTTTTGGTATTTAGGAACAAGGATAAGTTGGAATTCTTTAAAATATTTTAACAAATCCATGGCATCATCCTTATAGGCTCTAAGTCTGGGATGTTTAACCATGCATTCTTCTTTCACTTGCCTAATTACCAATTCTGCATTTCCATGAACTGTTATCTTCCGGGCTCCTATTTTTTTCAATAAGTGCAGCCCTAAAAGGAGTGCCTCATACTCTACTATGTCAGTTGTGCATTGAAAACTCAGTTTATATGAATAGGCTTCAAAATGATTGCTTCCTGTATTGTAAAGCCATATTCCTACACCAGTACTAGTTTTAGTACATGACCCATCAAAATTCATACTCCAAAGAGGACTAGTTTCAGTATTATCATTAATTTCCTTACTATCTTCTTTGTCTTGAGTGCCATTGGATTGTTCTATGGAATAGGCACTATGTTCATGATTGTCTTGCTTAAATGAAGGTTCGAAGGGTAGCTGCTTGTTTAGTATTTGATCAATTTTTTCTTCTATCAAAGGAGAGATTTATCTTTCAGTGTAAACAAAAATACAATTGCCCTCTTTATTTTGATCTACAAAAGAACTTTATGAATCTGTACAACAAATTTCTCTATGCGAATGGGAAAGAGTATTTATTTTGCAAAAGGTTTCAGAGGCTGGCTATTTATTAATAGTCTGATCTATTTCTTTTTCTGTCAAAGGGGAAGATGTTTCTATGTTCCTTTGAACAGGAGTACAATAGTTCTTTGTCTCTTGTGAAGACTGAATTTGAGGCTGGATGTCTTGTTGAGCCTCAGCTATAAGGGATGATGAATCATTATTTGGGTTTTCAAGGATATCTTGAGGAATGTCCTTTATTTATTGGTTGATTTCTTCCTCAACTGATTCATCTATGTTCTCATAATTTTTCAATAAAATATTAAACTCATGAATGGCTATTAAAAGAGCTTCAGGATGTATTTGTTCCAAATCTTCATCATTGTCTATAATTTGTTGGGTGATGTTTTGTGATGGATCATAATTTAATTCACCCCATGATAATAATGTAGTGTTTCCTTTATAGTTCTCAGAGAACACATGTTCAAGGTCCTTTAAAGAAAACAAACTACTAGATTTCAACCATTCATACCAATCCCTAGCTTTTCCTTCTAATGTTAACATGAAAATTTTCATTAGGTAGTCTTCATACCATTCAAATTTCAACCTCCATACATGTATGTGGAAATTGATGAGATGTAATAGAGGTTCATCAAACTTTTCTCCTTGAAAAACGGGCAGGTTGTCATCCCAATTCACCTGGGGCATCTTATGTTGAAACCGAGGGATATGATCTCTACTCATCGGGGCATATCTTCGTTGTATCCTTGGAATAATGTTTGTAAATCAAGAAAGAGGTCACTATGTCTGTTCAATCAGTTCAAGGTCTTCTACTAGTGGAGTCATTTGGTCTTTTGGGAATTATAGAGTGTGGAGTCGCTAGGTGGAAATTTTTTAGCTTTAATAAAGGTAAAATGTTTTATGGTTCCACCACCATTGTTTATTTTGAAGCCAATCTGAAATATTTTTGGGTTTTCTGAGTTTTCTTTCTTTTTTTTTCTTTTTTTTAGGTTATGAGAGTGTCCTAAATTTGTTTCAACACTTAGCTAGGGTGATGAGACAAAAAGAGTTTACTCTTATGGCTTAGCTAGCAGATTCCTTAAGGTTGGATAAGGTCTATGAGAATCCTAAGGATTACTTAGTTTGTCACTGATTCAAATAAGTCCTATCATGATTACCAACATGCTTGGTAGTGCCAGAAGTAAGCTACTTATACTGCACAGAGTACTGAGTGTTTTGTTTTAAGGATTTTACTCAGAATCTCCCTCGTGGAGTTGCCAGAAATGTTAGGTCTGGTGGCTCAACTGGCTAACACATCAAATGTTCTTGGATCAAGGGGTTTTCTGAGGTCCTAAGGGTGTCTAAGATGAAATTGACTCAGAATCCCTAGTGGAGTCACCAGAAATGTTAGGTTTGGTGGCTCAACTGGCTAACACATCAAATATTCTTGGATAAAGGGGTTTTCTGAGGTCCTAAGGGTGTCTAAGATGAAATTGACTCAGAATCCCTAGTGGAGTCACCAGAAATGTTAGCATCTCTGTAATTTTAGCAGATTGGCAAGAATAAAGCTGCAGAGACAAAATTTGAACCACTTTGGGATTCTAGGATGTAGCGCTCCTGAATCTAGAGAGGGATCTCTCTATAAGTGCAAATATTGATTTATCATTAAGCGTCTGAAATGTGATATTAGGCTAGTTATTAAGAACAAGAGTTTTTGTTTGTTTTGGTTGGGCAAAGATAAAATGAAGGTGAAGGAAGTCTAAATGAAGGGTGAAGGTTTATGAAAGTGAAAGAATGATTCAGCTAATAAGATAGGCAAGGAGCAGCTTCAATCCATTGGGGTATGGAGTCATAATAGGATTTAATTGAAACAACAAGGTTCAAGAGTGGTCCATGGGGCAAGTCATCTATGTCAAAGGATCTCTTTAAGTTGATTTTATGGAATGAAACAATAAGAAAGGGAAATCAAACATATGAAGGAACAAAGGGCAGCCTAAGATCAAGTAAGTACTTTGAAACTATCCTTATTTTGGCATGCACTTAAGAAAATACATAAAAGTAATCTAAGATCAGGTAAGTACTATGAAACTAGCCTACTTTTGATGTACTTTGAATAGAAAACATTTAAAACACTTAGAATAGCTTAAGATCAAGTAAAGGCTTTTTACTTAGCCCGCTTTCAGCATATTCAAAGGGAAAACATTCATGATAAACATAAAAAGTAGTCTAAGATCAGGTAAGTACTTTGAAACTATCCTGCTTTCAACATACTCTTAAGGGAAACTTTCAAACAACCTTTGGAGACAGAACTAGAAGATAGGGCAAACCATAAACTTTCCTATTCCAACTCTACTTAGCAAGTAATGAAAATAACAGTCAAGAACAATGTTTAAAGTTTAGACAGTAAGATGTGGGAACACCAACATTCCTTAACTGCTTGGACTGAATTAAATCATTCTTAAATACACAAAGGAGGAAAACTTAAAGATAAAGCTTATCAGTGAGAGTAGGTTACTTTTAAGAGTAAATCCTAGCTTTATATTTGATGTTCTTTATCATGAGAAAGTGGACAGAATGGAAACAAGAAGAAAATAACAATTTACAATAAGAAACACATCACCATTGACATAGACCAGGATCCCATAAATCAGCTTGTATTTGGTGTTCAAACCAGTTACAATCATCAAGTCCAGTGGGTCTCTACAGCTTCAAACTTCTCATCTCAGCTTATGTATCCTCAATTACAAACAGGGCTATAGCAGCTTAAGAAAACTATTTACATGCAACAGATATTCAGACACCAACCATTATCTCATCTTATATAGAAGTATTTATAGAAGAAATGAGGAGGTGGGATGAGAGAAAAGATCTCTAGGCTCAATTAATACAATTTAATGCTTCTCGGCCTTTCATGGGCTGAATGGAGAAGCTTTCTGATATTTCCTCTGAATCAATTGATTTGCATTAAGTATTAAGCATGCTGGGAAGATTTTGTTGACTTTAAAACTCTTAGGGGAGTTAACAGTAACTCCGGCTGTCTTTAAGCAAAATATCACTGACTTAGGTAATAACTCTACCTTCTTCTGATTTATTGAAAGATGCAAGTGGCACTTTGGTAGCTGGAGAGGATTCAATTAGCCATATGATGTGGCAATGGAGGCTTTTCGGACTGATAGATTTCTTTGTTTTATACTAAAACACCTTTAATATGTCTTTTCTATGTGTTTTAGGCCTAATTAGCCTTAATCTTCATCTTCAAGTCTTTATCCTCTGCTTACTGTGGATTATGCATTTGATTCTTGAATGGTGCCTTAATCCCTTTAAACTCTGTTTAAAATCATTAATCTTCACTTTTGCTCTGGTTTTATCCTTTGACACTGATACTCTTCGGCTGTTTGATATTCACTGTGTTTTGATGTGTTTTGCAGGTGTGCAGAGGTTTTGTGACTTCACAAATGCTTATGAGGCACAGGTGGAATCATAGTTTGAATCCTGTGGATTTATCTTCTTCATGAATAAATGGCCTGGGGATCATCATCCCTGGCTTTTGTTTCATTTTAAAACTGTGGAAAAAACCTTAATAACCTGCAAAAAACGAACAAAAATTAAGAAAATCTGTGAAAAATAGGTTAAAAGGCTGCTTTGGAGATCTCGGGTGCGAGATTAAATCATGGTCATTGGATCAAAACAACCAACGGTCGATATCACTTAATGGGGTCACTTGGGAGGCAGTTGGGTGAATGGTTGGTGGTGGTGTTAAATAAGATCCGTCGGATCAGAATATCTGACGGTGGAGATCAAGCGATGAAATATCCGAAGGATAGAGGATGGAGACGAATTTGGATTGGGACATAATGTGAGCCATCAGATCAAAACAATCGACGGCCAACATTAAAAACCGAAATTCAATGTTGTGGATATTAGTGGTATGGCAGAAAACCGGAATGGTTTTCGCATTTCATTTGGGGGGTAAGCAGTTTGTCAAAAACAAATGTGACATGATACATCTCTTGACGTGTGTCATCCTAAATACCACCCTTTTCGCAAAAAAATTTGGTGTTAAACTGTAGTCACAAAAATTTTGCGAAATGGAACGTCAGCCATCAGATCAGAGGGCCCAGATCCGATGGTGCAAAAAAATTGCAATGGGAAAGTTGCACGGATGGGAGGTGATAGTGGAATACACAAGGCAGCTGGTGAGTGGATAGATGTTTTATGAGGCGGGAGGTAGGTCCCAAAGGAGTTGGGCCTATAGGATTGAATCTAGACCATAGGATCTTTTGAATGGATGGATTAGATTTAATCTCAGGGTGGAGTTATTTTCCAAATACAAAGTTTTGGGGTTATTGGGTTAGATTCAGACCGTAGGATCTAAAGAATGAACGGTCAGATTTGAATCGGGGGTCGCAAATCAGAGGAGACAAGGGGATGGCACTTGAGAATTTGTGTGATGCGACCGAGCATTGTCCGTCGGATCTGGGAGTAAGATCGACGGTCAATACTCAATCGGAGGAGGCAAAGGAAAAGAATTATCGGCGGAGTGCCACGATATCTTAGCCGTCGGTTCTTGTGGATTCGACGGATAAGATTTAATAGGGAATATCGGCATCAGAGGAGTGCAACATGATGTATGGGCGTGATGCGATGAGATCCGGAACATCAGATGAAGGCGGATCAACGACTGAGGTTTGATCGGAGGGATCACATCGGAACTTTTGAAAGAGATGAAAAAGGAATGACCCATGCGGACTTGCAATGTGATGAGCCGAGGGCCTTTGATCTGCAGAGATCAACAGTCTAGATTAACTCAGACCAAAATGTCGAAGAAGTGAAAAAAGCAAAGGAAAAAGAGTTATGACGGGGTTTGGAGATGGGGTTTAGGACTTTAGCACCTGATTGCAGGGCTTAACGTCTTATGAGGAAAGGGGTTACAGGAGTTAAGCCCTCGAGGGCTTAGGAAAAATTTATATGCAAAAAAGGTGTTTTAGGCCTAAAAAATAGGGTTTTTAGGCAAATTGAGGGTTCCAGTAGAGGATATAGGAGTTTTTAAACCAAATGAAGGGGGAAAAAATGGTTTAAAAGGGTGTTTAGAATGATTTAGAGGTTAGATGAAAGCTTATGGATGGATTTTATGAAGGAAATGAGAATGAAAAATGGGATTGTTTTTATGAGTGAAAGGAGGGGTAAAATGAAGGGGTAAATAGGCTTTTAAGCAGTCTTTCTTTTGGCAAACAACAGGCTCTTTTAGGACTATGAGGGAAACAACAGTGAAGATTATCTCAAGGACAGAGATCATCATAAGAATTTAAGAACTAAAAATTTGGTCATGAATTGTTTCTTAAAGGCTAAAGAAGATTTTAGCGACCATTTGATATGACAAATTTTATAGGTGGCTAGCATAATCAATGTGAGTCTCATCGGTGTGTTCTTGATTAGGTTTAAAGTAGGAAATTATTATAAAAACAATAATTTCTTCAATACAACCCAGGCCTAAGTGCTCTTTCTTTCTAGGATGACTGGTCATGTTTCAGGTTCTTCCTTCAGTGGAGTCTTTAGGTCTTTCTATAGTTTTGGAGTCGCCAGGTGGATGATTTCATCTTTGCTTTCCACCATCAGCAATATTAGGTTTGATTTACTCATTCCTAGGGGAGATTGTGAGGACTAGTGGGGTCAACAGGGCTACTGAAGACTAGTGGATTCACCAGGTGGAGGATGTTTACTATTTTGAATATGTACTTATTTTCCACCATCAACAACTGAATGCAAATCTAAGGATGTTTGTAGTTTTTCTGAGATCTAAGGAATACTTAGTTTTTCACTAACCCAGAAGGTCCCACCGTGATCCCTAGAATGTTAGTGTGGCGATGAGGTGGCAGATTCACTGTATTTTCTACGTCAAACTGAGGGTCTAAAGAGTCTTAAGAGGTATTCAAGCAACTATATACTCAGAAGGTCCCACCGTGATTGCCAGAATGTTAGTGTGGCGATGAGGTGGCGATAAATTAATAGATACTGTGTAGGAAGGGTTTTTGAAGTCCTAAGGAATACTTAGATTGTCACTAACTCAGAAGGTCCCACCATGATCGCTAGAATGTTAGGGTCCCATGATTTGGCAGATTGGTAGACCAAATGACAAGATAACATCGAACTAGTCTTTGAAGTCCTAGGACCTAGCCTTCTTGGAATTAGAGAGGGATCTCTCTATTGTGTGCAAAGGATGTGTTATTTTTTCTCTAGGGTTTCGAGTTTAGGCTAGTTATTAAGTGTAGGGTTTGTTGATTGTTTTGGTTGGGTAAGATGGTCAAGTAGGATAGGTTGAGTGAGATCCTATCAAAGCCATTGGACTATGGTGTCAATGAAAGTCATGAGTGTCTCAATGATGAATCAGAGTGTGTTGCAGGGCCAATATAGCGAGGCTAATGGATCCTTAAGGTAAAGTGTGAGGTGTAGTGAACATCAAGTTTGGGAAAAACTAGGAGTTCTTAAATAAATATAGTTAAAAGATACAACTCATGAGGTAGGGAAAACCATTAAGCTCAATGAACAATACTTAAACTGATAAATATCCAAGATAAACATTCCAGTGAAACATAGAAAGCATAAGAGCTTCTAAATTTAGTAAATTCACCTTCAGAGTTTGGGAAAACATATAAGATAACAAAAATAACTCAATCTATGAAGAGGTAACTCCTAAACATCATAAATCAAGCTATAAAGAACTCTGAAATAAGTTGATAAGCATGGACAAAGGCCAATATCGAACTAGACCTCTTTGACTTAACCTAGCAGACAATATTCCAAAGAGAGGTTTCAAGACAGAGTTTTGAAAGCTTCAAATAAGAAGGGCATACTATGAATCATACTTTTAAACTAGCATACTAACCATACATGAAACAAAACAAGTTTAGGTGGACCTTAGTAGCAATCAATAATTCCTTAAGATGACCAAACAGAGGAAAACATCAAGGCTATAACAAACAGGAGGACTGAGGTGCCTCTAAGAGCATGTCTCAACCTATAATTTTCTGATTTATAGCATATAGAAGGATGAAACATAATTAAAGACAAGAAAACATAAATAAATTAAGAACACATCACCATTCACCAAGCTAAGGAATCCTGCAAACAAGCTTCTCAATCATCAACCCAAGCAAGCCATTCATCAACTTCACAAAACTAATTTCTTCTCCAAGCTCATAGAAACCATGTATTTCTCTCCAAGTTCATAAAAAGCCAACAAAATACATAGGGTCCTCATTCTCTACTTATGGAGCAAAGGAGGACTAAAACCCTAAATATGGTAGGAAAATGTCAAATTCAACCATAAATGTTATTTATGGCTAAGAGACCATGCAAGGCCCAAGGAAAATAATATCCTAAGAAATAAATGCCAAAATAACTATTTGCACCTAATTCTAGAGTAATTTTCCTTAAAAAACTCAATATCTATTTCTAATAAATGAGTGTGTTTTGTTGACTTTTGGTCCAAAACACATTAGACAATCTCTATGTGCGGCGCCACTTTAGCAGAAAATAGGGTCTTTTGTGGCTGAGTTGTGGACCCCTTAACAATGTAAGATTTGGATCCGTGATGGCTCGTTGGAAAGCCTGATGAGTCTACCTTCTAGAAATTCTTGATTTTTCTTGATGGAGTTCCATTTACTTGTTGAAAAACCAATTCTCCAAACATTGTTCTGTGCGTAGCATCTGGTCTGAAAATGAGGCAGAAAGGTCAAAATTTTGGTGTTTTTTGACCTTTTGGGGGGTCAAAACTACTCCAAATGATCTAAAATTTTGTTAGCATACTTCTGGTGATGTGAGGAATCCAAAAATATAAATTTGGAAAGCTGAAGATGCACCAAATTTTTTCGTAGCGGCTAGGGTGTTGTGCACAGAAGCCTCAAAATTTCAAAAAGACAAAATTTTGTTCAATTTGGCTCAAAATTGGTGGAGGGGTCCCTCAAGAGGTCTTGGACACATGTTGAGAAGCCTTAGAAAAAAATCCAAGGATATCATGCTCTTTTCCCCCTTTTAGGTTTTTCAGCTCTATGAGGGCCTTCTTTAGTTTGGCACATGCAAGCATGTTTTTCTTTGCATGGTACTTGGTCATTTTCTTCTGAAGAGAAAGGTCTATTTTCACCTTCTTTAAATTATTATGCTCATCTTTGTAATACTGAATGACACCTTGTGCCATCTCAAAATCTCTTTCCCACTCCCTAAGTTGTGCATCTTTGGTTAAGAGGAGCAATCTGGTAGCCATCTCTTTATCCTCATTGTCACTGTCTAGATCAATGAATTGAGGTTCTTGAGAAGTTTTCTTGATTCTATTACTTCTCCTCACCTATACCTACTGCTCACTCCTTTCCATATTTTCCTTGCCCTTGTCAAATGGCTTGCTAGCTGGAGAAGAGATGGCCCTTTTCCTTTTCGAGACAGCAAACACATCTCTTTTTCCTCTGTGGTATGTGCATGTGAGAGGAGTGATGATGATAGTTTTGACAGTGTTTCCATCATTGTTATGACCTTTGGTGTTGTCACAACCTATTTCGTCTTTTCCATGGCTTCCATGAGTCATTCCATGCCCCATTGGGTCACTTCTTTCTTGACCTTCATCATCACTATCATCTTTATTTTCCTCACTGTCTTCTATACTACCATATTGGCCTTCAAATTGATCATTATCTTCTTCACTTGAATCACTTTGGTTTTGTCCTTCATTAATGTCCTCTTCTTTATCACTACCTACACTGTCACTTTGATTCTCTTTGTCATTTAGAGATTTATTAGTTTCATGATAGTCATGACAGCTGTCATGACTGTCATGACTATTTCCTTGGCTGCCTTGCTCATCAATGACTGTTTTATCTGTGTTATTGCCTTGGTCACTTCCTGCCTCTTCAAAATATATTTTAGCCTCATTATCTGCTTGTTCTTGGTCTTCTATTTCCTCATCATCTCCCTATGTTTCTTTGATTTCATCATATTCATTTATATTTTCAATGTTTGCACTAATACTAGGCTCAATGTCATGCTCATGTACATTATTCTCTTGGTTGTCCTCTGCACATTCTTGCTGACTGCCATATTCATCATTTTCTTCATTATCCTCTTGGTCTTCATCTTTCTCATTAGCACCACCCTTTTCTGTACTTGGGAGTGATTCATTGGTATCACTACCATCACTGTCTCCCTCATAGTGCTCACTGTTTTCCTGTTCTTGACTGCCATGTTCATCTTCCTCCTTATTTCCATCATCATCCTGTTGCTCTTCTTTATTAAACTTTGTGTCTGACTCAATGTCTTCATCATTTCCATCATCATCTTCCTGTTCATCAGTGCTACTACCATCATCTTCATTTGATGCATTATCAGAAGAAGTAGGAGCTAAGTTTCCTTGTGGAGAATGCATAGGTGGAGGTGATGGAGGAGTGGAGGTAAGTGAGTGTGAAGTGGAAGGCGGATTTTTTTGAATGAAGGCTTGGGGATTTGAAATTATATCATGTGAGATGAAAACTTCCCAAGGAATTCCCTGATGTTCTAGTTGGTGCAAAACAATCATCTTAATCAAGGAGTGGTGAAAAAGGCTTTGCATTTGATGGGCATAACTCCTTTTCTTAACCACTGAAGCCATCTTGCCAATGCTCCGGTAGAGATAATATGGTAGGTTTAGCAATTTAAACCTGGTGAAGTGCATTACCAGCATTATGTGATATGAATAAACCCTAGAGTACCTCCCCTCACAAGTGAAGTAATGGATTATCTACATCATCAATAGGGCATATCTCTCTAGCAGGTAGGAGAAGGGGAAAATAGCCTTGCAGCCTTGTTGAGAACTAGGTTTGAGGAAGGGCTCATAGTAGCCTAAGGCAATTTTCTTCTGCTTGAACCATCTCTCACCAATATCTGGTATCCCTGTGGCTTTAGAAATGGATTCAGATGAGAGTTCAAAATTTACTCCTACTATGTTGACTTGGTGGTTTTGTAAGCCGAGACTAAACAACCTAGTCAAAACTGAGTGGTTTTGGACCTGCTTAACCTTCTCACAAAACTAATATCACACAACATCTTGAAAAAATGTAAGGATCATGGGAGAGGAGGTGATTTGAATTGTATCCAAGGGCTCAAACCTATTAGTCCTTCCTCCCTTGTGTTTTGGCTTGATAGGCCTTCGACCTTCATCACTGCTGGTACTGATCTCTTCCTCAGACATGGTGACTGATCTAGAACAAAATGATTTTTAGCTTGGTGAGAGCCTTTAGGTCTAGGGAGGACAAATGAGTGACGTGAGGGAATATTTTTAGAAAATGGGGGAAAAATGAAGCAATCAAGGAATTCTTTCAGAGTTTAGGAGGAGTCTTGTCTTTCATTGAGTGTCTTTATCCTCATGATCACTCTCAAAATGGAAATTCTTGCCCTAGAAGCTCTAATGTTTGATTGGCATGAAGATTAGGGTTTTTAGTCAACTTAGGATATAGTTAATCTCTTTGATTATGAATGAAAAATATTACTTGGAGGGAAAGAAAGTGACCACCAACATTGCTAAACTCATGCAGGAGCCTGTGGCCATCTTGAGGAGGAGAAAATTTTGAGTTTGAGAAAATTTTTGGCAAATTTAGCCAAATCTTCTCTATGCGCAGCGCCACCCGATAGGGCGTTCCTGTGGGGCCTTCCCTGTGTGTAGCGCTGGGTTGGGTCGGGCGTTTGGCCGATCTATGTGCAGTGCCGGAGGGTTTACAGGCGAGTTTGGCCTATCCTAGGCCGGTGCACAGCACCTTGGCTAGTGCGTAACACCGGCTCTTCGGTGCGTAGCGTAGTGTATTTTACCACTGCAGCTGCCTCCTTTGTGCGCAGTGCCAACGAATCTGTGCGTAGCACCACCATCGGTGTGTAGCGCCTGAAAATTTCACCAATTTTGTAGAAAAACCCCATAAATGTTTCAACAGCTCTCCTCTTCGCCTTCAAAGACACAAATGAGTTGGCGGAGAGGTAAAAGAGACCTTTATACTCCCTTTTTGAAAAATATTTCATGATTTAAAACCCACTTTCTAAAGTTGGTTTTCCTTTTTTTCTTTTCCATTGACTTTTTGGTCTTCCTGTCCTATAGGTGGTAGAACCATACGAAAAAATGAATTTTTCTTTGCTGGATCATCTTGATGCTCCCTTTAAATTTGAAAAACTCTTCAAACAAGCTCAAATTGTGCCCTTGACCCATACTTGTAAACATGAACCTTTTCTTGAAAAGCAAAGGTCACTTTAACAAATTTTTGAGGAAACAGGGCATATAGTGACATTAGTGCTCTATTTTGAAGGTTTTATTCACTATGTCCCTTTCATGAATTTCAAGGCTTGTAAACAGCAAACTTGTGATCATTTTGATTCTTTCACCTTGGAGTTTTCAGCCTTGCATTTCTTATGCCTTTGATTGCTTCATGGATAGACTAAAAAGGAGAATTTTTCCCTTCCTCTAACTGTCATTGTGTCATGTTTTTTGCTATGAATCAGTGGAGACCTTTTGGTGTAAAAACCCTATCAATTGGCATCAAAAACTTCTTTAATTTTCATATGTGCCATCATTGTGAGATATTTTTAGGCTTGTTTGACCTTATCAATTTTCCTGTAGGTAACCATTTTGACAGTCCTGAAGAAGAGTCATTCATGGCTAGCTATATTTTGTAGAATATACTTTGATAAGGAAACCATTGTTGGAGGCTTTACTGCTTTGCTTTAGACCAGTGATATATTTGTTCCTCAGACCACTTTGACAATGATATATCTCAGGTGGGAGAGGTGAGAAATTTAAACCATTGTTGTGTCTTCCCCTTGGCCACTACTATTTTTGCAGGTGTCTATACAAACTTTTCCTTTGATCACTGCCCTTTTGGAGTTTGAAACCTCTTTTCTTCAACAGTGAACCTATGCTTATCATAATTACCTTCTATGGAAATTTTACCTCATGCTTGCTTTAATTTTGATCCTTTTTGAGAGGCCTTTGTACTGATACCCTTTGAATGCCATCTGTTGTTATGAAGGAGGCTTTATCATCATCATTTGACCTGTTTGGCATTCTTCCCAAACTCCTAGGTCTTAGGGCTATTAGAAAAAGTAAGTAGTGTTGTCTTCTAAGTTCTCTAAAACCTTTTAAAAATCACTTATCATTTCTAAAGAATATTCAATGTGCACTGGATGAAGTTGAAGGTGACCTTCTGTCTTTTTATTTTCTTGTACCGATTTACTTGTTTGGCCAAATAAGTCACAAAAACCCTGATTCTCCAAAACATATGTCTGTTGCTTTCTCTTTGCTGTTGATGGTCTTCTTCATCTTTTTGCAGTAATGTGAGCAAGGGAAGCTGTCCCTTGCAGAATTTGTGCACTAGGCCAAGGAGGCCTTTGCTTTGAATGACCCTTTTGATCAGTTTTGGACAATGTCATTTGTCCCTTTTCTTCTTTGAAAACAATATCTTTACACAGGAAAAATAGAGATGTTAGGATACCAAATCCACCTATGACTTATGAAACCCTAGGTGACCTAGTGGAAGGTTCCTTGGACTTGGATTTGGACTAAAAACTTAGATTTTGGGGTCATCAAGTGTAAAATTTTTTTTATGATAAAGAGATATATTGAAGATCCAAAATTCAATGTACTTGATTTATCTGAAGATCCTACAGAGACAGTGTTGTGAATATCAATTCTTGGGGTATTTTTGGGAGACACAAAAGAGTTGTTTGATTGGTGGCCTTAGGTAGTAGTGGGGGGGTTTAAGAAAAAAAAAATAGAGGATTTGGGTCAAAGGTGACAAAATATGGAAAACGGAGTGACATGAGCCCCTAATGGGTTTTCTGGGACTGGTAAGAAGAGCTTCACCTCATGAAATGATGAAATAGTGAAAAAATTATCTTGAGGATAATGAAGGTAGTGAGATTTCTAGAACTCACAATGTTCATGAAATTTGTTTCTAGAAATATAGAACCGATACTTAGTCATATCTAGATAGTGAAAATTATGGATGACTAACAGTGGCTCCACTTGGGGAGGGCAAATCCTTTTTAGGAGGTGTCCAGAACTTTCAGATATCTGGCTTGATGGAGACCAGTGCCTCATCCATCTGGCATATTTTTACCTCTTTTCACTTGCTGATACTTGCTGTGAAGCTATGATATTAATAAATTTTAAAAACATGATCAGATCAACTTCATCTCTACTTACCCAACCTAATTGCCTAACATTTTTTCTTCCTTGGGTGCACTTGGACTTGCAATCCCTTGACATTTTCTTCTTTTGAAAGCAAAACAAACTATCTACTTCTACTCTTATCACTTCCAAGAGTTCACATTAGGCTAGTGAACTCTTTTTATTCTCTACCTAGACTATTTGACTTTCAAGATTAAGTTGTATGACAAACTTCATTCTCTAAGCTATAAACATGAAATTGAAAGCATGGTTTAAATAAGGATTAGGAAATCTAACTTACCATGAGCATTGTGGCATAAGAACAAGCTGCACACAAATGTTATTTTTGTACAAAATAAGACTAGAAAAATCAGGGCTATGATACATTGTTTTCTATTCATCCCCATTTTTCTCCTTGGTTCTGTTTTAAGCATGTGGAACCAATATCTTTCTTCCCTAATCTATATTTTGACAAGTCAATTTTGAATGTTTTGAAAAACTCTCTTTCACTAACTTATCAACAATAAATTGAAAACATGTTCAGCCATGATTAGGCTAGATGACTGAACAAGACTTTTTTGGAACAAGCAGTGGTATTTAGGCTTGCACACTTTTAGTGGTACTCTTTTTTGGGTATGGGGTTATACCTCTTTTCAAATATGCGCTCTTTTTCATATTTTCTCTGTTTTTGTATTTTCAAAAAAATCTATAACTAAAATATTCTCAAAGGCTGAGCTTATTTTCATGCCTATCTATCCTAATCTAATTTGTACATGATATAAATTCGGCTAGTGAACTATCTTTTCCAATACAACTAATCAAGAAGATGATTGTATGAGGGATCTTGTTTTAACTCTTTGAGGGTGCTGGAAAAATTAAAAGGCCACTTCCACCTCACTTGTTTTTGGGTAGTAAGGCTTAAAAATTTTCTCACACTTTGTAACAAACTGTTCTAGGCAGAACACCCTCCTCCTTTAGATTTCTCAAGGAAAACAACAAATGGATCTTGGAATAATACCTGATCTAGAGGATTTAAGACATAAGCTTCATTTGGGACTACTCCTTCTTCCACTTGGCTATGCTTGGTACTCTTTTGTTAAAGAACCTCCACCTCTTCCTCATGATCTTCTAAACTAGTAGATTCATCATATAGGGAAATGTTATCCTCTAAAAAACCTAATGTGCTTTGATAGAGTGAGCTGAGATCTGTGTGAAAACCACCATGTTGATGAGTAGGATCATTCTTTGGCAACAAATATTCTTGAGAAAGAAGTGCAGCAACTTTCTTGTGATCATTAATTTCCGTGCCTCCATCTGTAATTTGTAGTTCAAAGGAACTTGGTGGCTGCAAATCTGGAGTTAAGGAGGATTCCATGTTCCAAATGATTTCCTCAACCATTTCAGGAGAAGGCTCCTCATTGGCAACTTTCTCAAGAAGTTCCTCGTCCTCCTCAACCTCAACATCAAAACTGAAATACTGTTGATTTCCAATTATGTGAAAGTTATTTCTGATGGACTGAAGTGAAGTAGAGCAAAGATTTAGACCTTCCTCACTTACTTCTAAACTTTCAAGGCTTTCCTTATCAGTGTCATAGGTGACCTGTATTGGCTGCTTACATTTTTCAAGCTGATGATAGTGAACTTCGTCCCACAAATAAACTGATGATTGCTCTGCAAGGTTAGTTTCCGTTTGGAGGACATCATCATCAAACTGATCAAACTTTGGAAAATTATCAACATAAGTAACATTACTAACTACACATATTGGACTATCATATTGTTTCTCTTCGAGTTGAAATATAAATCCATTTTATGATCTGTGATAGCTGGGATTAGGAGGAAAATAAATAGAACTGTTATGTTCATATGAAGGTTTAGAGGCTGATTGCATGTTTTTAAGTTGATTTATCTTCCCTTCAATTAAAAAAGGAGGAAATTTTATCTTTTTTTGGATAGAACTACAACAATCCTCGTTCTCTTGTGAAGGCTAATTCTAAGGCTGGATTTCTTCTGGAGAATCATCTGGAAAATATGATGAATCATCACTTGGGCTTTTAGAGAGGTCTTGTGGGTTCTCTTTCATTTCCTGATTTATTTCATCCTCAACCAGCTCTTCTTGATTTGTGTGGTAGTTAACTTGAGCATGAAATCCATGAATTTCCTCTGCTAGACCCTTAGGGTGTCCATTTATTTTTATAATCTGAAATGAAACAAAGCATAAAGGTAGAGATCCTAAATGTGTTGACTCATTCTCTATTTCAGATTGTGTGGTTTCAAGATGGCTTAAGGGGAAGAACTATGGATCTACAAAAGGGTTTGTATCATCTATCTTGCCCTTGATTGATTCTTTAGAGAAATTCTCTCTGTTTCTATTTGAAATTTGTTTGTAATGCTCTCTTAATAGTGAAGCACAAGATGTAGGAAGGTATCCAGTACTTACTTGACAAATTTCTACATCTTCTTCCTTGCAATCTAGCTCAGCATGCATATTTTGATTATTTCTCTTGCCTTGTAGTGACTGAGTTTGTTCTTCAAAAGTAAATAGTCCGGTTGTTTTGAATGACCAGCTCCAACATCACCCTTGTATTCTTTCTCTTTCCTATCCATTATATGCATCATTTTATTGGCTGCATTTGTCAACATTTTTAGCTTTATTTTTGAATAAATCAGTTTCTCTGGAGCTACTTTGTCCTTGTTTATTGCTTTTAACTTTGTGTCTCTTTTCAGTATGTTGTATTCCACAGTAATTGCCATATTCTTCATTTCTTCTAGGTTTGAAGGATCTCTTTCTTTTATCTGGAATTCCATTTCTGGGTCAAAAGCATTTGGGCATTGCAAGACGGCCCACCCTTGGGGTGGCTTTATCTTAGCATGTATTGAATTGTATACTTTATTGAACCTAGTTGAAAACTGTTGTATTGTCTCCCTTGGTTTTCTTTTCAAATGATTGTATTCTGTTATGATGAGAAAAAAATTTCCCATGACTAGAAATCCCTTGACATTTTCTTCTTTTGAAAGCAAAACAAACTATCTACTTCTACTCTTATCACTTCCAAGAGTTCAGATTAGGCTAGTGAGCTCTTTTTATTATCTACCTAGACTATTTGACTGTGAAGATTAAGTTGTATGACAAACTTCATTCTCTAAGCTATAAACATGAAATTGAAAGCATGGTTTAAATCAGGATTAGGCAATCTAAATTACCATGAGCATTGTGGCATAAGAACAAGCTACACACAAATGTTATTTTTGTACAAAATAAGACTAGAAAAATCAGGGCTGTGATACATTGTTTTCTATTCATCCCCATTTTTCTCCTTGGTTCTGTTTTAAGCATGTGCAACCAATATCTTTCTTCCCTAATCTATCTTTTGACAAGTCAAGTTTGAATGTTTTGACAAGCTCTCTTTCACTAACTTATCAACAATAAATTAAAAACATGTTCAGCAATGATTAGGCTAGATGACTGAACAAGACTTTTTTGGAACAAGTTGTGGCATTTAGGCTTGCACACTTTCAGTGGTACTCTTTTTTGGGTATGGGGCTATACCTCTTTTCAAATCTGCCCTCTTTTTCATCTTTTCTCTGTTTTTGTATTTTCAAAACAATCTATAACTAAAATATTCTCAAAGTCTGAGCTTATTTTTATGCCTATCTATCCTAATCTAATTTTTACATGATATACATTCAGCTAGTGAACTCTCTTTTCTAATACAACTAATCAAGAAGATGATTGTATGAGGGATCTTGTTTTAACTCTTTGAGGGTGCTGACAAAATTAAAAGGCCACTTCCACCTCAATTGTTTTTGGGTAGTAATGCTTAAAATGTTTCTCACACTTTGCAAAAAATTGTTCTAGGCATAACACCCTCCTCCTTTAGATTTCTAAAGGAAAACAGCAAATGGATCTTGGAATAATACCTGATCTAGAGGATTTAAGACATAAGCTTCATTCGGGACTACTCCTTCTTCCACTTGGATATGCTTGGGACTCTTTTGTTAAAGAAACTCCACCTCTTCCTCATGATCTTTTGAACTAGTAGATTCATCATATAGGGAAATGATATCCTCTAACAAACCTGATGTGCTTTGATAGAGTGAGCTGAGCTCTGTGTGAAAACCACCATGTTGATGAGTAGGATCATTCTTTGGCAACAAATATTCTTGAGAAATAAGTTCAGCAAATTTCTTGTGATCATTAATTTCCATGCCTCCATTTGCAATTTGTAGTTCAAAGGAACTTGGTGGCTGCAAATCTAGAGTTAAGGAGGATTCCATGTTCCAAATTATTTCCTCAACCATTTCAAGAGAAGGCTCCTAATTGGAAACTTTATCAAGAAGTTCCTCATCCTCCTCAACCTCAACATCAAAACTGAAATAGTGCTGATTTCCAATTATGTGAGAGTTATTTCTCATGAACTGAAGTGAAGTAGAGCAAAGAGTCAGAGACTCCTCACTTACTTCTAAAATTTCAAGGCTTTCCTCATCAGTGTCATAGGTGACCTGTATTGGCTGCTTACTTTTTTCAAGCTGATGATAGTGAACTTCATCCCACAAATCAATTGATGATTGCTTTGCAAGGTTAGTTTCCATTTGGAGGACATCATCATCAAACTGATCAAACTTTGGAAAATTATCAACATAAGTAACATCACTAACTACACATATTGGACTATCAGATTGTTTCTCTTCGAGTTGAAATATAAATCCATTTTCTAATCTATGATAGCTGGGATTAGGAGGAAAATAAATAGAATTGTTCTGTTCATATGAAGGTTTACAGGCTGATTGCATGTTTTTAAGCTGATTTATCTCCCCTTCAGTTAAAAAAGGAGGCATTTTTATCTTTTTTGGATAGAACTACAACAATCCTCATTCTCTTGTGAAGGCTAATTCTGAGGCTGGATGTCTTCTTGAGACTATATGGAAAATATGATGAATCATCTCTTGGGCTTTTAGAGAGGTCTTGTGGGTTCTCTTTCATTTCCTAATTTATTTCATCCTCAACCAGCTCTTCTTGATTTGTGTGGTAGTTAACTTGAGCATGAAATCCATGAATTTCCTCTAATAGACCCTCAGGGTGCCCATTTATTTTTATAATCTGAAATGAAACAAAGCATAAAGGTAGAGATCCTAAAGGTATTGACTCATTCTCTATTTCAGATTGTGTGGTTTCAAGATGGCTTAAGGGGAAGAACTCTGGATCTACAAAAGGGTTTGTATCATCTATCTTGCCCTTGATTGATTATTCAGAGCAATGCTCTCTGTTTCTATTTCCAATTTTTTTGTAATGCTCTCTTAATAGTGAAGCACAACATGTAGGAAGGTATCCAGTACTTACTTGACAACTCTCTACATCTTCTTCCTTGCAATATAGCTCAACATGCATAATTTGATTGTTTCTCTTCCCTTGTAGTGACTGAGTTTTTTCTTCCCAAGTAAATAGTCCCAGTTGTTTTGAATGACCAGCTCCAACCTCACCCTTGTATTCTTTCTCTTTCCTATCCATTCTATGCACCATTTTATTGGTTGCATTGGTCAACATTTTTAGCTTTATTTTTAAAGAAATCAGTTTCTCTTGAGCTACTTTGTCCTTCTTTATTGCTTATAAATTTGTGTCTCTTTCCGGTATGTTGTATTCCACAGTAATTTCCATATTCTGCATTTCTTCCAAGTTTGAAGGATCTCTTTATTTTATCTGGAATTCCATTTCTGCGTCAAAAGCATTTGGGCATTGCAAGAGGGCCCACCCTTGGGTTGGCTTTATCTTAGCATATATTGAATTGTATACTTTATTAAACCTGGCTGAAAAGTGTTGTATTGTCTCCCTTGGATGTATTTTCAAATTATTGTATTCCGTTATGATGAGAAAAAAAATTCCCATGACTGCCCACTTATCTAGGAAAACTTGAGTGAATTTATGAAAATTGATAATGCTTGCAGCTGGAAGGTCTTTAAACCAACTCTTAATTTTTCCATGTAATGATAAGGAAAACATTCTAATATGCACATCATCTTCTACTACTTCAAATAGGTCAAGTAAATCCTCAATATTTTGAATATGTTGTTTAATAGTGATCTTTGCATTTTCTCCATCGAAATATGGCAGCTTATTTGCAAGTTTTGCAAGGAGGGGATGGAGGATAAGAGGAAAAACTAGAGGCTTATATTTTTTTATGCAACAAGAGACTTATGACTGTTTGAGGTTTCAGCAAGAGTAAGAGAATCAACGTGAGGCTCATGTTTCACTAGGTCTTTCACAGGTGAATCTGGGATTGGCACAGGTGTATAAGTCTGCAAATGGTCTGCAATTTGAGGCTCAACTTCTTTAGGCTTGAGATCTTTACAATAATCAATGTGAGTCTCATTAGTGTGTTCTTGACCAGGTTTTAAGTAGGAAATTATTATAAAAACAATAATTTCTTCAATCCAACCTAGGCTTGAGTGCTCTTTCTTTCTAGGATGACTAGTCATGTTTCAGGGTCTTCCTTCAGTGGAGTCTTTAGGTCTTTCTATAGTTGTGGAGTCACCAGGTGGATGATTTCATCTTTGATGTCCACCATCAGCAATATTAGGTTTGATTTACTCATTCCTAGGGGAGTTTGTGAGGACTAGTGGGGTCAACAGGGCTACTGAAGACCAGTGGAGTCACCAGGTGGAGGTTGCTTACTGTTTTGAATATGTACTTGTTTTCCACCATCAATAACTAAATGCCAATATAAGGATGTTTGTAGGTTTTCTGAGATCTAAGGAATACTTAGTTTGTCACTAACTCAGAAGGTCCCACCGTGATCGCCAAAATGTTAGTGTGGCGATGAGGTGGAAGATTCACTGGATTTTATACGTCAAACTGAGGGTCTAAAGGGTATTCAGAGCTATTCATGAAAATATATACTCAGAAGGTCCCAATGTGATTGCCAGAATGTTAGTGTGGAGATGAGGTGGTGATAAATCAATAGATAATGTGTAGGAAGGGTTTTTGAAGTCCCAAGGAATACTTAGATTGTCACTATCTCAGAAGGTCCCACCGTGATCACCAGAATGTCAGGGTCCCATGATCTGGCAGATTGGTAGACCAAATGATAGGATAACATGGAACCAGTCTTTGGAGTCCTAGGACCTAGCCTTCCTGGACTCAGAGAGGGATCTCTCTATTGGGTGCAAAGGACGTGTTCTTTTTGCTTTAGGGTTTTGATTTTAGGCTAGTTATTAAGTGTAGGGTTTGTTGATTGTTTTGGTTGGGTAAGATGGTCAAGTAGAATAGGTGGAGTGAGCGTCTATCAAATCCATTGGGCTATGGAGTCAATGAAATTCATGAGTGTCTCAATGATGAATCAGAGTGTGTTGCAGGGCCAATCTAGCAAGGTGAATGGATCCTTAAGGTAAAGTGTGAGGTGTAGTGAACATCAAGTTTGGGAAAAACTAGGAGGTTTTAAATAAATATAGTTAAAAGCTACAACTCATGAGGTAGGGAAACCCATTAAGCTCAATGAACAATACTTAAACTAATAAATATCCAAGATAAACATTCCAGTGAAACATAGAAAGCATTAGAGATTCTAACTTTAGTAAATTCACCTTCAGAGTTTGGGAAAACATATAAGATAACACAATTAACTCAATATATGAAGAGGGAACTCCTAAACATCATAAATCATGCTATAAAGAACTTTGAAATAAGTTGATAAGCATGGACAAAGGGCAATATTGAACGAGACCTCTTTGACTTAACTTAGCAAAAAATATTCCAAAGAGAGGTTTCAAGACAGAGTTTGGAAAGCTTCAAATAAGCAGGGCATATTGTGAATCATACTTGTAAACTAGCATACTAACCATACATGAAACAAAAAAATTTTAGGTGGACCTAAGGAAAAATCAAGAATTCCTTAAGATGACCAAATAGAGGAAAACATCAAGGCTATAACAAACAGGAGGACTGAGGTGACTCAAAGAGCATGTCTCAACCTATACTTTTCCGATTTATAGCATATAGAAGGATGAAACATGATGAAAGACAAGAAAATATAAACAAATTAAGAACATATCACCATTCACCAAGCTAAGGAATCGTGCAAACAAGCTTCTTCATCATCAACCCAAGCAAGCCATTCATCAACTTCACAAAACTAATTTCTTCTCCAAGCTCATAGAAACCATGTTTTTCTCTCCAAGTTCATCAAAAGCCAAAAAAAAACATAGGGGCCTCATTCTCTATTTATAGAGCAAAGGAGGACTAAAACCCTAAATATGGTGGGAAAATGTCAAATTCAACCATAAATGTCATTTATGGCCAAGAGACCATGCAAGGCCCAAGGCACATAATATCCTAAGAAATAAATGCCAAAATAATTATTTGCACCTAATCCTAGATTAATTTGCCTTAACAAACTCAAAAATATATATTTCTAATAAATGAGTGTGTTTTTTTTACTTTTGGTCCAAAACACACTAGACAATCTCTGTGCGCGGCGCCACTTCAGCAGAAAATAGGGTCTTTTGTGGCTGAGTTGTGGACCCTTTCCTGATGCCAGATTTGGCTCTGCGATGGCTCGTTGGAAAGCCTGATGAGTCTAATTTCCATAAATTCTTGAGTTGTACTTATTTAGTGCCATTTAATTTTCCAAAACCCAATTCTCCCAACACTGTTCTGTGCGTAACACCTAGTCTAAAAATTATGCAGAAAGGTCAAAATTTTGGTGTTTTTTGACCTTTTGGGGGGTCAAAATTGCTCCAAATGATCTCAAATTTTGTAATAAGACTTCTCGTGATGTGAGGAATCCAAAATTTTAATTTTTCAAACTTATTATGCACCTAATGTGTGCATACCACCTAGGATGTTGCACCGAGAGGCCTCAAAATTTCAAAAAGATTTTTTTTTTTTTTCATTTTGGCTCAAAATTGGTGGAGAGGTCCCTCAAGAGGTCTTGGACACTTGTTGAGAAGCTTCAGCCAAAAATCCAAGGATATCATTCTATTTTACCCTTTTTAGGTTTTTCAGCTCTATGAGGGCCTTCTTCAGTTTGGCACAAGCAAGCATGTTTTTCTTTGCATAGTACTTGGTCATTTTCTTCTAAAGAGCAAGGTATATTTTCACCTTCTTGAAATGATTGTGCTCATCTTTGTAATACTGAATGACACCTTGTGCCATCTCAAAATCTCTTTCCCACTCCCTAAGTTGTACATCTTTTGTTAAGAGGAGAAATTTGGTAGCCATCTCTTTGTCCTCATTGTCACTATCTAGATCAATGAACTAAGGTTCTTGAGAAGTTTTCTTGATTCTCTTACTTCTCCTCATCTTTAAATACTACTCAATCCTTTCCATATTTTCCTTGCCCTTGTCTAATGGCTTGCTAGCTAGAGAAGAGATGACCCTTTTCCTTTTTGAGACAGCAAACACATCTTTTTTTCCTTTGTGGTATGTGCATGTGAGAGGAGTGATATGCTAGTTTTGACAGTGTTTCCATCATTTTTATGACCGTTGGTGTTGTCACAAGCTCTTTCATCTTTTCCATGGCTTCCATGAGTCACCTCATGCCCCATTGGGTCACTGCTTTCTTGACCTTCAACATCACTATCATCCTCATTTTCCTCATTGTCTTCTATACTTCCATATTGGCCTTCAAATCGATCATTATCTTCTTCACTTGCCTCACTTTGGTTCTGTCCTTCATTAATTTCCTCTTCTTTATTGCTCCTTGCACTGTCACTTTGATTCTCTTTGTCATTTAGAGACTAATTACTGTCATGACAGTCATGACTATTTCCTTGGCTACCTTGCTCATCAATGACTGTTTTATCTGTGTTATTGCCTTGTTCACTTCCTACCTCTTCAAAATATGTTTCAGCCTCATTATCTACTTTTTCTTGGTCTTCTATTTCCTCATCATATCCCTTTGTTTCTTCAGGTTCATCATCTTCATTTATATTATCAATGTTTGCACTAAGACTAGGCTCACTATCATGCTCATGTACATTATTCTCTTGGTTGTCCTGTACACTTTCTTGCTAACTGCCATATTCATCATTTTCTTCATTATCCTCTTGGTCTTCATCTTTCTCATTAGCACCACCCTTTTCTATACTTGGGAGTGATTCATTGGTATCACTACCATCATTGTCTCCCTCATAGTGCTCACTGTTTTCCTGTTCTTGACTGCCATGTTCATCTTCCTCCTTATTGCCATCATCATCCTGCTGCTCTTCTTTATTAAACTCTGTGTCTGACTCAATGTCTTCATCATTTCCATCATCATATTCGTGTTCATCAGTGCTACTACCATAATATTCATTTGATGCATTAGGAGAAGAAGTAGGAGGTAAGTTTCCTTGTGGAGAATGCATAGGTGGAGGTAAGTGAGTGTGAAGTGGAAGGCAAATTTTGCTGAATGAAGGCTTGGGGATTTGAAAATATATCATGTGAGATGAAAACTTCCCAAGGAATTCCATGCTATTCTAGCTGGTGCAAAAAAATCATATTAATCAAGAAGTGGTTAAAAAGGCTTTACATTTGATGGGCATAACTCCTTTTCTTGACCAATGAAGCCATCTTGTCAATGCTCTGGTAGAGACAGTATGGTAGGTTTAAAAATTTAACCCTGGTGAAGTGCATTAATAGCCTTATGTGATATGAATAAACCCTGGAGTACCTCCCCTCACAAGTGAAGTGCTTGATGATTTGCCTCATCAATAGGAAATATCACTCTAGCATGTGGGAGAAGGGGAAAACAACCTTGCAGTCTTGTTGAAAACTAGGTTTGAGGAAGGGCTCATAGTAGCTTAAGGCCAATTTCTTCTGCTTGAACCATCTCTCGCCAATATCTGGTATTCCTATGGCTTTAGCAATGGATTCAGATGAGAGTTCAAAGTTTACTCTTGCTAGGTTGACTTAGTGGTTTTGTAGCCTGAGAGTAAACAACCTAGTCAAAACTGAGTGGTTTTGGACCTGCTTAACATTCTCACAAAACTGATAGCACCAAACATCTTGGAAACATGTAAGGATCATGGGAGAGGAGGTGATTTGAATTGTATCCAAGGGCCCAAACCTGTTAGTCCTTCCTCCATTGTGTTTTGGCTTGATAGGCCTTTGGCCTTCATCACTGTTGGTACTGATCTCTTCCTCAGACATGGTGACTGATTTAGAACAAAATGATTTTTATCTTGGTGAGAGAATTTAGTTCTAGGGAGGACAAATGAGTGATGTGAGGGCATATTTTTAGCAAATGGGGGAAAAATGAAGTAATCAAGGAATGCTTTCAGATTTTAGGAGGAGGCTTGTCTTGAAATGAGTGTCTTTATGCTCATGATCACTCTCAAAATGGTAATTCTTTCCCTAGAAGGTCAAATGTTTGATTGGCATGAATATTAGGGTTTTTAGTCAACTTAGGTTATAGTCACTCTCTTTGATTATGAATGAAAAATATTATTTGGAGGGCAAGAAAGTGACCACCAACCTTGCTTAACTCATGCAGGAACCTCTGGCCATCTTGAGGAGGAGAAATTTTGAGTTTGAGAAAAATTCTGGCAAATTTAGCCAAGTATTCTCTGTGCGCAGTGCCACCCGACAGGCCGTTCCTGTGGGGCCTTCCCTTTGTGTAGTGCCGGGTCAGGTCAGACGTTTGGCCAGTCTGTGCATAGCACTGGAGGGTTTGCGGGCGAGTTGGGACGATCCTAGGCCGATGCATAGTGTTGGCTCTCCGGTGCGTAGCGTATTTTATTTTAACACTGCAGCTGCCTCCTCTCTACGCAGCGCCGATGGCTCTGTGCGTAACGCCTCCGTTGGTGCGTAGCACCTGAAACTTTCACCAATTTTGCAGAAAAACCCCAGAAATGTTTTCAATGGCTCTCCTCTTCACCTTCAAAGAAACAAATGAGTTGGGGGAGAGGTAAAAGAGACCTTTATATTCATAATTTAAAACCCACTTTCTAAAGTTGGTTTTCCCTTTTTTCTTTTCCACTGACTTTTTGGTTTTCTTGTCCTGTAGGTGGCAGAACCATAAGAAAAAATGATTTTTTCTTTGCTGGATCATCTTGATGCTCCCTTTAAATTTGAAAAAATATTCAAACAAGCTCAAATTGTGCCCTTGACCCATACTTGTAAACATGAACCTTTTCTTGAAAAGAAAAGGTCATTTTAACACAGTTTTGAGGAAACAGGCAGATAGTGACATTAGTGCTCTGTTTTGAAGGTTTTATTCACTATGTCCCTTTCATGAATTTCAAGGCTTGTAAACAACAAACTTGTGATCATTTTGATGCTTTCACCTTGGAGTTTTCAGCCCTGCATTTCTTATGCCTTTGATTGCTTGGTGGATAGACTAAAAAGAATAATTTTTCCCTTCCTCTAACTATCATTGTGTCATGTTTTTTACTGTGAATCAGTGGAGACCTTTTGGTGTAAAAACCCTATCAGTTTCCATCAACAAATTCTTTAGTTTTCATATGTGCCACATTGTGAGATATTTTTAGGCTTGTTTGACCTTATCAATTTTCTTGTAGGTAACCATTTTGACAGTCCTGTAGAAGTTTCATTCATGGCTAGCTATCTTTTGCAGAATATACTTTGATAAGGAAACCATTGTTGGAGGCTTTACTGCTTTGCTTTAGACCAATGATATATTTTTTCCTCAGACCACTTTGACAATGATATATCTCGGGTGAGAGAGGTGAGCAATTTAAACCATTTTTGTGTCTTCCCCTTGGCCACTTCTGTTTTTGCAGGTGCCTATACAACCTTTTCCTTTGCTCACTGTCCTTTTGGAGTTTGACACCTCTTTTCTTCAACAATGAACCTATGCTTATCATAATTACCTTCTAGGGCAATTTTACCTCATGCTTGCTTTCGTTTTGATCCTTTTTGAGAGTTCTTTGTACTAATACGCTTTGAATTCCATCTACTGTTATGAAGGAGGCTTTATCATCATCATTTGACCTATTTGGCATTCTTCCCAAACTCCTAGGTTTTAGGGCTGTTAGAAAAAGTAAGTAGTGTTGTCGTCTAATTTCTCTAAAACCTTTTAAAACTCACTTATCATTTCTAAATAATCTTCAATGTGCACTGGATGAAGTTGAAGGTGACCTTCTGTCTTTGTATTTCTTTTACTAATTCACTTTTTTGGCCAAATCAGTCACAAAAACCCTGATTGTCCAAAACATATGTCTATTGCTTTCTGTTTTTGAAGTAATGTGAGCAAGGGCAGTTGTCCCTTGCAGAATTTGTGCACTAGGCCAAGGAGGCCTTTGCTTTAAATGACCTTTTTGATCAGTTTTGGACAAATTCATTTGTCCCTTTTCTTCTTTGAAAACAGTATCTTTACACAGGAAAAACGAGATGTTAAGATACCAAAGCCACCCTATGACTTATGAAACCCTAGGTGACCTAGTGGAAGGTTCCTTGGACTTCACTTTGGACTAAAAACTTATATTTTGGGGCCATCAAGTGTAAAACAAAGTTTATGATAAACAGATGTATTGAAGATCCAAAATCCAATGTACTTGATTTATCTGAAGATCCTATAGAGACAGTGTTGAGACTATCAATGCTTAGGTTATTTTTGGGAGACACAAAAGAGCTGTTTGATTGGTGGCCTTAGGTAGTAGTGGGGGGGTTTAAGAAAAAAAAAATAGAGGGTTTGGGCCAAAGGTGACAAAATATGGACAAAGGAGTGACATGAGCCCCTAATCGGTTTTCTGGGACTGTTAAGCAGAGATTCACCTGATGAAATGATGAAATAGTGAAAAAATTATCTTAAGGATAATGAAGGTAGTGGTATTTCTAGAACTCACAATGTTCATGAACTTTGTTTCTAGAAATCTAGAACCGATACTTAGTCATCTTCAGATAGTGAAAATTATGGATCGCTAACAGATGGAAAGGATCTGCCATCTTTGTGAGAATATGAACATCGAGGATGAAAATCACTTCCTCTTAGAGTACCCCGCATACAACCACATTAGAGCTCAATTTCATAATATTTGTTGCAATACTGACCTTCCTAGCCTTTTAAGATGTCAAAATTATAGTGAGCTCGGGAGGCTTCTCTCCAAGATTTTTAAGCATAGGAATAAAATCTTAAATCAAACTAAATAACTCTTCTTTAGGTCTGATAGACCAAATATTGGTTTCAGTGGACGTTAACCATCATCATCATCATCATCACCAAAAATATCATTATATAAATAAAACCTATATTGAATAAACCTTTTACAATGGAACCATTATCAATTCTATATATTGAAAAACAATATTGTTTTCCAAAAAGTGACTAAAATTATATCCAAATTTTGAATGTAATATAATGAAGTGAGCATTCTTGGGCACATTTCAATATGTTAATGTGATTGAAGCAATTTGAAGAAAGAATAAGATTTACTTTAGCTAAAATAAAAATAAAAAATATTATTTTCGGAATCGAGTTTTTTTTTTAATGTTTTTATTTAATAAAATTTCACTAATTTCATATTTTTAATTTTTTTAAATAAAAATATTTTACATTAAAAATTATTAAAATTTTCAAAAATTTATATAGTTTTTTTTTTAATTTGAATAATTTTATAAAAGTGTTATTTAATATTTTCTGAAATAAATTTGAATAATTTTATAAAAATGCTATTTAATATTTTATGAAGTATTTTAAGAATTAATAAAATTCATTAAAAGTTTTACATTTTAAAATAAGTATGGATCTTTAACATTTTGTTTGGGGTGAAATTGAAGTTTCTAAAGTGTATAGAGGAAATTTGCTTTGTTAACTGGGTGAAATTGAAGTTTATAAAGTGTATAGAAGAACTTGTCTTTGTTAACTAATATATTATCACTCATTAGTTCATAATGAGGATTTTAAAATTGTGGAAAAAAAAATGTCAAATATAATGTAGGTATTGAAGTAGGAATATAGGGTATGAAAGGGTTTATAGGTATTAATGGGTATAGAAGAGTATCTAATAAAAATATGGGATTTTTTTTATTTAGAGGATAATTCAACAAAAGAATTTAAAGGGTATTTCTCAATATCTCATGAAATTAGAGTTGTTCTTTAATATTCCATGAACATACTTGTTGTGCCATAGATTTATTGAGTGAAGATACAATGAAAGTGAAAAATCTAGTTTTAAGTGTGCCAAAATAAAATTCCAAAATAAAATTTAAAAAATAGAAATTTAAATTCCAAATATGTAAAATTAATTTTAGAAAATGTAAATATTAAATAAACTAAAATTATAAAAAATAAATATTTAATGATATTTATAATTGAAAAAAACTAAAACTATATTAAATAATATAATTAATAATTTTGTATAATATTTTGTATTTATCACAATTAAGTATTTTCAAACAAACAAAAAATAATAATGTAAAAAATTCTAAATATTGATTTGTAATTTAAATTTATAAAAAATCTAATATATATAAATGTTATATATTTGTTAGTTTTTATTCTATCAATGAATGGAACACTAATAATCATAATATCAATTATGAATTTGTGGGCAATATTAAATAGTTTGTGTGAAAATTTTGAAATACCATATCTAATAATATTTATTGTACAAACACAAGTATTGTTGAATATTCCAAATAAATTAATCTATGTGATCATGAAAATATTTATATAATTACAAAAACTTATAACTATGAAAATATGAATGACGAGTATATGTACATGAGTGTACAAATTTTCCAATGATATAAATTAAATGTGATTGAAAATTGAGTATAAAATTTAGGTTTGTAAAGTGAAAAATCGAATTTTAAATGTCTCGATATCAATTTTTGAAATTGCAAAAATTAGTTTTGATGGCACCAATATTGGATTCCAAAATTGAAAAATTTAATTACCCCTAATAATAATGCATGATCAACAAATTGAGCATGATTTATATTTTTCATACTAGGACCAAAGCGGATACTTGGAAGTATTTCTCTTTGTAATTGAAGTTGTAACCTTATGCTCAAGGAATCTGCCTTTATGATGAATATAAATGGGGAGAGAGGGCATCCTTGTCACAAGCATCTTGAGGCTTTAAAATACCCCACAGGTCTCCTTTTGATCAAAGGAGAGATCCAAAGGATTTAAATGCAAGCTTCTACCCCCTCCAACACATGTTCTTCAAACCAAATTTTTTTCATCACTTCAAAGAGAAACTTATATCAAACTCAATCAAAAGCATTAGCCATGTCAAGTTTAATAAGAAACCATTTTTTACCTTGATCTTTACCTGAAAGGATCAGTTCTTGGACAAGGACTATGTTATCCACAATTTGTATGTTACCCACAAATCCTCCTTGGTTTTTTAATATCAACTTTGATAAGAGAGGCTTGATCCATACTGTTATAATTTTAGGAATCATCTTGTAGGAAATATTAGAAAGGGAGATAGGTCTAAAACGAGAGGAAGAGGAAGGGTTGAACTCTTTTGAGACTAAATCGAGAAAGTATGAGTTGCTCCACCCTTTATTGTACTTATGTTTTGATGGAATCTTCTATCATTCTGGAAAGGTAAAATTTAATCATATTTGAACATTGGTGATAAAACTGTGCTAAGAAGCCATATAGACTTGGAGCTTTATCTAGGCTGAAAGAAAGTAATAACTTCCATAACTCCTCTTCCATAATAGGGCATAAAAAAGTGTCATTATCCTCGTTGAAAACTAGATGAGGAATATTTTCCAACATATCATACCCAATGTTGTTCTTATGGCTACGTGTTTCTTCATAGAGAGAAAAAAAGTGATGAATAAACTCATCTTTGATCCGTGGGAAATATGAAATTAGTTTCCCATCCACATGGATAGAATTTATATTATTTTTCTAGGTTCCCATTTGTCCCGATAATGGTTTTTTTTGTATTTTTATCTCTTTATTGAAGCCATAAGCTATGGGATTTTATTCACCATTCTTCCTCTTCTTCTCTAAGAGCCTTCTGATATTTATTAAAAGTTATTTTTTCCTCCTCTAGGAGATCCTTGGAAATGGGGAGTTGCTCCATTTGTTATTGCATTGCCTCTAACTAATTTTTATGGATAAGAACTTGAATTTTTAGATGTGAAGCATTTTTCTTGGTGCATTGTTTTAAAACCACTTTTATGTCTTTAATTTTCTGATCCCAAATAAACAATGGAGAAAATTTTATGCATTTCCCCAACTTATTGAACAACTTCCAAAAATTTAGGCTTTTGAAGACATAGTGCATGAAATTTGAGAGGTAAAGGGCCATAGTCCATTACAGGTTGAATTTATAAATAAATAGGATGATGATCGGAACCACTCCCACACAATATTTTAGAGGAAACTAGCGTTTTTTTTATGTATGAGAGAACTAGCTACAAGAAAGTGATTAATCATGCAGCTATGTGACCCGGGTCTATCCTTTTATTACTCCACATATATTTATTTTCCTGAGGCTTGATATCTATCAAACTAAATTTATTGATAAGTTCTTCCATCTACTCTTGAAAATGGTCTCTAACCAAGGATCCTCCTTTCTTTTTCCATAGATGAAGAGTAGTGTTAAGGTCACCTCCCAAAATAAAGTCTTGGATCGAATTTGAGCCATCAACATTTGTAGGAAAGACCAAATTTCCATTTTTTCTTGATAATGGATTGACTTATAATTATTGAAGAAAAACATATGTTTTGAGAATATAAATTTAAAATTCGAACCACAAGCTAATGAATGGTGGATTGACAGGAGAGAAAGTGAAAGTGAATAGAAAACCACATGGTGCACAAACCTCTTAAGGCTCCGTGAGAATTTATTGCCCGAAGTTCTCATCCTTTCCATAAACTTGAACATTTTCATAGAACATCTTTCTCCCCCAACTTAATCTCCTCGAGAAGGAGAAATAGGGGTTTTTCTTTTTTAATTAGTGTTGGGTCACTAATTTTTCATCATCCTCAGTGTCTTTGTCATTATTTAAGCCCTTACTTCCAACCATCCATTGCACCATTTCACTCACTTGCCACCATTTTTACCATAATTATTCAAGATGTGTCTCTATATGTCTAAGTGGTTAATTAACATCGTTTTCCTTTATTTTTAGTGAATTATGAAGAACTTTTCTTGGTTTTACTAATGATAGTTTTTCCAATGCAAGATTTTACAGATTAGCCAAGTTTCTGCAATTGTCTCCATGGTGGAGGTAGTAGCACCACTCTAGAAGGAAATGCAGCACATGGAAATTGTTTTTCAAGGTTCCAATATGGATTTATATTGGGAAAATTCCACCCAACTCGCTCATGTGGACCTCCAACATCAAATCAAGGGAAAACGAAGTATTTTTGACCAGTCAAATTCAAATGTATTTTATGAGAAAAGGAAAGAAAATTTCGGAAACCGAAAACATGGGTTTTGTTCATCATGGGCCCAATTAACTCAACATATAGTTTTCTAAAATTCGTTACCATTTGAGATATTTTATAAGTTCTATGGAACCTTATTTTGCAGAATACGTGGATATACAATTTTTCAAATTGTCATTTAATGCAAAATCAACAAATAAGCCAGCATGAGCTGTTCTTTAGCAAATTCGTGGCAATAATATGCTCATAAAAATATCTAGACTCATCTTCTATCCTAAAATCCTTCAAAAAATATTTGATTTTATTCTCAAATTGATTTGTTGAGATCTCATGGCCAGAATTCATGCAATGAAATTTTGAGTTTCTAGTTGCTTCAGAGATCTATAAAATGACTGAAATCTATTTGATGAATGAGATCATTGTTTGAAAAACTATGTTTTTTTTTCATTCAATTGTTGTGTGTGGTAACGATGTGTATTTAGTTTTGGAGAGGATATGTGCTATTGCCGACATCTTGTAGGAGGCCCCCCTTGAGTTGTAAGGTTTTCATTAACTGTAGATATCATTTCAATTCTCTATTTTGCTGTAACATTTCCTTATTTTTTTTTAATATTTGATTTTTATTTTCTAATGATTTTTTTTACAGTAGGATTGTCTAATTTTTTTGTTGTAGGAAGAGTGAGTGAAGTCGATACCTCTTATGCACATGAAAGTAGTTTGATAGAGTGTGGATTGATGTAGATTTGTATTATGGATTGAGTGAAGAATATTTCAATTTCAAATTGGTGTGATTATAGAATTAGTTTATTCTTGAAGTGATTTAATTTTAATGTCATTTTCCATAAGCAAGTGTGATAATCTCCTTTCCGCAAGTGTGAACTTTCTTTCAAACAAGTGTGATCTCTTCTTTGAAAGTGTGATATTTGTTTTAAGCAAACGTGATTTTATTCTTTTGATAAAGTATAGTGATTTTGGTTTGCAACGAATTCCTTTCAAGAAAGTGTGAACATTTTCATTTTAAGAGTGACATAATAAGGAATTCTAGCACATACAATGCACATACACTTTATTAGTATACTAGCCCTGGTTGAAAATTTATGTAAGTAATTTAACATAAATTGAATTACCAAAAATTTTGGCGTCGTTGTTAGGGAAGTGTATATAGGAGTCTTTTACTTTTCATTAAAAAAAAAAAATTCACCTACCACCTCCACTATATCACGTTGTGTTATAAGAGCCACACATCCACATCATGAATTCCTAGTTTTGCAGGTAGAATAAGAGATGACAAAGGAGGTTGAAGAAATGGATGGAGATGCTGACAATGAGGACGATACTTTTGGATTTCCCATTCAAGAGACTAATACCAATGCTCATATGAAGAACACCCCTCCATCCATACTTCCTAACTTCAAAGGTATGAGATCAGAAGACCCAAAAAAGTTTCTTTTTGAATTTGAAATCATTTGTAGATATTATGGCTACTCATTGCACATTCAAAAATTGAATTTTTTTCCTACAAAATTGAAGAATAGAGCTCTTAAATGGTTCATGAATTTAGGAACAAATTCTATAATTACATGGGATGATATGAAAAGAGTATTTTTGGAAAAATATAAAAATTACTGCATACAACATGACCTTAGAAATCAAGTCCTTAATATCAACCAAAAAAAGGATGAAAGTCTCGAAAATTTTGTGGAGAGATTTACTTATAATGCCAAAAGATCTAAATTTCATAATTTAGGATCATACACATTAAAAACTCTTCTTCTAAATGTTATAAGGGATGAATGGATTGATCTTATAAACCTAGTGGGAAAAGGAGATGTCTCTCAATTATCATTTCAACAGATTTTTCAATTGTGCAAGAACATATCAAGAGGAAAAGTAAAGTATGGAAGATCCCCTCAAGATCCAATTATGGAAAGGGTAAGTATGTCGACATTAGGGTTGGTAAGTCAAACTGAAAGTAACAATTTGCTATATATTCTTTGTAATTTAAATGAAAAAATTGATATAGTACGAATGAAAAGCTAAAAAAAATTTGATATTGCTACTTCATGTATATTTTTCCCTAAATGTAGAAAGAAACATGATGTCCATGAATGTCCACTTGATAACATTAAAATTTGTGAAATCTTTGCAGGATCACATACTACTAAATATTTTCCATCATTACCAGGGTTAAAGGAAGTTTACTAGGGATAAAATAAAACATTGGAACAATCTTTTTATGTAGTGCCAAGAAGACCATGGAAGTCTCATAAACCTAGTATGATGAAAGATCTTAATTCTCAATTTCAGGGTTATGAACAATCTCAATTTAATTGGAAAACACCCTTACCTTGGAAACCTTGGACATCTCAATCCTAACCTCAAAAAAAACCTTGGAAACCTTGGTCATCGCAATCCCAACCTCAAAACAAATCTTGGAAACAAGGTTGGCAAGATAATTATAGAGGAAATACACCATATCCTCAATATTTTCCTCATTATACTCAATAACAATATCAATGTTATCCATACCATTCACCTCCACCACAACATCAATTTTCACCCTCTGTTGAACTCAATTCAACCTTTCCCATTACCACCACACAAGCACCCAAAATGTTATGAAACCAGCTCACAAAATAAAATAAAAGACATATCATCGCCTTAGAAATTAGCCTCTTCAAGGGGAAAACCTCCTTTATATTACATAAACAAAAAATTCTTGGATGATTCAAATGAAAAAACCTCCTTTCTATATATAGGAGTCCATGGGGTCACAATATAATCCTAGCCGACCTAACAATAATAATGTAAGTGTACAACAATAACAATAGTGGGCTATTATGGGGCACAATAATAAGAATATGGGAACTACACGGGTACAACAATAACAATAAGGGGGCTACACTAACAATAGTAAGGAACTACACTAGTAATATAAGGCCCTAACATGCCCCTCTCCTTCAAAAAAGTATTGAACTTAACTCTTGAGTAGTTCTAGATGCTTCTGTATAAAATTCTCATCCTCCCATGTGGAATCTTTAGTGGGTAAGTTCTTCCACTTGATGAGATACTTTGAAATTGATCAATTTCGTAGTTGTCGAGTTCTTGTTTCTGTGACTGCTTCATGTTCCAATATGATTTTTCCTCCCTCATCAAGTTCTGGAAATATTGTTTGAACTCAAAGTTGGTCACCTATAACCTTCTTTAAGAATGAAACATGGAAAACTGGGTGCACTAGGGAAGATGCAGGGAGCTCCAATTTGTATGCCATAGTACCCATATTTTGCAGCACCTTGTAAGGAACATAGTAATTTGGAGATAATTTATTATCTGTCTTAGCTTGCTTGAGGGATATTTGTTTTTTGGGTTGTAGCTATAAAAATATCTAGTCACCTACATCAAAAATTCTCTCGTCGCGATGTTGATCTTCCTATTGTTTCATTCGATTCTGTGCCAAATTTAGGTTATCCTTTAAGAGCTGGATAAATTGTTGTTTATGATCGATGTGATCTTCCACTACTCAAACCTTAGAATTTTCTCTTAAATATGATGTTATGGACAACAGATGATATCCATAAACTGCCATAAATGGGGTCATTTTTTTTGCAGTGTGGAAGGAAGTGTTAGCCACCATTCAGCCAGAGGTAACCAATTGACCCATTGTGTTTTTTTATCATATACAAAGAAACAGAGATATCCTTCCAAACATTTTTTCACTATCTCAGTTTTCCCATCGGATTGAGGAGATAGTTGAGTACCCAAATAAGAAAATAATTCCGTCCAAAAATTTCTAGTGAAAATGGGATCTCTATCACTTACAATAATCTTTGTGTTTCCATGTAGCTTTTGAATTGTTTCTATAAGTGCAGTAGAAACTGTACTTGCTTTAAATGGATGAGATAATGGAAAAATTTGTGCATATTTGGTAAGTCTATCAACTACCACCATGATGACACTGTTTCCTTCGGACATAGGTAAAACTATGATAAATCGATTGAAACCTCCTCCCAAAGTGGACTTGGAATAGATAAAGGTTGTAGCATACCTGAGGTCTTAATTGTCTCAACTTTATTTTGCTGGAAAACCAAACATTCTGCCACAAAATTTTGAATATAAGATTTAAGGCCATCCCAAAAAAATTATTTCTTCACCATGTGCTAAGTTTTAAAAAATCTCGAGTGTCCTCCTAAGGGAGAGGTGTGCAATTCAAAAAGAATATTTTGTTTTATTTGGGAATTATTACAAAGATATAAGTGATATTTGTACCATAACAAATCATTTTTCCAACTAAATGTATCAGATGTACTGGGATCTTGCTACAACTTTTGAATGAGTGTCCATAATTCTTCATCATTCTTCCATAATTTCCTCCCTTGCTTTGGTTATCCAATATGGTTGGATAATAGAAATGAAAAAAATAAATGGTTCCACATCCTCATCCTTTATTGAGAGTGCATCTGCAACAACATTTAGCTTCCCTTTTGTAGATTATTTCAAAGTCATAACCCAACATCTTTGTGACCCAATTTTTCTGCTCTTCTGAAGATTCTCTTTGTTCTGAAAAGTATTTAAGACTATCATGATCAATTTTTAACTTGAAGTGTCTTCCCATAAGGTAAGGTCGCCATTTATTTAGTGCATGTAGTATTTCCAACATTTCCTTCTCATAAATAGCTTTTTGTAAATACTTTCCTTTGATTGGATGGTTTTCAAAATAAATGGGTCTTCCTTCTTGATTAAAATAGCACAAATTTCATTTCACGAGGCATCACATTCTACAATAAATGTATTTTTGAAGTCTGGCGTAGCTAATGTTAGCCATCCATAAAAAAATTTCATAACTAATGATGGCTAAAACAAGTCTTCCAGCCTCCCAAAAACAAATTTGGAGAAAATATGTGAGTTCTTGAAGCCTTGATGTGTCTCTTGTCCAAAAGACCCATCTCACTGATGTTTTCACTTAAAAATCCTTCAAAGAAGTCGTGCTGATTAAAAAATAAAACTGCCTTCCAAGCCATAATTCCCACCATTTCTCTATTTCAAAATATTTCCTTCATTTCACCCATTTTTCCCTCATTTTCCCTTCATTATCCTCCATTTCATTGGAAAAACTCCTAAAACCATATAAATCCCCTTTATTTGGTTTTAAACCCCTTTTTCTAACTTATCGAAACCCCTTTTAGGCCTTAAAAACCTTCGTTTTGGCCTTTTCTGCCCATTTTAACATAAGGCCTTAAGCGCCTTTTACTTAAGCCCCTAGCCCCTTTTCACCATAAGACCAAGGCTTGTGACTGTCGGCTATAGGCATTAAGCCCCTTTCGCGCCATCGGACTTCGCTCCTCCCTGTTTTCCATCTGCCTTCTCTATATTTTCACCACCAATGTTCATCCCCCGTCGATAAGATCTTGACCGTTGATCTCCCAGATCAGGCGGTCATCGGTTTCCCTCCTTCCCATCAGCCATCGGATTTTTGGCGATTTCCATTTCCTCATTCCCAAACCCTTTTCTCTGCCGATATTCATCCCCCCACAACACTTCTCCACAATTGATCTCATCACGATCCAACGGCCAGCAGGGTTTCTCCCTGTTCTCCCCCTCCATCCAACATGGTCCCCCCGAAATAAATCCTGACCGTTGAGCTCCTTGATCTAACGGTCCTCACTCCATCACCTCACCAGCCTTCCTCCCGATCTTCTTTTACCAAAGCTTCCCCGCTGATATAATCTGAGCCGTTGCTCTCCTTCATCCAATGATCATCGCTCATCCTTGCTATTTCAACCTGCCGATTAAACATTCCATTAAACGACAAGACAACTGACATCATTTCCAGTCCCACCCGACCGTGCAAGTTTTTCCATCGCGCTCGCTCACAACCATCAATCTAGATTGCCCAGATCGGATGGTCATCATTCCATTTCTTGTTCGTTTCACCGAAACTCCTCCATCGTGCAATTTCTGCGCGAAACACTTGGTTTGAGGGGGACACGCGTCTTCCTCCCAACCGTATCGCATCCAATTCACATAATACCACAAACCACCTCGACCCTACGTGAAAACCACGACTGGTTTTCCGCAAAACTGCTTATCATTAAAATTCCACGTCCATATTTGAATTCAAACCCTAGTTTCTGTGCCCTTCTGCCATGAAACTCCTATGTGCATTATCCTCCTTCCGCATTGCTCTTCGCCCTCCCTGAACCATCTGAAGCATTTATAGCCCCATTCGCAGGTTTTACGTAACCCGTTTGATGTTTAATGACAGGTTTCATGGCGGTTGAAATTTAAAGCCGTCGCACAGCAAGTAAATAGTTACAGAGGCCGAGGGTGATGATCCTCGAAGGCCTGATTGAACATAGAAATGGACCAAAGGGGTTAAATTTCCAAGTTTTAATCAATACGACTGAGTATTGATCATTCGGTCAAACCCTCCAAGTGCATAAGCCACCTATACACCAAACTAAAGAGAAACAGTGAAGATCAAAAGAAATCAAAGATAAAGAAAGGATTAAGCGCATAGTATGAAGATCAAAGGTTTAATCCACAATTTAAAGGATAAGCACAATTAATAAAGTCAACTATGATCCGAGAAGGCCTAATGAGGCCTTAAATCACAATTAAGGCCAAAATCAGTGTTTAAAGTGACAAAATAAGATAGATCAACAAAGGGACCGCTTCAAATGCCATATCGGTGAAGCAATTAATCCCCCAGAAACCCAAAAATGCCACCTTCAAGCTTATTTGCCTCCAAAGCATACAAATTGAATGCACAGTCAGAGATATTTTTACAAAGACAGTTCAGAAGTTATTGCAAGCCTACCAAATAAGCCTAAAAGTCAACAAAAGTGACTAAGTAGCTCAGAAGTTGATAAAACATTCATTTAACAGAGTTCTTTTTCATTTACGACAGAGGCATTTACTCTGTCTTAAATGAAAAAATTAGAACCCTTTCTTTCACTCCACCTCCTCATTCATCTATAAATACTCCATGAGGAGCATATTGTAAAGGGTTGGTTGGTTGGATTATTATTGAGTTGTAAGATAGTTGCTGAAGTTGTTGAAGTGTTGTTGAGTAGTTGAAGAACACTAGGTCCAAGTTTGGTGTAGAGACATAGTTATATACACCTAATGGTGATGTTATATCTCATTGTTTTTGTCTTTCTTTATGTTTTACATGCTGTCCATTTTCTCTGATAAAGAACATAAAATTTAGAGTAGGATTTATTGAAAAGTACCCTATTTCTGTCTGAAAGCTTTATCTTTATTTTTTCTTTTGCTAAGGTGTGTTTAGAGGATTCTCAATTTCCCTCTAGGTTTATCCAGTTTGTTATTTCAGGAATGATTCAATAGAGTATAACCAGTGAAGAAATGTTTGTGAGCCCATGTCTTTCTGTGTACAACTTGAGATATTGTTTTTGAGTGTTCTTTTCGAAGTTTGCTAACTAGAGTTAATCCAAGGAAGTCTATGGTTTTCCCTATCCTCTAGCTAGTATTTAATAGTTTCTTTGAAAGATCCCTTGAGAGTATGTCAAAAGCAGGCTAGAATTCAAAGTTTCTATCTGATCTTAGGCTATTTTCCTTGTTCTCTTATATGTTTTCTCCTTTCTGAAAGTAGTCTTAGGATTACTAGATTGTTTTCTGAAAAGTTTTCTTTAATAAAAGTTTTTCCAAAGAATTCTACGGTTTTCCCTATCCTTTGGCTTGCTTCAAACAGTTAATTTGAAAGGATTTTATTGTTTATTAGAGTTAATATATTCTTAATTGGTTGTTATTTTTTCTTCTTTTACAACAGTTTAATGTTTCATATCACAATTCAATCTAAAATATCCTTTGATATAGATGACTTGCCCTATGGAAACCCTTGAATAATTGTTGTACAATTAAATCCTTTTGTGACTCCATAGCCCAATGGGTTGATACTATTTCTTGACCTATCCTTTTCAGCTGAAACATTCTTAAATCTTCTCTCACCTTCATCCTTCAGTTGACCTCTTCAGTTAATGATATCCATCCCAACCAAAAAAACAAACAAGTTCTTTGAGCTTCATAACTAGCCTAATATCATGAAAAAAGCGTAAATATATATCCTTTGAAAACACTTAAATAGAGATATCCCTCTCTGAATCTAGGAAGTCTAGGTCCTAGGATTCCAAAGTGGTTCTGATGTGGCCCCCTGTAGCGTTTATTCTTGCTAATATTGTAAATCACAGGGAGCCAACAGCTAAGACTAGTGCTTGGCACATTTCCTATTTAACATGTTCAAAGGCCTTAGTTGCTTCAGGAGTCCATGAAAATTCATCTTTCTTCAATAATGTTGTTATAGGTGCTGCTATTCACCCATAATTCTTAAAAAACCTGTGATAATACCCTGTTAACCCAAGATATCCTCGAAACTGCTTTATGGTTGTAGGGACTTTCCATTCCTTAAAGGCTTTAATTTTGTTAGGGTCTAGCTTAACGCCATCCTGTGATACAATATGACCCATATATTCCACCTCTTGTACTCCAAAGACACATTTGGAGGTTTTTGCATATAATTGTTTCTCCTCCAATAGTTTTAGCACCCTGTCAACAGGTTGAACATGATATTTCCAAGACCTCCTTTAGATTAGTATATAATCAAAAAATACTAACAAAAATTTTCTAAGGAAGGTTTGAAAATGGAATTCATCAACCCTTGAAATGTAGAAGGTGCATTGGTAAGGCCAAAAGGCATGAACACAAATTCATAATGACTCTCATGAGTTCGAAATGATTTTTTTACAATGTCTTTAGTCTTCATTCTAATTTGATGATATCCTAAACAAATATCCAACTTGGTGAAATAAATTGCTCCATGTAATTCATCCAATAATTCATCAATCACAGGAATAGGAAATGTATCTTTAATAGTGAGCTTATTGAGCTCCCTATAATCCAGGCACATACGCCATGATCCATCCTTCTTGTGCACCAATAGTAATGGAGCAGAGAGAGAACTTTGAATAGGTTGAATTATACAAGGATGTAGCATTTCTACAATCATACGCTCAATTTCGCTCTTTTGGACATAAGTGTATCTGTAAGGCCTGATGTTTGGAGGAACACTTCCTGGAATAAAATGAATAGGATGATCATGATCACAAATAGGTGGGAGTATTTTGGGAGTTTCAAACACGTTGGAATGATTTTCCCAGACTTTTTGGAGATCTAGAGTAAATGATTTTGATGGTGGAAATTCTAGCTGTGAGCATAATTGTGAAATTACACCTCATTTTTCTTTCTTCAGAAGATTTATCATGGCATTAGAGCTTATTATATTTCCTAGATTCCCCGAAATACCATGTAATTCAACTTCCTTTCCTTCTGAAAAAAATTTCAAGAAAATTTCTTGAAAATTAAAAAGCTACCGTCCCCAAAGATTGTAACCATTATTTTACTCTTAGTAAAACATCAGAACCACCCATTGGAATGGAAAGAATTGGACTATTCAATACATATTCCCCCATGGTTAGCTTGATATTATGCCACTTTACAGAGCAATTTATAGTCCCTCCATTTTCCACCATCACTTGACACTCTGGCATATAGGAAGTAATCCAATTCCTTGGCTACCTTACAATGAATAATATTATGGGTACTACTCGAATCAATAAGAACTATTGCATTTTTCTTGTTGATATGTTATTCTATCTTGAGAATTTGAGGAGTGGTAATTCCTACCAATGAATTATAGGATATGGTCGAATTCATTTCTTCTTCCTCTAGGGTTGGTTCCTGTTGTATATCCTCTTCTTTTGAAGTTTCTTGTTCCTTTTCTTCCTCCTCTTCACAGTCTATGTAAAATAATTTCTTCTTAATACACTTATGACCTTTAGTGTATTTTTTATCACAACTATAGAAAATCCCTTTTGCTCATTTTTCTTCCAATTTTTGTGGTGTAAACATTGTAGGTTGTGGAATTCTAGGAGTAGCAACACTTCCATCTCTAAACTTGAGTGGTAAGCTTCCTTGTCGCCATAATTTTTCTTTACAACCTGAATTCCTTCTCCAATGTATTAGGTTCCCAAAGGAAAACCTCATGTTGGATGTTATCCTTTAGAGTGCCTATGAAGACATCAATCCTATGTTCGTCTGGAATATTATTTACCCTTATATTTAATTTTTGGAAATCCTCAATGTGCTCCATTATTGAACCCTTTTGTTTGAGAGTTATCAATTGGCTAAAGTGGGTTTTTCTCTTTCTACCCTCATAATGTGCTATCATTTCCTCCGTAAAAATTGACCAAGTGACTATTGGTTTACAATAAGAAATCCATTGATACCATACAAATTTATTTTGTTCTAAATATAAAGTTGCAATGCGTACCTTTTGTGTGTTTTGCGTATTATGGAGCTCAAATTATTGCTCCATTTGTAGTATCCAAGTTATCCGATTCTTGCTATCAAACTTCCTCATATATATATTTGGAATATGGTGGGTCTTAAATCCAAAATTAGAGTCTATGAAATCATGATTAACATTTATTTTTTTCCCATCATGAGTTTTCTCTACTACTTTTTCACCATTAGGAAGCTTTTCTTATAGCAGCTTTGCCAAACCTTCCTTCAAACCTTCCATGTCTTTCTTCAAATCTTCCATGTTTCCTTCTATATCATCGATCTTAGCTTCCACTCCATTCTTAAAACCATCCATCTTAGCTTCCATGCCTTTCTTCAACCATCCATTTTAGCTTCCATTTAATTTGTTGTTACTCTTTGCAAGAGAGAAAAGTTTTGCACTTGGTCTTGTAATTTTGATATATCATGTTGCACTTTTTCCTATTAATGAGTCATAGTAGAGACGTATGAGGGATTAATGGGTGTTTAATTATTTTTAGGGGGTATTTTAGAACCCAATACTTATATTTGTGCTTCAATATGCCATTATAATCACTTTAAACATATTTTTCAAACAAGACTTATGCAATTTTAAAAAACAAATACACACATTTTTCTTGCTTTTGAGGAGATCAATATCGAAAATGATGTATCTATGTATTTTTAGATCCCCAAGATTTTATATTTTGTCCTTTAGCAGCCCTATGAATCTTCTTTTCAATGCCACAGGTCTGACTTGATTTGGATTCTTCAAGGCAAAGCTATGCCCAATCTCCCACAATGACCTAATTATGTAGTAGTTCAGTAGAGTGAAATTGTACGGAATGCCATGTGTCATTGTTTCCTCCTTCAACTATGAAGTCTATACACAGGAAACTATAGTCTATTTAATTTCATCTATTTTTTACAGAATTCCAATCTGATGCTCAGAGAGAGAGTTATGACGATTTTCCCAAAGTCACCTCTTTCAGATGAAATTCGGGAGCCTACAAAAACCCTAACTTCCATAGATCATATATCCAAAAATATTGTGAAACAAGATCTACATTTTCCATGAATTTCCTCTGGATTTTGGTGCAAATGTGTTTTTTTCTTTATCTTCTGAACCTTCGTATAAAAAAAGTTATAGAGAAAATTCCACGATGACCTATTTGTAGCAACGAAACCCTATAATCCAAAGCTCTGATACCAAATGTTATGAAACCAACTCACAAAATATAAGAAAATATAGATCAACACCATATAAATCAACCTCTTTGAGAGGTAATCCTCCTTTAACTTACATAAATGAATAAGTTTTGGATGATTCAAATGACAAAATCCCCTTTCTATATATAGGAGTCCATGGGATCACAATATAATCCTAGGCAACCTAACAATAATAATGTAAGGGAACAACAATAAAAATAGTGGGTTATTATGGGGCACAATAATAACAATATTGGGACTACAGGGGTACAACAATAACAATAAGTGGGCTACACTAACAACAATAAGGGACTACACTAGTAATATACAACAATAAAACAAAATATTTATTCTCACTCCACTACCTACACAACCATTTCATGTCCCCAACAATAAAACGTATCAATCCACTTACAATGTTGAAATATTGTAAAATGATCCTAAAAATTCCATTGAAGAACAACAACCATATGAAGAAGATTCAGATAAGGTCTAAGAATCATGGATGCCCGCTGAAGAAGAGAAGTTGTTGGAATCTAAGATTAAAAAGTTTATTGCATGTCTATCACCAGGTTATATGAATGGAGATCACATCTTTGAATACTTGCATGGAATGATAGAAAGAAGCCAAGAAAGACCAAATTACATTGAATATTATTTCAAGACAATCATCAGATCCCAGTACTCAATTCTTCAGTCAATCAAGGTAGTTAGTCTCTCATATACTAGTACATATCAAAGAGTATATTTCAAATCTGCATATGAGTTTATCTATCATCTTGTTACACACATGGTTCCATTGGAAGCATTCATATACTTGAACGAGATATCTTTTTCAAGTAGAGTAGGACATATATAAAAAAAAGAAGTAAAGAGAAAAATAAGTCCTATTGTGAAAACCATCTTGCTGGCGCAATTGGATATGAGTGTTTCTTGAAAACCAGGCAACTCACGAGCAACGTTCACAATAATTTTTGCAATTTCATGATGGTTTCAATCTTTTATTATGGTTTTTAAAATCATTTTTGGTTCTATGCTCGAGTTGGCTGATGTGGGATTCCTTAGGGCCCACCTTCCAATAGATCTTGTCTCATCGACCTCAACACCTTATCTGGGATGAAGATCACATATTATTTTGAGTTCGTTGTAACTTTCATATATCAATGACAAGCCTCCTTGTTGACAACAATGGGAAGACACCAACGTCTCTTGATTTTATAATCTTGTAGTTGACTCGACTTCAACACATTCATTTGTCCTTGTCAAGATTCCCTCATGTACATTGACACTCATTTACATTATCGATGAGTTGTCTCACATTGGTTAATGATTTTCATCATTGATCGGTAATCCAATGATTTCTTCCCATGCTCGACTTTGACAGATTCATGCACATGGTAAGAATTGTACCATGAATTTTGGTTTTGATGAAGACTATGTTTTTATGGAATCAAAAACAAATTTCAGTATTACATTTTATTGGTTTCTTCTAGCAGCATGTTCATCTTGTCTTCATTCAACAACATCATGATGACATCACTGCAACTCTTTTTCATTCATTTCATTTTCAAGAAAAATAATAAAATTGGGCCTATTTCAGTCAATATGCATTATGTTTCATGATTTCTACTTTAGAATGCAGTACAAAATCCAAATCATTATTTCAAACTTGGAGAAAACAACTTTCTGCAAAAATTGACATTTTTTGCAACAACTACAGAAAGTTGCAGTTTCTGCAGCTATTGCTGTAACAACCTATTTTTTCTGTAGCAACTTGTTCTAGAGACAATTTTGGCAAATATTGTAAGATATTGGAGCAGAAATAAAATATTTCAAGCTTTTGGGTTTTCTCATAATATTGTAAATTGAGTAAATTGTGGGAAGAATTCCAAAAAAGTGCATTTTTCCATGACTTTTTAGTGAGTTTTTAAGGCGGATTTTCATTTTTCACCATTGTGGATAGATTAGGCCAGATTTCGGTATTTTTTCACACCAACATCTTCTCTTCATCAAAATGGGATTCCAAAGGCACATGGCAAAAAAAAAGGTAAAAATACACCATTTCCCTTTTGAAGCACTCAAATTAACGTTAAAATGGGTTCCTGGCACATGATTTTGTGCAACATTGGATGGCATGAAAAGTTATTTTCAGAATTTTTAAAAGCCCAAGGTTCAAGAATCTATTTTCTAGTAGAATAGTTTTATGCCAATATCTACAAAATCTACTTCAACATTACAAGTTATTCAAAAGGTAAAATTGAGGTAACAACTTGGATAAGGTTTTTTTTAGTTTATTAAAGATTTAGGAAAATGTGTTGAATAATCATTTCTTCATTAACCATTATTAGTCATCATATCTTTCATTTTTTAAACCACCTCATACTGTCAACCATATTTTCCATCATTGAACTAGATCTCGTGCCAAATATATGATTTGGAGAATATTTGAGAAGTAGCTTGGCAATTGTTTTCCATGATAGGTGCTTTGGAAAATAAAAATAAAAAATATACTTGATCCTTGAGTACTAGACCTCATGAAGATGATTTTAGTCTTTAAACATACAAGCTTACTATGATTTAAATTAAGATGTCAGGAATGCCACTTGGGAAGCTTGGTCTCTAATATTTTTTAGCCAAATCGTTTCATTTTACCCCTTTTTGTTGTCTTGGTCTTTTATTGGAAAAATTTATTTCGTGACACCTCCATTCAAGTTGAAAAAGTTTTATCTACTTCCAAGGTGTTACAAGAAATGTTACCCTAAGGCCCTGGGTTGATAAACCTCACAGAGCAGGGGCATGTCATCACAAGAAGGACTCAAATTACCAACTTCTATGCTTTAAACTAGAAAGTGAGGATTGCAGATCTTACCCGTTTATCCTTCGTTTGTAGTAGATCCTGTAGGTTTCAAACCCCCTGCAACTCCTCATGCTCCAGAACCTGCAAATCAATTAAGAACAAGCCAAAAAACCTAGTTGTATAACATATATGTCTTACATGTTAGCAAAATATCATACATGATCTCATAAAGATAACATGAAATAAACTATTCAAGGTTTTTAAGCATGTATAAGAGGCATATGCCACATGAACATCTGGAACCAGATGATACTTATTTTATTGATAACATGTACAGAAAATAACAGTGGAGAAATCACCTAAGATCTTCCACAGCCTTGAGAAAAACCGTCCTCCGGATTCGTCCAGCCCTAGCCTCACAAAGCTTCTTCCATTAATGGTGCACAAAGGATGTCACATAGAATGAGGGTGATCATCGCAAGGAAACAAGGGTTTCCTAAAAATATGGGAAGTGCAGGAGGCACAGGGGAAATATAAGACGTGATTAGGACTATAATAGGCTATAATATTAATAATTCTCTCTCTTCTCCCTTTAGGCCATTCCCTCAAGGGGTATTTATACTTCCTAAAATTAGTTTTTTTAGTTGGGGATCAATTAGGACACGGGTTGGGGTAGTTAAGTTACAGGAAAAACCGTAAATCCCGCCTCAATAATAGGGAAATTTATATTTTTTAATATTTTAAATAACATACACGGATTAGCTATGGATGGACCTACGTGTGGACATGGAAAAAACTGGACAGAGTCATGTATGGATTTTAAAATACCTTTTTTTTAGAAATGTGACCAAGTCTGAATGGAAGGGCTGCCCAAGGCTAATGCATAAGTCATAAAGTATATAGAGGTGAGAAATGATGTTATAATAGATGCCCCCAAATATATGAGGTTAGAAGGGGTACATGACGGCCAAAATGTATTATGTGCATACAAAGAACCTTGTGAGGACTAGGGAGGACTTCACCAGATTTCAGTCTGCCAGAAACTACTGATAGAAATCAGAAAGATAGCTCATGTCTAAGGCGGGCATACCCATGCTCAGTGAAATAAAAGCATGTCCGCATATGAAGTATGGATCGGATCCAATATGTATACAAGTATAAATGAAATGTAAAGTACATAGTGAATCATCTGATCACTATCCGGAAGTATAAGTCAAAACCATGTCCAAGTATCACATATAAAATACTGATCAATGATGTTGCATAGATATATTATCACTAAATTCACAACTGAATCTCCAAGTACCAAATCATAAATGGTGAAACAAATGGTACAACACGCAACTCGGGCGCCAACATATAATATGTTGTTGTGATGAAAATGCAACATATAAGGGTGGATGGTGTCACTGGAAGAAAACTGAAGGAGATGTCAAAGTGAACCAAAACATGTTGATGAAAACCCGAGGTATTCACTGATCACTATGGCACAATTCTACACAATGGGAATAAATGAGCTGAGGTTGACCATGTCAGAAATCGTTCGATTACCGGTCATTAATGTATACCATGAACAAATCCAAGACAAACCACTGATAATGATAATGAGTGTCAAGGTGCCCCAGTACAATCTAACAAGTGTGAATGAATGAGTTGAAGTCGAACACTTGAGAGAATTTATCAATCAGGAGACATTGATGCATTCTCACTATCGATAATGAAGAGTCTGCCACTGATGATTGCAAAACCTAAGGTACTGACAAAAGGACTCTACATCTTATTCCCAAATAAATGTGTCGGAGTCGATGGGAAAGGATCCACTGGAAGGAAGGCATTAAGGCATCCCACATTAGTCCAGCACGAGTGTAACCCACAGGACAAGATTTGGAAGGAATCAAACGAAGAAAATTGAAGTAACCAACCCAAAGTACATTTCTGACATGCACAAAATGTAGCTAGCGCATGACATAAACCCTCTAAACCAACCAATAATGAAAGCTGAGAAAGAGGCGAGATATCCACTGATAGGGTCAAATGGAAATCAAGGTATTGTACGAATCCTAGGTGTGATAATGTAAGCTGAAGTCGAACATAAGGGAAAAAAATCAGTCAAAGACCCATGATGTTAATCAAATTATGAGCACAAGGTCACCTATCAATGATGTAAATAGGGCCAGGGTACGGCTTTAGGTTTACTTTTAGAGTAATATGTCGAGTCGATAAGAGACAAAGCCGCTGGCAATAATTCAATGGAGACCTTGTCAAACCAGCACAAGAAAAGGACCAAATTGTTGATGTGATAGAACACGATACTAACAAAACTAGGATGGCTGAATAAAAAATGAGTCAAGAGACACCGCAGAAAGGCCGACTCAGGTTAACTTACCTTGAAATAATGCATGACTCATGTTGACTATGGCAACAAATGATAACTTTCTATAAGTTTTTCATGCAGGAGGCATAAACAAACCCTCCATATGAATCGAAGAGATAAACAACCCATGGATTACTAACTCAATAACAAGGTTATGGCTTCTCCTAAGTCTAAAACTAAAACCATACCAAATGGAGAAAAGACTTAGTTTTTTGTGCTTTTTTTAAGGGCGACACAACTAAAATTGTAGATGCCATCAAGTATGGAAGTATTGTCCTGTTCTTGCTCTTTTTCAAATATTTAATTTTTTTTTCTTTTTCATATTTCAAAGCTAGAAAAAAAATAAATTAATGCCTATAGTACAATGGATAAAACTAGTGTTGGTAAACATATGCACTAGTTCCTGGGATAGGAACAATCCTATACTCAATGCAAGGTGGCAAAAACTAGTAAGTGACACTCAAAGTGATGTTCCATCCATGGGTAAAGGTGTCAAGTCACAAAGGCTAAGTGATTGAATAGTTAAATTTTACAGAAAGACATGGTCAAAAGAGGGCTTAAAAATGTGTCCAAATGAATTTGGCTAAAGGCCAAGATAAATAAGTAGTCAATATGCAATGCAGTAATACAACTTGACAAAAAATGGGAGCCTCTAAGGTAAATGGAAAAAATAAAAATAGCGAAGAAGAAAAATGAAGCTTCCATGCATAAGTCATGGTAGGACTAAAGAGAACACCTGAGCCTACATATATTGCAGCATGGGAAACAAATGCTAGTGAGGGACTAACTAGGAAGCCCATGAAAATGATGGCTCTACCACCATGTCATTATTAAAAAGTAGGCGAGTGAAATGGGTTAAATAGTCATGACATGATGGGATCAACCCTATGGCAAGTGATCTAAATGGAGGCTATTATGATAAAGTGCAATGGAAAGTGAATTCCCTAACCTATATGCCAGTTCAGAATCAAATAACTTCCATGATAGTTCAGCGGTCATGGATCCGAAGGAAAATTGGAAATATCTCAAATTCACCAGAATGTACCTAAAAATAAATTTTCCCAACACTTACAAGCCAAAAGGTTAAACAACCTTAATTGAATTCAAAAAATAGACACAAACAAAATTTGTGAAAAAATTTCAAATTTTGGACATAAATAATCATTTTGACTCAAATTTTGGTCATTGTAGAAGTGGAAAAAGAGCTCTGGAGAAAAAAACCCTCTTCTTGCAAACAGAGAAATCGACCATTGAATCACCTCAAATCAGTCATGTAAGCCTCGTACTCATCTCATTTATCAATTTCATTCCTATTTCAAGAAATTTTTTATATTTTTTAACGTAGGAAATACATTTTCTTTGAAACCCTCTACATATACGTGGGTTCGTCATGAGGAACTTGCGTATAGACACAACTGTGTTCGAACGAAGTCACGTATGCATAGAGCAGAATTAAAAAAATTATATCTAATGGGTCAATGGATGAAATTTTCTAGGATGACTATCAGTTGGAGAGAAAGAGAGCACAGTGCAATTGATAATGAAGTGATGGAGGACCAACAATCATTATATATACTTCGGAACTATGGTTTACTCAAATTTTTCAAAATGCCAAATATGAAAACCAATACTCGATTGCTTGAGATGTTGGTCAATAATTTGGAACCAGATGGAGACTATTTTATGATTGATCTGATGCCATTGATAATTGAACTGGAAGACATCTATTTTATCACTAGACTTTCCTGAAGGGGAAACCCAGTTGATTTTGAAGGTAAGCCCACTGGAGGGCTTAATGTATATGACTATGTCCAGGTCTACTGTGTAGATGGAGAAAAGAAGGTGGGGACTCAGATCCAAATCAAAGATGTATAGTATTTGTACATGAAAATCCTTCTCTTCACTATTGGCAGAGTGGAAGGGTTGAGATCCCTTCACCGGGCTTCATGCACTCACATGAGCATGGCAGTGGAGTGCTTGGTCCATATCTATGATTGGTGCACAACCTAATTAGCTAATCTGAAGAAAAAACTAACTTCCATCTGACAGGTAAAGACAAAACACTTTGGATACGACACTATTATGTTGACATTCTTCTTTGAGAGAGTCTCGAGGCTTCAGCCCAAGATCATCTCTACTATCAGCAGCCTAAGGGATCCAAGGATAGCGCGATCGGAATATTTGATGAAGAGACTAGGGGGAAGTGAAGTTCCACGAACCACATGGGATGATGAGTTCTTCTAGTGGTGGGTAGAACATGCCATCTCAGTGGAGGACTATCCCTATGCTGGGATCGATTTTCGAGCAGATCCTGATTTGGTTCTTCCACCCGTAGCAGCATGGGGTGCAATTGGTAAGATTGCACAATGATTTTTTGATTATGTGATTTTTTATTTTATTTTTTCCAAATTATATGCAAAATGATTTTTTTTTTTTTGATAGGACAATATGACTTAAAATTTTTTAATGATCATGATGCATACATGGGACTAGTTAGACCAGAGGGTTACCCAATACATAAGCATCACAGAGGTGAGGTGGATGTTGAAGACCTAGGAAGGACCCTCCATGAAATCTAGAGAAACTTGGAGGGTTTGACTCGCCAAGTACCCATGGAAGCTATAGAGGACCTTCCTGAGCTATCCGAAGGAGGGTGGTTGGAGTACCACGAGACTGGGTGTGGTTATTCCATCGTGTAGCTAATTCTATTTTCTTCTATCAAAACATAAATGTTGGGTAGGGACCTCAGGAGTAGATTTAAATTTGATTGGATGACTGTAATATATTTTTTATAACGGACATGATAGGGCATAAGCCCTAATTTTGTAGGAGATGATGGTCCAAATTTTGTATATTTTGAAAATTCTGATGTATATATATATATATACATAGTGATTTATTTTATGTGATTGTCCCAAATGTACAATGATGAATGTGGCAATCAAGTGCTTGATTAGCTAACGAGTCTGCTAACCAATTATCAGATCGAGGAATATGAATGAATGTAATAAATTGAAATGAACATTGTAAAAAATGTACCCTAAAAAATCATCAATGAAAAAATGGGTCTCTGATAGGTGTTTTTTAATTGTGAAACCACCAGTTGTGAATCCAAGTAAACTACTAACGAATCAACACCAAGAGATATTTCCTCTGAGAGTAGGTTGATCACTGCAGTGTACTATGCCACATTGTTCGAAGCAGCACCAATGCAGACACCTCTTGAAACTAACAACTGACTTGATGGATACTGAATTACCCAAGTCGCGGAAGCTAGGTTCTGGGTATATCTACTAGCACCATCGGCAAAGCCAAAATGACTCATCTCATCCAATAATACTTGCCAAAGCAGATCAAAATCATCAAAGTCACACCAAAAATCGAAAAATAGACATGTAAAAAAATGCAATATATACAACAAAGCAGATACTAGGTCGAAGCCTAGGCATAATACTTCTTCAAACCCATTTCTGGGCTGCGCCAGCTCATTCCCATCAAAATCAACCAAGGAATAAGCTCCCTTTTTTAGTACCTTTTTGACGATAAAGGGGCCATACCACATATATTTGAATTTGCCTGCCCCCATGGCATCCTTCTCTTGGGCATAAACCAAGGTCACCTTCAGAGAAAACCCTAGGCTTGACTGTCTTATCATACTGAACCTTCACCCGTTTCTTATGCGCCTCATTCATCAAAGCTGCATCTCAGAACTTCTCATCAAGATGTTCTAGATGGATAAGGCATTCTTCAACACTAGAAGTGACAGGAAGAAGCTCAACCGACAGCTTAAGTGAAGGAATTTTGTGTTCAATAGGAAATATAGATTCCAACCCATAAACTTGTTGAAATGGAGTGAAACTAGTTGCAGTCTATACAGACATCTCGTATGCCCAAAGTGCAGGTTACAACATGACGTGCCAATTGGATTTGGCTTTATCAATTGTCTTTTGAAGAATATTCTTCAAGGATTTGTTAACGACTTCAACTTTCCCATTGGTTTGAGGATAATAAGGAGATGCTCCTACCGAAAACCCAATTTGAGACCCAATTCAACCATCATACAATTCTGAAAATGACTTCCATGGTCAGTGACAATCTCTTTGGGGATACCAAAGAAATAAATGACTTGATTAAATAGGAAAAGGGTTGTTGTCTCACCATCATTCCCAAAAGTAGGCATAGCCTCAACCCACTTCTTAAAGTAGTCTACAGCTACAATAATTTACTTATGACCCTTAGCCGAAGGCGAGTTACAAGTAGTATAATCAATACCCCACTTTGTGAATGGACCGACAATGATGATAGGAAAGAACAGAGCTGGATGAGAGTGCATCTTCCGGGTATAAAATTGACATGGATGCCACTTTTTGACCACCTCAACACAATGTTTGAAAATCGAGGGCTAAGGTATCTTGCACGCAAGATTTTTTGGGTTGTAGCAAGCCTAGATAAATGACCACCACAAGCTCCTCTGTGGCAATCATTTAGCACAAACTCAGCTTCTTCGATAGTTAAGCAACGTCTAAGGATCAAATCGACCCCATGACGATATAGAGTGTCACCAATAATAAAATAACTTTTAGCTAAGTGATGCAACTTTTGATGTTCATTTTTCAAAAAAGATAAGGGAAACTTCGCAGTCTAGAGATAAACTATGAGATCTCCGTACCAAGGATCTTGTGAAGAATGAAAAAAAATATGTTCATCAGGAAAAGATTCTTCATAAACAATCTATTCTCCACACGGCAACTCAGAAATCAACTCCGCAAATACCAATGACTTCTTGGATTTGGTAGACAAAAATTCAAGATCAAATTCTTGTAAAATGACAATCCATCGATTGTATTTTCCCCCAATCACTTGCCTACTAAGAAAAAATTTAAATGGATTAACTGCTGCCAAAACATAAGTTTTGTGAAGGAGGATATAATGTCTGAGCTTTTGGACAACATGGACAGCTTGCAAACCAAGTTTCTCAATCGGAGAATACCGGAGTTCAAGACCCAACCAAGCCTCGACTTACATATTATACAACATGCTCACAAAGAGAATCATATTCCTGAACCAGAACCATACCTATGGTAGATTCTGCTGCAGCGAGATACAAGAGGAAATCCCTGCTATAATTGCGTGGACTCAGTAATGGAGCAGAGATCAATGCTTTTTTCAAAGAATCGAATGAATGTTGAGAAAATTCATCCCACAAAAATGAAACTCCTTTCTTTAACAACCTCATAAATCCCTTTGTAACCTTGACATAATTCACGATGAATATCCATAAGAAATTTGATTTTCCTTGTAGACTTTGAAGTTGACGGATCGAAGATGGGGGAAGCAACTAAAGTATTTCCTCAACCTTGAAGGGATCTACCTGAATCCCTTTCGTAGACACGATGAATCCCAACAACCGACTAGATATGACAACGAAAATGCACTTATTAGGGTTCAACCTAATTTTATAATACTGACATCATTCAAAAAATTGATGAAGGTGTGAAGGATGATCAATTCTCTTGTGAGAAAAAGCAGCTAAATCATCCAAATACAATTCGATAATATGTTTGATGTCATGGAAGGCATAGGAAATAGCCTGCTGAAAGGTAGCTCCAACATTTTTAAGGCCGAAAGGCATATTATTGTAAGAAAAGGTACTCCAGGGACAAATAAAATCATTCTTATGCTGATCTTCAGGATGGATAATGATCTGATTATATCCCGAGAAATCGTCCATGAAGGAGAAAATCTCATTCCCCACACACTCATCAATGATATGATCTATAAATGGTGTGAGGTAATTATATTTAGGACATTCCTTATTAAAATCCCTGAAATCGATGCAAACTCGGATCATTCCTTGTTTCTTGTCCATAGGAACTAGATTCATAACCCACTCAGTTAATAGAATGGGGTATATGAAACTCTCCTTTACCAGCTTCTCAACCTCGGCTTTGATAGCTACAACCTTCCTAGGGTTGACCTGAAGAAGCTTATACCGAATAGGCTTAGCATTTTTGTATGTCTTGATCTCATGCTGGATAATAGATGGATCTATACCAGGCATTTCCTCATAATACCAAGCAAACACATCCCAGAATTATCGAAAGAGATTGGTGTAAGTCTGAATTTCTTCAGGGGAATATTCAGATCCAATGAAGACATGCTCAACAATGTTGGGATCTCTGGAGATGTTCACTGTTGAAATTTTCAACAAGAAATAGTGAAATTGGCATCCAGAAACAACATCCTTGATCCTAGTGAAAATTAAGCACCTACACTAGGTGCAGCCCACACAGCCTATTTTTAGGTGTAAGTCTAGTTTTAGAACAGATGAGAAAATTCTATTTATATATGAAGTCTATTTATAGATGTTGAGAAAATTCTATTTATAGATGATGTTCTATTTTTAGATGTATGTGCGAAGTCTATTTATAGATCGCATGCCTATTTATAGATGCATGTCGACTATTATCATCCCTTAAGAATAGTTGGAAAATAAACAATAATCTATTCTCAATGAGCACTTGGAAATAGTTAACTGAAGTGGAAAATCAGTTACCTAAGTGAATTTCATGTTGAAGAGGTTGGCTGGTGGGACATGCAAGTGGACTTAGTTGTAACTGAGTGATTCAAAGTTGTAACAAAGTTGGAAGTGTAGTTATGAAAGTTGTAAAGTAGTTTAACTCAGTTAAGTGAGTTAAACTCAGTTGTGCTAGTTGTAACTAAAGGTAAAATAGTGAGAGATTAATCGAATTAATTATTAATTAATTCACAATCAGTGGACTCACATGCAATTGAAGATTTACTACTATTAACTACATGATGCATGTCAGACCCAATTGAGGTGAAGGTGAAAGGGAAAGATTGACTATCAGTTGTGACATTATCAGTTTCACACATGCAACCACATACACATTGGATGTGCCTAATATGATCACAAAGTAAAGGCAGGAAAGAATCAATCATTCAGAGCTTCTTTACCATCAGGTATTGCGGAGTGGAGGAGGTTGTCTGGAGATAGTAAATTGGCTAAGGAACTTGCCAATTTTGGCGTGACAGTGTCAGACAATTGTATATTGTACTGAGAGCTCTTGGAGTAGAGTTTTGTATGATATTGTTCCATGATCCATGATATAATACATAATATAATATAGTGGGGTTTTTAGATTTATGCTTTCCTGATAAAAACATCTGTGTTATGTGTGATTGATCTTTATTCTTGATATTGCAATTGGCGATCGTGTTTTAAATTCCGCAAGAATTTTTGTAGAAGCAATTCTATATTTAACAGTGACATAAAATTGTTAGATCAGGAGAATCTAGACAATACATAATCTCTATTAAATTTCCACATGGTATCAAAGCACATAAAATTGCAATTTTGAAGCAGGAGCTGAGTTTGTTGGTGGAAAGAATTCGAATTTGTAGAAAGTCTTTCTCGGCGCTACAGCTGATTCAAGATCAAAATGGCTTTCAATGCCTTGGAGTTAGAGTATGCACTCGAGGGCAGCTTGAACTACATTTCTTGGAAGGACATGATGGAGGCAGTACTTGAAGACAATGGCTTAAAGGAATTCATTGAAAAAGATGTTCCTAAGCCAGATGCTACAAATCTTGATGCACGGCAAAAGAAAGTGGCAAAGGCGAGGAGGGTTCTATTGGAGGGAGTACGACACCACATTGTCTCAAGCCTCCATGGGAAAGCCACATCATATGCTATGTGGAAGGGTTTGACGGACCTATTGCAAAGCAACAACGACCATAGGAAATTTGCGCTCAAAGATAAACTCAGGAAGATCAAGATGGAAAAGAATAACACTATTCCGGTATACTTAACAAAGTTTTTCCAATGTCGGGATGAGCTTGGGAGTGTAGGAATAAGTGTTTATGATGATTATTTGGTGAGCTTGGCTCTCTTGGGACTTCCTAAGAGTTGGCATAGTTATGAATATTTTGTCAACAGACGCAAATTTTTTTTGGATTGGGAATGACTATGGTCGGATTTGTTGTAGGAGGAGTTCAGGCGAAACACCAGAGATGGCTCTTCATCAAAGCATGATGAAGAGGTTTTTGTTTTCGATTCCAAGGAAAAGAAGGGCAAGGGGAAGAAATTCCATTCTAAATTTGAGGCCGGTGAAGATGGCAAGGAGCACAACATGTCCAAAGTGAAATGTTTTCACTGTCATGAGCATGGACATATTGCCACAAATTGTCCACAAAAGAAGAAGAAAAATATGGTTTTTGGAGCTGCAGCTGGTGAGGCTCTTGCCTCTCAATTTGAGCTTGAATTATTATTTATTGCATGCATGATGTCAAGTGCATTGGGATCAGGGAGGTTCTTGGATAGAAGTGCTTCCTTCCACATGACGGGAGATAAGAAACTTTTCAGTGGCTTGGAGGAGAAAGATCTCCAGATTCAAATTGAGTTGGGTGACGATGGAAAATACAGTGTGATTGGAATTGGTACCATTACCTTTCAGAGGGCGTAAGGTAAACTCTTTCATTTATAATATGTAATGAATGTACCAAGTTTAAAGAAAAATTTAGTCTCAATCGCAATGTTAGAGGATAGAGGCTATGATGTTTTCTTTAGTGAAGGAAAATTTTTCTTGTGACACAAAGAAATAGGGCAAGCCAAGAAGCTTGGGATTCAAGTTAAGAATATCTATAGAATTGATGTAGATGGGATTTCTACAGAGCTTCCTATTATTGGGAAGTGTGATAAAGCCACGCAATTGACCCTTGAGAGGGAACTAGATTTGCATGTAGGTAAGAGTGAACCTCAGGATGTGGAGCAGCCACAAGAAGAGGATCATGGAGTGGGAGAAACCACTCATGCAGAGAAATTTTGATCCATATGGGTAGAGAGAGTGCATACAGCTATACCACCAGGTGAGAGGTGGGGAAACATGCATGAATAATCCCAAGAAGAATTTTTTGGCAAGATTCATTGAGATGATGTGGATCTCATGAATCAAACTTGGCTACGAGGAGCCCATAAAGTAGCAGTAGCAGGATCAATTTCATTGATGCAGTCAAATTTCATGAGGACATGAAATAAAAGTGATAGTGTCGGATACTGGAGCACGAATCAGAGTTGACAACAAGTGCAGAGTGCATGGATGCAGAGGTCAAAAATGCAGTGGATCTAGAATACATGTGCAGTTGGTACCAGCAGAAGTCAAAATACTTTGATGATAGATGCATTATACTGATTCGGTTGCTTGGAGGCTATTTAGTTTCGGAAGTGTTGCATGTGCAAGAAACACTAGAGAAGTGTTGCATACAAGAGTTGCAGGGCAAATGCATGGAGTTGCATGGCATATGAAAGGGTTGCAGAGTGCATGCATGGAGTTACATGTCACATGAAAAGACATTCCTTTCTTGTTGAGAGGGAGTGTTGAAGTTTGGAACAAGAAACAATGAAATTCGCATCCAGAAACAACATCCTTGATCCTAGTGAAAATTAAGCACCTACACTAGGTGGGGCCCACATAGGCCATTTTTAGGTGTAAGTCTATCTTTAGAACAGATGAGAAAATTCTATTTATAGATGTTGAGAAAATTCTATTTATAGATGATGTTCTATTTTTAGATGTATGTGTGAGGTCTATTTATAGATCGCATGTCTATTAGTAGATGCATGTCGACTATTATTATCCCTTAATAATATTTGGACAATAAACAATAATCTATTCTCAATGAGCACTTGCAAATAGTTAATTGAAGTGGAAAATCAGTTAGCTAAGTTAATTTCGAGTTGAAGAGGTTGGTTGGTGGGACATGCAAGTGGACTTATTTGTAACTGAGTGATTCGCAATTGTAACAGAGTTGGAAGTGTAGTTATGAAAGTTGTAAATTAGTTTAACTCAGTTAAGTGAGTTAAGCTCAGTTGTGCTAGTTGTAACTAAATATACACAAGTGAGAGATCAAGAAAATTAATTGTTAATTAATTCACAATCGGTGGCCTCACATGCAACTGAAGTTTTACTACTATTAATTACATGCATGTTAGACCCAATTTAGATGAAGGTGAAAGGGATAGATTGACTATCAGTTGTGACATTATCGGTTGCACACATGAAACCACACACACATTGGATGTTCCTATGAGGATTTTGCAATTAAGGCAGGCAAGAATCAATCATTCAAAGCTTCTTTACCATCAGGGATTGCGTAGTAGAGTAGGCTGTTAGGAGATAGTAAATTGGCTAAGGAACTTGCCAATTTTGGCATGACAGTGTGAGACGATTGTATATTGTACTGAGAGCTCTTGGAGTAGAGTTTTGAATGAGATTTTTTCATGATCCATGATATAATACAAAATATAAGATAGTGGTGTTTTTAGCTTTATGCTTTCCCGGTAAAAACATCTGTGTTATGTGTGATTGAATCTTTCTTCTTGATATTGCAATTGGCGATCGTGTTTTAAATTCTGCAAGAATTTTTGTAGAAGTGACTCTGTATTTAACAGTGGCATGTAATTGTTAGATCAGGAAAATCCAGGAAATACATAATTTGTATTAAATTTCTACATGGTATCAGAGCACAAAAAATTGCAATTTTGAAGCAGGAGATGAATTTGTTGGTGGAAAGAATTCGAATTTTCAAAAAGACTTTCTTGGCACTATAATTGATTCAAGATCGAAATTGATTTCAATGAATTGAGGTTAGAGTATGCACTCAAGGGAAGCTCGAACTACATTTATTGGAAGGACAGGATGGAGGAAGTACTCGAAGACAATGGCTTGAAGGAATTCATTGCAAAATATGTTCCTAAGACAAATGTTGCAGATGTTGAAAATCTTGATGCATGGCGAAAGAAAGTGGCAAAGGTGAGGAGGATTCTGTTGGAGGGAGTACAAGATCACATTGTATCAAGCCTCCATGGGAAAGCCACACCATATGCTATGTGGAAGTCTTTGACGGATATATTCCAAAGCAGTAGCGACCATAGGAAATTGGCGCTCAGAGATAAACTTAGGAAGATCAAGATGGAAAATAATGACACTATTACGCTGTTAGTCATCAGTAATTTTCACTATCCGTAGATGACTAATTAAATCTCACTACCTTCATTATCCTTAGACAAATTTTTTTACTATTGTATCATTTTGAAATTTCATAATCACCTTGTAACTCCTACAAACTCCAAATGACTTCTGCCTCTCATTTCCATCCTTTTTCCTATGCATAATCTCATTACTCTGTTTATCCCTTGCCTATGACTCCGTTGTCCGTCTAGGGTTTGAGGGCTTTTTCTTGGCGTCATGACCTCCATGGTTAAATCATCAACAAGGCTTGTATCCTGATACTCTTACACCTCCTCCTATCCTTAATATACCTTCATAAACACTTCCCATCATTCCTATCCCTAAAACTCATCATTTTTCTACAAAACCTAGCCTATTGCTACAATTTGACACTTTTTGAGACTAGACCTGTGTTTTTCCCTTTCGGACCCTTTCCCCTCACTCAATTCTTGAAATTACACTTTCCCCTACTCTCTAACATCTATCCCTATCCCCCAAAATTTCCCCAAGATTTTATACAACCCTTAACCCCTTCATTCCCCTCCCTCTACAAGGCAGTCCTAAACTCCCCTGTTTTGTCTAAACCAAACCCTAATTTCCTCTTCCAACTAAGCTAGGGTTTGCAATGGAAAAGAGGCATAGGATAAAATGATCCATATGATAGGTCATATCAACAAGCATAAAGCCATACCAACTCATAAACATCATGCCTCCATCATTTTCCAAGAATTCATTCCAAGAATCAAGCCATTTGCCACTCATAGGGCCAGTTTTGCTTCAAACTATGTTTCTGACCAAACAGAAATGAATTTGAAAAACGTGAGAGAGGTGTTTTTCCATCATAGATCCAAGAAGAAAAACCTCCTTTATTTTTTACATAGGTATCATGGTTTGGGAGAAATGTCAAATATACAAGTGTCACAGGATAATAGCTGCACTACTGGAGTGACCTTGGGAAAATCAGGTTGTCTCACAGCTGGAGTATCGAAATGACTTTATTGATGGATCAAAGTACAACTATACTTGAGGTGATTTCCAATTAGCTATCAGGAGCTCAATTTTTAGTTGAGGAAGGCATCCAAAAGTTTTCTGCACCAACACTCTACATTTCTGCACCATCATTCAACATTTTTTTACCAGTCTTGGGAGAATCAACTTTTGATAGGGAAAATCAACTCTAATGAGAGAAAAAATGGTATATTTGGAAATTAAATAGGATAAAATTTCCAACGAGCTATCACAGGCCCAAATACGACATCGGGAAGGCCCCCAAAATGTGGCTGCAATAGGACCTATTTTCTGCCAAAGGTGGCACTGCGCTTATGGACAACACTGTGTGTTTTTAGCCAAGTGTTGGCGTTGCGCTTAGAGACTGGTCCTGCACTCACAGAAATTGGAGCTATGCAAATAAGGTTCTCCACAGTGCATTTTTTCATTGCGCTGCACATATATAGGGTGGCGCTGTGCATATAGCCTGGCACTGCGCTAATGGAAAATTTCCTCCAGACATGCAACAAATTTGCCCAAAGGCTCAAGGACACCCTCAAATTTGCCTCCAAAGACCTGCAAGAAAGTGAAGCTAGTATGTGCCATTTTTTCTCCTCCTCTCAAGTGTTTTTAGTCATTTGGTGGCTATGGAATGACTAAACCCTAGTTTTGCAAGCCCTAGGTCTTCAATGCATAATAAACCTCTGTTTTTGGCCTCCTTGAACAAATTAATTGTCATTTAAGGGAAAGTGAATTAGGGTAGTTACACTTCATGTTCCAAATGAGCCCTATTTAAAATTCAATCCCTCAGCCACATCATCAAATAAACTTTCCTTCCTCATCTCATCCTCCTCCCTCTACTCCTCTATACCCTCCTCAAGCAAACCTCCCTTCCTCCCCTTCTCTTGATGCATCAAATGAAGAAGGAAGTGGCAATGAAGAATCAAATGAAGATAGGGGTAAAGATGATAATGAGCCAAACCCTAATGAGGTTGAGGGTGATAATAATTTGAGCCCACAAAGGGCAGATTACATGGAGACAGAGGATAACAAAGATGAGGAAGAGGCAGATGATGAAGAACAAGCAAGGGACATGGAAATGGACAAAGGTGACAAACAGGGCAGGAAATCAAATTTACAGGCATGCAGACAAATAAATGACACTCATGATGAAGCAAAGGACAACATGGCTACAAGTGAAATAGATGAAAAAAATGCAGAAGGTAATGAGGCAAGTATGAGTGAAGAAGAGAACATTCATGACAGTCATGACAACAGTCATGACAGTCATGAAAATATTGAAGACAGTGATGCCCATAGTGACCATGATGATGAGAAAAGTGAAGAAAATTCTGAAGTTAATCATGACAGTCATAGTGATAGTGAAGGAAGTGGTGAGGGTGATCATAAAATGTAATGTTCCCAATTCGGGACAACTAGCAAGGCATGATTGGAAAATGCATTTTCCAGTAATGGCTAATACAGGAATTGAAACCAGGACCTGGATTCCTTATATCAATGTTTCTAAGAATTAAATCCGAGATATGGCTCTAAATAAATCCTTCTAAGGTGGTTAAATAGGTCTACCACACTTAGATGTCCTCAAAAAGTGCCTGATGAAGGGGTTGGAACAATGTAAGCACAAGAGCTGGAATGACAGCATTATTTCTCAACCATGAGAATATGAATATATGAATAGCCAACAAATTATTTTATAGCAGAAAAAAGAGTACAAGTTCTTGCGGAAACATCCACTCAAGAAAGGCAATGCAAGCCTCAACAAGACATGTACATGAAATACAAGGCCACTGCTATTTTTGCATAAAACCAGGCTAGGAGGATGCAGTTTATAAGAGGTACTGCCCCATATTACATGATAACTAAAATATATGACAATATATGGCTCAAATAAAGTGGGGCAGCAAGGCTCTAACCCATGAAATCAAGAATACAACAATCCTCCAAGGGATTGGCTGAAATATACAAAATGGAAAAAATTTCGGAGTTGCTGGGCAGCAGCTGCAACTCAAATTTGGAACTCAATAGAGAAGGATGAAGATGATAAGAAATATGAAGCATACCTCCTCCAATGGATCTCCATAGTGGAAGGCTGATCCTTACACTTGAGATCTCACCCTCCAATTAGCAATACAAAACCCCACAAAAAATGCACCATGAAAATAACTCAGTTACTGAACCAAAATGTGTTGTATGGGCAAGGGAAAGAGTTGGCCCAATGAAAATATCTGCAATAAGCTCCAATTTATTCCAATATAATCCTCCAAAGGAGAGCAAGACTCTCCCTCTGAAAAACAAGAGATGGAAGAGGTGTTGTGAAGTCTCTACTGCAACACCCTGCAACATAGAATTATGTTGCTGCAGCAATAACGATGTCCTTGAGGAGGATGCTTTGGCCTTGAGACAAGATATGTGGAGAATGAATAACAATCCCTCAAGAGGCCTCTCAAGAAGGATAAGGAATCCTAAACAGGAATTCCTCGGCAATTCTTGCTAAACAACAAAAGAATGCACAATGTCTGAGTAGACATGAAATGAATAATACAAGCATGAATAACAATGGCTGCATTGCCCTCCTTTTAAACACATGAGAGCTTCCTCTCCATGGGTCCCACTCTATTATGGTTTCCTCATTCAAGGAATATTCCCTCCTCTATCTCTGCGCTTTCCCATAGATGCTCTCCACCTCATACCTCTGCGATGTTTGACTTGGTCAAACTTAACCATGCCTCTTTGAAAAATGTCCCCTTTCACACATGAGGGTGTGAAATCTAGTTCCAAGGCTGATCCCATTTCATAGTAGAGGGATTTTATCCATTTTTTTATTATGAATGGGCCTTCTCACCTAATTATTCACCTCCTAAGTGAAAATATCAAAATTTAATATTCCAATTTATTGCGGGAAAAATTTGGAATATTACAGTCCTCCCCTCCCAAATGTTTCTTGTCCTCAAGAAAATAAAAGGATAGAACTGGAAAGTATGTACTCAAGGAATGGAGTTATAAATGTGATGAAGAACATATCCCCCATGTGGATCCTCCATCCCCAAGCAATCATCCAAACAAAATGAGCCACCTCCCAACAAGGCAACTCCGGAAAATCTCCTTCCACCTCAAGCTCCAGAAATGAAGGTGGGCTGAAAATATGAACATGGTAAGAATCATAGCCTACCCCAAGCTGTCCTTCTCTTCACTTAGGATAAGTGTAGATTATGTGCTAATCCTGGGCTGAAAAATTATTTCCCTCAAATGGAAAAGTGAAGAACAATCCTCCAAAGAGTTCTCCTCCAACCATGAAAAACAAGCTGACCCAAAATGTTTCATCCATGATGAATAGGACATGATCATCATAGATTAACCCAATGAGAATTTTGCTAGAAATTTTACATGATGATGCATAATACAAAAAATATCTCAAGAGGATACAGCGCGGTTTCATCCACTGCAATTTCAGACAATAGTGTGGCAAGTAGCATACAAGATTCACCTCACCAACTAATGAATAGTAAATGGCTGAATGTGTTATCAATACATGATCATATACTTGCTCATGATTATACAATGGATGAATATAAATCTCATGGCCCACCTCAAAAGAGAACAAACATGTGGCTGTGGTGGCCATATCTCCTCCCATGCTCCCATTAGAACATGTAGTGTAGAAAATGTGGGTGTTTTCTCCCCTCAAGGACACATTCAACTCATGTGTCAATCTCATAATCATGATTCCCATAAAAATCTGATCCATATCTGCAAAATGAAGTCATGATCAGCAACAAAATGAAGAAAAAGCAGAAGGTTTCATGTGGTGCAAGAAGGTACCAACAGTTTTCCCAATAGTGACAGTGTAGTTTTCCAAACTGTTGCTTCAGAAAATTACAAGGAAAAATGTTTCTTTTTACATGGTTAATCATGCATGTCTTCATATGGTACATTTTTGAGTGCAACAACTGAACATACATGTGATGATAAAATTTTTTCCCAAGGCCACGTAAAATATGGCTACCTCTATCATGTAGATTGGCCCAACAATGATCATGGAGCAATGTGACAAGCTTGCCCTCTTGTGAAGCAATGCACTGCATAGTAATAATATGAGTATGCAAATCAATAAATGTAAAAACAAAATCCTTACCATATGCCGGAAGTAAGATGGTACATAGATTCATGAGTGAGCCCTCCATAGTGTTGTGGCATGCTATGAAGAAGAATGAACCATGTGCTGCAAGAAGATAATCCTCCTTATGCTTGGAAACCCAAGTCAAGAAGAATATGCTATAGTGATAGATGCTTCCATCAACTACTCTGTCATCATCATCTCCTCCTTGTTCACCGAGTGCATAAAATTTGAAGTGATCCTGGGGACACCCCATCCATAAATCTATGCTCCCAAGTGACAACGTGTTACACTGAAAATTGTCATCCTGACATTCTGCTATGTGTATGGGATCATTATTACTCATAATTTCCCCCTTTGCAAGTCTAACATATCAGTTCCTCATGTCAAGCCTTGAAAATCAAAGAAAAGTTCCTAAAAATCTCCTAAACTTTGGTGTCGCACTTTCTCTCTATCTTTCCTGCGGTCCCGCACCTAATGTTCAAGTCTCATGCGTACCTGAACTCACTTTCTCCGTGTTATAAGTGCAAACCCCTATAAAGATAAAAAAGGCACAAGTAAATTTCGAAAAGCTTAATTAAAGTAAATTCTAGAAGCCTCTAGAAAAGATTTTGCGGTGGCAGAAGCGCTCTTATGAGGTTCATGTATCCCTTGCCTTATGGAGCTAACCCCTTGATGTGAGGAGCTTATCCCTTTGAAGGAGGATTCTATCCCTTCATAGTTGGAACTGAAACCTCCTCCTTTTCACTATAAAAAGAGGCATTGGGTAGCCTCAAGGGGAGTTCAAGCTTTAGAATATTTGAGGTTAAGTGTTGTTAAGATTCAGACTCAGTTAACTAAGAATTTTGTGAGGAGAGATTGCATACCTCTATTCGTCTTGGTTGGAGTGCAGAGCTTATCAAAGTAGAGGAGACTCCTGATTCGGACCCCAGGAAGGCATGTGCAACATCAAGGCTCAGGTTGTAAGGTTTTCTTTCTTTTGAAATTAATACAAATATACTCATTTTTCTCAATAAGCTGTCAGTTAATGGTTTATTTCATAGATTCCTTGATCACTATGATAAGCATGGTTTATGATGATGTCTATACAGGTGCTATTTAATATTTTGCTTGCTTGTGACTGTAGGTTTACGAAGATAACTCCTTCAAGTGCACGAGGGATAACAACAACTTCAAACAAGCGCTGGACATACAATAAGTCTTTTACACCTCTATAGAGCTTTTTGTAAATCATATATGCTTAGAAAAATATTATTTTATTTGGATGTTTGTTGCTAGATACTTTTAGTACTAGGGAGATCGGTCTTGTCCGCAAGACGGATTAATCCACACAAAAAATTGGAGACTCCACTGGGGAAAGAACTTGTTGTTTTTGGTTCTCTTTCTATTTTGATTTGAGGAAACATTTTTCCTAGTTTTTGATTGATAGATATCTGCCTGGGTAGCTTATGTTTTCTCTGTTTTTGAAAATTTTGAAATCTTTTATGTTTTTCTCTAGTTTTTCTGAGGACCGCACTTTGTTTTATTTGCACAGTGCGGGAATTTCACACTTTCCTTGAGTAAACAGTGCGGGACTGCACCTGTTACTTCTGGAAGCCTTCGGACCCTGTTAAAATTTTGAAAAACTTCAGATTTCTTTCTTCAGTTTATCTTTATTTTGATTTAGAGTTTTTGGTTTCTTCCCAGATTGATGATTTTTTTTGTCAAAAGGCCTTTTGTGAATGAACCTCAACAGTATTGGTGTTTGATGATTTTCTAGAAGTTTTGCATTTTGGATTGCTTTTCACATGGTTTTTGTAGTGATTCGAAGCATTGGAAGTTTGAAGTACCTCAGATTACATTGGTCTTTTTGTATTTTTGCTGAATCTGACCTGATTGTGAAATCATCCTTTATTGAGAAATAGAGCTACTTATTTCTTTGCAAATCTTCGAAAAAACTTTGTTATAGGTTTTTGAATTTCATTTTTTATAAAAAACATATTTGAGTGTTTTTGATCTGTTTGTTATTCTGGACGAATAGATCCTTAGTTTTCTGAACAACTAAGTAAAACATTCTTCAAAAATCTTAAAGCTTTTATTCAAGTAGATTGTTAAAGTTTTTAGATCTCGAAATTAGTTTTGTAGTTTTGAGTGCTTTTAAAAATTTATAGATTTCTTTTGAAGGAAACTTGTTTTTGTAGCTTCAAATTTTTGAAAGTGAAAGGATTTTGTTGTGAGCTTTGATAATTTGTCTCATTTTGAGTTATTTTTGAAAAGACAAAAGTATTTTCTTTCAATTATTCTTTATGTTCAAAGAAGGAATTGTTTATTAAAAGAATTGCATTCTCCAACTCTTTCTTTAGCTAGAATTTCATTGAAAGAAAACGATTTGATTATCATTTTTTAGGTGCATTTTTAGTGTTTTTGGAAGTTGAGTCTTCACACCATCAAAGTTTCATTTCCGCACCCATTGACTTAAGAAACAAATCTTAAAAGTAACGCTTAATTAAAATTCATCTAGTAATCTTTTTATTTTCTAGGGCTCTTATCACCAACATAGCTTAGGCTAGTATCTTGGAGTAGGGAGTAATTAAATCTCCAAGATAGTAAAAACAAACAAGTAGAAAAATCTTGCGGTAGGAAATAAATCCAATTGTAATTTGTATAATCTGGGAAGCTTCTCTTAAAGAAGTCAATCACGAGGTCATGTCCGAAACTTTGAGACAATCAATTCTGTTTCATTGGGGAAGATAGAATATTTTGCGCGCATTACAAACGATAAACCTTGGATTAACCATTGTCGAGGAGCATGGGGTCACTTGTCGGTAAACCTTGGATTAACCATGTCGAGGAACCTTCAAGGGGATTGAGCTTTGTTACTCTGCCCTTTCGCGTGGGATCGGATCGTACACTATTCCCCCAGTTATATTTGTTACTGTTGGTAACCTTAGTTTCCATAAACTTAAGATTATTTCCTAAGGTGACGGTGAAGGAAAGATCTCACTGTACCTGGAGAAGACGTCGACTAGACTCACTTGGACTCTCTGGGGGGTTTTCTTCACATGAGATGGTTTTGTGAGGAAACTTGTGCCAGTCTATTTCATTAAGAAGGTTGTCGTGGTAACTGTTCCAACCTCCCTTTCTGTATTAAATTTCTACTAAGTTGGATTTCATCACCAACTAGTGTTTTTAGTACGGGAAGTTACTCTTTGTGTGTGGTTTCAACTCTAAGATTTTTAAGCGTGTGATTCAGCTGTTTGTTTCTTTAGAGACTTTAGGTGATTTCATTGAAATTTTCTTTGTTTGCGTGTGATTAGTTAATATTTAATCGTGGCGGAATTGCCGAGACAATCCCGGAGACTACAAGGGAAACCCCCTGAATATACACCAAGTCATCTTGAAGGGCTTCGTGCTTTGGTATCATCTAGTAGCGGTAGGATTAGATCAACAGAAATTGTAACTTTTTCTATACTTGTTCATCCTGATCATCAAATACCCACAACAGAAAAAATTCAAGAAACGATTTCAGTTTCTGAAGTTACTGGTAGTATTTCTCCTTCCAGTGAACTAGCCGACGAACCTGAAATCTCTGAACCTGAAACTGAACCTTCTGTTTTGGAAACATCCTCAAGATTTATTACACCAACTTCTAGCGATCCTGGTTCACCTACGGTAAGAAATATTGTCACTGATGATCTTCCATCTGGACTTATTTCTATTGAAGGAATTACTAATCCAGACGAAGATTTATCTCTTCCCGAATCCCCTCAGTCTTTAAATCTTAGGGAGCGTGAATCTATTTTCTACAGCCCTATTCGAACTAGTGCTTGGTATCTATCTTTGACAAAAAATTTAGAGAATCTGAATCTTGCTTTTTCTCCACCTCGAATTCCATTTCATCCTACACCCAAAGGTTACTATCCATCATCCATTATGGCAGGAGAGTCATCCATGTTTTCCCAGACACCGGAAGCATTTTTACACGGTGGTCCTTCTGTTCCTTCAGGATATCAGGCTGTTTCTGGTACTTTCTCGGGAGCAGCTCCTCAACCAATTGAACAAGTGTTATCATCTGGTTTAAGTGTAATTAAAACTGAAACGTTGAACACAGAGAAAATTTTTATGATGTCTGGTAATATTCTAAATCCTCAACCTCAAGGCCGTTAGTTACCGCCTGGAGGGAAATCTTAGGGAAATCAGTTACCGCCTGGGGGGCATCCTCAAGGTAGTCAGTTACCGCCTGGGGGAAACCTTCAGGAAGTCAGTTACCACCTCGGGGGCAACCTCAAGGTATCTTTTTCCCAGGAAAAACTGTGGAATCATATTATTTTGGAGGAAAACCTCAAGGATAGTACATACCTCAAGGTTATCAACCTCAAGAACAGTACATACCCCAAGGTCAACCTGAAGCTCAATATGCTCCTCAGGGTCCTTATCAACCCCAGCTTTAGTACACGCCTCAGGTTTATCAACCTCAAGGTTAGTACCCAATTCAAGGTTTCCAACAGCCTTCTGGTCAATCATCTGTTCAAGGAGCCGAAAATTTACCACTTACTTATTAACCCTACATTCAACCAGGCTATGGTCCTTACGTTCAACCTTCTATGGGAAAATACCCTGGAATGAATATGGTGTGGGATGCATCCCAATATCAACAACCTATGCAGCCTAATGTGCAATTTCCTTCTCAACCTGGACAACCTTTGGTTTCTGGTCCAACTAATCAAGAGATCAAGTCTCTTGTAGAAAAATGCTAAAAAATTAAGTTGCTCAGAATTGGTCTGAACCAGATCGAATGGAAATAGCTTGGAAAAATGATCTTGTAGACGTGAACGGCACTGAAAACCGACGCCGTATGAGAAAGATATTTAGCTTTGAAGTTTGCCAATTTCAGTTAAAAAATGGCCAAAATTTGACTTTATAAAAAATTATTTTTATTAAAAAAAGAATATTCCACAGAATATTTTGGGAATATTCCACAGAATATTCTGTGGAATATTCTGCAGGTGGCCAATCACAGGGTGCCACGTGGCCAGCCCGGAGGCCGCCACGTGGCCCCAAGGTGGAATGAAATGGCATTTAAAAATTTGTTTTGGACGCGACAGGATTTGAAACCGGGTCAGGCGGAAAAAAACGCAACGGTCCAACCAACGGGCCACGAGATGGTTCTTATTAAACCTTCGGTGAAATTATGTTTTTAAAGTTTTAAATTTGATATGGCGGGGCCCGAAAGGGGGCTAGCCCCCACCGCATGCGACCTGTGGCTCGGAACCGTGGCACAAATCAAATGGGCGCGCAAAAAACTCCGACGGTTATGATAACATTTATTTACACCATTTAAACATGTGACCATTCACATGAATGCGGAATAGTTACAACCAACATGTAATGCGACGGTTGTGTTAACCGTCCACACCCCACATTTTATGCCGACATGTGGCCACGCGCATTCACATTTAATGCTAACCCTCCAATTCAGCGGTAATTTCTGCGGCGTGTCAAATATGGTGCCAGTCTCCAATTTTTTCGGCGCTATCTGGCAGTTCTCCACATTTAGTGGATTTTTTCTAGGTGACACTGGGCAAACTTCAGTTAGCCATAACTTTGGCTAGGGAAGTCCATTTGGGACGATTTATTTATTTATTTTGGGGTATTGAAGCATTCTGGAGCTGTTGGGACAGGTTACAGAGCTATTAGGGCACTCTATCAGTGATGTTACCAACGATTTTGGTTGTGGAGCCATTAGGGCCTAATGAAAGATTAGCTGTGTTGGACTATACTCATCCATTGGAGGTGAATGAATAGTCGATTTATACTAATTTCAGTCCTCTGTTTCTGAATTTGCAGCTAATTTTTCCATTTGAGGCTTTCTTCACAGTGTAATTCTTAATTTGAGCATTAATGAAAGAGGGAAAAGCCTAATTAGAGGCTTTTGGACCCAGCAGAGGTAGCCCAAGAGAGGGGTGAACTGCTTAAAAAAATGCTTACTGTTATGCTGTGCATTTTTTCTATTATATTTCAGATTTTGCTTCATTAAACAGTAACTTTTCATAAGTACACTTTTCCCAATCAGACTTATACTGTGGACACAACTCCTTAGTTTCACTTCAAACCACATTACTTCCTTTGCAGAATACTTGAACTTTCTTATTCACACATAAAATTTTGATTAATGAATAATTTGCACATAAACAAATACTTTCATTGATCGGATCTATTTAAGTGTTTACATTATATTTCTTTAGGCAGAGCCAGTTTGTGGGCCAGAAGCTTTTGGTTTCATCCTTTCTAGTAAAGGTGAAATAACCAATAAAATCCCCTACTGTCAATCTCTGTATAAGAAATACTTTGTTCTCACAATTACAGATCACCAACCCAGCAACCCGTCCAGTCCACTATTCAAACTCCTGCACCTAGTTCTGTTCAGCAGTCTAGGCCTAGTACACCTCAGACTCCGCCTCAAACTACTATAACTGTTGAGACGTCTGTTCAACCTACAACACCTATTTCTGGAGTATCTGTAGCTCCGAGTTCTTCTATCCCTGCATCCGTGCAAATCCCTCAAGTCTCTGTACCCCAGTCAGGACCTTCAGTTCAGACTTCGGCCCAGATGCCTGTGGGACAAGCTGGTACAAGTACGGTGGTCACAAGTCAACCGCAATTCATGTATCAACCGTACCAAGGACAGCCTCAATTCGGTCCCGTTTCACAAAATCCAAATTATCAGTATCAACCGTACCCTGGATACACTTATCAGTAGCCTCAACAACCCCAATTTTGTCTGGTTAATCCTGTTTACCCGGGAGGTTACACAATTCCTAATGCAACTCCGATTCCCAGTTATCCTGGGTATCCTCCTCCTGGAACTTCTTTGGCTACTCAAGGTTTTCATGACCCTAACCGTCAGTTACCATTTATTGCAACTTTGGATTTACCTGATTTGACGCGCCTTACGAATGATCCAATTTTATATTATCCGTATTGGCCGCCAATGCCGCATAAGTTGCCCAGTGATATACCGAAATTCAAAGGTAAGTCAGGAGAGGATCCATCAAATCACGTGATGACTTATCACCTCTGGTGTGCGTCTAATTCAATAATTGATGTTTCAATTCGCTTACGTCTATTCCAAAGAACTCTTATTGGTCTTGCCGCCAAATGGTATATTGAGTTACCACGAGGCTCTTTTAGTAATTTCAGTCAGTTATAAACTGCCTTCTTGACTCATTTTCAGTTGCTTGTCAGATACGACAATGGCACGGAACTATTAACTTCACTAAAGCAATCTGTGTCCACATATATTTCTGATCATATTCATGAATGGCGACGTAGAAGGCGTTTGGTGAAAGTTTACATTCCGGATCAAATTTTGGCAGAATGGTTTGTTAAATCATTATTACCCAAGATCATTGAGGATGTAGCTAAGGCTGGTGTTGTTACTGAGGAGCAAGTAATTTCTCAAGCTCAGTACCTTGACCTTGTTTATACGCAGTCAGGTACTTTACATGAAAAAATCCCCGATCTTCCAAAACAAGGTTAAATAGCTGCAGCTCCTTCAGGGTCTCATGCCGCTGATGGTATGATTGGTACAGTAAATACAAAAATCAAGAAGAAATCTTCAAAGAATTCTTCTCCTATTATAACTTTACCTGATTCCCCGAAAGGAGAATCTTCCCCTGAAATTTCTGCTGACATTCATGTCGTAGAGACATATACGACCAAATCTAAATCCGGCGGTAAAAAGAAAGGGAAGAATAAAAACAAAAAGAATTCAAAAGAGAAAACTGATAAAAACGAATCCAATGACGAAAAACGCAAACCTCGCTATCCTTGTTACATTTTTGACGAGGATCATTTTACTAAGGAATGCCCACATTGAGTAGAGGTTGCAAAATTCGTTAAAGGTTCACAACAACCTGCTGTCTTGAAGGATCCTTTTGCAACTCAAGATAGTAAAATGGTTGGTTCTACCTCGAATACTTCAGAAGAACCTATTCTAATGATGTCTCATGTACAGATTGTGACGCGATCGCAAGATTATGGTACTAAGAATCCTGTTGATGGTAAAGAAGCAGAATCTTCTAGTGCAAACACATCAACTACACCTCCTCCTGTTTCTGGTCTGCTACAGATCGAGAAACCAAATCCAGACTTAATAATAAAACCGCCTGCTAAGGGTGTTCTTCGTAAATCAGCTTTCAATCCACATGCGAGAGCTGCTCATAATTACAACATTGTTGAATATTTAGTTATTTCCCCTTCAACAATGCCGGCTTTGGAAGTGCTGCAATCATGCCCAACACAACGTAAATTGCTTTTGTCTGCCATAGGAGCTGTCGATATTCAGGATTCCAACCTTATAATCTTCGATTTAGAAAATAGTACACCTCGCCTACCTCATCAAATGGATTTCCAAATTCCAGTGTTAGTAAAAACATACCAATCTTTCAGACTGTGATTGATGAGGGAGCTTCAACATGCATTATGTCGATCCAGTGTTGGAAATCGCTTGGTTCTCCTACACTCAATCAGTCTCCAACAATTCTAAAGGCTTTTGATGGCCGAGGTTTTCACCCTTTTGGTATTTTGCAGGATTTACCCATAGGGGTCGAAGGTAAAATTGTAAATCTATATGTGGAAGTGGTTGATGCCCCTCTAGATTACATCCTTCTTCTGGGTCGCAGTTGGTCTTATGCTATGACTGTTTTTGTTTCTTCGGTCTTTCGGCTCATAAAATTTCCACATCAAGGAAGGATCGTTACAATAGATCAGTTAACTTATTTTTCTTCCGATCGAGCTTCTACAGAAACAATCCAGCACGTTGGTAAAGCATCTATCCCTTACAAGGATGTTGGAGTAGGTTTGCTTAAAGATTCTCGTTTACTAGGAAATTTTTCCTTTCCTCCTCCTAACGTATCGCCTTCTACCGTAACTATTCATATGATTTCATCAGACACTGTTATGTTTGATGATCCTTGGTTCGTACCTTCTGACTCTGAGTTAGATTCATTTGATGGCATGATGCCTTTGAGTCCATTTGAAATTGTGTATCAGGCTGTACAGTCACTTTCTGACCCCTCTTAAACCAAAACTGATCCAATGAATGGGATCCATGAGGAATCACTTTCTATATCTAGTTCAGCCACAATGACATTTCCTGATCTTGTTCATACTGATGAGCAGATTCGTGAACTTTTTTCTGTTGAAGATTTACCATGGGAAGATCTACATCATCGATCTTCATTTTTACCTGAGCTGGATCATTTTGAAGATGATTTCACTTCTATTTTTACTACTGAATATGTCAAAGAACCGCAGAATCCATTGCAAAATCCTGATTCTGAGTTAAATTTGGAAAATATCTCTCGAACGATTCCAATTGACATTTCAGTAAAGCCAGGAATAATTCAAAACATTCATATAGGTGCTTGTTGTACAGAAGATGAAATTCAAACTTATAAAGCCCTATTTCAAGAATTCCGTGATGTGTTTGCCTGGTCCTATGAAGAAATTCCAGGGATTGATCCATCAATTGTCGTACATGAAATCAAGACTTACCCAGATGCCAAACCTGTTCGTCAACATTTACGTCAAATACATCCTAGAAAAGCTGCTGCTATCAAAGCTGAAGTTGAAAAATTACTTCGCGCAGGTTTTATTTATCCAATTCCTTTAACGGATTGGGTATCAAATATTGTTCCTGTTACTAAAAACAAGGAATGATACGATTATGTATCGATTATAGGGATATTAATCAAGCTTGTCCCAAAGACAATTATCCAACCCCCTATATTGATAAAATAATCGATGATTGTGCCGGCAGTGAAATGTTTTCCTTTACGGATGGTTTTTCCGGTCACAATCAAATAAACATACTCCCTGCTGATCAGCCAAAAATAGCTTTCATTTGTCCATGGGGAACATTTTCTTATTGCAAACTACCTTTTGGATTAAATAACGCTGGAGAAACTTTTCAAAGGGCTATGTCTTACGCATTTCATGACATTAAGCACATTGTGCAGCCTTATCTCGATGATTTACATGCTCATTCATCACGTAGGGCCGACCATCTCACTCATTTACGAGCTATCTTTATGAGATGTAGGCATTATCGAATAAGGTTGAATCCACACAAATTTGTTTTCTGTGTAGAATCGGGTCGCTTACTGGGATTTGTTGTTTCGAAAGCAGGCATTCGCGTTGATCCGTCGAAGGTCGAAGCTATTGTCAATTCACCTCCTCCTTTGACTCTGCGCCAACTCCAAATTTTGCAGGGGAAAGCAAACTTTTTACGTTAGTTCATTCCTAACTATGCCGAGCTTACAAAGGGTTTTACCTGGTTGCTAAAATAGAACATTCCATTCTTTTGGGATGAGATCATTGATTGATCTTTTGATGCACTTAAACACACGTTGTCCCATGCACCGTTATTGCATCCTCCCAACTACAACCAGGACTATATTTTGTACCTCGTCGCCTCTCATTCCAAAATTGGAATGGTTTTAGTTCAGGAAGAAGAATCTAAAACTGAACATGTGATTTACTGTCTTAGTCGAAATCTGCATCCGACTGAGATCAAATATACACATGTGGAGAAATTGGCCTTGGCAGCTGTTCAAGCTGTTCAAAGATTTAGACACTACATCTTGTTACGCAAAACCACAGTAATTTCTGACTGTAACCCTATGATGTACATTTTGACCAAAAAATTGCTAGGGGGAAAGTATTCCAAATGGATAGTTATCCTGTAGGAATTTGACTTGGAGTTTGAAAAATCCAAGGCAAAGAAATCTTTGATTTTTGCGGAATTGATGTGTGATTTTCCCTCTACTGATACTGAAACAGTGGCAGAAGAGCCCATTGCGGACGAATCTTTGTTTCTTATCAGTACACTTGATCCATGGTATGGGAATATTATAATTTATCTCCAAACCAAATCTTTTCGGCCTGAAATCTCACGATCTCAGCGACAGAAAATACGTTTCCAATCCCAGCAATACAATTTTATTGGTGATACACTCTATCGTCATGGTGTGGATTATGTTTTCTGATGTTGTCTTACTCATGAAGAAGCTGAGAAGGTTTTAAATGACTGCCATTCTGGGGCATGTGGCGGTCATATGTCTGGGTATGCCACAACCCAAAAGATATTGCGCGCTGGTTATTTCTGGCCGTTGTTATTCAAATATTGTATTTATGCAGTCTGGAAATGCCACAATTGTCAACTTTTTGATCGTAAGATGCGTGCGCCACCCGCTCCTCTTCACCCTATAATTGTTGTCGGTCCTTTGACAAAATGGGGTATTGACTTTATTACATGTAACCCTCACTCAGTCGGGGGGCATGCGTATATTATCTTAGCAGTAGATTATTTTACTAAGTGGGCCGAGGCGATGCCTACATTTTCGGCTGACGGAAAGACTGCTGCAACTTTCGTATTCAATCACATAATTGCTAGCTTTGGTGTTCCTCAAGCCATTATTACAGATCATGGAAGTCACTTTTGGAATATCATGATGACTAAACTAACAGATCAACTTGGCCTGCGCCATGATATTTCCACTCCGTATTATCCACAAGCTAATGGTTTGGTTGAAGTTATCAATAAAGTTTTAGTTATTATGATTAGAAGAATTATTGGTATTCACAAGACGAATTGGCATTTCGTGTTATTTTCAGCACTTTGGGCATATCGAACCTCGGTAAAAACATCAACTGGTTTCACTCCCTTTCAATTGGTTTACGGTTTGGAGGTTGCGTTACCAATTGAGTGCGAAATTCTGTCTTTGAAATTATCCATAGAATTACTTTCAGCAACGTCTGAGGAGGAGAAACGTTTTTTGTACTTGGCTCAGCTAGATGAGAATCGACGAAATGCTGCAATAGCAAACGAGGCTCATGTCAAATGGATAAAAGCTCAGTATGATAAAAGTGTTACTCCTCGAAATTTTTCAAAAGGAGACCTAGTCACCTAGTCTTAGTTTATGATCAAGCCAACGATAAGCTAGGAGCTGGAAAATTCATGCCTATGTGGCATGGTCCTTTCATTTTTAAGCGAAAGCTGGCAAAAGGGGCCTATGAGCTGATAGATTTTGACGGTGTCCCTTTAGATAAACCTAGAAATGGGCTTTATCTAAAGAGATATTATGCTTAAACATGGTGTGGAGATTTTAATAGATTAGATTTCTTTACTGCTGGTGTGTTTTAGATTAAAGCGTGCCTAGTTTATAAGTGTGTTTTGTCACTATTCCTGCTTATCTGAGTTTACTCTTGATATTGCAGATGTCGACGTCTCTTCAAACCTACGTTGGTTTTGCTGATGGTGCTTGTCATAGTACATGGAACATTTCATCTGCAACTTGGGTAATTTATTCATCCTCTGACGAGTTAGTATCCATGCATGGGGTAAGCCTTGGTCAAACAATGAATAACATTGCAGAGTATAGTGCAGTGATTGAGTTATTATCTGAATCCATATCTTTTGGAATTCAGAGTTTGATTGCTAGGTTGGATTTTGAACTTGTTGTATTACAACTCAACAGGGTTTATGCCATTAGAAATCCAGTGTTATTATGGTTATTTTTAAGAGTTCATCTCTTGGAACATGAATTCGATTACATTGAATATCAACATATTCCAAGACACTTAAATATATTAGCAGTTGCAGTTGCTTCTAGTATGATAAATCGACATTTGCAATAGTCAAAACAGTAAATTAAACAACATTCATAACATGTACACAGATAGCCGGTAAATAGTGATATATCATAGTATAGAAGTTTTTTCAAAAAATATATACATCATCTTCGATCATAGGTTGGAAACACCTTATGATCGGAAAAAATGGTAATACAAAAGGTCAAAAGTATGAGTCTACGACATGATCATCCCATCACTGATGGTGATCACGATAAGAGACCACTGCCCGAGCTACCCTACACAGGAACCTCCTAAAAGGTCCTGGAACACTAATCACGTATCTCTGTAACCTGAGTGGAATCTCATCTATGTCCGTCTCTGGAATATATAGAGTCATACGCTCTAGGTGATGCTCTAAATCAGACAGGATCTCTGCTAATTGGCCTGCTGGGGCTGGTGCGGCTGTAACTGGTTGTCTTCTTTCATAAGGTTGGAGATGGGCTGGTCACCGTGGGTCCACATCTGCATTCAAAACTTTTGGTTATTAATTTCAAGACGATTAAAAAACAAAAAAAATTAGAATTAGAAATTGTTGAAATTGATTTTACCTAATTCATACCACTGTTCCCCTGCTGGGAGAGTCATCTCTCAGTCGTCGCGAAAATCTATCCCGGCATATGGAAAATCCTCTATAACAAAAATTTGGCGTTCCAGCCAATGAAAATATGAAGGAGGAAATCGAACAATCTCAGCACCCTCAATACCATGACGGGCCATCAATCCAACCCAACGAACCATCCTAGGTTCTCGAGGTCGACTGGCATCAACATGAATACTCTGCGGAGCTAACATGGGGATCCTCTCTAGAGAAAAGGTGACTATGATGGATCCATATCCAAAGTTATTTAGTTTTCCATTTTTCATTCTAGTTAGTTGGCCTTTTACATTGGCCAACACAGCTTCGCACCAGTTGAAAATGGTGCCTCGAAAAAAGTCCACAGCGATGCGCATCTGGGAACCGGTAGCCACATGCAGTGCTGCACTTCCACACAGTCTGGTAATAGTAAACGCAATAACTTTCAGCTCGAGATGGATGATAGTTTTTATGCCAATCCATTTGTCCCTGGGGTCTTCCTGATCATTACAGAATTCTTGTCGAAGACTAGCGATAGTCTGGCCACCTGGCCTAGTCCAAAACAAGGAAAGTTGTTCGCCCCTCTTGGAAAAACCAATCATAAAATAAATATCGTCCAGCTCAATTTCGAGCTGGTGGCCGCCAATAATGAAACACTAGTCCTGTACGTTCCACCTGTTTATCAACCATGTTAGGAGGTCTACTTGTGCCCTCATGCCCTGGATGGCCCAGAATTTATATAAACTGCATGCTCTTAATGCTTGCATTGTGGGAAAATGGAGCATTGCAGCGTCATCCACGTCCTCATGCTCACGTTCTCTCCAAATCAGCATCTTGTTAATCCTACAATGCATAAAAAGATATGTTAGAATGATCTAATTTGAAATTTTTTGGGCGGCAAATGAGAAATTTGGTTTTGAAATTTAAATACGCGGGGACCGCACTTTGTCTTCATACACAGTGCGTAGGAACGCACGCGTGCTGTGGGACAAGTGTGGACCCATGAATTTTTTCTACATAGGAAAAGTTCGGGGTTCGCAGGGCCCATGTGTTTCACCTGTGGACCTCTGCAAGCGATTTCTTAAACCATATTTTTCCCTTAAAAAGAAAATCTAGAGCCTAAAAATGAAATGAAAATGGATGAAATGCAAGATTAGGAGGTCGTGGATCACCTGGGACTGATGGTTCTCGATTTCGTCAGATTGATTTTCCAGAATCTTCACAGGAACTTTTTTACCCAAAAGCTTTTACTTTTCACTCAGAAGTGGAACGGTAAAAATGAAGTTGAAAAAGTCCTTTTTATAAGTTTTTTCGAATAAATAAATTTTTAATTTGTTTATTTTTCACTTTAAAAAGGGTATTTTTGAAAGCATTTTTACTTATCTTAAACAGGTATGTGTAATGTTTCAAGTTTTTTTGTAGAAATTGGATTTTTCAGGAGAATTGATCGTTTTTCAACAAAGAGCATACTTTTATCACTTTTTCTGACTCTTTCAAAAATTTTACGAAAAAGCGAAAACTTGGAGTCCTCTTTTAAGCCCTTTTCAGACTCTCTAAACATGAAAATATTTCCGAGTACTTGATTATTCGAACTCGTTAAAGTAAATGAATAATCGTCCCTTTAGTATAAGTTTACGCCTTTTCCGGACTGAAATGGACTATTTACGAAAAAGGTATACGTTGACTAATTACAGTCAATAGAGTTCTCTCCCACATTATTTTATCCTTTTTTGGGCTCGAGAGACTAAATTTACAAAAAAGTACACCCATGGAGTTTTCTTAAGTTTTTTCTTCCGACTCCCTAAAAATGAAAAACACCGAGTTTCTCCTATACTGGACTCGTTAAAATTTAACAGTAAAGGACCTGTTCAATTTTAAACAGGAACGAACCACTCCTTTTTACGGTTCGAATCTTAAACTAAGTTGGACTCATCCGAAGGATGAGCTTATAAACAAGAAAATGTTATCCTCCTCAAGCTTGTCAAAAATAAAGAGGTACTTGCCAGCAATGGTGGGGGAAAAGAGAGAAAAATGGACATATTTGTTGTATTTTGATTTTTCGAAAATCGAGTTAACCACTCTTGAACACGACACTTTTTGTTCACCTGGGTTGGGAAATAATTTACCTAACAGTTAATCAAACCACATTGAAAGTCTTCAGCCGGTTTCTGGGTATTAGCTTTGGGTTAATTGTCACCAAGCCATCTGCAGTGTCGTTATGTGTTCAAGAGAACAGTTTAAATAAACCATTCATCTGCAAAATATCTGTCATTAATTTTGACCATCCCTGAGTCAATCCTTGCCAATATATTTTCAAAACTTGATCTATGATTTTGTGTTGTGGGTTTGCCTACAACGGATCACTTTCTATCGACGACAACTCATTATCTAGGAATTTGATCTAGAAATCGTCAGTACCTTGAAATCTGCATGCTTCAATGGCAAGTTTCTCGCCTTCGACGACAGGTTGTATCATTGACCTTCGATCGAATGTTTCCGTGACATGTTTGACTTCAGCTCATTCATTCACATTTCATGGATTTCACTGAGTACTTTGAGAGCCATTGACATTACTGGTGGTTACTCTCACACTTGTTAACAGTTTACATCATTGACTGATAATCAAGTGGTTTCTACCATGTTCGACTTCGACACATTCATTCACATGGATAGAATCGTACTAGTTCGAGATGCAGAAATCAAGACCCTGGATCTAGTTTCTACTATCCAGGCTGCGAGGAATTTTGTTATCATTTATACAATAGACTATTCATAAACAGATGGCTGCGTCCATACTGTGTCTACACATGTCTATACTGTGATGTACTCAAAATCATTCCTGTATCAGAATAGTTTGAATCAGTTTCTAGTTAGTTTTGATCTGAGTATGGGAATGCCTACCTCAACGATGATATATATATATATATATATATATATATATATATATATATATATATATATTTTGCATTGAATGTTTTTACAGGTTCTAACTGGGGTGTCCACAGGATGATCCTTGAAATGATAAAGTATTGCACTCCTCATATATGACAGACTTCAGCTTCATCTATTCCAGAATTTTCACTTTAGGGGGCAATCTGTTACACTGAAAATTGTCATCCTGAAATTCTGCTATGTGTATGGGCTCATTATTACTCATACTTTCCCCCTTTGCAAGTCTAACATATCAGTTCCTCATGTCAAGCCTTGAAAATCAGAGAAAATTTCCTAAACTTTGGTGTCGCACTTTCTCTCTATCTTTCCTGTGGTCCCGCACCTAATGTTCAAGTCTCATGCGTACCTGAATGCACTTTCTCTGTGTTATAAGTGCAGACCCCTGTAAAGATCAAAAAGGTGCAAGTAAATTCCGAAAAGCTTAATTAAAGTAAATTCTAGAAGTCTCTAGAAAATATTTTGCGGTGGCAGAACCGCTCTTATGAGGTTCATGTATCCCTTACCTTATGGAGCTAACCCCTTGATGTAAGGAGCTTATCCCTTTGAAGGAGGATTCTATCCCTTCATATTTGGAACTGAAATCTCCTCCTTTTCACTATAAAAAGAGGCATTGGGTAGCCTCAAGGGGAGTTCAAGCTTTAGAATATTTTAGGTTAAGTGTCGTTGAGATTCAGACTCAGTTAACTAAGACTTTTATGAGGAGAGATTACATACCTCTATTCGTCTTGGTTGGAGGAGTGCAGAGCTTATCAAAGTATAGGAGACTCCTGCTTCGGACCCCGGGAAGGCCTGTGCAACATCAAGGCTCAGGTTGTAAGGTTTTCTTTATTTTAAAATTAATACAAATATACTAATTTTTCTCAATAAGCTGTCAGTTAATGGTTTATTTCATAGATTCCTTGATCACTATGATAAGCATGGTTTATGATGATGTCTATACATGTGCTATTTAATATTTTTCTTGTTTGTGACTGTAGGTTTACGAAGATAACTCCTTCAAGTGCACGAGGGATAACAACGACTTCAAACAAGTGCTGGACATACAGTAAGTCTTTTACACCTCTATAGAGATTTTTGTAAATCATATATGCTTAGAGAAAGATTAGTTTATTTGGCTGTTTTTCGCTAGATACTTTTAGTACTAGGGATATTTGTCTTGTCCGCAAGACAAATTAATCCACACAACACAATGCTGTGAGCTCATGCAAATAATCTCCTGTCAATAGAATGCTCTGTTCTTTGACATGCTCCTTGTCAAAGACTCCTCTAATAATGTTGCAAAAATTATGGAATACTCCCCAAGATGGAAGTGCTTCCAAATCATCAAATACCAAGGATATAATTCCATCTCCTTCTCCTGCAACATTATGCAAAGTGTGAGAGCAAATCTGCCCTTGCTCTCCTAAGAACAAGCAAAGAAACAAAGTATTTTGTTGCCTCCCCATACTTCCATCATACAACTCATGTGATGGAAACACAATGAATGATATGAGTACCACATCAACACCATGCATACATACTCTATGCTGCCCAATGATGCAAGTATCCTGCCATTCCTTCTCCATCCTCCTACTCTTAGGAAGAGTGTATGCCAAGTGATGGCCAAACTCTTTCAAGAGTAACCAGTGCAGCCAAGCCTCCTGCTGCCCGGTATCATAAATATGTAAGTAGCCTCCTAGATCCTTGCTCATCAACCACATCCACTCAATCACTTGTGGATGCTTTCTCCTTTTATTTATCTTGGTACTCCTCCCATGAGGGCTACCATTCTCCCAAACCAAATCTCTGTCTTTGCACTTCATGGGATCTTGAAATGAAATCTTCTCAAGGATCAATGAGACCCTATAAGGACCCAAATAGGTGGTAGGAAAAAACCTCCCATCATGATGTGTATGGCTCAAGGAATTTCCAACACAAGCATGAGAGATGTTATCCATCCTAAGATGTCCTCCATCTTCTATCTGCTCCTGTGAGAAAGGAAGAAAATCATTGCACTCCATGGTGTGTTGAAGTGCATCTCTAATGAGATCTCCCCTTGAGAATTTCCTCTCAACAATAGTCTTCCAAAACCAATGAGGTCTTGGATCTGCTGAAAGTAGAAGTTCCTCTTTGAGCTGAGAGGAGCTCATTGAGAAGGTGTCATCTTGAAAGGAGAAAGGGTCTCTCACTCCAAGATGTCTACTATCATCCTTCAAGTCTTCAAACCCCAACCTCAAGTGTGATGTACAACCCAATAATGGCTCATGAGAATGATGGTTTTCTTCCTCCTTGAATGTTTCCATGTTGCACAGCGCAGTGCAACCAAGCTACTCTATGGTAGCACTGTGATTTGACCCTTGGTCATGTGAAAGTAAATCTCCACATTGATCAAAAGAATTTACTGCAACAATAGAATGTGGAAATCTTTACATACCTTGATGATGTTTGGGAACTTCTTGTAGGGTTGCAAGAGTCCCTTCCTTCAAAGTGTTGGCTGCCCCAACTTTTTATGCATGTGGTTGCTCCTCCATGAGTGTGACAACGTTAGGACAAAGCTCCTCAAGTGGTGTGAGCCTTTCCTCCTTGGTTCTTTCTCCATCAAATGTTTGGATCAACCTTTGAGTGAACTTTGCAAAATTCGTTACCCTTGCATGGCTCAACTGGCTGCACCACCAAAAATAGGCTTCACTCTCCATGTGCAACGTTGATATTTCAACAACTTCTTCCTCTACTACAAGATGTAGTAGGAAAAAGGCCTCCAACTTCCTCACCCAATTTCTTGCTGTAGATAACCCATCGAAGGTAGACAACATAAATCTATTGCCTTTGATTTGTTTTCTACTACAGGGTCTCTTCTCTTCCTTCAACTGGATGAAATGAGGAAAATATAGAGTCTCCTTGAAGGCTCTAGGTTTAGATTTGTACTAAAAAATGTAATCACTTAGAATCTGATAATCCAAGTGTCTTCCATGCTCAATGTCTTTTTCTTGTTGAGAATAGGAAGTGCATGGTATTTCCTCTTCTTCTCCTTCAATCTTCTTGACCTCCTTGGAGAGGTCCTCTTTGGATCTGAATACTGATGAGAGAATTCTCATCTTCTTCAACATTCTGATCTTCTTGGGCTTAGACTCACAGGTTGAGCCAAGAAATTTGCTCTGATACCATTGTAATGTTCCCAATTCAGGACAGCTAGCAAGGCATGACTGGAAAATGCATTTTCTAGTAATGGCTACTACAGGAATTGAAACCAGGAACTAGATCCCTTAGATAATTGTATATAATAATGAAATCCAAGATATGCTCCAAATAAATCCTTCTAAGGTGGTTAAACAGGTCTACCACACTTAGATGTCCTCAAAAAGTGCCTGATGAAGGGGCTGCAACAATGTAAGCACAAGAGCTGGAATGACAACATTATTTCTCAACCATGAGTATATGAAGATCTGAATAGCCAAAAAATAATGTTATAGCAGCAAAAAGAGTACAATTTCTTGAGGAAACATCCACTAAAGAAAGGCAATGCAAGCCTCAAAAAGACATGTACATGAAATACAAGGCCACCGCTATTTTTGCATAAACCCAGGCTTGGAGGATGCAGTTTATAAGAGGTACTACTCCATATTACATGATAACTAAAATATATGGCAATATATGGCTCAAATAAAGTGGTGGAGAAAGGCTCTAACCCCTGAAAGCAAGAATACAACAATCCTCCAAGGGATTGGCTGAAATATACAAAATGGAAAAAATGTCGGAGTTGCTGGGCAGCAACTGCAACTCAAATACGGAACTCAATAGAGAAGGCTGAAGATGATAAGAAATCTGAAGTAGACCTACTCCAATGGATCTCCATAGTGGAAGGATGATCCTTACACTTGAGATCTCACCCTCCAATCAACAATACAAAACCCCACAACAAATGCACAATGAAAATAACGCAGTTACTGAAGCAAACTGCGCTATAGGGGAAAGGGAATGAGTTGGCCCAATTCCAAGATCTACAATAAGCTCAAATATATTCCAATATTATCCTCCAAAGGATAGAAATACTCTCCCTCTGAAAAACAAGAGATGGAAGGGGTGTTGTGAAGTCTCCACTGCAACACCCTGCAACACAGAATTATGTTGCTACAGCAATAACGTTGTCCTGGAGGAGGATGCTTTGGCCTTGAGCCAAGAGATGTGGATAATGAAGAAAAATCCCTCAAGAGGCCTCTCAAGAAGGATAAGGAATCCTAAATAGGAATTCCCCAGCAATTCTTGCTAAACAGAAAAAGAATGCACAATGTCTGAGTAGACATGAAATGAATAATACAAGCATGAATAACAATGGTTGCCTTGCGCTCCTTTTAAACACATGAGAGCTTCCTCTCCATGGGTCCCACTCTATTAGGGTTTCCTCCTTCAAGGAATATTCCCTCCTCTATCTCTGCACTGTCCCATAGATGCTCTCCACCTCATACCTCTGCACTGTTTGACTTGGTCAAACTTAACCAAGCCTCTTTGCAAAATGTCCCCTTTCACACATGAGGGTGTGAAATCTAGTTCCAAGGCTGATCCCCTTTCATACTAGAGATATTTTATCCATGTTTTTATTATTAATGGACCTTCTCACCCAATTATTCACCTCCTAAGTGAAAATATCAAAATTTAATATTCCAATTTATTGCGGGAAAAATTTGGAATATTACATAAAAATAAGGATCATAACAGTGAAGCGGCAAGCAGCCCAAATGAAGACCAAAGTGACAGTGTAGAAATTAGTGAAGAGGGTGAGGGTGGTGACGATGTTGAGGACCAAGAGGGAAGTGATGAAATAAATAATGTGATGAATGATGATGCTAATGATGAAAATGAAGAGTTTAATGACAACAGCAAAGATCAGAGCCATGATAAAGACACAAACAAGACCAAAATTACTCCTTTTTCATCAACATATCAAAGAGGGCCTAGACTAGTGTTTTCTTCCTCAAGAAGACAAGGGGCCATGCCCTCCACCTCAACTCCAGAGCTAGACAAAGGCAAATAAGGACCTTGATCTACAAATAAAGATGACCAAACATTATGCCCGAAGAAATAAATTTGCAAGGGCTAAACTGAGGAAAACCCTTGCTAAGCTACAGGTACTAAAAGAGGCAAAAGGTAAAGAAAGCCTTGTATTTTTTTCTCAATCTTCTCTACAGGTCTCTCAAACCCCATGAAGAAGACCTCCACCAATTTTGAAGAAATTTGGACAAGTTTTTGTTTTTTGATATTTTGAAGGCCTATTAGAGTAGCGCCACTGGCGCTACGCTTTTCCCTCATGCGTCATCAGAGGGAAAAATAAAAATTTTTGGATTCCACATGGCTAGCACACTATGCTAACCAAATTTCAAAGAAATTGGAGTAGTTTTGACCCCTAAAAATGTCAAAAAACACCTCATTTTTCACCATTCTGCCTCCTTTTCAGGCCTGGCATTGCGCTCAGAGCAGTCTTTGAAAATTAACTTTTTGAATAGGTTACATGTTCTCAATCAGAATAACAAAGGAATATCTGGAAATATTACTCAGAAATATTTCCAACGAGCCATCATAGAGCACAATCTGACATCGGGAAGACCCCCAAAAATTGGCTGCAACAGGACTTATTTTCTGCCTAAGGTGGAGTTGCGCTAATGGACAACAATGTGTGCTTTTGGCCAAAAAGTCAACAAAACACACAAATTGATGGCAAAATGATTTTTTAATGTTTTCTTGGGAAAATAAATCCAGATTTGATTGAGGAGTTATGTTATGTTATTTTTCATTTATTAGCTTAGATATTATGTGTCTTGGGCCTTGCATGGTCTTCAAGCACATAAATAACATTTATGATGGAATTAGGATTTCTAGAAGCCTCTTATGGTTTCCACCTCCTCACTTAATAATATAAATAGAGCATGAGGATTCTATTGTAAAGTTTGGCATTTGATGAGCTTTGAGAGCAATACATGGTTTTTATGAGTTTGAAGAAGAAATTGGTTTTGTGGAGTTTCTGAATGCCTTGTTTTGATGAATGATGAAGGAGGATAGCTTGCAAGATCCATGAGCTTGGTTATTGGTGAAGTGTTTCTCTCTTATGTTATTGTTTTCTCATGTTTTCATTATGTTTCCATCCTTCTATGCTGCAGTAGAACAGAAGAGTATAGGCTAAGAAATGTTGTTAGAGGCACCTTAATCCTTCATGTTGTCTATTGCCTTGATGTTTTCCTCTGCTAGGTTTGTTTAAGGAATTCTTAGCTGCTCCTTAGGCCTCCTTATGCTTGTTTATTCCATGAATGGTTCAATACAGTAGTTTCAAATATGTTTTATGGTTATCCCTACCTATTTGATGCTATTAAAACTCTGTTTTGGAATCTCTCTTTGAAGTATTACTTGTTATGTTTTAGCCAAAGAGGCCATGTTTTGATCATGCACTTTTTCCATTCTTGAGAACTTGCCTGAAATTTCTTTGTAGCTTGATCATTGATATTTAGGCATTCCCTCTTCATTGATTAAAGTTATTTGTTATCTTGAATGTTTTTCTAAATCTTGAAGGTGAAATCACTAAAAGTTAGATCAGTTTCTTGCTTTCTATGGTTCACTGAATTGTTCATCTTGAATGCTCATTTTCTTCACTATAATCAGAAATCTATTTTTTTCCATGTCTTATGATTATTTCCTTATGTTGATCAATGTTTGAGACCATTTTTTTTAAAAGGTATTTGTTTAAGGATTCTTCACTGTCCCTTAGACACTTACTTTGTTCACCAACTTATTGTTCATTCCACTTCACGCATACCTTAAGGATCCATTTGACCAAGCTAGATTTTCCCTGTTATGCATCTTGTTTCATTGTTGAGATATCCATGAATTTCATTGACTCAATAGCCCAATGATTTGAAGACCTCTCATTCCACCTATTTCTACTTGACCATATTACCCAACCAAACAAACAACAAACCCTACACTTAACAACTAGACTAAAATCAAACCATAATAGCAAACAAGTTCACATCCTTTGCATACAATAGAGAGAGCCCTCTCTGAGTCCAGGAAGGCTAGGTCCTAGGACTCCAAAGACTAGTCTTATGTTACCCTATGCATTTGGTCTACCAATCTACTAAATCACGGGACCCTAACATTTTGGCGATCATTGTGGGACATTCTGAGTCAGCGACAATCTAAGTATACCTTAGGACCTTAGAAAACCCACAAACATCCTTAGATTGGTATTCAGTTGTTGATGGTGGACAATAGCCTACCTTAAAATAGTTGAAATCATCCATTTGGCGACCCACAACTCTCCATAGACCTAAAGACTCACTCGAGGAAGAACCTAAAACATGACTAATCATCCTAGAAAGAAAGATCACTCGGGCCTAGGTTGGATTCAAGAAATTATTTTTTTATATATAACTATGTTCTATCCTACTTTAAGCTTGATCAAGAATACACTGATGAGATCTACATTGATCATTGGAAAGACCTCAAGCCTCGAAAAGCTGAGCCTCAAATTTTAGACCATGAGCAGGCTTATACACCTGTGCCTACCCCATATTCACCTGTGGAAGACATAGTGAAACATGAGCCTCATGCTACCTTTCCTGCTCTTGCTGGAACCTCAAACAGTCATAAATCTCTTTTTTCACTAACTATACCCACAAAGGTCTCATAAAGATACAAGCCTCTAGTTTTGACTCCTATCCTCCAGGTCGTCCCTGCAAATTTTGCAAATAAACTACCTAGATTTGATGGAGAAAGCTCAAAAGTCACTGCTGAAGAACACATTCAAAATATTGAGAGTTTACTTGACCTGTTTGAAATAGGAGAAGATGATGTGCGTATTAGAATGTTTGCCTTATCATTCCAAGGAAAAATTAAGAGTTGGTTTAAGGACCTTCCTGCTGCAATAATTATCAATTTTCATCAATTCACTCAATCTTCCTAGATAGGTGGGTGGTCATGGGAAATGAAGTTCTCATCATAAAGGAATACAACCATTTAAAAATAAAACCAGGGGAGATAGTACAAGAATTTTCAGCCAGGTTCAATAAAGTATACAATGCAATACCTACTAAGATAAATCCACCTTCAGGGTGGGCTCTCTTGCACTACCTAAGTGATTTTGACCAGAGATGGTTTTCCAGATAAGAGAAAGAGATCCTTAGACCCTGGAGGAAATGTAAAGGATAGCAGTTGATGTGGAAGCCAACATACTAAACATGGAGTCAAAGCTAAGAGTAATAGAGAAAGACAAAGCAGATCAAGAGAGACTGATATCTTTAGAGGTAAAGCTAGAGATGTTGAAAGATACAATCCGAAAAATGATGCATATACTTGGCAGGAAAGAGGAAGAGTACAAGGTTGAGGTTTGTGCTAATTATTCAAAGAAGCCAGTACCATTTTCTTGGGAAGAACCAAATCAATCATTTCAATGCAAAGATAGCTATCAAAACATACTGGTTGAGCAAGGTTGCAAAGAAGAAGATGCGGAAAGTTTTCAAGTAAGTACTATATGCCTTCCTACATCTTGTGCTTCACTATTAAGAGAGTATTACAAGAAAATTGAAAATAAAAACAAGGTAGAATTCTCTAAATAATTAGTAAGGGAAGAAATGGATAATACAAACCTTTTTTCAAATCCAGAAGTTCTCCCCTCAAATCATCTTGGTATGACTGTTTGGATTACAAAACCAAAAATGGAAGATGAGCCAGCACCTCTTGAGCCCCTACCCTTGTGCTTCGAGTAATTTCAGATTGCTAAAGGAGAAGCTATTGGCCATTAACACTCCCCTTTTTATATGGTGGAATAATATGCTGATCAAGTGTGAATAATGGATGACATTCCTCCTATGAATAATTTTCCCAAATATGATCAATACGATGATGATTATGTCCTCCAGACTCAAGATAACACTACAGAACAATCAGTGATTAGTTTTTGGGACAAAGACAATCATTTTAAACAGCTCAAATATAGTGATCAGCAAATACCACTCAGCTATGAAAGTGAAGAAGAAATTGCAGAAAGTTTGGGAGAAAGGGAAGGGTCTTTACCTCTTTGTTGTGATTCCTTTCAGTTCATCAAAGACAACCTTAATGCAATCAGAAGTCAGCAATGTTTGGGTATTGATTTTAACAAAAAAGAACACATTCAGCCCTATGTCCAGCCTTCGCAAGAGAAAGATAACAACTATGGCTCTATTCAATCAGGTTTGCTAGAGGATAACATGGAAATATATGATGAGTCTGACAGTGCAGATGATCATGAGGAAGAGAAGGAGTTTATTTCCCAAAAGAGTCCCAAGCTTATCCAAGTGGAGGAAGAAGCAGTCCTGGATCAAGCTTATTTTCCAAATCCTCACATTCAGGAATTAGTTCAAGATCCCTTTGCTGATTTATTAGATACATCTAAAGGAGGGGTATGCCATGTCAAGAGTAGTTTGATGCAGAATTTCAAGAACATTTTAGGCTCTACTGTTCAAACACTAGTAAGGTGGGAGTGTCCTTTTGATTTTTTCACCACACTCAAACAGCTAAAAAAAATCACTCATGGAATCATTTGATTGACTGGTTATATTGGAAAAGGGAGTTCACCAAAATAATGTGTATATTGTATAAGTTAGATTAGGATAGATAGGAAAGAGAATAAGCTCAGCACTATGAGCATCTTTCTACCTTTAGTTTTAGATTTTTTTGACCAAAAAGAGAGAAAAAGTAAAAAAAAGGGAAAAAATGAAAAAGAGGGCAAATGAAAAGAAGAGGTATAGCCCCATACCCAAAAAATATTAATGCGAAAGTGTGCAAGCCTAAATGCCACTACTTGTTAAAAATAAGGTCTTGTTCATTCATCTGGCCTAATCATGGCTGAATATGTTTTAAATTTATGCTGATAGGTTAGTGAAAGAGATCTTGTCAAAACATCTAAACTTGAATTTTCAATAGCAATAGATTAGGAAGAAAATATTTTTGGTTCCACATGCTCAAATCTGAACCAAAGAAGAGAGAGAGGGATGAATAACAAATTCCAAATCACAGCCTTCATGTTTTCACTTTTACTTTTTGCAAAATAATGATTGTGTGCAGATTTTCCAAATGCCATAGCCCATGAAAAATCAGATAGATTAACCCTAGTTTGATCATGTTTTCAATTTCATGTCAGTAGGATAGAGAATAAATTTTGTCAAACAACTTAATCTTGACAAATGAATAAACTAGGTAGATAATAAAGAGAGCTCATTAGCCTAATCTGAACTCTTGGGAGTAATAAGGGTAGAACTAGATAGTTGTTTTTATGCTTTTAAAATAAAATAATGTCAAGCGTTCGCCAGTAAAAATGCACCCAAGTGAAGAAAAAATGTTAGGCAAAGTAATATGGGTAGGTATAGATGAGTTTGAAGCTAACATCTCCTTCAGATTTTTAGATCATAGCTTCAAGAGAAACATCAGCAAATGAAAGAAGAAAAATATGCCCAATGGATGAGGCACTACTCTTCATAAACCCAGAGATCTAAAGTTATAGACACCTCCTGAAAAGGAGCTGCCCTCCCCAAGTGGAGAAACTGTTAGTCATCAGTAATTTTCACTATCCGTAGATGACTAATTATTGGTTCTAGATTTCTAAAAACAAAATTCCATGAACATTGTGAGTTTTGGAAATCTCACTGCCTTCATTATCCTTAGAGAAATTTTTTTACTATCCTACCATTTTTCCATTTCATGATCACCTTGTAACTCCTAAAAACTCCAAATGGCTTGTGCCTCTCATTTCCATCCTTTTTCCTACCCATAATCTCATTACTCTATTTATCCCTTGCGTATGACTCCATTGTCCATCTAGGGTTTGAGGGTTTTTTCTTGGTGTCATGATCTCCATGGTTAAATCATCAATAAGGCTTGTATCCTGAGACTTTCACACCTCCTCCTATCTGTAATATACCTTCATAAACACTTCCCATCACTCCTATCCCTCAAACTCATCATTTTTCTACAAAACCTAGCCTATTGCTACAATTTGACACTTTTCGAGACTAGGCACGTGTTTTTCCATTTTGGACCCTTTCCCCTCACTAAATTCTTGAAATTCCACTTTCCCCTACTCTCTAACATATATCCCTATCCCCCAAAATTTCCCCAAGAATTTATACAACCATTAACCCCTTCATTACCCTTCCTCTACAAGGCAGTCCTAAAATCCCCTGTTTTGTCTACACCAAACCCTAATTTCCTCTTCCAACTAAGCTAGGGTTTGCAATGGAAAAGAGGAATAGGAGCAAAGGATCCACATGATATGTGATATCAGTAAGCATCAAGCCATACCAACTCATAAACATCATGCCTCCATCATTTTCTAAGAATCTATTCCAAGAATCAAGCCATTTGTCACTCATAGGGCCATTTTTTCTTAAAACTATTCTTCTGACCAAAAAGAGATGAATTTGAAAAAATTTAGAGAGTTTTTTGTCCATAATAGGTCCAATAATAAAAACCTCCTTCATATTTTACATAGGTATCATGTTTTGGGAGCAATGTCAAAAATACAGGTGTCACGGGAGAATTACTGCACTGCTGGAGTGACCTTGGGAAAATCAGGTTTTCTCATAGCTGGAGTGTCCAAATGAATTGATTGATGAATAAAAGGGAAAATAGACTTGAATATATTTCCAATGAGCTATCCTGATATCAAGTTGGAGTTGAGGAAGGCATCCAAAAGTTTTCTACACCAATACTCTGCATTTCTGCACCATCATTCAACACGTTTTTACTAGTCTTGGGAGAATCAAATTTTGACAAAGTAAATAAACTCTAATTAGAGAAAAAATAGTATATTTGGAAATTAGATAGGATAATATTTCCAACGAGCTATCAAGGTCCAAAATAAGACATCGGGAAGGCCCCCAAAACTTGGCTGCAACAGGACCTATTTTTTGCCAAAGGTGGCATTGCGCTTATGGACAACACTATGTGTTTTTAGCCAAGCGTTGGCGCTGCGCTCACAGACCTTGGCGCTGTGAAAATAGGGTTCTCCACAGTGAATTTTTTCACTGCGCTATTCATATAGAGGGTGGCACTGTGCTTATATCCTGGTGCTGCACTAATACAGCATTTCCTCCAGACTTGCAACAAATTTTCCCAAAGGCTCAAGGACACCCTCAAACTTGCCTCCAAAGAGCTACAAGCAAGTGAAGATGGTAGGTGACCTTTTTTATCCTCCTCTCAATTTTTTTTAGTCATTTGGTGGCTATGTAATGACTAAACCCTATTTTTGCAAGCCTTAGGTCTTTAATTCATAATAAACCTCTGTTTTTGGCCTCGAACAAATTAATTGTCATTTAAGGGATAGTGAATTAAGGTAGTTAGACTTCATGTTCGAAATTAGCCCTCTTTCAAATTCAAGCCCTTAGCCACATCATGAACTAAAATTTCCTTCCTCATATCATCCTCCTCCCTCTACTCCTCTATCCCCTCCTCAAGCAAACCTCCCTTCCTCCCCTTCTCTTGATGCATCAAATGAAGAATCAAATGAAGATAGGGGTAAAGATTACAATGAGCCAAACCCTAATGAGGTTGAGGGTGATAATAAGTTGAGCCCACAAAGGTCAGATTATATGGAGACAAAGGATAATGAAGATGAGGAAGGGGGAGATGATGAAGAACAAGCAAGGGACATGGAAATGGACAAAGGTGACAAACAGGGCAGCAGCTCGAATGACCAGGCAGATAGTCAAAGAAATGACAATCATGATGAAGCAAAGGACAACATGGCTACAAGTGAAACAGATGACAAAAATGCAGAAGGTAATGAGGAAAGTATGAGTGAAGAAGAGAAAATTCATGATAGCCATGACAACGGTCATGACAGTCATGAAAATATTGAAGAAAGTGACCCCCACAGTGACCATGATGATGAGAAAAGTGAAAAAAGGCAAAAGGTAATCATGACAGTCATAGTGACAGTGAAGGAAGTGGTGACAGTGATGATGAAAATAAGGATCATAACAGTGAAGAGGCAAGAAGCCCAAATGAAGACCAAAGTGACAGTGTAGAAATTAGTGAAGAGGGTGAGGGTGGTGATGATGTTGAGGACCAAGAGGGTAGTGATGAAACAAATAATGTGATGATTGATGATGCTAATGATGAAAATGAAGAGTTTAATGACAGCAGCAAGGATCAGAGCCATTATAAAGACACAAACAAGACCAAAATTACTCCTTTTTCATCATCATATCAAAGAGGGCTTAGACTAGTGTTTTCTGCCTAAAAAATGCAAGGGACCATGCCCTCCACCTCAGCTACAGAGATATAAAAATGCAAATAAAGACCTTGATCTACAAAGAAAGATGACCAAACATTATGCCTAGAGAAATCAATTTGCAAGGGCTAAACTGAAGAAAACCCTTGCCAAGCTACAGGTACTAAAATAGGCAAAAGGTCAATAAATCCTTGGATTTTTGGCCCATGCTTCTCTACAGGTCTCTCAAACCCCATGAAGAAGACCTCCACCAATTTTGAAGAAATTTGAACAAGTTTTTGTTTTTTGAGATTTTGAAGGCCTATTAGTGCAGCGCCACTGGCACTACACTTTTCCCTCAGGCATCCTCAGAGTTAAAAATCTACATTTTTAGATTCCTCATGGCTAGCACACTATGCTCACCAAATTTCAGAGCAATTGGAGCAGTTTTGACCCCTCAAAAGGTCAAAAAACACCTCATTTTTCACCATTCTGCCTCCTTTTCAGGCCTGGTGTTGCGCTCAGAGTAGTCCTGGGAAATAATGTTTTTGAACTGGTTATGGATGCTCAATCAAAAACCCAAAGGCATATCTAGAAAGACGACTCAGCAAGATTTCCAACGAGCTGTCACGGAGCAAAATCCAACATCGGGAAGATCCCCAAAACTTGGTTGTAACAAGACCTATTTTCTGCCTAAGGTGGCACTGTGCTAATGGGCAACACTGTGTGTTTTTGGCCAAAAATTCAACAAAACACACAAATTGATGGCAAAATGATTTTTCAATGTTTTCTTGGGAAAATCACTCTAGATTTTATTGAGGAGTTATGTTATGTTATTTTTCATTTATTAGCTTAGATATTATGTGTCTTCAGCCGTGCATGGTCTTCAAGCACATAAATGACATTTATGATGGAATTAAGGTTTCTAGAAGCCTCTTATGGTTTCCACCTCCTCACTTGATAAGATAAATAAATCATGAGGATTCTATTGTAAATGTTGGCATTTGATGAGCTTTGAGAGCAACACATGGTTTTTATGAGTTTGAAGAAGAAATTGGTTTTGTGGAGTTTCTGAATGTCTTGTTTTGATGAATGATGAAGGAGGATAGCTTGCAAGATCCCTGAGCTTGCTTATTGGTGAAGCGTTTCCCTCTTATTTTATTGTTTTCTCATGTTTTTATTATGTTTCCATCCTTCTATGTTGTAGTAGAACAGAAGAGTATAGGCTAAGAAATGTTGTTGAAGGCACCTTAGTCATTCTTGTTGTCTATTGCCTTGATGTTTTCCTCTGCTGGGTTTGTTTAAGGAATTATTAGCTGCTCCTTAGGCCTCCTTATGCTTGTTTATTCCATGAATGGTTCAATATAGTAGTTTCAAATATGTTTTAAGGTTAGCCATGCCTATTTTATGCTATTAAAACTCTGTTTTGGAATCTCTCTTTGAAGTATTACTTGTTAGGTTTTAGCCAAAGAGGCCATGTTTTGATCATGCCCTTTGTCCATGCTTGGGAACTTGACTTAAAGTTCTTTGTAGCTTGATCATTGAAATTTAGGCGTTCCCGCTTCATTGATTAAAGCTATTTGTTATCTTGAATGTTTTTCTAAATCTTGAAGGTGAAACCACTAAAAGTTAGATCTGTTTCTTGCTTTCTATGGTTCACTGAATTGTTCATCTTGAATGCTCGTTTGCTTAAGTATAATAAAAAAGCTATTGTTTTTCAATGTCTTATGATTATGTCCTTATGTTGATCAGTGTTTGAGGCCATCTTGTTTAAAAGGTATCTGTTTAAGGATTCTTCACTACCCTTAGACACCTACTTTGTTCACCAACTTATTGTTCATTCCACTTCACACATACCTTAAGGATCCATTTGACCAAGCCAGATTTTCCTTGTTATGCATCTTGTTTCATTGTTGAGATATCCATAACTTTCATTGAATCCATAACCCAATGATTTTATGACCTCTCATTCCACCTACTTCTACTTGACCATCTTACCCAACCAAACAAACAACAAACCCTACACTTAACAACTAGCCTAAAATCAAACCATAATAGCATACAAGTTCACATCCTTTGCATACAATAGAGAGAGCCCTCTCTGAGTCTAGGAAGGCTAGGTCCTAGGACTCCAAAGACTGGTCTTATGTTACCCTATGCATTTGGTCTACCAATCTGCTAAATCATGGTACCTTAACATACAGTATACTTAAGAAAGTTTGTCAAATGTCGAGATGAGATTGGGAGTGTAGGAATAAGTGTTTTTGATGATGATTTGGTGAGATTGGCTCTCTTGGGACTTCCTAAGAGTTGGCATAGTTATGAATAATTTGTCAACAAATGGAAAAAATTTCTGGATTGGGAACGACTGTGGTCGGATATGGTGCAGGAGGAGTTCAGGCGGAATGCAAGAGATGGCTCTTAATCAAAGCATGATGATGGAGAGGATTGTGCGTTAGATGCCAAGGTGAATAAGGGTAAGGGGAATAAATTCCATTCTAAATCTAAGGCTGGTGAAGATGGCAAGGAGCACAACATGTCCAAAGTGAAGTGTTTTCACTGTCACGAGCATGGACATATTACCACAAATTTTCCACAAAAGAAGAAGAACAAGATGATTGTTGGAGCTGCAGCTAATGACGCTCTTGCCTCACAATTTGAGCTTGACTTCTCATTTATTTCATGCATGGTGTCAAGTGCATTGGGATTAGGGTGGTACTTGGATAGTGGTGCTTCCTTCCACATGACGGGAGATAAGAAAATTTTCAGTGACTTGGAGGAGAAAGATCTCTAGGTGAAAATTGAGTTGGGCGACGATGGATGATACAATGCGACTAGAATTGGCACCATTACCTTTCAGATGGAATATCGTAAATTCTTTCATTTCAAATATGTAATGCATGTACCAGGTTTGAAGAAAAATTTAGTCTCAATTGCAATGTTAGAGGATAGAGGCTATGATGATGTATTTAGTGAAGGAAAATTTTTCCTGTGACACAAAGGAACAAGGAAAGCCAATAAGGTTTGGGTTCAAGTTAAGAATCTCTATAGACTTGATGTAGATGGGATTTCTATAGAGCTTCCTACTATTGGGAAGTTTGAGAAAGCCATGCAATTGACCCTTGAGAGGGAGTTGGATTTGCATGCAGGTAAGAGTGAACCTCAGGATGCGGAGCAGCCACAAGAAGAGGATCATGGAGTGGGAGAAACCACTCATGTAAAGAAATTTCGAGCCAGATGGGCAAAGAGAGTGCATGCAGCTATACCACTAAGTGAGAGGAGGGGCGACGTGCATGAATAATTCCAAGAAGAAATTTTGGGCAAGATTCATTGAGATGGTGTGGATCTCATGAATCAAACCTCGCTACGAGGAGCTCATAGTGTAGCAGTAGTAGGATCAGTTAGATTGTTGCAGTCAGATGTTGTGAGGACATGAAATAAAAGTGACAGTGTCAGATACTAGAGCGTGGATCAAAGTTTATAGCAAGTGAAGAGTGCATGGATGCAGAGGTCAACAACGCAATGGATCCAAAAGACATGTGCAGTTGGTACCAGTAGAAGTCAAAATACTTTGATGAAAGATGCATTATACTGATACATTTTTTTGGAGGCTATTCAGTTTCAGAAGTGTTGCATGTGCGAGAAACACTAGAGAAGTGTTGCATACAAGAGTTGCAGGGCGCATGCATGGAGTTGCATGGTGCATGCAAAGGTTGCAGAGCACATGCATGTAGTTTCATGTTGCATGCAAAGACATTCCTTTCTTGTTGAGAGGGAGTGTTGAAGTTTGCAACAAGAAACAGTGAAATTGGCATCCAGAAACAAAATCCTTGATCATAGTGAAAATTAAGCACCTACACTAGGTGGGGCCCACACAGGATATTTTTAGGTGTAAGTCTATTTTTAGAATGGATGAGAAAATTCTATTTATAGAGGAAGTCTATTTATATATGTTGAGAAAATTATATTTATAGAGGAATTCTATTTATATATGTTGAGAATATTCTATTTATAGATGATGTTCTATTTTTAGATGTATGTGCGAAGTCTATTTATAGATCGCATGTCTATTTATAGATGCATGCCAACTATTATTATCCCTTAATAATAGTTGGACAATAAACAATAATCTGTTCTCAATGAGCACTTGGAAATAGTTAACTGAAGTGGAAGATCAGTTAGCTAAGTGAATTTCAAGTTGAAGAGGTTGGTTGGTGGGACATGCAAGTGAACTTAGTTGTAACCGAGTGATTCGAAGTTGTAACATAGTTGGAAGTGTGGTTATGAAAGTTGTAAAGTAGTTTAACTCAGTTAAGTGAGTTAAAGTCAGTTGTGCTCGTTGTAACTAAATATACACTAGTGAGAGATCAAGCGAATTAATTATTAATTAATTCACAATCAGTGGCCTCACATGCAATTGACGATTTACTACTATTAACTACATAAATATCAGACCCAATTGAGACGAGGGTGAAAGGGACAGATTTACTATCAGTTATGACATTATAGGTTGCACACATGCAACCACACACACATTGGATGTGCCTCTAAGGATTGTGTGATCAAGGCAGGAAAGAATCAATCATTCAAAGCTTCTTTACCATCAGGGATTACGCAGTGGAGTAGGGTGTCTGGAGACAGTAAATTGGCTAAGGAACTTGCCAATTTTGGCATGACAGTGTGAGACGATTGTATATTTTACTGAGAGCTCTTGGAGTAGATTTGTTTATGAGACTGTTTCATGATCCATGATATAATACATAATAGAAGATAGTGGGGTTTTTAGCTTTATGCTTTCCCGGTAAAAACATCTGTGTTATGTCTAATTGATCTTTCTTCTTGATATTGAAATTGGCGATCGTGTTTTAAATTCCACAAGAATTTTTGTAGAAGTGATTCTGTATTTAACAATGGCATATAATTTTTAGATTAGGAGAATCCAGGAAATACATAATTTTTATTGAATTTCTCCATGGTATCATAGCACAAAAAATTTCAATTTTGAAGCAGGAGCTGAGTTTCTTGGTGGAAAGAATTCGAATTTGCAGAAATACTTTCTTGGCGCTAGAGCTGATTCAAGATTGAAATGGCTTTCAATTGCTTGAGGTTAGAGTATGCACTCTAGGGCAGGTCAAACTACATTTCTTGGAAGGAAAGGATGGAGGCAGTACTCGAAGACAATGGCTTGAAGGAATTCATTGAAAAATATGTTCCTAAGCTAGATGCTGCAAATGCTGGAAATATTGATGCATGGCGAAAGAAAGTGGCAAAGGAGAGGAGCATTCTGTTGGAGGGAGTACGAGACCACATTGTATCAAGCCTCCATGGGAAAGCCACACCATATTCTATGTGGAATTCTTTGACATATATATTCCAAAACGGAAACAACAATAGAAAATTGGCATTCAAAGATAAACTCAAGAAGATCAAGATGGAAAAGAATGACACTATTCCGGTATAATTAACAAAGTTTGGCCAATGTTGGGATGAGCTTGGGAGTGTAGGAATAAGTGTTTCTGATGATTATTTGGTGAGCTTGGCTCTCTTGGGACTTCCTAAGATTTGGCATAGTTATGAAGATTTTGTCAATGGATGGGAAACATTTCTTGATTGGGAACGACTATGGTCAGATCTGGTGCAGGAGGAGTTCAGGCAGAACACGAGATATGGCTCTTTATCAAAGAATAATGATGAAGAGGATTGTGCTTTGGCCACTAAGGTGAATAAGGGTAAGGGGAAGAAATTCCATTCTAAATCCGAGGTTGGTGAAGATGGCAAGGAGAACAACATGTCCAAAGTGAAGTGTTTTCATTGTCACGAGCATGGACATATTGCCACAAATTGTCCACAAAAGAAGAAGAACAAGATGGTTGTTGGAGATGCAGCTGGTGAGGCTCTTGCCTCACAATTTGGGCTTGAATTCTCATTTATCGCATGCATGGTGTCAAGTGCATTGGGATCGGGGTGGTACTTGGATAGTGGTAAATCCTTCCACATGACGAGATATAAGAAACTTTTTAGTGACTTGGAGGAGAAAGATCTCCAGATGAAAATTGTGTTGGGTCACGATGGACAATACAGTGCGACTAGCATTGGTACCATTATCTTACAGAGGGCATAAGGTAAAATATTTAATTTAAAATATGTAATTCATGTACTAGGTTTGAAGAAAAATTTAGTCTCAATCACAATGTTAGAGGATAGAGGCTATGATGTTGTATTTATTGAAGGAAATGTTTTCCTGCGACACAAAGCAACAGAGCAAGCCAAGAAGGTTTGGATTCAAGTTAATAATCTCTATAGACTTGATGTAGATGGGATTTCTAAATAGCTTCCTGCTATTTGGAAGTGTGAGAAAGCCATCCAATTGACCCTTCAGAGGGAGCTGGATTTGCATGCATGTAAGAGTGAATCTTAAGATGTGGAGCAGCCACAAGAAGAGGATCATGGAGTGGGAGCAACCACTCATGCAGAGAAATTTCGAGCTAGATGGGTAGAGGGAGTGCATGCAGCTATACCACCAGGTGAAAGGTGGGGCAACATGCATGAATAATCCCAAGAAGAAATTTTGGGCAGGATTCATTGAGATGGTGTGGATCTCATGAATATAACCTAGTTACGAGGAGCCCATAGAGCAGCAGTAGCAATATCAATTGGATTGATGCAGTCAGATGTCGTGAGGACATGAAATAAAAGTGACAGTGTCGGATAATGGAGCACGAATCAGAGTTGACCGCAAGTGCAGAGTGCATGGATGCAGAGGTCAAAAACGCAGTGGATCCAGAAGACATGTGCAGTTGGTACTGTTAGCCCCCCTGTAAATTTTTGATAGGAAAAGTAGGGGGCTAAATTTTTTCTGAGCCTTCAATGAATGCATCTCCCCTAGAGACACATCATCCTTGAAGTCTCCTGTGCCTTTGCCCTGTGATGAAATCCCCTCTGCTGTATCCATACAAGAAACCTCTCTGATTGTGAAAATTCTGCTCCTGAAGGCCTCCCTTTACCCATGAAACCCTGCAGAATATCCCATTTTAACCTATGTCTTCCCCTTGTCAAATTCCCCTCTAATTCCCTAAGTTTTCCCAAGATCCCCATGAAGTCTCACCCTTTCCTTTGTTTCCTTAATTTTCCCCTCTATCTCCCTATCGTTACCCTCCTTAGGCCTTGAAATGCATTAAAATGGGGTAAAAACCCACTTTCCGACCTTATAATAGGCCTAAGCTCCTTTACCGCCAGCCCCCTTCCACTTTTACCCCATAAAACCCAGCGCTGAGACCGAGCGCTTAGCGCCTTAGGGGCTAATCACATCGGAAGATCAGAGCGGGGAATTAAAATCCTTTGTAACATTGAAAAAGTGCCGATGCGATTGTTTTATTAACAAGTCCCGCGAATTGATATCCACCGTTGATCTGTCATCGCAATCCGACGGTTCCCGTTAACTCTGCGAGCACTCACCATTCTTCACGTTCACCTCTCCGATGAAGCCATCGCCATCTATTTTCCCATAGATCCGATGGTTCGGAGTGTACCCGCCCCTGTTGACCCCGTCGCGCACTATCCATAAACCCAGTGGTATCTATCGCACCGCTTTGGGCGGTAGACGGTATTCTCCCATTGCCCAGTGATTCCATACAGCATTCGACACGTGGATCTTGTACAATTCCAAAACTGCTTGCTCATCGCACGTTATCGTTCGGCGTTTGCCGCGGTGCGATATCCTTGTCAACAGTCCGATCTACCATCGCCCATCCAACGGTCATTTCTCAACGAAGCTGCGCACGCGATAGGCCATGGCCTCCGTACCCCTAGCCCACTGTCCATTACCCTCCGCCGTGTTTCCCACCGTCGATCTCCTTTGAGATCTGACGGTCTAGTTTTGTTTTCCCTCCACTGTTGACTATTCTGCCATTGCCTGGTCCCACCACGTCACCTCCACGTGTCTCACCGTACATTTTCCCCTCCTGTTTTATGTATTCATTCAAAGGGTCAGTTTTAAGGTTTTACGTTAATTTTCCTCTGCACTCCGCCAACCTTCCACCAGAGCACTTCTTCATCACTCCTCTGTGTTTTTTCGTCATTTTTCTGCAGCCTCACTGTCGTCCTCACAATCATCCACATCATCTGACCCCCCATTGTTTTCTTAACCTGTGTTCGTATTTTGTAGGGTTATCAGAGGTGGAAAACCGCCATGGTTCATATGTATGACTTCAATGGCGTGCTGCGCAGACAGAACTAAATCTGGAAGCTGGTAATACAGAGAAATGCCCAGAAAGGCAGCGGCGGCATAAATATTATCCCATGACAGTTCGATCTCCGCAAGAAACCTATCTGGTGCCATTAAAGCCATATTTTGCAGATCAAGACATTTATGGAGCCGTGGGGAAAAACCAGCTAATGATCAAGGATTTCAGCATTCAGTATTAAAGGTTTTGAGCCTTAATACAGTAGTTTAGAGGCAAAGCACGAGATCAATGATCCCACGGATCATGCAAAAGGTACATCACAAAGAAATTCATGTATATCAGGGTTTCACATCAGCAAATGGTTCCAAGGGACAAAGTGCCCATATCAGTTCCATTATTTACCGTGTTCCTGAAGATTTCCGCCTTAACTACAGTCCAGAGCTACCAAGACATTTATCTCACAAGCATGGCAGTCCATTTAGTCATTTTGTTTATACACCAGAGTACTACACAGTACTACAGTCAAAGTACATCAAAGTCATATCAGAGTAATCTGAAGTCTGAAGAAGATCATTCACCCAAAGAACACCAGAGATTAATGCACACGATTTAAACAGAATGGGCTTCGGCCCTCTTTCTTTTCAAAAGTATTAATGCTGCATTTAGTTCTTCACCTACCTCCTCTGCTCCTTAGGAGCTATAAATTCATGAATAAACTCATTGTAAAAGGTTTTTGATCAGTTATCAGAGAACTGCAAGTAGTTTCTTTTGAGACACGGTCTCTGTGTAAAGTTTTAATATAGGCTAAGGAATATGATTTCAGACTAAGTATGCAACTATTAGCAATGTTGTACTTGATTGGTATTGCTACTTAATATGACAAGCACATTTCTTTGGATCCTGATCTGAAGCAGCGGTGATGTTTTCCTATCTTTGTATTTACATTCATTTCATTTCGTTTCTACTGGCTTGCATTAGAATATTGGCATAGGATTTACCCTTGTTAGGTACCCTATGTTTCTGCTCTCCTTTCCATTAATGTTTCTCTTCTGAATGTTTATCTAAGAAATGATTTCAGTTGGTTTAACCAGTGTAGTGGATGTTATTGCCTGCTCTCTGATGTATGAATTAAATGAATTCAGTTCTTAGATGTTTCTTGTTATGGATTTAGTTGGAAGATTTGGGAACACTGGGGATTAGAGTTAGCCCTGTCCTCTAGGATCCTTGTGCGACCAGCTGGTCTTTAACTTTGTGCTCTTAATCTATGTTATCTCCTCCTCTCCTACCTTCCATATCACACAATCATCTTTAAGATCCTATGTTTTAGATGACTAGCCCAATTGAAAGCCTGCCTATTGATTAGCAAGAAAATCCTTTCCTGACTCCATTTCCCAATGGTTTTGAATATTTCCTGGAATACTTCACCTCTGCCTTTTTCCTCTTTTCTCAGATTTGTCTTACATTGAACCCTTCCTTCCTGATAACCAGCAACCAAATAAAACAAATCAACACAAACAAACCTTGTGCCTATAACTAGCCTAACATCTTAACATTCGAGCTTCAAAGACATAAAACCTTTGATAATACAGAGAGATCCCTCTCTGGACCTAGGAGGGCTAGATCCTGAGGTCTGAAAGTGGTTCTGATGTTGTCTCATCTTTAGGTCTTGCTAATCTAGCCAAAACATGGGAACCCCAACATAATGGCAACTCCGCTGGGGAGCTTCTGAGTTTTCCTCACCTTACTATATCATAAGCCTCAGAAAACCTATAATCTCTGGTTAGGTTGGCAGTTAAACAATCCTATTCTCACATCAACCTCTATACCATTTGTTGTGTTTCCCCCATACTCTTGGACAGAGTCTGGAAAGGGCCAGGTAGCCTCCAGATATCACACTCTTTTAGAGGTGACATATCTGGTAAACGCCCTCCCAGTCAATCTCTGGTTAGAGTTTGCTGTGTTTGGAAAGATATGCTCGAAAGGGGACATCTCATAAGCACTGTGGTGGATAGTGTACCCTCCAAAAAACATCCTAAACCTTTCCACCTGGAGACTCCATATTCCCTAAACATTTTAAAGACTCCACTGGTGATCAGTAGGCCTGCTGATTATCTTGGTTCACATTAGGCTCCACTGGAAGACCAGCCTCCATCACAACATCAACCACAATAGTAGCAACGAGTAGGGTTAAGCTTCTTGGTTAAAACAACACTCCGGCTTATAGAACCATTCATACAAGAGCTTACCCTAACCCAAACCCACCTGAAATAGTTGACAACCCTGAGAGTATCCTCAAGGGAGCTCCTACTCCTAAAATACCAACTATTTCCAACACCATCCATAGAGCTAACTATGCACCAGAAGATCTTACAACTCTATCACACTTTCACCTTGACCTAGACCTACATAACATATTACCTAGAGCTAGTTCATTCGATATTGTAGACCAGCCAGACCCTGAGCTTCCTGCTTCACCACCCCAAAGTGGTAGACACCTTGGGAATAGACAGACCCCTCCCTTTACACCTCCTGATACACATTTCATACAAAACTTGGGGCTTAGTCACCCTAGATCTGCTCACCAGTCTACTGCTGGTCACAATATCCCTGTCATCCAAATACCAGCTGCTCAAGTCAACCCTTTACCTCATCAAAACATCATCATGGCAGCCTGGTATGCACCTCTGGTTTTACCTCAACCTCTAGTACCCTTACCAAATGATTATCAGTCAAATATCCCACACTTCACTGCAAAAGAGTCCATCACAGCCCAGAATCATGTAGATAAGATGGAAGATTCTTTTGACTACATGGAAATAGATGATGATACAGTCAAAATGAGAATATTTGCCCAGAGCTTAGGGGGTGATGTGAAGAAATGGTTTAAAGGCCTACCTCTGAGTAGCATCAATGATCTTTCGGCATTATATCAGACTTTCATAAACTAATGGGAAACTAAGGCTAACCCTCACCAACTCTTAGCAGAATACATGAGCCTTAAAAGAAACGTAGGAGAGAGTGTCCATGATTACACAACAAGATTTAACAGCATTTACAATGCTCTCCCTCCACATATGAAACCTCCACAAGGCATGGCTCTAGCAAAATACCTCGAAGGCTTTGATGCTGACATGGCCTATGAGCTTAGGGATAAAGATTACAACACATTAGAGGACATGCAGAAAGGAGCAGTGAACATAGAGGAAAATCTAATTGAGAAAAGAGCAAGACTGAGATCTGAGAAAAGGGTAACATACAAAGATGACAATGTAGCCTCCACATTTGATCCAAATTATGATAGATTATCCAAAAACGTGGAAAGACTACAGAAAATGATGGAAAAAATGGTTGTCACAGTCAGTAACCAAAATAGAAACCAAAATCAGAACTAGAACTTTAGAAGAAACAATGCCACTCCCAATAGACAAAGAGAATCAGATCAGCAAGTTATTCCCCCATTCCAAGAGAATTTTCTGGATGAAGATGAGGGAATCATAGAAGAATCTGAGGGAAACACAATAAACATGTTTGAAACGGAATATTCAATCCATAACTGTTACTCAGAAGAAGATCAGCCCTCACCCTCTAGTTGGGAGGAGGAATGGTTAGAATCTGAAGATTACATATTAGAGTTTTAAAATGCCATGATGCAGGTCAGAGAACAATATGAACTTAGAAGAAAAAAGAGCCAAGAAACTGCCAAGCCAAAGGCTTCTGAGGTCACCATCAAGAAGAGACCTGAGAAAGCTTCTAAAGCAACCGCTGAAAGTAACAAATCAGCGGCTGAGAGTTCTGGAAAGAACAAAGAAAAGGACAACCAAAACACTGATACACAAGGTAAACTAGCTGGCAGCACTAGCACTGTAGTTAGTGCTCCTGATAAAACTGTCACAAACGCTATACATAACAAGAATCAACACACTGTTTTAGCCACTAAAGCAGTGGCTAACAAAACAAAGTTGAAAATTCCAAAGAGTCAGTCCACTTTCAATCTAGAGAGTGAGATCGCAAAAATTAAAATCTCTATCCCACTCTCTGAGCTGGCCACTCAGGATGTATATAAAGGCCAACTTTTGAAAGCATTAAATTTAGGAGAGAATAGTGACACTGTAAATCTGAGTGATGATCAACCTGCCCTTCTATTTGGTCCAAAGATAGAAGGAAAGTTTCAGGAAGGGGTAGTGCCCCCTTTTTACATTAGTCTTAATATCCATGATAAGATTCTCCACAATGCAATGCATGATTCTGGGGCATCACACAACCTAATGCCTAAAGTAGTAATGGAAAGATTAGGCCTAGAAATAACCCGTCCTTATAAAGACCTATATTCATTTGACTCTAGTAGAGTAAAGTGTCTTGGCCTGATCAAAGATCTATGTGTGAGCCTTACCCAGATTCCTGCAAAATGTATGGTCATGGATGTTGTGGTGGCAGATGTGCCACCCAAGTATGGCATGTTATTGTCAAGATCATGGGGAGCCAAGCTGCAAGGAACAATGTAGATGGATGGGGCTTATGCCACAATCCAAATCTTTGGCCAAATTATAAGACTGTACAGGGAATCACAAATGAAATTCCTGGTTAGTAGCCCTGAAAAGCTTGAAAAATCTCCTCTATACTCTGTACATACAGATCTGGATTCCTTTATCTTCTGCAGTGATGAATCTTTGGGGGGACCAGAATCTGGAAATGTAGATACAAGAAAAGGTACACATGAGGGAACATAGCCAATGGATTTTAACATAATGGATACCCTAGACTTAGAGGAGGAAGACATAGAAAAATTTGAATAGTGCACTGAAACAACAATGCAAAGTGAACCGGAAACAAAATGCAATCAACCAACTAGTCACCTCTCTGACTTCCACATCCATAACGAAAAACTGAACAGCCCGCAGCCTAGTGCAGACCCTATAATGAAAAATAATGGCAAACCCGGCTGTAGGGAAAGGAATGATAACAAAAACGAGAGTGAACCCCTGTGGGAAATGAGTTTCGATGGGTCCTGCACAAGGAGAACTGCTGGGGCAGTAGTGTGGATACATAACACAGAGAGTGATTATGTAGAGAGTCATGCCTGCAACCTGCACTTCAAATGTACAAACAATGTTGCAGAATACGAGGCCCTTATCTTAGGCTTGAACCTGTTGAGAAAATTAGGAGCCCGTAGGATAACTGTGCATGGGGACTTTGAGCTGATTGTTAAACAGGTGAATGGTGAGTACACAGCGAAACATCCCAGGTTGAGAGCTTACAGGAATGACACTATGGATTTATTGAAAAAATTTGTTGAATACGAATTAGTGTTTGTTCCTAGGAGTCAAAACGTCATTGCAAACGGATTAGCTTACCTAGCTAGTTCATATTCTAAGACTCCAATTGACCAGAAAATCATCATTCAGACCAAATTCAGACCTGCAGTGCCGGACAATGAAAAATATTGGTAGGTTTTTGAAGGAGAAATAGATTGAGGATTTCCTAATAGGCAGGAATGAGTTTGAATTTTCTGATTCAGACTCTAAATCTGAGAACAACTACCTAAGTGAAGAATCCTCTGACAAAGAAACCCCACCCTGTAACATAGAAATAAACACCCTAACTGAGGAAACTGGAAGTCCAACCGGAAAATGTGAAAATGCAGACAGCGAAGAAGTAGAAGTGCTGCAGGCCAAAGATAAGAATATACCCCGAGGTCTGGCACCATTAGAAGATATTTTGACTTTGATGATGTGGAAAAAAATCCCACTATAGAACATGCAGATCTGACATGGAAGAATGCAACATAGGCACTGAAGATGAGCCCAAAATGATTAAACTGGCTAAGTATTTTCCTGCGGAAATGAAAAAGAGATACATTGACCTATTCAAGGAATTCATTGATGTGTTTGTTTGGAGTTACGAGGAGCTAAGGGCCTATGACACAAACATTATACAGCACAAAATACCCTTGAAAGAGAATCAGAAGCCCTTCAGACAAAAACTTCGTAGAATCAATCCAAAAAAATTGCCTGTAGTTGAAAAGGAAATTAGAAAGATGTCTGAGGCAGGCATAATTGTTCCCGTAAGGTTCTATGATTGGGTCTCAAATCTAGTGGCTATGAGAAAGAAAACAGGGGAGATCAGATTATGTATTGACTTCAGAAATCTTAATAGAGCATCACTCAAAGACAACTACCCTCTTCCAAAAATGGAACACATTCTTTAGAGAGTAGTAGGCTCGAATAGAATCTCCCTGCTAGATGGTTTCTCAGGTTACAATCAAGTCTTATTAATCCCAGAAGACCAACTCAAAACAGCCTTTACCACTCCATGGGGCACCTTTATGTATGTAAAAATGCCTTTCGGGTTGATGAACACTGGTGCAACCTTCCAAAGAGCGATGGACATAGATTTTTCAGATGAGATAGGGCACTTCATTATTATTTACTTAGATGACATAATAGTCTATTCCAAGACTGAATAAGAACACCTGAAACATCTGAGGAAAGTGTTTGAAAAATGTAGAAGGTTTGGTCTATCATTGAATCCTAAGAAGACTGTATTTGGGCTGCAAGAAGGAAAGCTTCTTGGCCACATTATATCTGAAAAAGGAATCAGGATAGACCCACAGAGAGTTGAGGGAATACTACAGATCACACACCCAAGAAACATCAAATAATTACAGTCCTTCATTAGGAAAATCAACTTCCTTAGGAGATTCATTCCCAACCTGGCTGAACACCTTAGGAATATGACTAACATGCTAAAGAAAGGTGAGGGGGTTAAATGGATTGTTGGAGCTAAACAATCTTTTGAATCAGTGAAACTTGCACTCACCCAAGCTCCTGTTCTGATTAGCCCAAATTTCTCTAAAGATTTCCTGATCTTTTCATTTGCCTCTGAGTATACAGTGGCTGCAGTCTTGTTGTAGAAAAACTCAGAGGGGATGGAACAGCCAATTGCCTTTTTCAGCAAAGCACTAAGGGACGCACCCCTGAAATACAACATAATGGAAAAACGGTCCTATGCCTTGATCAAGGCCTTAAATGATTTCAGGGTGTACATATTGCATTCTCACACCATAGCTCATGTGCCCAACATCATAGTCAAAGATATATTGTCCCAAGGTCCTGATGGGAAGAGGGGAAAATGGATTGGTGTGATTTTAGAATATGACCTTGAGATAAAACCCACCAAACTGATTAAAGGTCAGGGCTTAGCTCAACTAATGGCTGAATCAAACTTACAAGCCCTAGACATTAACATGGTGGATACCTTGGATGAGCAACAAGAATTTAATGATCCCACTGTTGAGGAAATGTTTCAGAGCTCTCCTTGGTATTCTGACATTTTGTATGAGCTTACACACCTCAATGCCCCACCTGAACTGTCAAAGACTAAGGCCAGATTCTTAAAGCTAAAAGACAGAAGCTACTGCATATTGAATAACTTCTTATACTGGAAGAACCCAAATGTCCTATTGCTTAGATGTTTGCCTGAGGACGAGGCAGAGAGGATTAAACAAGAATTCCATGCTAGGGAATGTGGAGGCCACCTGAGTTGGAAAGCCACTGCAAAAAAAATACTCAGAGCTGGCTACTATTGGCCCACACTCTTCAATGATATCCATAATATGGTAATTTCCTGCCACCAATGCCATATTTTTGAAGGCAAAAGAAAACTCCTTCCCTTACCTCTGCAACCCATCACTGTTGAAGGTCCCTCTCTGCAATGGGGCCTAGATTTCATAGGGGAGATTCGCCCTACTTCTTCTGCACAACATAAATGGATCCTAACAGCCACAGACTACTTCAATAAGTGGATAGAGGCCATACCCACTAGGAATGCCATGGATTCAGTCATCATTAGTTTCCTAGAAGGTCACATCCTCTCTCGGTTTGGCTGCCCAAGGAAAATAATCACTGATAATGCTACTGCTTTCAGATCCAAGAAAATGGTTGATTTTTGTGACAGGTATCAAATAGCACTTGGTCATTCAACTTCCTATTACCCTCAAGGTAATGGATTAGCTGAATCATCAAACAAGAGCCTGGTGATCATCATCAAGAAGCTGTTGGAAGAGAAAAAAATTCATGGCATAACAAGTTAGTACATGCTTTGTGGGCTAACAGGCTTATTTCAAAGAAATCTATTGGCATGTAACCTTATCAGCTTGTCTATGGAACAAAAGCAGTGTTTCCTACCAGCCTTGGGGTACCAGTGATCAAGTTGGTCCAGGAGATTCAAACAGAATAAGATAGTATGGTGAGGAGAATAAACCAGACAATCCATCTCCAGCAAACAAGGGAAGAGGTCTACAACAGAGCCATCAAAGTTCAGGAAAACATAAAGAAGTTGTTTGACAAGAGAACCAAAGCTGCTGATTTCAAAATTGGGGATAAAGTTCTGAACTGGGACTCAAGGAGAGAGGACAAAGGAAAGCACGACAAGTTTGACAGTTTGTGGCAAGGTCCATACATCATCCAGGCCACTATGGGTCCAAATGCTTTTTTCCTACAAGAATTAGATGGTACAGAGCTGTTTGGGGGTCCTGTCAATGGAAGGATGCTCAAACACTACTTCTGTTGATTTACAGTTTCTAGTTTCCATTCCCATTGAACATACCATTGCAGTTTTTATTTTCAAAAAAAAAAAAAAAAAATTGTTTCAAAAAATAGAGGAAAAAGAGAGGTTTAGACATTCTTAAAACATGAACCTCTGATGTGCAAAGGATTGGCTCTAATAAGCTCAAGACCCGAGCCAAAGAAAGCAAAGCAGCTAGTCCTAACATGCTCAAAATCTGGACCCGCAAAGACGAAAAGAAGAAAAGAAGAAATCAGCTCTAACATACACAAAAACAAAACTGAGATGAAGAAAAGAAGTGACTCTAACATGCTCAAAACTTGAGTCACAAAAAAAAGAAGGATACTTCAAATTTCAGATTTCAAGCCTTCAAAGTTTTGCCTCATTTTCTGCAAAAATTTTCCATGTGCAACTGTCTTTATGCCTTGGATCCACAGCAAGTAAGACAGTCTAATCCTGGCTTGACTTTTTTTCAATTTCTGTCGTAGAATGTAGAGAAGAAATCTGCTAGACAGTTTAATCCTAGCAGATATTAGATTAGGTAGAGAAACATATGGGACCAACAGTCTAATCTAGTCTCGTGGAGCAATAAGGGTAGATTTAGAATAGGTTTATTTTTTGTTTGTAAAAAATAAAAATATGTAAAGGGTCTGCCAGCTCAAATGCACCCTAGAAGAAGAAAAAATGATAGGATTGTAGTGTGGGTAGGTAGATTTGTTGGGAAAAGTGCTCCTGCTGATGTAATGTCTTCATATTGTGGTAGCTGATCAAAGAAAGAAAGGGATGTGCCAAGCAACAGGAAACTAGCCTATTCCAAAGATCTATTCTCTGAATTCTTGTCTCCTTCAAGAAGAAGCCATCCCCATGTGGAGCCACTGTTAGCCCCCCTGTAAATTTTTGATAGGCAAAGTAGGGGGCTAAATTGTTTCTGAGCCTTCAATGAATGCATCTCCCCTGGAGACACATCATCCTTGAAGTCTCCTGTGCCCTTACCCTGTGATGAAATCCCCTCTGCTGTATCCATACAAGAAACCTCTCTGATTGTGAAAATTTTGCTCCTGAAGGCCTCCCTTTACCCATGAAACCCTGCAGAATATCCCATTTTAACCTATGTCTTCCCCTTGTCAAATTCCCCTCTAATTCCCTAAGTTTTCCCAAGATCCCCATGAAGTCTCACCCTTGCCTTTGTTTCCTCAAGTTTCCCCTCTATCTACCTATCGCTACCCTCCTTAGGCCTTGAAATGCATTAAAATGGGGTAAAAACCCACTTTCCGACCTTATAATAGGCCTAAGCTCCTTTACCGCCAGCCCCCTTCCACTTTTCCCCCATACAACCCAGCGCTAAGACCGAGCGCTTAGCACCTTAGGGGCTAATCGCATCGAAAGATCGGAGCGAGGAATTAAAATCCTTTGTAACATTGAAAAAGTGCCGATGCGATTGTTTTATTAACAAGTCTCGCAAATTGATATCCACCGTTGATCTGTCGTCGCGATCCGACAGTTCCCGTTAACTCCATGAGCGCTCGCTGTTCTTCACGTTCACCTCTTCGATCGAGCCATCGCCGTCTATTTTCCCATAGATCCAACGGTTCGGAGTGTACCCGCCCCTGTGGACCCCACCGCGTACTATCCATAAACCCGGTGGTATCTATCGCACCGCTTTTGGGAGGTAGGCAGTATTCTCCCATTGCCCAGCGATTCCATACATAATTCGACATGTGGCTCCTGTACGATTCCAAAACCGCTTGCTCATCGCACGTTATCGTTCGACGTTTGCCACGGCGCGATATCCTTGTCAACCGTTCGATCTGCCATCGCCCATCCAATGGTCATCGCTCAACGAATCTGCGCATGCGATAGTCCATGGCCTCCGTACCCCTGGCCTACTGTCCATTTCCCTCCGCCGTGTTTCCCACTGTCGATCTCCTTTGAGATCTGACGGTCCAGTTTTGTTTTCCCCCCACTGTTGACTATTCCATCGTCACCCGGTCCCGCCACGTCACCTCCACGTGTCTCACCGTACATTCGCCCCTCCCATTTTATGTATTCATTCAAAGGGTCAGTTTTAAGGTTTTACCTTAATTTTCCTCTGTGCTCCGCCAACCTTCCACCAGAGCACTTCTTCACCACTCCTCTGTGTTTTTTCGTCATTCATCTGCAGCCTCACTGTCGTCCTCACAGTCATCCACATCATTCGACCCCCCATTGTTTTCTTAACCTGTGTTCGTATTTTGTAGGGTTATCAGAGGCGGAAAACCGCCATGGTTCATTTGTACGACTTCAATGGCATGCTGCGCAAACAGAACTAAATTTGGAAGCTGGTAATACAGAGAAATGCCCGGAAAGTCAGTGGCGGCATAAATATTATCCCAGGACATTTTGATCTCTGCAAGAAACCTATCCGGCACCATTAAAGCCAGATTTTGTAGATCAAGACATTTATGGAGCTGTGGGGAAAAACCAGCTAATGATCAAGGATTTTAGCATTCAGTATTAAAGGTTTTGAGCCTTAATACAACGTTTTAGAGGAAAAGCACCAGATCAATGATCCCACGGATCATGCAGAAGGTACAACACGCAGAAATTCATGTATATCAGGGTTTCACATCATCAAATGGTCCCAAGGGACAAAGCGCCCATATCAGTTCCATTATTTACCATGTTCCTGAAGATTTCCACCTTAACTACAGTCCAGAGCTACCAAGACATTTATCTCACAAGCATGGCAGTCCATTCAGTCATTTTGTTTATACACCAGATTACTACAAAGTACTACAGTCAGAGTACATCAGAGTCATATCAGAGTAATATGAAGTCTGAAGAAGATCATTCACCCAAAGAACACCAGAGATTAATGCATAGGATTTAAACAGAATGGGCTTTGGCCCTCTTTCTTTTCAAAAGTATTAATGCTGCATTTAGTTCTTCACCTACCTCCTCTACTCCTCAGGAGCTATAAATTCATGAAGAAACTCATTGTAAAAGGCTGTTGATCAGTTATCAGAGAACTGCAAGTAGTTTCTTTTGAGACATGGTCTCTGTGTAAAGTTGTAAGATAGGCTGAGGAATATGATTTCAGACTAAGTATGCAGCTATTGGAAATTTTGTACTTGATTGGTATTGCTACTTAATATGACAAGCACATTTCTTTGGATCCTGATCTGAAGCAACGGTGATGTTTTCCTATCTTTTTACTTACATTCATTTCATTTCGTTTCTACTGGCTTGCATCAGAATATTGGCATAGGATTTACCCTTTTTAGGTACCCTATGTTTCTGCTATCCTTGCCATTAATGTTTCTCTTCTGAATGTATTATCTAAGAAATGATTTCAGTTGGTTTAACTAGTGTAGTGGATGTTATTTCCTGCTCTCTGATGTATGAATTAAATGAATTCAGTTCTTAGATGTTTCTTGTTATGGATTTAGTTGGAAGATTTGGGAACACTAGGGATTAGAGTTAGCCCTGTCTACTAGGATCCTTGTGCGACCAGCTGGTCTTTAACTTTGTGCTCTGAATCTGTGTTATCTCCTCCTCTCCTACCTTTCATATCACACAATCATCTTTAAGATCCTATGTTTTATATGACTAGCCCAATTGAAATCCTGCCTATTGATTAGCAAGAAAATCCTTTCCTGACTCCATTGCCCAATGGTTTTGAATATTTCCTGGAATAATTCACCTCTGCCTTTTTCCTCTTTGCTCATCTTTGTCTTACATTGAACTCTTCCTTCTTGATAACCAGCAACCAAATCAAACAAATCAAACAAACAAACCTTGTGCCTATAACTAGCCTAACATCTTAACATTCGAGCTTCAAAGACATAAAACCTTTTATAATATAGAGAGATCCCTCTCTGGAACCAGGAGGGCTAGATCCTGAGGTCTGAAAGTGGTTCTGATGTTGTCTCATCTTTTGGTCTTTCCAATCTGGCCAAAACATGGGAACCCCAACAGGTACCAGCAGAAGTCAGAAGACTTTGATGACATATGCATTATACTAATTCAGTTTTTTGGAGGTTATTCAATTTCAGAAGTGTTGCATGTGCGAGAAACACTAGAGAAGTGTTGCATACAAGAGTTGTAGGGCACATGCAAGGAGTTGCATGGCGCCTGCAAAGGTTGCAGAGCGCATGCATGGAGTTGCATGTCGCATGCAAAGACATTCCTTTCTTGTTGAGAGGGAGTGTTGAAGTTTGCAACAAGAAACAGTGAAATTCGCATCCGGAAACAACATTCTTGATCCTAGTAAAAATTAAGCACCTACAATAGGTGGGGCCCACACAAGCTATTTTTAGGTGTAATTCTATTTTTAGAACGAATGAGAAAATTCTATTTATAGAGGAAGTCTATTTATAGATGTTGAGAAAATTCTATTTATAGATTATCTTATATTTTTAGATGTATGTGCGAAGGCTATTTATAGATTGCATGTCTATTTATAGATGCATGTCAACTATTATTATCCCTTAATAGTAGTTGGACAATAAACAATAATATATTCTCAATGAGCACTTGTAAATAGTTAACTGAAGTGGAAAATCAGTTAGCTAAGTTAATTTTGAGTTGAAGAGGCTGGTTGGTGGGACATGCAAGTGTACTTAGTTGTAACCGAGTGATTCAAAGTTGTAACAGATTTGGAAGTGTAGTTATGAAAGTTTTAAAGTAGTTTAACTCAGTTATGTGAGTTAAAGTCAGTTGTTCTAGTTGTAACTGAAGATACACTAGTGAGAGATCAAGCAAATTAATTATTAATTAATTCACAATCAGTGGCCTCACATGCAATTGAAGATTTACTACTATTAACTACATGCATGTCAGACCCAGTTGAGATGAAGGTGAAAGGAACATATTGAATATCAATTGTGAGATTATCGGTTGCACACATGCAACCACACACACAATGGATGTGAATATGAGGATTGTGCAGTCAAGGCAGATGAGAATTAATGATTTAGAGCTTCTCGACCATCATGGATTTCACAGTGGAGGTAAGCTGTCTGGAGAAAGTAAATTGGCTAAGGAACTTGCCAATTTTTGCATGACAGTGTGAGACAATTGTATATTGTACTGAGAGCTCTTGGAGTAGAGTTTTGTATGAGATTGTTTCATGATCCATGATATAATACATAATAGAAGATAGTGGGGTTTTTAGCTTCATTATTTCCCGGTAAAAACGCCTGTGTTTTGTGTGATTGATCTTTCTTCTTGATATTGCAATTGGAGATCGTGTTTTAAATTCCGCAAGAATCTTTGTAGAAGCGATTATGTATTTAACAATGGCATATAATTTTTAGATCAGGAGAATCCAGGAAATACATAATTTTTATTAAATTTATACATGGTGTCAGAGCACAGAAAATTGCAATTTTGAAGCAGGAGCTGAGTTTGTTGGTGGAAATAATTAAAATTTACAGAAAGACTTTCTTGGCTCTACAGCTGATTCAAGATCGAAATGGATTTTAATGGCTTGATTTTAGAGTATGCACTCAAGGGAATATTTAACTACATTTATTGGAAGGACAGGATGGAGGCAGTACTCAAAGAAAATGGCTTGAAGGAATTCATTGAAAAAGATGTTCCTAAGCCAGATGTTGCAGATGCTGCAAATATTGATGCATGGCGAAAGAAAGTGTCAAAGGCGAGAAGCATTCTATTGGAGGGAGTACAAGACCAAATTGTCTCAAGCCTCCATGGGAAAGCCACACCATATTTTATGTGGAAGACTTTAATGGATCTATTCCAAAGTAGCAGCGACCATAGGAAATTGGCGCTCAAAGATAAACTCAGGAAGATCAAGATGGAAAAGAATGACACTATTCCGGTATACTTAACAAAGTTTTTCCAATGTCGGGATGAGCTTGGGAGTGTAGGAATAAGTGTTGCTGATGATGATTTGGTGATATTGGCTCTCTTGGGACTTCCTAAGATTTGGCATAGTTATAAATTCTTTGTCAACGGATGGGAAAAATTTATGGATTGGGAATGACTGTGGTCGGATATGGTGGAGGAGGAGTTCAGGAAGAACACCAGATATGTCTCTTCATCAAAGCACGATGATGAAGAGGATTGTGCTTTGGCTTCCAAGGAAAATATGGGGAAGGGGAAGAAATTCCATTCTAAATCTGAGGCTGGTGAAGATGGAAAGGAGCACAACATGTCCAAAGTGAAGTGTTTTCACTGTCACGAGCATGGCCATATTGCCACAAATTGTACACAAAATAAGAATAACAAGATGGTTGTTGGAGTTGTAGCTGGCGAGGCTCTTTCCTCACAATTTAGTTTGACTTATCATTGATCGCATGCATTTTTTCAAGTGCATTAGGATCAGTGTGGTACTTGGATAGTGGTGCTTCCTTCCACATGATGGGAGATAAGAAACTTTTCAGTGAATTGGAGGAGAAAGATATCCAGATGAAAATTGAGTTGGGCGACGATTGAAGATACAGTGCAATTGGCATTGGTACCATTACCTTTCAGAGGGTGTAAGGTAAACTCTTTCATTTAAAATATGTAATTCATGTACTAGGTTTGAATAAAAATTTAGTCTTAATCACAATGTTAGAGGATAGAGGCTATGATGTTGTCTTTAGTGAAGGAAAAGTTTTCATGCGACACAAATCAATATGGAAAGCCAATAAGGTTGGGATTCAAGTTAAGAATCTCTATAGACTTGATGTAGATGGGATTTCTACAAAGATTCCTACTGTTGGGAAGTGTGAGAAAGCCATGAAATTGACCCTTGAGAGGGAGATGGATTTTCATGCAGGTAAGAGTCAACCTCAGGATGTGGAGTGACCAAAAGAAGAGGATCATGGCATGGGAACAACCACTCATGCAGAGAAATTTCAAGCCAGATGGGCAGAGGGAGTGCCTGCAGCTATAACACCAGGTGAGAGGTGGGGCGACATGCATGAACAATCCCAAGAAGAAATTTTGGGCAGGATTCATTGAGATGATGTGGATCTCATGAATCGAACCTGGATACGAGGAGCCCACAGAGCAACAGTAATAGGATTAGTTGGATTGATGCAGTTAGATTTCATGAGGAGATGAAATCAAAGTGACAGTGTCAGATACTGGAGCGCAGATCAGAGTTGACATCGAGTGAAAAGTGCATGGATGTAGAGGTCAACAAGAAGTGGATCCAAAATACATGTGCAGTTGGTACCAGTAGAAGTCAGAAGACTTTGATGACAGATGCATTATACTAATTCAGTTATTTGGAGGCTATTCAGTTTCAGAATTGTTGCATGCAAGTGTTTCATGTGCGAGAAACACTAGAGAAGTGTTGCATACAAGAGTTGCAGGGCACATGCATGGAGTTGCATGGCACATGCAAAGGTTGCAGAGCACATGCATGGAGTTGCATGTTGCATGCAATGACATTCCTTTCTTGTTGATAGGGAGTGTTGAAGTTTGCAACAGGAAGTAGTGAAATTGGCATTCAAAAACAACATCGTTGATATTAGTGAAAATTAAGCACCTACACTAGGTGGGGCCCACATAGGCTATTTTTAGGTGTAAGTCTATTTTTAGAACGGATGAGAAAATTATATTTATATATGATGTTATATTTGTAGATGTATGTGTGAATTCTATTTATAGATCACATGTATATTTATAAATGCATGTCGACTATTATTATCCCTTAGTAATAGTTGGACAATAAACAATAATCTATTCTTAAAGGGAACTTCGAAATAGTTAAATAAAGTGAAAAATCTGTTAGCTAAGTGAATTTCGAGTTGAAGAGGTTGGTTGGTGGGACATGCAAGTGGACTTAGTTGTAACCAAATTATTCGAAGTTGTAACAGAGTTGGAAGTGTAGTGATGAAAGTTGCAAAGTATTTTAACTTCGTTAAGTGAGTTAAACTCAGTTGTGCTAGTAGTAACTTAAGATACACTAGTCAGAGATCAAGAAAATTAAATATTAATTAATTCAAAATCAGTGGCCTCACATGCAATTGAATATTTACTACTATTAACTACATGCATGTTCGACCCAATTGAGATGAAGGTGAAAGGGACAAATTGACTATCAATTGTGAAATTATTGGTTGCACACATGCAACCACACACACATTGGATGTGCCTATGAGGATTGTGAAGTCAAGGCAGACAAGAATAAATCATTCAGAGCTTCTTGACCATCAAGGATTTCACAGTGGAGGCAGGCTGTCTAGAGACAGTAAATTGGCAAAGGAACTTGCCAATTTTTGCATGACAATGTGAGACGATTGTATATTGTACTAAGAGCTCTTGGACTAGAGTTTTGTATGAGATTGTTTCATAATCCATGATATAATACATAATATAAGATAGTGGGTTTTTTTTATCTTTATGCTTTCTCGGTAAAAAAATATGTGTTATGTGTGATTGATCTTTCTTCTTGATATTGCAATTGGCGATCGTGTTTTAAATTCCGCAAGAATTTTTGTAGAAGTGATTCTGTATTTAACAGTGGCATATAATTGTTAGATCAGGAGAATACAAGATACACATGCATATTGTATAATTTATACATTCACCGGGGTAGTAGAAGAAATGATAGGCATGTTCCCTTCAGAAAATACGTGTGCTAGTGCTAAAGGGTTCAAAACTGGGTGAACAGGACCAGAAGACTGAAGGCTAGAGAAACTTGTTTCAACTTCACACAAGTCTAGTAAAAAAATAGGACCGGTGATTCAAATAATCCCATGGTCTCTCTACATTAGTCATTACTGCAAGGATGACATATTCATATGGAATATTGTTATCAAGAAAATCCTGAGCAGAAGATGAGATAAGAGTCCAAGTTGGAGCCACATCTTCATCCAATTCCTTTGGTTAAAGAGAAATTGGCATGGATTCTGTAGAGTTAACAATATATTGATAAGAAATCTCAGCTGTAGACATAGTAAATTCCATTCCACCCACTTGTCCTTCTTTTAATGTGGAGGTAGGAGAAGGAAAGGTCCAAGGGTTTGAAAAATAATGAGTTCGAAAGAACTCTCTCTGGGTAGGAACCCTGGAGGATGAAATAGCATTGATATGAACTGAAGGATGGGGAAAATAAAAAGTACCCATCAAAGATGTATACATTCCAACCCCCAAATTCTCAACAGGTTGCTTGGTATCATTCACCAAGGGAGAAGTCGAGTCAGCCGATGCATTCAGATATACAAGAGAATAGTCCATATGATCAACAGTGAAAATCCTCCCTTCGTGAGGGAAACATAGAATGCGAAATAATGAGGAAGCAATAGCATCCATCTCATAGATCCAGTTTCGCCCCAAAAAAAGGTTGTAGTCTAGATTTGCATCAACTATCTCGACCTTGGTATTGACAGTTTTACCCCCAACATAGATGGGTAAATATGGAACAATACCATGTGGCCTGTGAGAATGACCATCAAACATAGTCAGAAGAGTAGCAATAGGGACAACTGAAGGATATTCAATAGCCTTCTAACATGTGAGAGATATCACACACGTGGAAGCACCGTCATCAATAATTGTTCGAAAGATATTAAAATTTTGATATGTAGACTTAATTTGGAAAGCCATATGATGAGGAAGTATCTTTTTGAGAATCGACATGTCAAATGTGATCATCAGAGAATTATTTGGATCCACAGCCCCAATGGCAGTGAGCAATGCACTTCTTTGTGCGGGACATGACTGGAGTACCTCTAACGCAGACATGGCATAAGGAATTTGAGCCAAATCTTCTACAATGGAGTAGTTCTGGGTAGCCTTGGCATTAGGATTAATCATCGTATGCTTTTTATACCCTTTTGGCATCTGAGATAAAGGCTCAACTGTAGGCCTCTCTATATGGAGTGGCTCAACATTATTAGGAGCAGCTTTAGCTTTTGAAGACTCAACTTTTCCATAATCACGAGATCTCGTAGCGTTAAATGCATGAGCACTCATCATGTATATGTTTGATGGATTTTTCCCCTTCCTAGTTTCCCCTAGAGGGAGCTCTAGTATTCACATTCGTGCCAGCAAGCAATTACTGATCTTGGGGAAAAGGGTTTGTCAGTACAGCCTGGGAGCTAGAAGAACCCTGCTAAGCTAACAAGCGTTGATCATACTGAATTTTAGGGCAGAGGTTCATAAGATGGTCTCCAGTTCACAACTTGCATGGAAACTTAACCTTATTTTTATTATCCCTCTTACCCTCTCCAACATGATCGTTGGATTTGTTTGCATTCCCCTTCCCATCCTTGTCTTTCTTCTTATTATTTCATCCCTTATTCTTCCCATCAGATTGTTTATTTCCTTTGGGGTTAGAATTTTGAACAACATTAATAGCCAAGGGCTGAGAAGGAGTTGACACTGAAGGTGTAGCCTGACCAAAAGGAGTATATTTTATAGAAAACTACTGCACTGATTTATCATGTTAGCCATACCACTATCGATCCTACCAATAAGTTCACCACCATGAGGACCAGCTTTGGTTTTGGCTAAATATAGCTTGGATTGAGGAACATCCACAAAGATATTATTAAGGACTCTAGACTGAGAATAAATTATTTCTAACTGCTGAGCCCTAAAAATAGCATGCTCTTCGGAAAATACCCCTGAAAGGGATGCATCCTTTGAGATTTCTAGCTGCAGAGATTTTAGAAACCATTCAAGAAGGAACTCATTCAGAATCTGAGCTTTGATTAGCCTCTTCCTTCTCCTCCATTCTTGAATATGATCAGAGATGTGAGTTGATTTGTCATGCTATAAATTGGCTAAGATATTATTTTTGACATCAATACAGACATGCAACTAAAAATGGTTTAAGAACATAGTACCCAACTCACCAAAAGCAGCAAAACTACCCCCCGTCAGCTCAATATACCATTTCGCTTCTTTCCAAGTTAGGGTTCATTGAAATAATATCAACCTAATAGAATCATCGATAAGGGAGTTCGATGAACACCATAAGTGGAAAGTGGTTACATGGTCCATCGGATCCTCACCAGTCTTCCCTTCAGACGTTGGAATGTTTGAGGGTAGTTTAGTGGGGATGGGAGGGCAACCCGAACTATACCAAATAGAACCGTTAGTCAATTTCGACAGATCTTTCAAGTATAAAGTTTCCAGGAATGGTAAGCGTGGAGGAGCCTGGGAATTCCATCCCCCATAGGAACGATTACCCACATTCTAAAAATAATAGCCTGGATTTGTTGAGGCATCGAGTTGCTAGATGTTGTTCATAGAAAATGTTGAGCCATAAGAAAAAACTTGTAACCCAACATTTGGAGAAGGACCCCCTCCCATAGTAGGGTTATAAACAGGGATATTCCCTCCAGTCAAAGTTTTAAAAGAGTAAGAAACCCCTTGGTAAGGGTTCCAAGCATTAGCGAATGGAGAAAATATTTGGGAATCACCTACTGAAGGGAAATGAACATTCCCTTGCTGACTAGAGAAAAACTAAATCCTAGCTCCTAACCCTGTAAAAGAAGGGTTCCATCCCGAAAAAAAATTAGAGCCTTGACCTCCGGTGAAAGGATTAAATCCTTGATTTTGAGAGGTGAAAGGCAGAGATCCTAACAAAGGGTTTGAATGAAGAATATGTCCACTTCCAAAGGGGAAACCCTGAAATGAAGTTGATATATTAGTCATAGAAGGCATAGGCGCAGAGACACCTGAAGCAGTGGTAAAGGAGACTTAAGGAATCGCACTAGAAGGCATTCCAAAAGAAAAGGGGCCAGATTGAGAAGCATATGCTTGGGTGCTTCCACTTGAATATGGAATAGAAGTAGAGACAAACATAGAAGCACTAGAAGTGATTGTAAAAATGGAAATAATACCTCCTCTTTCGATTGAAAGAGGAGTGTGAACACTTGCAGTGCTCATATCCAAAGCTATTTTCCTAGCCATGGCCAACGAAAGAAAGGGATATGATGGAAAAGGACTAGCCAGTCTCTGAGACTCAGGCCCAATGTACAAAAGGATGTCAGGGAAACTAGCAGGAAGAGGAGATGAAGGAGTTTCAGGAGATTGAGGAACTTCTTCAACTTCAACTTCTTCTGTTGGAAACAAGACTGTAGATATGAGTGGAGTACTCCTCTCTACAATAGCACTAGTACTAGGACCACCCACAGAAACAACAAGCCCAGACGAAGGATCAATATTCATTGCATTTGAAACCACTGGATGAAAATCACCCACCGAATTACTCATACTCCTTCTTGAAGAAGGCTAGGAACTTGTAGGAGAAAGCCCACGAAGGTTCCTCGATCGATGAGGCGATCGATTAGCCACTTTATGAGATTAATTTTAGAGTCCAAAAATATAAGAAGCTAAGAAATCCAGGAGAAAAAATAAAACTCCAAAAATTTCCTAAGATACAGTCAATCAAGTAGCCTTTAGGTATTTCTGCTTTGGGTGATTAGGACCAGACACCAAAATACAAGAAAGCGAAATAAGAGGACCTTCTGAAAATAGCCTGGGGTAATTACACCCCAGGCCTACCAGCGAAGGTAACATAAATAGTTACGATGTCCTCCTGAAAACAACGTTTGCCAGTATAAGCCCCCAAGCTTCGAAAAGGCACCCTCCATAAGTACTGATGAAAGTGATGCAACGTCTGTCTCAGGTACCATGGGTATTCCCCCTCGCAGTCACCTGTGTGGTCCCTAGGAGAGGAAACTAAGGGCACCAATCCATATTGGCAGCCGGGTGGAATAGTCTTACTTCAAGATTCAATACATAGGAGAGGGGGTATCTCACTTCTCTTCCTTCACTCTCCCTGCAACTTAACTCTCTAGAGGTGGATCTTTCCTGGTCCACTTAACCGAATTAGATTTCACTCATTAATAAAATTTCTGTGTTTAACATTTTGAGCAGCCTTGGAGAGTTAACTCTCCACTCGCCTATTCCAAGGCCCTATGACGTAGCTAGTTGGTGTATGATTAATGAAAAAATACAAAAAATTCTAGTTCATTTTAATTATAGCGCTTGATTTTAAATTGGTTTTTACTTAATTCCAAGGTATACAGAAGTGAAACTAATGATGTTTATCAACGCAAAAGAAATCAATGAAAACCTAATACATGCAAATGCAATATTTTTCTTTCGATGAAAAGAGATTTATAAATGGGTTCTACGAAACTAAATAAGAAAAAAAACTTGTTTTTCTTTACAGTTACTCACTCTTCACACACTTCAGAAAACTATTAAAAAGACTAAAATTCTTCAGTGAAACTAATGCAAAAACTACCAATGATATGCAAATTCTAGGATCGCTAACTAAGGAAGAAAAAATATTTTCTAGAGGGAAATGGTTCAATCAATTTTGACAAAAAAGAAAGGCTAGTCCCAACAAGAACTCCTATGCATAGAAAATTCCAAAATGTACTTGATATAAAAGAGAGAGAAATCTAGAAAAAGACTCCTTTCATGACCAAGAAAATGAACCAAAAACAAGAAACTACTCAAGATGCTTCAAAATGTATGAAAACCATAAAAAGGAAATCAAAGAAAAAGAAATGGAAAACAAGAGATGTTTTTTGGCTTTTCAATTATAAGGGAAAGAAAAAGGTTTCAAAAAGACAAGCAAAAAATTACTCAAGGACCAAAATCAAGAAAATCAGTCATAAAGAGGCTTCAAAATGCATAATCCAACTATGCTACTTTTGTAGCGGGACTCAAACAAACAAGAAGAAGAAAAATACCCAAGAAACTGATCTAGAATAGTAGCACACTCTTCCAGCAAACAAAAAATAAAAAAACCAAGAAAAGGTCACTTCAAGATTCGCTAAAAGGCTAGCCCCAAGAAGTCAAGAAAACCAAAGAAGTAAAAAGAGGCAAAACCAAAAGTGAAGGAATGCATAAGGCCAAGATGAGAAAACAAATAAAGACTCACCGTTCTGAATGGTCAGAACATCCAGGAACTCCGAGAAGAGATCTTGGTGCTAAAACCGCAATTGCAATTTCATGAGATAGGAAAAACCACCAAATGACTAGGTCTTCACAAGGACAAGAGAGAAACTGACATAAAACCACAATAAATACAGTCTAGACACCTAAAATACACCACAAGAGTGGCCAACCATAGATAGGAAAGAGTGGTAGGGCCTCAAAACACATATTTTCAATTTTTCCCAGGCATACACGGGTTCAATGTGTGAAACATGTGTGTATACGCAACTGTAACCAAATAAACACGCATATACGCGGGTATTTTTGGAGGATACAGAGGGCATACATGACTGTGTACAGCCGAAATAGTGTACATAGACAGAAATAAGGAAAAAAAAAAATAGGCCTAATCAAGAGATCAAGGCTTCTCTTTGGTTGGGAAAAAAGTCTTACTAGACTATAAATGTGATTAACCTGTCAGGGAACCTACAAAATATATAAAAAAACCCAAACTAGGAATTACACAGATGTATTCCCTAGCAAAATCGCTAGTTCTATTACGGGCAATGTTACCCTAAGTTACTGGGTGATAAACCTCATAGAGGAGGGGCATGTCATCATAAGAAGGAATCAAATTACCAAATTCTATGCTTTATACTAGAAAGTGAGGATTATAGATCTTATCCGTTTATCCTTCCTTTGTAGTAGATCTCGTGGGGTTCAAAACCCCTGGAACTCCTCGTGCTCTAGAACCTACAAATCAGCTAAGAACAAGCACAAAAACCTAGTTGTACAACATATGTGTCATAGATGTTAGAAAAATAGCATACATGATCTCATAAAGATAACATGAAATAAGCCATTCAAGGTATTAAGCATGTATAAGAGACATATGACACATGAACATCAGGAACATGATGATACTTATTTTATTGATAACATGTATAGAAAATAACAGTGAAGAAATTACCTGAGATCTGCCACAGCCTTGAGAAAAACCGTCCTTCGGATTCATCCAAACCTAGCCTCACAAAGATTCTTCCATGAATGGTGCAAAACGGATGTCATATAGAATGAGGGTGATCATAAAAATGAAACAAGGGTTTCCTCAAAATCTGGCAAGTGCAGGAGGCACAGGGGAAATATTAGACTTGATCAGGGCTATAATAGGCTATAATATCAATAATTCTCTCTCTCCTCCCTTTAGGCCATTCCCTTTAGGGGTATTTGTACTTCCTCAAATTAGTTTTTTTAGTTGGGGAACAGTTAGGCCATGGGATGGGGTAGTTAAGTTATAGGAAAAACCATAAACCCTGCCTCAATAATAGGGAAATTTTATATTTTTTAATATTTTAAATAGCATACCTGGGTCAGCTATGGATGGATCCACGTGTGCACGCGGAAAAAACTGGGCAGAGTCGCATATGGATTTTAAAATACTACTTTTTGAGAAATGTGACAAAGTCTGAATGGAATGGCTGCCCAAGGCCAATGCATAAGTCATCAAGTATACAGAGGTGATAAATGATGCTATAATGCAGGGTCATATTTCTCATCATATATAAATACACTTCATAGCTACTTTTCCAAAGGCATTATTGAAGAGAATTTAAGGTAGAAATTACTATGTTTGTGTTCAAGAAATAATTCAATATTTTTTCCTATGTTACAGATAATATGGCTATGAGATAATAGTAAAAATAGAGTATAAACATGCAATTTTCAAAATACAACAACCCCTTGCTTCGTTTGCATAAAAGAAAAAATTTAGAAGGGTAAGATGGCTATAATTTGTGTGGAATTTGGAGGGCCATAACCAAAAGTTAAAAGAGGTAATTAAACATGAAGAGCATTTGGATGAAGAACACATTGAAGAAACCCTTGGAGAATAAAGTAATCAAGCAATAAATCTTGAGGACCAAGTCTTGATCGACCGATTTTTTTGAAGACTTAAGATATGGAATGATGGATTTATTAGTCATATTGTATGTCATTTCACAGGATATTGCATCATTTGATAGAGTTCTAAAATATTTTCATGTTTTTCATGATGTTAGTATGATGATTCTTACATTGAAATTTGAAGACGAGACATTGGAATGGTTTAACGATCTTGGAGAACTTCAATAGTGGGATGCTCACTAAAAATTTGTTCCTTGATTCCAAGAGGATATTTCATGACACATTATCTTGTTGATTGTTCAAGGAAGGATTGAAGTAGGTCTACTTCAACAACTGAGACTAATCTCATTCCTTCAAATCAGCAACTATCAAGACATTATTCCTCTTAGAACAAACAATTGTTCAAAGAAAATCAAGTCATTCCCAAAGATAAATTCTGGAGAAAATATGTTGACAATTTTTGTTGGTTCCCTTCATTTTCATGAGGACATGCAAAGATATCAGTGTGGGGGAGATTTTGGGTCGCTAATTTGTCATCATTCTCACTATCTTTGTCATTCATTAAGCCCTTACTTCCAACCATCCATTGCACCATTTCACTCACTTACCACCACTTTTACCATAATTCTTCATGATGTGTATATGTATAAGTGGTTAATTAACATTGTTTCCCTTTTTTTTTAATGAATTAAGAAGAACTTTGCTTCTTTTTACTAATGATAGTTTTTCTAGTGCAAGTTTTTGCAGATTAGCCAAGTTTCCACAACTATCTCCATGGTTTAGGTAGTAGCATAGCTCTAGAAGGAAATCCAACACATGGACATTGTTTCTCAAGGTTCCAATATGGATTTCTATTGGTCCAATTCCACCCAACTCGCACATGTCTACCTCCAACATCAAATCAAGGGAAAAAAGAAGCAATTTTGACCAGTCAACTTCAAACGCATTTTACGACCAAATGAAAGCGAATTTCGAAAAATGAAAGCATGGTTGTTGTTCAAGAAGAGCCAAATAAAGTTCTTAATGAGAAATTTTCACAAATTCAATATGATTTGAGATATTTTTGAAGTTCTTCGGAGCCTTATTTTTCTGAATATGTAGATATACGGTTTTTCAAAATGTCATTTAATGCATAGTAAACAAATAATCCAGAATGAGATGTTCTTTAGAAAATTTGTGGAAATAAGATGATCAGGAGATCAAGTATCTTGTAGAAAAATGCCCAAAAAATGAAGTTGCTCAGAATTGGTCCAAACTAGATTGAATAGAAAGAGCTCGAAAAAATGATCCTGTAGACGTGAACGGCACTGAAAACCGACACCATATGAGAAATTTATTCAGCTTTGAAGTTTGCCAATTTCAGTAAAAAAATGGCTAAAATTGACTTTACAAAATATTTTTTTATTAAAAAAAGAATATTCCACAGAATATTCTGGGAATATTCTGTGGAATATTTTGCAGGCAGCCAATCAAAGAGCGCCACGTGGCCAGCCCGGAGGCCGCCACGTGGCCCCAAGGTCAATTCTAAAATTGTTGTGCGTTTCAAAATATTTGTGTTTGCGGCAAGATTCGACCCCGGGTCGGGGCGGAGTCAATCGGGCAGCCCGACCATTGGGCCATGGTGGTTCTTATTAAACCATTGCAACGCATATGTATTTGAACTGTAAACTTTGTTTTGGCGGGGCCGTAAAGGGGCTAGCCCTCATGGGCCAGCCCCTCGACCATAGAACTTGTGGCTCAAGACTAATGGCATATTTCATCAGTGCGCAAAGTGGAGGGTATGGTCACAAGGCCCAACGAATGGTGCGGAATTTAATTGTAATACGTGGTTTAAACCTTAACCAACGTCGTGTTAAAATCAAGTTCATTCAATTATTTCCATACGGTGCAGTCCTATGGACCTTATCCACCAACCCTCCAATTCGGCGGTAAATTCGGCGGTCTGCCCCAATTTTAGCGCCCGTCTCCATTTTTAACTGGAGTTAACTCCAGTTCTCCACTTTTACTGGATTTTTTCAAGGGGTAACTGGACAAAACTTCAGTTAGCCATAACTTTGGCTAGGGAAGTCCAATTGAAGCGATTTTTTATTTTTATTTTGGGGTATTGAAGCATTCTGGAGCTGTTGGGATAGGTTGCAGAGCCATCAGGGCACTCTATTAGTGATTTTATCAGCGATTTTGGTTGTGGAGACACCAAGGCTTGGTGAAAGATTAGCTGTGTTGGACTATATTCATCCATTGGAGGTGAATAAATAGTCAATTTTTACTGATTTCAGTCCTCTGTTTCTGAATTTGCAGCTAATTTTTCCTTTTGAGGCTTTCTACATAGTGTAATTCTTAATTTGAGCATTAATGAAAGAGGGAAAAGCCTATTTGGAGGCTTTTGGACCCAGCAGAGGTAGCCCAAGAGAGGGGTGAACTGCTTAAACAAATGCTTACTGTTATGCTGTGAATTTTTGCTGTTATATTTCATAATTTACTACATTAAACAGTAAATTTTCATAAGTCCACTTTTCCCAATCAGACTTATACAGTGAAAACAACTCATTATTTTCACTTCAAACCACATTACTTCCATTGCAGAATACTTGAACTTGCTTATTCACACATAAAATTTTGGTTAATGAATTTTTGCATACATAAACAAATAATTTCATTGATCAGATCTATTTAGTATTTACATTATATTTCTTTAGGAAGAGCTAGTAAGAGGGCCAGAAACTTCTGGTTTCATCCTTTCTAGTAAAGGTGAAATAACCAGTAAAAGCCCCTACTGTCAATCTCTGTATAAGAAATACTTTGTTCACACAATTTCAGATCAGATTGGTATCAGAGCTCTAGGTTTTGCTTAAGAGTTTGTGAAATTTGTGCAAGAAGATTGTGTTATTCTGCAAAATTTGATGCTTACTAGGCTGAAATTGAAAAGAGGGGAAGGTCAATTGGTTAGAGAACAAGATAATCCTCAACCAAGGAGGGCTAGGGCGCCATTATCTCCACCTTCCATTTCATCCTCATTAGCCTTAGAATCAGCCACAAACATGTCTTCCAGAGAAGGAGAAGTACATGAGGAAATGGATCCCAAGGAAGAAGAAAGAGTCTTTAGAAAAGCTTTCTTGGACATGACTGAGATGGTTAGGATCCTCTATCAGGAGAGAAATGATAGGATTGCTGGAGAAGGGTCTAGAAACCAAAAAGAAGAAAGAGATTCTTCAGGAGGGAAGAAAGACAATGATAAGTCTAAGAAAGGGAATGGAGGAAATGGTGATCCTTCATCTCCATCGTCATCCTCTTCATCCACATCATCCTCTTCAACTTCTGTTAATCAGTCACACAAAACAAAAACATCTCTTAAAAATCCTTTGTTAAAGCTTGATGTGAAGTTTGAGTTGCCGATGATTAATGGTGATGTGAATGCAGAAAAATTGGATAACTGGATTAGACAGCTAGAAGTCTATCTAAGGATTCAAAATTTGCATGATGATGAAACAAAAATCCAATTAGCCTCTTTGAGAATGGATGGAGCAGCTTTGGTTTGGTGGGAAGCCAAGACCAAGGAGGAAATTAAAAAGCATGGTAAGATAAATCTAACTTGGAATGAGTTTATTACTTCTATTAAGAAACAGTTTTATCCTCTTGCTCATATTCAGAAAGCAATCATGAATTGGAAAAATTTTAGGCAACTTAAGGGTCAAAATGTGCAAAACTATACCCAAGAGTTTAGAAGGAGAGCACTTCTACTTGGGGTAGACTTACAAAGTGAAGACACCTTGTTAAAATACATAGGAGGTTTGCACAATTATCTGCAACATACTATTCTAATGTTCAATCCTACCGGCTTAGATGAAGTCTGTGTCCAGGCTACACATTTAGAAGCTAGAGGAAAGAATACTTTTGATGAGGATAGTAATTTCAAAAACAAAGGAAAGAAGAGAGTTGCAAATTCAAGAAAAGAAAAAGGACAGTTCTTTTGCAAGAACTGTTCGAAGATGAGTCATGATGAAGATCATTGTTGGAAGCTTCATCCTGAACTGAAACCAGAAAAATACAAGAACAAAAACAAGACCAAAGAAAAGGAGAAAATTGTAGCAACAATTGAGCAAGACTTAGGGTCAGACTCAGGAGATGAGATGAAAAGCATAGCCATGGTTTTAAAGAATATTAAGGGGAAAGAAGTGGTGCAAGACACAATTCCCAGTTCTAGCTCTTTGAATTGTCACAAAGATACTCATGAAGAAAAGAGGAGGATAGAGCTCTTCCATGTGAGGGTAATTTCAAAACATACCAAAATTGACACATTGTTTGATAGTGGGTCACAAGCGAATCTCATATCTGAATACTTGGTCAAAAAATTAAAACTTGAGACCATTCCACATCCGAAGCCTTATCCACTTGGATGGATATGCAAGGATACCAATTTGCAAGTTTCAAGGAAGTGCATATTGCGCTTTGTAATAACTGCACACTTTATTGACACAATGGAACTTGATGTGGTGTCACTTGATATCTCAGGTATTGTTTTGGGAAGTCCTTACTTATTTGACAGGAAGGCCATATTTCATCACCATGAAAACAATTATCACTTGTTCAAAGATGGTAAAGAGTACATTGTGAGAGCTCACAAGAAGAAGTTGGAATCTTCTTTACTCCATGCAAGTCAATTGAAAATACTGGTTAATGCAAGTCAAAGTCTAACTTTGTTAATGTTGAAACGACCAGATTTTGAGCATTCACCTTTTTATGATGTCGCTAATGATTTGTCTCAGTTTAATAAAAATTTGTCTTTGAAAGAAGATGATGTTATGTTGCGAAAATTACCTTTTGGGTCAGCCAATGCAGTGAATGAAGTGTCAAAGCAAAGCAGTGCAAGCAAGAAGGACACACAATTCAGCATGGGAAAAAGTTGGTTTCAGAATGGTAGAATTCGCCATGGGAATAGTTTGCAAGGTGAAAGTTATTTTAAGTATTTCTGGAAGTTTGATCAATGTAGAAAAAGTTTTTTTTCTGCAAATTACAATTGTTGTTCTGCAAATTTTAATCATTTTCATCATGACTCCGTCAATCTTAGCAATGGTCGATCAGTTGATTCCAGAGACAGATTATCATTTTCTCAAAAGCTTCATTTGATGAAATCGGGTAGATTTTAGTTATTCAAGGGTGGAAGAGTGGAGAATCAGTCTCCACATCATCAGTTTCATTAATCAGAGAGCTTTTGGGGTCCAAAAGCTTCCCATTTTGGAGGTGTGATTAGGAGATCAAGTCTCTTGTAGAAAAATTCTCAAAAATGAAGTTGCTCATAATTGGTCCAAACTAGATATACTAGCAAGAGCTCAAAAAAATGATCCTGTAGACGCAAACGGCACTGAAAACCGACGCCGTATGAGAAAGTTATTCAGCTTTGAAGTTTGCCAATTTCTGTAAAAAAAATGGCCAAAATTGACTTTACAAAATATTTTTTTATTAAAAAAAGAATATTCCATAGAATATTCTGGGAATATTCTATGAAATATTCTACAGAATATTCTGTGTAACATTCTGCAGGCAGCTAATCAAAGAGCGCCACGTGGCCAGCCTGGAGGCCGCCACGTGGCCCCAAGGTCAATTCCGAAATTGTTGTGTGTTTCAAAATATTTGTGTTTGTGGCAGGATTCGACCCCAGGTTGGGGCGGAGTCAACCGGGCAGCCCGACCATTGGGCCACGGTGGTTCTTATTAAACCATTGCAATGCATATGTATTTGAACTGTAAACTTTGTTTTGGCGGGGTCGTAAAGGGGCTAGCCCTCACGGGCCAACCCCTCGACCATAGAACTTGTGGCTCAAGACCAACGACATATTTCATCGACGCGCAAAGTGGAGGGTATGGTCACAAGGCCCAATGAACGGTGCAGAATTTAATTGTAATACGTGGTTTAAACCTTAACCAATGCCATGTTAAACTCAAGTTCATTCAATTATTTCCATACGGTGCGGTCCTATGGACCTTATCCGCCAGCCCTCCAATTCGGCGGTAAATTCGGCAGTCTGCCCCAATTTTAGCGCCCATCTCCATTTTTAACTGGAGTTAACTCCAGTTCTCCACATTTAGTGGAGTTTTTCAAGGGGTAACTGGACAAAACTTCAGTTAGCCATAACTTTGGCTAGGGAAGTCCAATTGAAGCGAATTTTTTTTTGATTTTGGGGTATTGAAGCATTCTGGAGCTGTTGGGATAGGTTTCAGAGCCATCAGGGCACTTTATCAGTGATTTTATCAGTGATTTTGGTTGTGGAGCCACCAGGGCTTGGTGAAAGATCAGTTGTGTTGGACTATACTCATCCATTGGAGGTGAAAAAATAGTCGATTTTTACTGATTTCAGTCCTCTGTTTCTGAATTTGCAGCTAATTTTTCCTTTTGAGGCTTTTGACATAGTGTAATTCTTAATTTGAGCATTAATGAAAGAAGGAAAAGCCTATTTGGAGGCTTTTGGACCTAGCAGAGGTAGCCCAAGAGAGGGGTGAACTGCTTAAACAAATGCTTACTGTTATGTTGTGCATTTTTGCTATTATATTTCAGAATTTACTACATTAAACAGTAACTTTTCATAAGTCCACTTTTCCCAATCAGACTTATACAGTGAACACAACTCATTAGTTTCACTTCAAACCACATTACTTCCATTTCAGAATACTTGAACTTTCTTATTCACACATAAAATTTTGGTTATTGAACACTTTGCATACATAAACAAATAATTTCATTGATCAGATCTATTTAGTGTTTACATTATATTTCTTTAGGCAGAGCCAGTAAGAGGGCCAGAAGCTTTTGGTTTCATCCTTTCTAGTAAAGGTGAAATAACCAGTAAAATCCCCTACTGTTAATCTCTGTATAAGAAATACTTTGTTCACACAATTTCAGATCATAAGATCACCATGAAAATATATGGACTCATATTCTATCCTAAAATCCTTCAAAACTTATTTTATTTTATTTTCAAATTGATTTAATGAGATCTCATGTCCAAAATTCATGCAATGGAATTTCGAGTTTCCAGTTGCTTTAGAGATCTATAAAACCACCGTAATCTATTTGATGAAGGAGATGATTTTTTCAAAAACTCTATTTTTTAAAATAAAAAATCTATTTTTGTTTCATTCATTTGTTGTGTGTGGTATCGATGTGTATTTAGCATTGTAGAGGAGTTGTGTTATTTCCTACATTTCGTAGGAGGGTCCCCTCGAGTTGTAAGGTTTTCATTAACTGTAGATCGAATTTCAATCCTCTGTTTTGTTGTAGGATTTTATTAGTTTGTTTAAATAATTGAGTTTTTATTTTCGAATGATTGTTTTAGAACATGATTGTCTAATTATTTTGTTGTAGGAAGAGTGAGTGAAGTCGAGACCTCTTATGCACATGAAAGTAGTTTGATAGAGTGTGGATTGATGTAGATTTGTAGTGTAGATAGAGTGAAGAAGATTTCAATTTCAAATTGGTGCGATTATAGCGTTAGTTTATTCTTGAAGTGATTTAATTTTAATGTCATTTTCCATAAGAAAGTGTGATAATATCCTTTCTGCAAGTGTGAACTTTATTTCAAGAAAAGTGTGATCTCTCCTTTGAGCAAGTGTGATCTTTGTTTTAAGCAAGTATGATTTTATTCCTTTGAGAAATTATAGTGATTTTGGTTTGCAACTAATTATTTTCAAGAACGTGTGATCATTTTCATTTTAAGAGTGACATAATAAGGACTTATAACACATACAATGCACATACACTTCATCCGTATACTTGACCTGGTTGACAATTTATGTAAGTAATTTAACATCAATTAAACTACCAAACAATTAGGATCTTAACTTTAACCATTATTTTTTCTGATACTAATCATTTTTAATTTAAGGAGAGGAACTTCATCATTTACTTATGGATTTAGAGCTCCATTTTACAAGAATAGGGTCACTTGCTTTTCTAGTTTACTTGAGAATCTTTGATAAAGTTGTTTCTAATGACCATTGGGAACCCAACACTTTTTCTTTATTTTTGTGTGCACTTATCACAACCTAATTTATTCGCTGCCCCACTTTTTTTTGTGGTTTCTATATATTTTCCCTTTTACCTTTTGATTTTTCATTTGTCGATTAAAATGAAAAATATACTTATGGGATTATGTATTATTGGGGGAGTGAAATAATTCCTCCTCCTCCATTTCAACTTCTTCTTCCATATCAATTTGTTCAGGAAAAGGGTTTTACTCTAAGGGAGGCATGTCAAAATTTTGTCTCTCGGAGCTCATGCCATCATATTCTGCCAAAGGAATCTCCTAATGGGTTGAATCTCGAATTTCCCCATGTTCATCTACTATGTTCAAGAATTAATTTATTCCCTCTTGGGCCCTTGAGCTTGTTCGAGGAAGATTATTCACCTATAATGGCCATTGTTTTTGGATAATATGGGGATTTAGTTCTTGATTCATTTACTTCCTTCGCTTTTTCACCTATACTTTTCTTTAGAGCTCCCTTTCTTCGTTTAGCTATTGCCACTGATCACCCTTTTCATTATTTTTTGTGTTTCTTCCATCTTTGGACATCTAGTGAAAAAATGCCTATATTCATGGTAGATCTTAAATTTGAATGGTATATGGTCATAATATACCTCTTGATAATGAATTCAATTTTCTAGCTGCCAATTTATTGCTATTGGTAGCCCCTTACATAGATCCACTTCAACCCAAATTGAAGAAAAATATCACATTCCTTGTTTTGGCTCAACCCAATCAATATATTGATCCAAACCATTACCAATATTATTTTATTGAGGACATGGGGGTGGGATTCGATCCACTTATGTGTACATTGATTTGTAACATTAATAGTGGTTAAGGTCACAATTTTAAACAAGTTGTAATGCTAATTCAAAAAAATGGGGTGTTATTGCTAACATCCCTTTTCATTTTGCAAGTTGATTTTCACATTTTTTTTTGAAATGATATTAATTTCCAAGGCCACAATTTCTTCCAAGTCATAATTTTAACCTCAAAGTTCTAAGTTGAGAACACAACTTTTCTGTTCAATGATCAATTTTAAGTTTTTTGTTTGCAACTTAATAAACTAGGGTCGCAAATTTTTGTAATTTTAGCTCAAAAAAGATAATGATTCCACTAATAACACCACATTTTAAAATCATCATATACATTACCGCTAAATGTCATCTCTAAAAAATAGGAGAACTTTAGAGAGTTCACAAGTTGTTAAGTATGTTATTCTTGGTGATATTCACAAATTTCTTTTTCTATCTATCTTGCTAAAAAAAATTAGTATGTTTCTCCCCCTCCGTCATTGTTCTTATTATTATTATTATTTGAAATTGTTATTTCTTTATTTTTTAACATAAACTTTGGATTTTTTTTAAATGTTTCTAAATATATACTTTTTAAAAAAAATTCTATTTTGTTTTTTAATTAATTATTATTATTTGAATTTTTCTATTTTTTGTGTGTGAGTGATGGTGTTGATGATGATTAACATCCAATAAAATCAAAATGGTTTATCGGATTTTAAGAAGGTAACATATTACTTGGAAATCTTTAGCATTTTATTTCTATGCTCGAAAATCCATAAGTGATCCAATATCACCACAATTTTGTTGACTTATAAAGTCAAGAACATTGGTAGTGTGACAATTATTTTGAAATTTAAATCTAATTTGAGTATAAGTGGGAAATAAAAGAGAAATTGTTTTTCATCGTCAACCCTCTTAATGTCACAAAGGTGACTGACTATTTCATCCCACGGTGTTGTGGGGTTTTTCTCTATATATTTGTTTCTTTTTTCCTTTTCTTATGATTTTGTTTGCATCGATGTCAGTTTTTAAAGATATTATTAGAAAAATATTGCAATTTTGATCCTAAAACAAAAACAAAATGTGGTACATGTAACGATAAATTTCAATTTGGAGAGTCATTTTGAGGGTTCGATTTGCAACGTTATCAAAGACTAAGGTCACAATTTCAATCAGATTGTAATGCTAATTTTTTTAAAAAAAGGGTGTTATTGCTAGCGCCACTTTTCATTTTGTAGGTTGATTTTTAGGTTCTTGGTTGAAATGATATCAATGGGCACGACAACGATTTCGAACGAGCTGTAAATTTAACCTTAAAAAAAGAGGTAATGTTGGTCACACCATTTTTCAATTCAATGATCACTTTTAAGGTTTTAGTTTTCAACTTGAAAAATTATGATTGGAACTTTTTAATAATATTAACCTAAAAAATACAGTGGTGATACCAATAACACCAATTTTTCAAATAGAGATACATATAGCCAATATATTCAACACCTAAAAAAACAAGAACTTTGGATGGTTCTCATCAAATTGGTAACAATTGCTTTATTTTTGATGCCATTCCCAAAGTGATTTTTCCATCTATCTTGATAAAACAACTTAGTGCTCAACTGCTTATATGTTTGACCTTTATAAATACTAGTAATATTCAAGTTTTCAATAAAATTTGCATAGGACATAGTGAACTTGTATAACCACCATGCCATTTATTTTCCATTTTCATTTGAATTGATCTATAATATATTTGATTTTTATCCAATGAAATTGGAGCAGTCAATCATTTCCATTTTGATTAAAAATAAAAACTTTTAAGGAAGAAATCTCTACATTTTTTTGAGGTTTCATGTATGTCTTATAAAATTCTCCATGCAATAAATGCATAATTACCTTCGTGAAATTAAAAAAACATTTAATTTGTAACTAAACATTGATTAGTACCATAATCTCAATTAATGGCAACGGAAATTTGCAAAGGAAAAGTGGCAATAATTGACATTTATTTATGAAAATAAAGGAAAATAGGGGAAAATGAAGGTGAAGAGACACAAATTTGCATACAGAGTAAATTAGAGGAAAAACGAAGGAAAATTAAGAAAATAAAGAGATCAATGATAAAAAGACATCATAGAATCAATTGCTAGCCTTTTTAAAAGTTTTGGTTTGATCTCTCCTTTAATTCACTCTCTCATACACTCTTGCTTAATTGATTATTCTTGGAGCATGCTTGGAGCACTTTAGCATTCACTTGGATTTGGGGAAAGAAGGAAAAGGAAAGCAGGGAGCACAAGGAAACAATTGGATCATCAACTACAATTGGATTTCTTTCTAGGTAATAGGTTTCTCATGTGATTTCCTTGCTGGTTTTGGATGCATGGTATATGCATGTCGTTCCTTGGTTATGTGTTGCCATTGACATGGATATTTTCTGGATTGATGTAATATTCCAAAATTATCTTGCAGCTCATTGGAATATAAAAGTTTTGTTTTGTCACTTAGATAGATGAATAAGTGGGTAAGGAGACCCATAAATCTCTTTAGTAGGAATAAAACCACTTCTCATATGAATGTGGATCATTGTATTAGCATGAAAAGGGGCTAGAGCATGTGGACAGGGTCAAATTTGACTAGATCAACATCATTGTTATGGAGATAGTGGAGGATTTTTGGAGGACAGTGTAGTCATTTAGGAGGAGTGTATGCATGAGAGTAACTCCTTTAATGAGTGGGACCCATGGTGAGGAAGCTCACCAAGAATAAAAGGAAGAGGATGACAGTCTTACAAGAAATGATTTGTATTATTTATTTTTGATATTTTTAGATCTAGATCTGTCATGTAACATGTCAATGCATGCTTCAACTATTTAGCGGAGTCTGCGGTGCTATTTAGCACAAGGGTATTCTCGAGCGGGAATCCCACCCTCATCCTTGGGGGCCTTCGAGTGCCTACTCAAGAGAGGTATCTTGAGCTACATTTCCACTATCCATCATTTTTCCAATATTCATTCATCATCCACAGCGCAGTCTATTCCAGGATTGGGTTGCTTTACAGGGCAGTAGCAGTGGAGGAGCAATAGCTTTAGTTTCCTAGCTTGTTTTCCATTAGAGGGATCATCCTTTCATCCGAAAGGCTAGTGAGGAAGATATTGGTGCATTATTTTCATATCTGGCAGAAGGCCAAGTAGCTACCATTAGCTACAACTAAATGTCCTTACAGGATTACGTTATTTCAAAGAGCAATTGCAGCAGTGGGTTTAGTGCCCTAGTTGGAGGAGATGAATTTCCTATGAGGGGATAAGCCCTTCATTTGTGAGATCTATTGGAGGAGGATAAGCCATCTCATATATCATATCAACAACCTACTATCAGTATTTCAGTTGCAGTGGTTATTCAGCCCTAGGGCCATATCTCTTATTTTTGTATATTGGGTATTTCCAGAAACCTTTTCTGGGTTATCTTGGAAACTAGTTTTGGAGCCTATATCCCTATTCCCGACACTTTTGGAGAATTTTATCAGTAGATATATATATTTCCATTTTCCATCTACTTCTACTCTCTCATAGAAATCGTAGTTATAACATTCTGGAATTTCATGTATTAGCAGCATTTTACATTTGATGTATCATTTCATGGGAGGCTTGTTTTCCTAGCTAGAGCGGATCAACCCTTCATTTGGGATATATATTGGAGGTGGATCAACTATCTCATATATCATATCAGCCACCTCCTATTAGTACTTTAGTTTTAGTGGTTATTCAGCCCTAGGGCCATATCTTCTATTTTTGTATATTGGGTATTTCCAGAAACCTTTTCTGTGTTGTCCTGGAAATCAGTTGTGGAGCTTAGATTTCTATCCCCGACATTTCTTGAGTCATATATGAGGGGATCTACATTTTTATATCTTATAGTAGTAGTTATACTCATTAAAAATGTGTTGTATCGCCTTCCGACATTTTGCATAGTAGCAACATCTCATTATTGAGGGTGTTTGTTCGTTGGAGGCTTGTTTGCCTTGATTGTATGAGTTATTCCTCAAAGATATTTCTTTTATTTGCTGCTGATATTCATAATAATATGGCTCTTTAATTGTCTCATATTTTATCTATTGTTATTTACTGCATATTTCTAGTTTTATGTCTTATATTGCTGCTCTCCCAATATTGGGATATTAAAATGAAATCAAAGCATAATCTTGGCTCAACCCATGAGACATTATATCTATGTCATCAGAATAAGAAGAAGCTTCTCACAAAAAGGGTAATATTTATAGAAGAGACAAAATCAAGACTCCATTATCAGGAGAAATGAAGGGAAAGGAGTTTTCAAAGCTTCTTCTCCAAACTATGCAGGGTATTAATAGAGACATCAAAGAGATGAGAATGGAGAGACATATAAATTCTCCAAGAGGGTTTTCACATGAAGGAAGCCCCAATATTTCACATTATGGGTGTGAGAATTTAGCCTCACAAGATCCACAACGTTGTACAATGCCTACATTCTTAACAAGAGAAGAAGAGGAAGGAGACACACCAAAGGAGGAGACTCTTGGTGACTATCTCCAAGAATATGAATCTCAATATAAGAGATTCAAGGAGCATCTAAAGTTCCAAGGGTTCTGCCAGATCAAAGAAAATAAAATACCCAGTAACCACAATAGAAGAAAAGGGTGCATCCAGAACACTTTGGGTAGATTCTTTCTTCCTATTTTTGATGGGTCACCCAAGTGCACAACTAAGGCTTGGGTAAGTAAGTTGGACACATATTTTTAGCTGCATCAAGTTTCATAAAAGGAGGCCATTAAGGTAGCAATGTTGCACCTTGAAGGTAAGGCTTATGCTTGGTGGTTTTATGGTTCTTCTTCATTGAGTCATTCAAATATATCTACGTATTCAGAGTTCACTAGGAGGTTAGTGAAAATATTTGATCAAAAACATTCAGAAACTTCTTTGGGTGAGCTAGCAAAGCCCAAGAAATCAAAACCTTTGCATGAGTTGGTAAGATCCACTAAACCAACTTCACTCAAGAATTATATTGAAGGGGTTGAAGATTTTCAAAATGATTTCCCAAGGGAAAAATTCGCACTTCAGCAAGAAATTTCTTCTCAAGAGGAAGACATGAAGATTCCTCCTTCAGGAGGAGATCAAGACAAAGGATGTCTTAATGATGATGAGGTATTCTTCAATAATGAGGAGGAAGAAAAGGAAGAATTGGGAGAAGATATCAGTTCTTTAACAACAGGAGGAGATCCACCACCATTTTCAGATGGAGATGAGGCAATTGCTTCAACTAGAGGAGCTCTTGTATCTTTGCAAGAAGTTCCAAAGGATATCACATATGAATATTAGGAGCAACATGTGTCATTATGGATAGGCAGTGAGACTAAATAATGCAGAAAGTGTGATCCAACATTGAATATAGTTTTGAGTACATACACCATGATAGATCACCTCTTTATGGTCAATACTCTTGACACCAATATGACATTGGGTGTGCATGGCTTGATTACATTAGAGAAGGACACCTTAGATAGTGAGACTTTGTAGATGAAAAAATAAGATAAGAAGGATGGCCAACATCAAGTTATTCGGGACATACACACCCATCCATTTCAGGAGATTTATGCACAAAAGAAGGAGGTTGATTTGCGCAGTGATAGTAGGGACAAATCAGTCCACTGACATATGCAGCCTACTTTAGGCCTTGATGTATCACTATATGGAGGCATTCCACCAGGGAGACCCCCTAACTGGAGGATGATCAAAGAGTTCTCTCAACATGATGCATTATCCATGAATCTGGATGAGCAAGGAGCCTTGGGAGAAGCTAGCACACCGCAGAGAAAATCTGATTGGTTCAAGGGATGGATGAGCAATAATATGATATTTGCATTTCCATCTCTTACTTAGCTACTTGCGCTAGAAATTGGTGATTCAGGAGGATGTGATGGGACAAATATGGTGTCAAAGGGTTACTCCATAACTTTGGATAAGAAAATTATGCTTCCACACATGAGGAATATTTTTGAATATGAAAAGAGTGTGACCTCCATATACTTCAGTCTTGTCTTGGGCAAGATCAGCTGCAAGGTGTTAGTCATCAGTAATTTTTTTCTTGCATAGATGACTAAATGTTTTCCCTAGATTTCTAGAAACAAAGTTCTTGAACATTGTGAGTTCTATAAATCTCACTGCCTTCATCATCTTTAAGGATAATTTTTCACTATTTCATCTTTCCACCATGTCTAGCATTGCTTACCAATCCTAGAAAAAGCATTAGTAGCTTATGTCACTCTTCCTATCTATATGATTTCACCTTTGGCCCAAATCCTTTGTCTTGTTTTTCCTAAAAACTCCCCACTACTACCTAAGCTCACCAATCAAACAACTTTTTTGTGTCTCCCAAAGTATTCTCAAACCCTGATAGTCTCAAACTATCTCTGTAGACTCTTTAGATAAATCAAGTATATTGGATTTTGGATCTTCAATACATCAGTCCATCATAGACTCTATCTTGCACTTGATGACCCAAAATTCTAGGTCTCAGTCCAAAAACCAAGTCCAAGAAGGCCTCCACTAGGTCACCTAGGGTTTCAACAAAGTCATAGGATGGATTTGGTGCCCTACAAACTCTGTTTTTCCTATATGAAGAAAGTACATTCAAAGAAGAAAAGGACAGGTGATATTGTCCAAGCTGATCAAAAAGGTCATTCAAGGGAGTCTTTGGCCTAAAGGCATGAATCTGCAAAGGGACAACTGCCCTTTACTCACATTTATGCAAGAGAACCAAATGGTCATCAACCTTGCAATAGGTAAGGTAAAGAGAAAAATCATCATAAGAAGACCATTCATAGCAAGAAGAAAGCAGCAAGCATATGTTTGATGAAAGTCAGGGTTTTATGACTATTTTTGACCAAGCAGGAATCAGTACTAGGGTTACAAGGGAAAAGGCCTCCTCTACTCCTTCAAGTTCACACTAAAGGACTTCAGGAACAATTGATGAGTTTGGAGAAGTTTTAGAGAACTTAGAAGACAACACTATATACTTTTTCCTAAGGAGCCCTAAAACCTAACAGTTTGGGAAAGTTGACAAAACTAGTCAAAGAGTGATAAAAATCCTCCTTCATAACAACAGATGGCTTCAAAACTTTCAAAATGTCCTCTAGGGTTTGTCAGAGAGGCATTGAATCCACATTATCAAAGGTAACGTCAGACAGCCAAAGGGATCAAAGGAAGCAGACATAAAAACTAGTGCTCCACTTCACAAAGGAAGAATGATGATGAAGGGTATCAACAGAAGAGACAAAAATATCAGTTCAAGGCTTGTCTTCTCAAATAAAGGACACAAACATATTCAAAAAAGCCAAGGAGGCAAGCATGAGGAAAAAAATTTCCCAAGGATGAAACTGTGGCAAACATGGGTCATTCTTGTTAAAATGAGTTGTCCAAGTTCAACATAGATAGTGATCAAAGGAGGAAATGGTGTAGGCACCTGCATGCACAGAAGTGGCCATGAAAGACACAGAAAAGGTTAAAACTAGATTGCCCCTCTCACTAGACCTACATCATTGTCAAAGAGGTCTAAAGAACAAATATGCCACTAATTTACAGCAGAGCAGTGAAACTTCCAAAAAGGGCCTCCTTATCAAATGACTATTCTGCAAAAGGTGGACGAACATGAATGACACTTTACAATACTGTCAAAAGTGTTTTCCTACAAGAAAAATTGATAAGGTCAAGGCAAGAATGTTTCAAATAAATGTGGCACATCTCAAAAGGCCAAGCTACTGTTTATACTTGCTGCTAGGGTTTTGATCCCACCAAGAGGTTGTTCATCATTACTTAAAGAGAAAAACATGACAGAATATTAATAAAAGGAAGAAATGGCAAAAATGACGAGTTGTTGTGTATAGGTGTTAAAAGTCATGAAACAGGTTCATTTTCCAAATATAGGTGAGAGGCATAGTTTCAGCTTCTTCAAGAAGTTTATCAATCTAAAAATAACCTTAAAGGGTTTCCAGCAAAGAAAAAGAAATGTTTTTATCAAACTGCCCCCACCCCCCTCTACAGGACCACAAAGCCAAAAAGGCCTGACTGGCCCATCCTGACCCAAAGTGGCCCAGCACTGCGCTCCGACAGGCCGACCCGGCCTGAACATGCAGTTGGGTAGGCGCTGCGCATAGACAGAATTTGCCCAGATTTGATCCAAAAGGGACAAAATCAATTTTTTTTGCCTCCAACTCTTCCACAAATAGTCAGAAAGGGTTAGTAACTCATTTTCCTCACTTACCAATTGTTCTTTGCATAATCTAGAAAGGCACCTTTTGGCCTAATGTAACCAAACCCTAAGCTGCATAAAAACCAATTTTTTGACCTCTTAGGTTAGGGTTTGAAAAGAGAAGGGTTTTATATATGTAAAGACACTCAATGACCAGTAGAGCAACATCTAAGGACTAATAACACTCCTTGGAAGCTTCATCGTAGCCCTCATTTGCACAAGTTTGTCCTCCCATCAGTCATTGCCATCGTTTGACCTAAAATCCCTCAAACAAGTTTAAAAACCCTTATATGCTAAAGAAACAGTCACCATGTCTGAAGAAGAGATTCATACCAGCAGTGATGAAATTCAAATGCCTACCAAGCCTAAGCACAAGGGAGAAAGGGTTAATAGGTTTGAACCCTTGGACAACTTTTTGTTTTTTCCAAATTTTGACCCCTATGAGCGCATCACCCTAGGCGCTACGCAAAAAATTAGTGTATCCTCAGCTCTCAAAATTTTTATTTCTGGATTTCTCACATCACCAACAGTCTGATCACCAATTTTCAGATCATTTGGAACATTTTTACCCCCTCAAAAGGTGAACAAACATAAAAAATTTGACCTTTCTACCTCATTTTCAGACAAGGCATTGCACACAGAGAAGTGTTCAGATATTTGATTTTTGTATAGGAAAATGGCATCCACTTAGCACAAATAGAGCATTTCTGGAACATAGACTCATCATGATTTCTAACGAGCCATCACAGAGCCAAATCCGGTGTCGGGAAGGTGTCCAAAACTTAGCTGCAAGAGACCCCATTTTCTGCTGAAGTGGCGCTACGTACAGAGGCTGCCTAGTGTCTTTTGGACCAAAAGTCAACAAAACACACTCATTTATTGCAAATAGATATTTTTGAGTTTTTTGAGGCAAATTAAGCTAGAATTAGGTGCAAATAGTTATTTTAGCATTTATTTCTTGGGATATTATATGCCTTGGGCCTTGCATGGTCTGTTGGCCATAAATGATATTTATGACTATATTTGACATTTTCCTACCACATTTAGGGTTTTAGTCCTCATTTTCTCGATAAATAGAGCATGATCGCCTATGTATTTTGTTGTCATTTTATGATTTTGAAGAGAAATATACATGGTTTCATGAGCTTGAATAAGAAATTGGTTTTGTGAAGTGGATGAATGGCTTGTTTGCTTAGATGATGGAGAAGCTTGTTTGCAGGATTCCATAGCTTGGTGAGTGGTGATGTTTTCCTAATTTGTATATTGTTTCCTTTGTTATCATTATGTTTCATGTTTCTTAGCTACTATTAAACAAAAAAGTATAGGTTGAGACATTTTCTTTGAGGCACCTCAGTCCTCCTGTTTGTTATAGCCTTTATGTTTTCTCTTTTGGCCATCTTAAGGAATTCTTTACTGCTCCTTAGGTCCACCAAAATTTTTTTTTTTTTGTTTCAGGTATGGTTATTTTGCTAGCTTACAAGATTGATTCATGGTATCCCCTACTTATTTTAAGTTCTCAAAATGCTATCTTGAAGCCTTCTGTGGAATATTGACTGATTAGGTTAAGATAAAGAGGTCTCGTCCGATCTTGCCCTTTTTCCATGCTTGCCAACTTGTTTCAGAGTTCCCAATAGCTTGAAATATGATTTTTAGGAGTTTCCTATTCACAAATTAAGTTATTTGTTTAATTCTTGTATGTTTTCCCAAAATCTAAGGGTGAATTTCTAAAGTTAGGAGTTCTAATGCTTCTATGTTTCACTGGAATTTTCATCTTATATGTTTATATGTTTGAGTATTGTTCATAGAGATCAATGGTTTTCCCTACCTCATGAGTTATGCTTCATACTATATATGTGTAAGACCTCTTAGTCTTTTCCCCAACTTAATTTTCATTACACCATCATACGTCACCTTAAGGATCCATTGACCTTGCTAAATTGGCCCTGCAATACACTCTGTTTCATCATTTAGACACTCTTGACTTTCACTTAACTCCATAGCCCAATGGCTTTTAAATAATCTCACTCCTCCTATTCCATTTGACCATATTTCCCAACCAAAACAATAAAAAAACCCTACACCTAACAACTAGCCTAAAATCAAAACCCTAGAGCAAGAAAAACACATCCTTTGCATCCAATAGAGAGATCCCTCTCTGAGTCCAAGAAGGCTAGGTCCTCAGAATCCAAAGCTTGGTTCCATGTTACCCTGTCATTTGGTCTACCAATATGCCAAATCACAGGAACCTAACATTCTGGTGATCACGGTGGGACCTTCTGAGTGTATAGTTCCTTGAATACCTCTTGAAACTCTTTAGACCCTCATTTTTTACATAGAAAACCAGTGAATCTTCCACCTCATCGCCACCTAACATTCTGATGATCACGGTGGGACCTTATGAGTATATAGCTGCATAGAAAACTCCTATAGACTCATTTGAACCTTCTATTGAGCTTAGAAAATTGACTGATAGTATCTAGTGGCGTGCTTACTACCCCATCACCACACTAACACAATGATGATCATGATGGACCTTTTGAGTTAGTGACAAACTAAGTAAACCTTAGAACTTCAGATACCCTCATCAAATCATTAAGAACACGCACTATCAACCAAAGAGTAGACTCTATTTGCTTTATCATCCTAGAAAAATGATGACTCAGTTATAGGCCACTCTCACAAACTTTAAGAGACTCTGAAAACCCCAAAAATCCCTTAGATTGGTTTTTTATTACTTATTGGTGATGGACAATAATACATTTTACCTTCAAAAATCTAAAAATTTCTACCTGGCGACTCCACTAGCCTCCAATAGGCCTATTACTTCATTAGCACTCATTTGGATTCCTAGATTGGTTTCACACCAACACTAAGATTTTATGAACCCACTCATATACTGTAATAAGTACCAAGAATTAAGAGAGGTCAACCTTAAGAAACAGTATTAAAACCTTCAGCCTCTCTGAATTTTGAAATTTGAAATCTGGCTTCACATAGGATCAGTACCAGATCTCATACGGACCCAAACCCTCCCAACATAGTTGATGACCCAGAGAAGATTTTGTGGCAAACTTATAGATCTAGAAACTTAACCACTATTAGAACCATCCATAGAACAAGCTCTATGCCTGAAAATATCACAGCTTTGCAAGATCCCCAATTTGACTTGCAACATACCAGGAACCTTTTTAGAAATAGGTCTAAAGCTGATATTGACCAAACTGAACTTGAAACCTTAGATTTTCCCCAATGATTGAATAGAGAAGCCTCTCCTTCCACACCACCTAAATTTTAGCTTCTCCATCACTTCAACTCTTTCCATACCAAGTCTACTCAAAATCAGTTTATTGTTCCAATTACTTCCACCACACCCATCCATACCACCACTGTGCAAACCACTCCACTTCATCCTACACCCCCTATCAAAAACCCACCTCTTGTAAATCCTCCATTAGCTCCCATCATGGCAGCTTGGTATGCACCTTTGGTCTTACCACAACCCCTAATACCTTTACCAAATGACTATCAATCTAAGATCCCTCATTTCACCGGGGTTGAATCCATCACTGCCCAACAGCATGTAGATAGAATCAATGATGCTTTTGATTACATGGAGATAGAGGAAGAAAACATTAAGATGAGAATCTTTGCACAAAGCCTAGGAGGAGAGGCCAAAAAATGGTTCAAAGCATTAACTCCTAATTCAATAAATGACCTCCCTTCCCTCTACCAAACTTTTATAAACAAATGGGAAATCAAGAAAAACCCCCTCCAAATCCTGTCTGAATACAACAACCTTAAAAGGAATGTAGGATAAAGTGTGCAAGACTATTGCATCAGGTTTAATTGTGTGTATAACGCTCTCCCAACTCACATGAAACCCCCACAAGGCCTAGCACTGGTGAAATTCCCTGAAGGTTTTGATCCAAATATGAATTTCCAATTAAGGGAAAGAGACCCTAAAACCTTAGAAGAAATGAAAAAATAAAAAATTAGTAAAAAGGTAAACTTAATTGAAAAAATAGCTAGGTTAAAATCAGAGAAGAGAGTAACCTATAAAGATGAAACTATGCCTTCAACCTGCTCCTCTGATTCTAAATTAGAAAACCTAATGAGAACTGTGGAGAGAATGATAAAGAAGATAAACTTAAATGAGAGGGCGCCTCCTACGGACAACCAAGTCAACTCCCAAAACGGAAAGAGAACTCAAAACATAAGAAGAGATACACCTCAAATCAAACAAAGGGAAAATGACCAACAAATCAGACCTGCCTTTCAACAAAACTGTGTAGATGAGGAAGAAGGAGAAATTATAGAACCTGAGGAAAACCACATAAATCTAATAGGTTCTAATAATAAAGAAGATTTTTTTCTCACTGAAGAAGAACAAGGCTTCTTTTCCTCAGATCAAACTGACACAAACTATGAGGATTCTTAAGACTACTACTTGGGATTTGAAAATTCCAACATGGAAATCCATAAGCAATATGATCTTAGGAGCAAAAAGTACCTAGATTCAACTAAGAAAGACCAAATAGAGGCTGTTGTCTGGAAAGTACCTGAAACCACCTCTAAGAAAACAACAAAAAATGTCAACACTATAGTTAAGAAAGTTGAAGCAAATAAAGGAAAAATAAGCCAGCCAAACAATGACCTTAGCTATCCTAGTACCTCCACCAATGATCCTAAGAAAACAATTTTGACTAAAACTCCAAATCAGAATAAAAAAATCAAGAATGTAGAAAAGATCATGGTTGATAAAATTGATGTTAATATGTCAAAAACATTAGTGCCTTTTAGTTTTGAGGGAGATATTTCCAAAATCAAGATAAATATGCCCCTCATTGAACTGGTTACTCAACCCATATATAGATCTCAAATGTTGAAGGTACTAAACATAGGAAATGATGCTGACACTTTACACTTGGCTGATGACACACCTGAATTGTTGTTTGGACCCAAAATAGAAGGAAAGTACCAGGAAGGAGCCATTCCCCCTTTCTATATCAGCCTGAACATACATGACAAAATCTTACATAATGCCATGCTGGATTCCGGTGCCTATCACAATCCCATGCCCAAAGTTGTGACGGAAATATTAGGCCTAGAAATAACTAAACCTTACAAAGACCTGTACTCCTTCGATTCCAGTCGGGTCAAATGTTTGGGCCTCATCAAGGACCTTTGTGTTAACTTGGCACAAGTGCCTGCAAATAATCTAGTCATAGACATAGTAGTGGCAGATATTCCTCCCAAGTATGGCATGCTCTTATCCAGATCTTGGCGAGCCAAGCTTCAGGGGAACCTTCAACTAGATATGTCCTATGCAACTATCCCTGTTTTCTACTAGACAAGAATATTATATCGAGAATCACATATGAAATATATGGTTAGCTATCAGGACATACCAGAAAACACTCTCTATTCTATTCACTCAGACCTTGATTCTTTCATACTATATAATGAGGAAGATAATGTTGAGCAGGTATATGAAGTTGAAACACATCAAGACACAATACAACAATTAAATCAGTCTTTACATAGAGAACTCAATATTCAGACCTTTAGCAATCTTGAACAAACACATCATGACAAAATAAAACTTGACTCTCTACAGACTAACAATCAAACCTTAAAACCAATGGTCAGTTTGACATGTAGATCGGTTTTATCAAAGGGAGGAAAAAAATCAAAAACCCAACCCTTCCCTTTTACCTATTCCAAAATGCTAAGATTCCCTCATAGAAAAAAAATCATAGGTGATCCTAAACAAAGAAATCTTATGTTTTTACCTTATCTGGACACCTCATTATGAGAAAGTCTTGTTCCTCCTGAAAAGTTGTTGACCCTCACTGATGTGGCCATCAATTCTAAAGGGATGTCTGTTGAAACTGATATGGAGGGATACAATATAGGCAACCTAAGAAGACCCAAGGTGATTAATTTATCCAAAACCTTTCCATTACACACAAAAATCAAATACTTAAGGTTATGCAAGAAATTTCAAGATGCTCTTGTTTATAGAAGTAAAATCTCAAAACCTAATGACATGGAAATTGTTCCAAAAACACCTCTTTCCAAGAAGAACTATGCAACCTTTGGACAAATCCTATTACTAAATAAGAAAACCAAAGGATGAAGAATGTGTATGGACTTTAGACACTTAGGCAAACCCTCCATGGAATACAAACACCCTTTTCCCAAAATAAGTTATCCTATGCCAAAAATAGAAGTATCTAACAAGGTGACTTTGATTTGTAGTGTTTCAGGTATTCAGGAGATGATACCACTTCAAATCAATCAATACAAAGAAATTTTCAAAGTTCCTTGGGATGACTACATGCTTGACCAAATTTTTCCTGGAATAAGGAAAGTTAAAGACACCTTCCAAGAGGCCATAGCTCCTATTACCAACTTTTTCACTATGATTTACATTGATGACTTTGTCACTAGTTTAGGAGTTGATGCAGATGTATTTCGTCACCTAGACAGTTTCTTTCTCAGAAACAAGGTTTGGGAACAAAACTCAAAGAAGGAATATAAAGGAGAACTTGGCATATTTGAAAATTCTTGGCAGAAATATTGCACCAAGCCCCCACAAATAGATATTCATGTTCCTTATCTGCAAGAATTGAATGAAAAAGGGTTGGTAGATGATCTCGAGGAAGACAGGGTAATCAAATACCATGGCCATTTGGAGTCTTAGTTAGAAATTCTCATTCATTTTACATATCACTGTTTGATCAAAAAATATTTAGAGAAGTCACAAAAAATACAAAAAAAAGGAAAATGGAAAAGAGGGTAGAGTTCAAAAGAGGTAAAGCCCCATACCCAAAATATTGAACTACTGAAAGTGTGTAAATCTAAATACCACTACTAGTGCTTAAAGGAGTCTTGTTTTAGTCATCTAGCCTAATCATGGCTGAAGCATGTTTTAAATTTATTTGTTGATAAGTTAGTGAAAGATAATGGGTCAAATTATTCAAGCTTGACTTGTCAAAAAGATATATTAGGTAGAAAGATACTGGTTCCACATGCCTAAAAAAGAACCAAAGAGAAAAATAGGGATGAGTAAAAAACAATGTATCCTAGCCCTGGTTTTCTAGTCTTGTTTTGTACCAAAATAACATTTGTGTTCAGCTTATTTTTATACCACACGCCCATGGTAAACCAAATTGTCTAATCTTGATTTAGCCATGTTTTCAATTTCATGTTTTTAGCCTAGTGAATAAATCCTTTCAAACAATTTAACCTTCACAGTTGAATAGTATAGGTAGAGAATCAGAGGAGTTCATTAGCCTAATCTGAGCTCCAGGAAGACATAAGGTAGAAGTAGATAGTCTATTTTGCTTTAAAAAAAAACAATGTCAAGGTTTCTAGTCCAAATGCACCTGAAGAAGAAGAAATGTTAGGCAAGTAGGTTGGGTAGGTAGAGATGGATTTAAGCTAATCATGTCTTTCAGATTATTGAGATCATAAGCTTTGAGCAAGCATCAGCAAGAGAAAGAGGTAAAAATATGCCCAATGAATGAGACAATGGTCTTCATAAAGCCATAACTCTGAAGTTCTAGACACATCCGGAAAAGGAGCTACCCTCCCCAAGTGGAGCCATTGTTAGTCATCAGTAATTTTTTTCTTGCATAGATGACTAAATTTTTTCCCTATATTTCTAGAAACAAAGTTCTTAAACATTGTGAGTTCTAGAAATCTCACTGCCTTCATCATCCTTAAGGATAGTTTTTCACTATTTCATCTTTCCACCATGTCTAGCATTTCTTACCAGTCCCAGAAAAACTATTAGTATCTTATGTCACTCTTCATTTCTATATGCTTTCACCTTTAGCCCAAATCCTCTATCTTGTTTTGCCTAAAAACCCCCCACTGCTACCTAAGCTCACCAATCAAACAACTTTGTTGTGTCTCCCAAAGTATTCTCAAACCTTGATAGTCTCAAACTATCTCTGTAGACTCTTTAGATAAATCAAGTATATTGGATTTTGGATCTTCAATACATCAGTCCATCATAGACTCTATCTTGCACTTGATGACCCCAAATTCTAGGTCTCAGTCCAAAACCAAGTCCAAGAAGGCCTCCACTAGGTCACCTAGAGTTTTCACAAAGTCATAGGATGGATTTGGTGCCCTACAAACTATGTTTTTCCTATATGAAGAAAGTAAATTCAAAGAAGAAAATGAAAGGTGATCTTGTCCAAGCTGATCAAAAAGGCCATTCAAGGGAGTCTTTGGCCTAAAAGCATGAATCTGCAAAGGGACAACTGCCCTTTACTCACATTTATGCAAGAGGACCAAATGGTCATCAACCTAGTAATAGGTAAGGTAAATAGAAAAATCATCATAAGAAGACCATTCATAGCAAGAAGAAAGAAACAAGCATATGTTTGATGAAAGTCAGGGTTTTATGGTTGTTTTTTACCAAGAAGGAATCAATACTATGGTTACAAGAGAAAAGGCCTCCTCTACTCCTTCAAGTGCACATTGGAGGACTTCAGGAACAATTGATGAGTTTGGAGAAGTTTCAGAGAACTTAGAAGACAACACTATATACTTTTTCCTAAGCAGCCCTAAAACCTAACAGTTTGGGAAAGTTGACAAAACTAGTCAAAGAGTGATAAAAATTCTCCTTCATAACAGCAAATGGCTTAAAAACTTTCAAACTGTCCTCTAGGGTTTATCAGAGAGGCATTGACTCCACATCATCAAAGGTAAAATCAGACAGCCAAAGGGATCAAAGGAAGCATACATAAAAACTAGTGCTCCACTTCACCAAAGGAAGAATGACGATGAAGGGTATTAACAGAAGAGACAAAAATATCAGTTCAAGGCTTGTCTTCTCAAAGAAAGGACACAAACATATTCAAAGAATTCAAGGAGGCAAGCATGAGGGAATAAATTTCCCAAGGAGGAAACTGTGGCAAACATGGGTCATTACTGATAAAATGAGTTGTCCAAGTTCAAAAGAGACAGTGATCAAAGGAGGAAATGGTGTAGACACCTGAATGCACAGATGTGGCCGTGAAAGACACAAAAAAGGGTTTAAACTAGCTTGCCCCTCTCACTAGACCTACATCATTGTCAAAGAGGTATAAGGAACAAATATGCCACTAATTTACAACAGAACAGTGAAACTCCTAACAAGCACCTCCTTATAAAATGACTATGCTGCAAAAGGTGGATGAACATGAATGACACTTTACAAGACTGTCAAAAGTGTTTTCCTACAAGAAAAATTGATAAGGTCGAGGCAAGAATGTTTGAAATAAAGGTGGCACATTTCAAAAGGCCAAACTGTTGTTTATACTTGCTGCTAGGGTTTTTCTCCCACCAAGAGGTTTTTCCTCATTACTTAAAGAGAGAAACATGACAGAATAATATTCAAAGGAAGAAATGGCAAAAATGACAAGTTGTTGTGTATAGGTGTTAAAAGTCATGAAACAGATTCATTTTCCAAATATAGGTGAGAGGCATAGTTTCAACTTCTTCAAGAAGTTTATCAATCTGAAAAGAACCTTAAAGGGTTTCCAGTAATGAAAAAGCAATGTTTTTATCAAACTGCCCCCCCTACAGGACCACAAAGCCAAAAAGATAGTGAGATAAATAGAGAGGGAAATAAAACCTTATAAAGTGCGTTTTTGGCATCAAATAATTTTTTAAAGGAGTATAAAGTCTCCTTAACCTCTTCCACACTTCATTTTCCCCTGCAGACAAGAAGAGAGCCATTGAAAATGATTTTTGAGGGTTTCTGAGAAAAATTTAAGAAATCTGCAGGCGCTACGCACCGAGGCCGATGCTACGCACCTGGCTCTCGACACTACACATAGACAAGGTGGCCGCAGTGTTATTTAACACTGCTCTATGCACCTGGAGCCCGGAACTACGCACAGGCATAGGGGAGGCCTAACTACCCACCAAATCAACCAGGGACTGCGCTCTGACAGGCCCAATTGGCCCATCTCCAGCCTGAGTCGACCCAACGCTACACTCCTGCAGGCCCAATTGGCCCATCCTGATCCGAAGTGACCTGGCGCTGTGCTCCGACAAGCCTACCTAACTTGAACGTGTAGTCGAGCAGGCACTGTGCACAGACAAAATTTGCCCAGATTTGCTCCAAAAGGGCCAAAATCAATGTTTTTTGCCTCCAACTCTTCTGCAAACAGTAAAAAAGGGTTAGTAACTTCTTTCCTCACTTACCAACTGTTCTTTTCATAATCTAGAAAGGCACCTTTTGGCCTAATGTAACCAAACCCTAAGCTGCATAAAAACCAATTTTTTGACCTCTTAGGTTAGGGTTTGCAAAGAGAAGGGTTTTATATATGTAAAGACACTTAGTGACCAGTAGACCAACTTCTAAATACTGAGAAAACTCCTTGGAAGCTTCATCTTAGCCCTCATTTTCACAAGTTTGTCCTCACATCACTCATTGCCATCCTTTGACCTAAAAGCCCTCAAACAAGTTTAAAACGCCTTATGTGCTAAAGAACCATTCACCATGTCTGAAGAAGAGATTCATACCAGCAGTGATGAAATTCAAATGCCTACCAAGCCTAAGCACAAGGGAGGAAGGGTTAATAGGTTTGAACCCTTGACCAACTTTTTGTTTTTTTTTTTAATTTTGACCCCTAGGAGCGCAACACCCTAGGTGCTACGCAACAAATTGGTGCATCCTCAGCTCTCGAAGTTTGCATTTTTGGATTTCTCACATCACCAAAAGTATTCTCACCAATTTTTAGATCATTTGGAGCATTTTTACCCCCTCAAAAGGTCAAACAACATCAAACATTTGACCTTTCTGCCTCATTTTCAAACCAGGCACTGCGCACAGAGGAGTGTTGGGAGATTTTATTTTTATACTCGAAAATGGAATCCACTCAGCACAACTCGAGAATTTCTAGAAAGCACACTCATCAGGCTTTCCAACGAGCCATCATGGAACCAAATCCGGTGTCGGGAAGGGGTCCAAAACTCAGCTGCAAGAGACCCCATTTTCTGCTGAAGTGGCGCTATGCACAGAGGCTGCTTAGTGTGTTTTCGACCGAAAGTCAACAAAACACACTCATTTATTGCAAATAGATATTTTTGAGTTTTTTGAGGAAAATTAAGCTAGAATTAGGTGCAAATAGTTATTTTAGCATTTATTTCTTGGGATATTATGTGCCTTGGGCCTTGCATGGTCTCTTGGCCATAAATGATATTTATGACTATATTTGACATTTTCCTACCACATTTAGGGTTTTAGTCCTCATTTTCTTGATAAATAGAGCATGAGGCCCCTATGTATTTTGTTGGAATTTGATGATCGTGAAGAGAAATATACATGGTTTCATGAGCTTGGAGAAGAAATTGGTTTTTTGAAGTGGATGAATGGCTTGTTTGCTTGGATGATGGAGAAGCTTGTTTGCAGGATTCCATAGCTTGGTGAATGGTGATGTTTTCCTAATTTTTATATTGTTTCATTTTTTATCATTATGTTTCATGTTTCTTAGCTGCTATTAAACAGAAAAGTATAGGTTGAGACATGTTCTTTGAGGCACCTCAGTCCTCCTGTTTGTTATAGCCTTTATGTTTTCTCTTTCGGCTATCTTAAGGAATTCTTTAATACTCCTTAGGTCCACCAAATTTTTTTTTTTTGTTTCATGTATGGTTAGTATGCTAGCTTACAAGTAATATTCATGGTATGCCCTGCCTATTTGAAGTTCTCAAAACCCTATCTTCAAGCCTTCTGTGGAATATTGATTTATTAGATTAAGACAAAGAGGTCTCATTTGATCTTGCCCTTTTTCCATGGTTGTCAACTTGTTTCAGAGTTCCCAATGGCTTTAAATATGATGTTTAGGAGTTCCCTCTTCATAAATTAAGTTATTTTTTTAAATCTTGTATGTTTTCCCAAAATCTGAAGGTGAATTTCTAAAGTTAGGAGTTCTAATGCTTCCATTTTTCACTGGAATGTTCATCTTATATGTTTATCTGTTTGATTGTTGTTCATAGAGATCAATGGTTTGCCCTACCTCATGATTTATTCTTCCGATGATATATGTGTAAGACCTCTTAGTCTTTTCCCCAACTTAATGTTCATTACACCATCATACATCACCTTAAGGATCCATTGACCTTGCTAAATCAGCCCTGCAATACACTATGTTTCATCATTTAGACACTCTTGACTTTCACTTGAATCCATAGCCCAATGGCTTTTACATGCTCTCACTCCACTTATTCCATTTTACCATCTTTCCCAACCAAAAAAATCAACAAATCCTACACCTAACAACTAGCCTAAAATCAAAACCCTAGAGAAAAAAGAACACATCCTTTGCATCCAATAGGGAGATCCCTCTTTGAGTCTAGGAAGGCTAGGTCCTCGGACTCCAAAGCTTGGTTCCACGTTACCCTGTCATTTGGTCTACCAATCTGCCAAATCACATGAACCTAACACAAGGGAGGCAACAAAAGTGGGATAGCAGTACTTTGACATGTTGCTTTGGCATTAAACATGTAAAAGAGGGTAGCTATGAGGTGACATGTAGTCCATTACAGAGTTCAACAACATTGTCATTATTGAGGAGTATAGATCCATATTGGGAGTCCCAATTATTGGTGGAGTATTCCAAGAACCTCTTCACATGTAAGGTTCTTGATGGGCAACTGATAGATGGGAGGTATAGAGTGGTTTATGGAGTCATTTATTTCTAGGATCAGATCTACTTGACTAGAGACTCCAAGCTCAAGGAGGAGATTTTACATGCAGCACATGAGGCACTCTTTTCCAGGCATGTAGATTTCATTGAGACTTATCACACCATGGAAGGATTTTATTGGGAGGATCTCAAAGAAGATTTGCTCCAACATATCAGGAGGTATGTAGCTTTTTTGATGAATGAGGAGGAGATCAACCACCTTGCAAGGTTGTTACAACCACTTCCCCTTTTGATGGAGAGATGGGAAGACTCATCTATGGACCTATTCAACAAGTTGACAACCATATATGGTAAGGATTGTGTCTTGATGCTTATTGATCATCTAACCATGTATGTACATTCCTGTTTCATATATTTGCAGCACATTGCTCCACAAGAGAGTAAGCCTCTCATTGGATTTCATGGTCCTATTGGGACTACATTTAATGATGGTAATGGCCACTTTCTAGAGGATTTTGGGCAAGAATTGTTTTTCTTGGTTCACATTCAGTTAACACCTAATGTCCTTTACTACTTTCAAGACTTTGGGAAGCTAATGGCAACAAGCAAGTGGTTGGATGGCCACTCATCATATCATGTTTTGAGACAGCTAGGAGCAAAACAATGCTGGTCTCACTTGAGGGACTATTGTCAACATCCATCATGTTATATGACACTTAGTCCATTTTTCTTTTTGAGCCCATATGGTGATGACACTATGTGGAATGGATCGGGCAAGAGAGGTTCCCAGAACCAAAGACTAGGATCATGAGAGTCCAGGTGCCTTTTGGCTTCCTGAGGACCACATTATTGCAGCCCAATATTAGAAACTCCATATATATCATAAATGGAGAGAGAGACAACGTGATTTGAACAATTTAATCTCTCATTTTCAGCCATGAAACCCCTATACATTGCAGAAGCAGGGGATTGGTGAGTTTTTCTATGAGCTTTAAAGGATGGCTCACTTTGTTTGGATGATAGCATGGGGATTGTAGTTTCTCATTAGGGTTGAGGCATCCAACATTTATCATCTCTCATGCCTTGAGGAGGTCAATGGAAAACATACAGTTTTCTCCATATATCTCCCACTTATTCATGATGAGAGCTATTTGGTTTGTCTACCAAAGGCTAACTTGCACATTTGGGAGGAGCCATTAGAGGACAGATTGATTGGAGAGAATCTAGGTCAGTGGTGGAGACTATTAGATGAGGAGGCTACAAGAGGAGGAGAGGATATATTGAAGTGTCCTTACGGTTTCTTGAGGACAAGAAAAATTTTGGAGGTGAGGACTGTAATATTCCAAAATTAGCTTGCAGCTAATTTGAATATTAAAGTTTTGTTTTTTCACTTAGATAGATGAATAAGTGGGTAGGGAGACCCATAAATCTCTTTAGTAGGAATGAAAACCACTTCTCATATGAATGTGGATCATTGTATTAACTGAATAAAGCACCCTTAGGTGTGAAAAGGGGCTAGAGCATGTGGATAGGGTCAAAGTTCACCAGATCAACAACACTATTATGGAGATGATGGAGGATTATTGGAGGACAACGCAGTCATTATTGGAGGACAACACTATGTATTCATGAGAGTAACTCCTTTAATGAGTGGGACCCAGGGTGAGGAAGCTCACCAAGCATAAAAGGAAGACTATGATAGCCTTAAAAGCATGATTTGTATTATTTATTTTTTATCTTTTTAGATCTAGATCTGTCATGTGACATGTTTATGCATGCTTCAGCTATTTAGCAGAGTCTGCAGTGCTGTTTAGCACAAGGGTGTTCTCGAGCGGGAATCCGACCCTCATCCTTGGGGGACTTCGAGTGCCTACTCAGGAGAGGCATCTTGAGCTACATTTCCACGATCCCACATTTTGCCAAGCTTCACCCATCATCCACAACACAGTCTATTCCAGGATTGGGTTGTTTTGTAGGGCAGTAGCAGTGGAGGAGAAATAGCTTCAGTTTCCTAGCTTGTTTTCCATTGGAGGGATCATCCTTTCATCCAGGAGGCTAGTGAGGAATTTCTTGGTGCATTATTTTCATATATGGTAGAAGGCCAAGTAGCTACCATTAGCTACAATGTAATTTCCTTCCATGACTGCGTTATTTTAGAGAGCATTTGCAACAGTGGGTTTAGTGCCCTAGTTGGAGGAGAGGGATTTCCTATGAGGCGATCAACCCTTAATTTGGGATATCTATTGGAGGATGATCATCCATTTCATATATCATATCAGCCACCTCCTATAAGTATTTAAGTTGCAGTGGTTATTCAACCCTAGGGCCATATCTGCTATTTTTGTATATTGGGTATTTCCAGAAACCTTTTCTGGGTTGTCTTGGAAATCAATTGTGGAGATTAGATTTCTATCCCCTACATTTCTTGAGACATATATCAGGGGATATACATTGTTATATCTTCTAGCAACAGCTAACTCATTAAAATTGTGATGTATTTCCTTCCGACATTTTGCATATGTAATATCCCAAAATGGAAATAGCAGCAATACAAGACATAATAATGTAAAACACAAAAACTATGAACATATCATAAGAGGGATCAATATGAAGCCATAATTTTATTTATATATTAGCAACAATATACAAAAATATATTGAGGTTCTAACCACTCAAGCAATAAGAACAAGTCTCACATGATCATATCAATAAGCACATGAGTTGTTGCTACTGTATAGAATGCCAGAAAGAAGTGATAGCGTTGTCTATATCAGCGTAGCTGCTGATGTAAACATACATAGATGTAATATGGCTGATAAATAAAAAATAAATGACCATAAAGGAAGATATGGGCTCTAATACATGATTTCTAGCCAACCCAGAAAATATTACTAGAAATTCCAAACAAAATATACAATGTGACAAATAACCCTAAGGTTGGTATGTCACTACAAACTAGAACTGAATAGAATGAGGCTATGATAGATCTGAAATGATAATTTCCTCCTCCAATGGTATTTATCAATATAAGGCTGATCCCTCTATTCAAAAATAGACCCTCCTGATGAGCTCAATGAACCCTCTCAGCAACTGCCACTAAAATTAACACATATTTGGAGTGAAACTACGTTGTGAGGGATGGTATATGGTTGCCATGATGCAAAAAATATATAAATATGCCTAGGATCCCTCCTTGTTGATCCTCCAATGGATATGAAACCTCTCCATTGAAAAACAAGCCCAGAATTGGCTCTATGTGATCCTCCTTTGCTGCACCCTGCAACACAACCCAGCTCTAAAGAGAAACTGCGCTGTAGCTGAAGGAGGTAGCTTGGAAAAAATGCTAGAATGAGGAAATGCAGTCTAATGAACCTATCCTTCCCTTAGGATGAGGTATGGATTCCCAATCAGGAACACCCTTGTGCTAAACATCACAGCAAACACCGCTAAACAGCTAAAGGATGAAAGTCTAAACAAACCAATATCAAATAATAACCAAAAAAATGAATAAAAATAGCTTCCATATCCTCCATATATAGTGTGTGAGCCTTCTCACATTAGGTACCATCCATAACTTCCACTAATCTCACGCAAGTTTTCCTCCACTAAAACTGCGTTGTCACATCATAAATGCCACTCCATGACAACGTTGTTGATTTGGTCAAAGTTGACCTATTCAACATGCATCCCATCCAATTCACACCCAAATATGCTTAATCCAGTTGCTTATTCTTCCTCCTTTCACATTAGAAGTGTTATTATTCCTTCTAAGGAGATTTATGGGCCTCCCTACCCACTTATTCACCTCCCTAGTGATAAAAAATACTATAATATTCCATTTAGCTGAAGGCTAAATTTTTGGAATATTATAGTCCTCCCCTCTAAAATGTTGCTTGTCCTCAAGAAACTGCAAGGATATGGAAAAATTTTCCTCCCCTCCTCTTGTAGCCTCCTCATCAAATATTCCCCACCACTGCTCAAAATAATCTACAATGAATCTGCCCCCCAATGGTTCCTCCAAGTATGCAAAACCAAATGGCTCACATAATGAGAAGGTGGAAGCTGTAAGTGGAAACCTTCTTGCTGTCCAATGGCCTCTTCAAGGTAAGTGATATTATGAAAATTGGGGATCTCTATACCAATAAGAGACTCCCATACCCATGCTATCATCCAAATGAAATGAGCCATCCTAGGTAGCTCATCAAAGAAATCCTCAACCCCTGTTTCATGCAATGTATTGGGGTTGTATGGAGAGATTAGATTTTGACACCCATGTTGTTTCTCTCTCCATTTATGATATGTATGGGGATACTTCTGATCTTGGGCTGAAATACTATGGTCTCCAATAATGTCCCAAGCTACCCCACCAATCAAAACATCCATGAAGTGCCTCTCCCAAGAACTCAAGTTATCCAAATGACTCCTCCCACATGAAGACAAGAGATGTAGTGTGGAAATCATGGTTTTCCAATTGTTTCTCCTAAAACATGAAACATATTAAGTATGGATAATCATACTCCCAATGGGCACCTCCAACTTTTGTGTCATCCTCCCAACAAATTTCCCCATAAGAATAAGAACATCATCAATATATGGAAGAAAAAATAAATAAAAACAAGTTTCCATATGACAACCGGGAGGTGGATCATAGTTTCACATGTGGAAACAATGTAGTGTATCCCTTGCCTACATAAAAACAAAGTATAACAAGTGTCCTTTCAGCCACATGTTTGCTGCCACAATCATCCTACAAAATGGCATCATAAAAGTAAAATTTGGTGCCAATGGTCCAGACCAAGAATCATATGGCATCTCCCACAAACCACCAATAGAATGACCAACATCAATGCTGCAAACGGCCTCAAGTAAATCACAATACAATACAAAATAAGGAATGATCCTCCTTGGTACAACATGTTGCTCACAAAAGGTAAAGAAGTACAAATTATCATGCATAAATGTACATCCTCTACTATGTACTTTGGTCATTGAGCTGAAATGGCTCAACCGAAAATTCTCCCTCACCCTCCATGAGTAGGGAAGTGGTTGTGTCAACCTCTCCATCATAATATAGGCTATGCATCTCTTCATATGCTGATATAAATCCTGCTGGATACCCTCCCAAGTGAACTCCTCCATCAAGGAATGATATGCATCAAAGTGCATGGAAAGAAAGTCCACATGTGTTGCATGCAACAACTTCTCGTTGAGCTCAGAAGCTCTAGTCAAGAAGAATTTTCCATAAGAATAGATGACCCCATCATCCACCATGTATCTATCATCTCCCTCTGGGTCATCAAGAATCATGAAAGCACCAAAATCCTTGGAGTACTCTACCAAAAGTTGAGACCTCCAATATGGATCAATCCTCCTAAGAGACATCGTTGAAGATCTGAAATGTGAAGCTCCCCACATGCTGCTATCTTTTCCTTTGAAATCCCTCATACCAAATTCATCCTCAAAAGTGCTACCATGCCCATCATGTAGCTTCTCATGCTCAATTAGAAGCGGCGACTTTTGGAAGTTGGCCTCCCATGAGAAGCTACCATCCAAAAAGAACCTTAGATCTTTGCCAATGTAAGCATGAGTGGCCTCCATCTACTCCAATATATGGAGGATCCCTTCCTCAAGGGAAGTACCCTATAATTCTACAAATCCATGGAGTGGTCTCTTTTCACCATGGTGTTACCTTCCTCCATCACTGCAGAAACTTCTGTTAGCGCAGAATATGTAGTGAGAGTGGGTAATGCTGAAAATGGGAGAGTGTATCCCTCCGCCTTGGGTCTATCCCAGACTCTCTGCGCTGTACTAGACCCTTCCAAGGTATTCACCCCTCCGGGATCTAAGAGTGGTTAACCAAATGGTAAGATGTCCCTCACCAACTCTAGATCTAGTGGCCTCCTAGGTGGAATGCCCCCATGTAGTGAGACATCAAGATCTAAAGCAAACTGTATATATGAGTGGACTGATTTGTCCCTCTTTTCACTATGCAATACAGTCTTCTTATTCTATGCAGAAACCTCTTGAAATAGATAAGGGTGAATGCTCATCATCCCTTGATGCTGATCCTTCTTTTCTTCTTCTCCTCCGATCTCACAATCCACAAAAAATGATACATGTTGCTCCAGAATTGTGCTTTGGTCCCCACATGTCAGATCATTTTGAACTCCTTGCAAAGACACAAGGGCTCCTCTAATGGAAGAAATGGATCCCTTTCCACCTCCATGTGGTGATGGATCTTCTCCTGATGGTACATCATTGTTAGTTCTTCTTTGCTCATCCTCTTCATCAATATTTGAGAATGCCTCATCACCAATGAGAGACCCTAGATCATGGTCTTCCCTTGAAGGAGGAATCTCCATGTCTTCATCTATAGAAGAGGGCTCTTCAAGAAGTGGGGATCTTGCCCTTGGAAAGGTATTATGCATGTTTTTTTCCCCTTTAAAAGAAATATGGAGTGGAATTGGTAAAATAGATCCCTCCAACTCATGCAAAGATTTTGAATTTTTAGGTTCAACAAAATATGTTTCACAATGTTTAATATCAAATATTTTCACTAACTTCCTAGTGAACCCTGCATAAGTATTTACACTTTCATGATGAAACAAAGGAGAATTATAAAACCACCAGTCATGGGCCATAAATTTAAGGTGCAACACTGCTACTCTAATGGCCTTATTTTCTGAAACTTGGTGTAGCTGAAAATAGGAATCTAGCTCCCTCACCCAAGCCTTGGTTATGCACTTTGATGATCCATCAAAGTTAAGCAGAAAGATTCTACCTCTCTTGCTTCTGTTATGGTTGTTGGATCTTCTATCTTCCTTGAGTTGGCAAAACCCTTGGATGTCCAAGTGCTCTTTGAATCTCCAAGATTGAGACTCATACTCCTGAAGATAGTCACTCAAGGTCTCCTCCTTTGGTGCATCTTTTTCCTCCATTTCTCTTGCAGTTAATGTGGGAAATAAACTGCATTGTGGATCTGCATGTGTGGCTGAATGATCACACCCATCATGTGAATATTTAGGGCTTGCTTCACTTTCAAACCCTCTTGGAAATTTTCCACACCTCTCCCTTTTCATTTCCTTGATATCTTTCTTGATATTTTTCATAGTTTTAAAAAGAAGCTGGGAGAGCCTCTCTTCCTTAATTTCTCCAAATAATGGAGTCATGCCTTTGTTTCTTCTATAAAAATTCTCCTTTATGTGAGAAACTTATCCTCCTAATGGCATAATGTCTTGAATGAACATGTTGAGCCAATATTATGCTCTGATACCACTGTAATGTCCCAAAATGGAAATAGCAACAATACAAGACATAATAATGTAAAACACAACAGCTATGAACATATCATAATAGGGATCAATATGCATCCATAATTTTATTTATATATCATAAAAAATATACAAAAATATCTTTAGGGTCTATCCACTCAAGCAATAAGAACAAGTCTCACATGATCATATCAATAGGCACATGAGTTGCTGCTACTGTATAGAATGCCAGAAAGTAGTGAAAACGATTTCTATATCAGTGTATTTTTTGCTGTAAACATACATAGATGTAATATGGATGATAGATAAAAAATAAATGCCAAGAAAGGAATATATGGGCTCTAATACATGATTTCTAGCCAACCCAGAAAAGATTGCTAGAAATACCAAAAAAAATATACAATGTGACAAATAACCCTAAGGTTGGTATGTCACTGCAAAATGGAACTGAATAGAATGAGGCTATGACATATCAGAAATGATAATTTCACCCTCCAATGGTATTTCTCAATAAAATTCTAATCCCTTTATTTATAAATAGAGCCTCTTGATGAGCTCAATGAACCCTCTCAGCAACTACCACTAAAAATAACGCAGATATGGACAGAAAATATATTGTGAGGGATGGTAGATGGTTGGCCTGATGCCAAAAATATATAAATATTCCCAGGATCCCTCCTTTCTAATCCTCCAATGGATAGGCAACCTATCCACTGAAAAACAAGCCCAAAATTGGCTCTATGTGATCCTCCTTTGCTGCACCTTGCAACACAATCCAGCTCTAAACAGAAACTGCGCTGTAGCTGAAGGAGGTAGCTTGAACAAAATTCCAGAATGAGGAAATTCATTCCAATGAACCTCTCCTTCCTTGAGGATGAGGTAGGGATTCCTGATCAGGAACACCCCTGTGCTAAACAACACAAAAAACCCTACTAAACAGCTAAAGGATGCAAAGTCTAAATAGACCAATATCAAATAATAATAAAAACATGAATAACAATGGCTTCCATCTCCTCCGTATATAGTGTGTGAGCCTTCTCACATTGGGTCCCATCCATAACTTCCACTAAGCTCATGAAATTTTTCTCCCACTAAAACTGCGATGTCTCATCATAAATGCCACTCCTCCATGACAGTGCTATTGATTTGGTTAAAGTTGACCTATTCAACATGCATCCCCTCCAATTCACACCCAAAAGTGCTTAATCCAACTGCTTATTCTTCCTCATTTCACATTAGGAGTGTTATTATTCCTTCTAAGGAGATTTATGGGCCTCCCTACCCACTTATTCACCTACCTTGTGATAAAACAAACTATAATATTCCATTTAGCTGAAGGCTAAATTTTTGAAATATTATAGTATAGTAGCAGCATCTCATTATTAAGGGTGTTTGTTAATTGGAGGCTTTTTTGCCTTGATTGTATGAGTTTTTCCTCAAAGATATTGCTCTTAGTTGTTGCTAACATTCATAATACGATGTCTCTTTCATTGTCTCATATTTGATCTATTGTTATTTACTGCATATTTCAAGTTTTATGTCTTATATTGCTGCTCTCCCAATATTGGGATATTACAATTGACAATGGTTTCGGTCTGGGCCTTTCCATTTCCTAGATATCCATGGTGTTGTGGGTTTTACACTTTTTTTTGTGATTGGTGCTTAGGTTCCCTATGGCTATGTGTTGGAACAAGTGCTCTGAAAGCCATATAATAAATTGGGTTGAGCTACTAGTTCATAGAGCCATAGGTTGGGGAAAACACTCTAAAGCCTTTGGTGGGATGAGTTACTATTCCCTGGACCTGTGGTTGGAACAAAAGTTTTGGAGCCCTGGAAGGTTTTGGCTTGAGTTACTAGTTTCTGGAGCCTTGGAAAAATTGGGTAGAGATTGATCTAGTTAATGTTAATTATTTCTAGACCATAAAGGTAGAATCACTATGGATGAGAGTTGAGGTAGTTTTGCCTTTGAAAGCCCTAGTTTGGTTTTGTTTTGGTTTATTACTTGATATCCAACATTAATTCTTGGAATATGGCGTGGGGATTATTGGATGAAAGAGAGACTTGGTTCAACCCATCTATGACCGGGTGGTACATGGAATTCCCTAACTTGGTTGGAATTTTCATATGTTAATATAACATATTTTCCTATTATGATCTTTGAGCACTTGTATTGATTATGTTAGTGATGTTATGAATTTTTTTCTATAGTTTCTATGTTGGTTATTTTCTAGTTATAGGTTCGTTATATGATGTATTCCTCATGTTGTATCTTGGGAGACAACCCTTGGTTGAAAGAGGTCAGCGCCCAAGACATTTATGAATAAAAATGATGAAAAGGTTTTGTTGTCCCAATGCTATTAACCCCAAAGATTAAATATCTTGTCAGTCTCCAGTGTGAGAACAATATTTCAAGTGGCCTTCTCGTGATGAATAAAAATGGAAAAAAATAAGACAGAAAGAAGTGATGATGGAAAGTCTTTGACAATAGGTTGCTTCAGCAGAATCTCTTGTTTCAAACATTAGAAGTAAAATGGAAGTATTAGGAAGTGAAAATTAGAATGGATGAGCACACCATTAATGATTTTAACTTTAACTTACAAAATGTAAGATTAAAGACCAACAACTTCATTTCTTAATTCTAAAGAAAAATCACATAAAAATAGAATGCGACTCAAAAAATGGATTATACTCAACAAATTATGGAATCACTTGAAAGGTTTATTCATAAGAAAATGGAGATGAAAATACAAAAAAATGTTTCTTCTTAGGTCCAAAAACATGGAACCATCCCATGTCTCATTTTTTCCCTTTTATTTCTGCTCCTTATCTTAAGTGTACTAACTGCTTCTAGTTTATTACAAACTGATTTTTGAAACATTTTTGCGACTTTCTTTAAAAAAAGGTTTTTTGTAATGACTAAATTAAGAAAAGGATGTTTCTTTAATAATGTATAAATTATATATAATATGAACTTTTATTTTTATCTTAAAAAAAAAAATACTCACACCATTATTGAATTTACAATATAAATGTTAAGGTTGATCATTTGAATTGAACGCACATATCACAATGTGTGCGTCCAGTACTTGCAGCGAAAATTGATTTTTACGAGACTTGAAACTACCTATGGGGGAACTCATGGTGGTTTTTGGAAATGAGGATGGTGATTCCTGTTGGAACAGGGTTCCCTAACCTGCGTTTTTTGTATAATTTTGTAATAGTTGGTCCTGCGTAGGGTTTTTGGTGTGGGTCAAAGCCCCTAATGTTTTGTAATGCGTTAAAGGGTAGCTCTAGGGTCTGCAAAGAAAGAATTCAATAGATAGATGCTACGTGCAAATTGTTAAGATTTGTTTGGCTTGTTTTTGTTAAGGAATCCTGTTGGCTATGTGCATAGGGATCCTCATTCTTGTTGTGTGCAGACCTCGCTAGGCTGTGTGCGGGCTGTCTTTGGGTTGTAAGTGGATATTTTGTATTAATGAATGCAAAGTATAGTTGAAGTATCTGTGTGTTATCTGAATTGGTTGTGTTTACTGCTAAATCACATCTGTGATATTTATTTAAGCTACGAATGTATCTGTATGTTGGAATTGGCATGAGTATATATGTGATATGATATTGGCTATGATTATAGTGCTCTGTGATGGTATTTGGTAATGCACACGTGGATGCGAATGTACGAATTAGATCTGGTAGCTTTGTTATGGTTATATGTTGATTACACTGTTAAAAAGCTGCAAATAGATTCATCCTGTGCAAACCTAATAAGCTGCGACCTAGATCTACCTCGAGTTACCTTCCCTCTCTATTAGGGTGCGGAAACCTGGTTCCAGCACCCTCTCATACTACTTCGGGTGAGACCTTGGCCTGCAGGCAGGTCATTGTCGAAAGGGCCAGTAGTATAGGGGTTTGTTGGTTAAACTTCACCTCTGAACCTGGGTCAGGACCCCTCAAGCCAACAAATGGTTCCGTTGCTGGGACTGGGAGCATTTTGAGAGAGAGATCAGGTAATTCCATGAGGACATTGGAGACCTGAGAGGGTGGAAATTGAAGATTGGTTTGAAAGATAGATTCAGGAATTTGCTGTAAAGGAGAATCGCATCACAAAACTGACAGCTGAGAAGTTGAAGAACAAGTACATCTTCACCAAAGTCTATGAAATTTTCTTTGTAACCTTTGCACATGAGCTTCAGGAGTGGTTGGCAAGGCTTGTAGAATTCTAGACGTGTTGGAAGGACATTCAGGTTACGCAGTGGACACCAGAATTGATTCAACAGCTGGAGAGGATTGACAATATGATTACCCGTATAGCAGATCACTGGGTATATAGCGTGTTGGGAGGATTCATGACAGAATTCACAGTCAATTAGTTCGTATCCTATTCTGAAGTAGAGTGGAGGTTCTTCAAAGGTTTCTGGGGTAATTTCTTAAAAACACTTCCATTGTTAATTAAAATATTACTGTGTGAAAAAGACGTTCTGTGCAGCCACACCGATTGAATGACCTCTGATATAAACGAGAGTACAAAACCAAGTGGTAAGTAATACCAAACTAATCAAGAAGGAGATAGATCCATCTACAGTCCATTAAGAGAATCAGTTGCGCATGAAAGAAATAGTCCTGGAGCTACACTACCTTCAAGTCAGCATAAGGGTAAGAACTCACCCACACCTCCACCACCGCCAGAAGAAGATATGGCCACACACATGAAGCTACCCACCTTCAAGGGTGTAGGAGATGAAGATATGGACCGATTTTGGTTTGTAGCAGAATCAGTATGGACTGCGCAGAATGTGGCTATTGATGTTGTAAAGAGAGTGCATTTATCCCTTGCCTTTGAAGGAAGGGCCTTGGAATCGTATATGGGATACATAGGATAGCATGCGGATCCATCTATTAAGGAGATTAAGATAGCTTTAAAAAGGCAGTTCTGAAAGCCTAAGTCCTACTCACAGCTAGTAACTGACCTAAAATACTTTAGACAAGGACCCACTGAGTCTGTATGAGAAGCTGATCAACGGTTAAAGAAGGTTATCAGAGATGGATAATTTTAGTATGATGATAGACAACACAAGAAATGGTTTATTGTTATGCTGCTACCTCACCTGTGCCGACCTATGGGTCAGCAGGAGATTGAGAAGCAAGAGAAAGCCTTGGAGATTACTATGAAACTAGAGGTTGTGCCACGAGATGATGCCGAGTTTGGGGTACAGTAGATCCAGGGACAGCTGGAGGCAATGCACCTTGAAATACAGAACCTGCGAAAAGAACAAGGGAAAGAGGCTAGCCCAGACATATGGTGCATAATATTGAGGGTGTTCGGCCATACCAAGGATCAATGTCCTCTGCTAACAGATTACATGCATGCTGGGGGACCTAGCCCATTGCACCCTAAGGAGGCTGCAGGGCCAAGTGGTCCGACTTTATGGTGCACTGATTGTCGTGTTGCCAGACTACATGATACCAACCACTTTCCTCGTCTTGGTGCGTATGTTCTAGAATTGAAGCAAAAATGGTGCTGATTCTGCTCCTATTTTGGGCATGACGAGCATAACTGTTGGACTTATGACTTGATGATAGATCGAGGAAACCTATACAGGGTACAAGCTGACCCTTCTTCACCATTGTCTCCCTCAAGCAAAGGAGGCTACCCAGCAAGGGGCAGGGGAGGGGGAAGGGTGGAGGCATAGGTTAGGGAAGAGAACAATTGATCTGTTACAACTATGGAGAAATATGGAACTTTGCGAGGGACTGTACTAACCCTGCACGACAATCTTGCCAATATTGTTGAAAATTGGATCATGTGATTGAAGACTTCCCAGTCCTGATAGAAAAAATGCAGGAGAAACAATAGACACATATGCGGAATGTGCAGAGGGTTATGGAGGAACCGCATGGTGAAGGAGCGGCATGGCTATTGGAGGAGCTGAGGAGAAAGCCGCGGCTGACCCTCTTATCCGGAAAGTAGCTGTGAAACAAGAAAGCTTGGACCTAAAAAAGGAAAATGAAACCTTTGTCGCAGCTCAGAAAGACTTTACTAAGGATGAGGCATCTAATTCAAAAGCTCCAACAAACCTAAGAATAGATTACCAAGTTAAACCATTTCTACAGCCATGTATGAAGCTGTTAGGCAACCAGAAGGTAGTAGAAAAATCTACAAGCACTAATAGACGGATGCAAAGATAGAACTAACCCTCCCCCGAAAGTTAAGGATATGCACAAACTTTACAAGCATAAGAAATGCACTAGTTGGGAAATGCGGCTAATAGCGCAGATTGGTGACTATGAAATGGATCAGGTTATTTTGGACCTGGGGTCAGATGTGAACATACTGGCCAAGAAAACTTGGCAGCAGATGGGAGAGCCTAAGTTGGAATGGTCTACTATCCAGCTACACATGGCCAACCAGCAGAAGATCATACCATTGGGGAGGTTGTCAAAGATTATGGTAGATATCACAGGAGTTATGGTCTACGCCGACTTTGAGGTAATTCTGATTATGGAAGGTTCAGACCCCTATCCTGCACTCTTAGGATTGGATTGGGAAATAGACATGGGAGGAATTATCAACCGAAAGAAAAGGAGAATGGTGTTTGAGAATGAGGGCACAAGGGTGATAGTCCCACTAGACCTTGTGGAAGGAGAGCAATATATAGAACCAGTGCACAAAGAAGAGGATGTGGATCACATCTATAAATTAATCGCTCAGGACAAAGATTGGATCAATCCTATGACTGATGGTGTGCTTTGCTTGGAGAAGGACAATGAATGCTTCTATGAATCTGAAGGGGAGATAGAGAATTAGCAGAATTGGTTACATGATGTATCTGCGCTGCAATGTCTTAGAATCACAAAAAACATCCGGTGTATCTCTTTAGAGGTAAGAGAACTAACCTACTTTGATGGTTCTGGTAGTATTAGGGAGGTTTCGTGAACATTTTAAGCTGAAGTCCCATGGGAACAAAGGTTGTGGGCCCTTAATCTATACATTCGTGCGACCCCTACAAGGTGCTTGGACACGCATAAGGGGACATTCTAGGATTGGGAAGAGTGTCACGAAATGATGGTCCTACGGTTTGAACCCCCGGTTCACCTGCGTGTAAAGAATTTCCTTGGCCCAGGGGACCCGTGCAAGCACTTGTCCGTATGGATGGAGGAATGGTGTGAAAGAACTATGGAGGAATGGGTCCACCTTTTCATTCATGCCTTGGTGTCAATCCCAACAACATGGTATTTAGATCCAGAATTACACCAGCGCACCCGCCACTGGGAAACCCTGAAGGACAAGTTTGTAGGGACGTTTGATTTGATAGGAGGAACAAAGGAACTCAACGAAGCTCTGCAGGATATATATGCCTTAGTATTTGATGGATTACGCCCTTGTGAAACACATGGGGCACCAACGTGGGAGATGTAGATGCACGATATTGTCAACTGTTGCAATTTATCAATGGAGGAATGTGATGAAGACCCGCGAAATATCTCTATCCCAGAGTTGGAGGGAGAGCGTGTAGTTGCTAGACCCCTATTACAGACTGTTGATGTCACTAAGCCTCTGAAGCTACGAGAAGTCAACATTGGGACGGAGGAGCAACCTAAGCTAGCTAAAATTGGGGACTATTGGGATGTGATACTGTGGGAAAAGTTGTAGAACTCCTCAAGGAGTACCAGGACTTGTTTCCTACAAAATTCTTGGAACTCAAAGGGATTACAAGGGACCTAGGGGTCATGTGCATCACTTTAAAACCAAATGTGTGCCCTGTGAAGTAGTGTCCTTATCAGTTAAACCCCAAGTACAAACAAAAGGTTAAGGAAGAAATCGACAAAATGCTCGCCGCAGGTATCATTGAACCAGTCGAACAGTCAAATTGGGTAAGTCCTATGGTGGTTCAGAAGAAAAAGACTAAGGGAGAGATACAGATCTGTGTTGACTTGCGAAAATTGAATGATGCATGCATACATTATCCCTTTCCTACGCCATTCTCAGATGAAATCCTTGATAGTGTGGGGGGGCAGGAGGCGTACTCGTTCACGGACAAGTTTTCGGGATACCATCATATCAGGATCACACTTGAAGATCACAACAAAGCTACGTTCACCATTGAATGCGGATATTTTCAGTACACTCTCATGCCATTTGGGCTCAAGAATGCCCTTGCCATCTTTTCGCGGGTAGTGGTCGCAATATTCAAGGAGATCATCCACAAGTTTTTGGAGGTATATTTTGATGACTGGACCATATTTGGGTTGGTAAAGAAGCACGTCTCAAAATTGCACATGATGTCGGACACCTATAGAAGGCACCATATTTCCCTGAATATCAAGAAGTGCATATTTTTCATACCCTTTAGGATCTTGCTCGGTCACATAGTCTGTCGACAAGGATTGATGGTTGACCCTGCCAAAATAGCAGTTATCATCAACCTTGCAGTACCTACAACTGAGAAACAACTGCACTCTATCCTCGGACATACAGGCTACTACAGGAATTTCATTTAAGGGTACGCACTAATCGCAGCACCGATGGAAAATTTTCTAAAGAAGGACGTTTCATTTTTTTGGGACGAAGAGTGTCTAGAAGAGCTTCGAACTACTCAAGGAAAAGATTGTCTCTCCGCCTATCCTCATATTTCCCGACTAGGCGAAGGTTTTCCATGTTCACGTAGATGTGTCAGGGATCACCCAGGGAGTTTCCCTTACGCAGCCTGGAGACAGAGAAATTGACCATCCAGTTGCATTTTCTAGTAGGAAACTTTCTGGTGCAGAGCGCAACTGCTCCACTACTGAACGTGAGGGGTTGGCCATGGTATATGCCCTGAAAAAATAATGACATTATCTATTAGGAGGGCACTTCAAATTTTTTACAGATCACACGGCTTTGAAGTACATAGTGAATAAGCCTGTGTTGGGGGGAAAATTTGTTGATGGCTACTGCTATTTCAAGAATATGACTTTGAGATCATCGTGAAGCTAGGCAATTTGAATGCTAGGCCAGACCACTTATCCTGAATTGAGAGTGGTGAGGAACCAACTAACCTAGAAGGACTGCCCGATGTACAACTATTCATAATTAAGGTGGTTGATGCACACTTCGCCGACATCATTCACTTCTTAACTATGGGGATGGCGCTTGCAGAATATATAGTACAACAGAAGAAGGAACTGGTAACCCGAATTGCATATTTTACCATCATAGTGGGCCATATGTATAAATTGGGAGCTGATGAAGTGCTGTGAAGATACATTTTCGAACATCAGTAATAGGCCATCTTAGCAGAAGCTCACGGGGGCATAGCAAGAGGTCACTATGCAGGGAAAGCAACGACGCAAAATATTTATAGAGTTGGACTATGGTGGCCCAAACTACATAGCAACTCTCATGATTATTGAAAAGCCTGTGACACTTTCCAAAGGACAGGAAGACCGTCAGGGAGAGACAAAATGCCCCTACAACTGCAGGTGGCCCTGTAAGAATTTTAAAAATGGGCCATAGACTTCTTAGGGCCCATCAACCCTCCAGGAAAGAAGACAGGTATGTGGTGCATCATCACTGCGACTGATTATGTAACTAGATGGGATGAAGCACAAGCTGTGAAGAACTACACTACAGATACCGCTGCACACTTCATTTTTGAACATATTCTGACCAGGTTTGGCTGCCCGAATATGTTAATGAGCGATAGAGTTATGCATTTTTTAATGAAACAATACAGGCCTTGACTGAAGAATTTCGAATCCACCACGCGAAAAGCACCCCATATCATCCACAGGAAAATGAAGCTGTAAAAGTGTTGGGTCAATTTACTGTTGCAAATTAACGCAAGTATTTATTATCAATCCAGGTTGGTGAACTTAGAAGCATCCCCAAAGTATATGGGTTTCAATCATAGTCAAATTGAGAAGATGAATTATTGATATTTAGGAAATGCATATTACAAATATAAAAACTAACTTAATTAATTTCTAAACAATGGAATAAGATATATGAAATGATAATCAAGAGGCTCTATGTTCAGAGGTCCTGGTTGTCCTTCATTATTGGTTTCATTATATCATCAACACCATTGTGAAAACATGAAAGCAGGAAATATAACTTCTAAACAATAGATTAAGATATATGAAATAATAATCAAGAGGCTCTATGTTCAGAGGTCCTGGTTGTCCTTCATTACTGGTTTCATTATATCTTTAACAGTATTGTGAAAACATGAAAGCATGAAATTTAACTTCTAAACAATGGATTAAGATATATGAAATAATAATCAAGAGGCTCTATATTCAGAGGTTCTGGTTGTCCTTCATTACTGGTTTCATTATATCATCAACACCATTGTGAAAACATGAAAGAAGGAAATCTAATTTCTAAACAATAGATTAAGATATATGAAATAATAATCAAGAGGCTCTATGTTCAGAGGTCCTGGTTTTCCTTCATTATTGGTTTCATTATATCTTTAACACTATTGTGAAAACATGAAAGCAAGAAATTTAACTTCTAAACAATGGATTGAGATATATGAAATAATAATCAAGAGGCTCTATGTTTAGAGGTGTTGGTTGTCCTTCATTACTTGTTTCATTATATCATCAACACCATTGTGAAAACATGAAAGCAGTGTTGGGAAAAATACTGAGAGGGGGGGGGGGTGAATCAGTATTTAGATCTGACTGAAAAATTATGCAATTAATTCTTTACTTATATTATTGCATCATTTATTTATCAGAAGTTTAATAATCATTAAGCATGTGCAGTAATAACAGAATAAGCCATCACACACATGAACACCAGTATTTAAGGTGGAAACCCAATTTGGGAGAAAACCACCGCTGCTGTTGTCTATGTCTTCAATATTTATTATACAGAAAACTTCTTACAATTTGTGTGCTGGTGCAGACTTATACCAGCATGCAGGCACCCACCTGCAGAAGGCTACAACCTTTTCTCGTTCTCCAGTCACTACTGGAAGGGAGCTCCAACCCCCTTATTTTGACACCAGCTTGACAGAAAGCTTCCACTTTCATGCAGAAGACTTCAACCCTCAGATCCAACAAATTTTTTCAATTTCTTCATCAGACTTACGTCAGGTCTTCATTATTTCTTTGCAGATCTTCCTAGAGATTCATCATTTCTAGATCTAGAGATCTTTTATCTTTATCAACTCCATAGGTGCATCATAAATTCAACTTTATCAGAGTTCAATCATACATATATCTCTTAAAGAGATTTATTTATTAACAACCCCTCTGCACCCACACCTCGTACTATAGTCCTCTTCTCCTTATATAGATTTATCCTTTATTAATACCATGAGTCAAAACCACCCAACCGCTGATGGTATTCCTAGACGAGATCAATAGATAATCCAGCGGGGTCCAAACAGTTTCTCATTGATCTATTTTCTTGGTTTTGGCAATTAGATAATTAATATAAGGCTTATTAATATCTCAATCTGAGATTGAGATATTAATCCAAATTTCTTATTTTGTAAAGACCTTCCTAAGGCATACAAAAATGCTCTTTTAATATCAACCCACATATTAAAAAAAATAATCCAAATTGGAACCCCAACCTACATTCTTCCATATACACTAATGCATATTCATAACACGAATCAACCCAAAGGTCATTTTTATCTTCGCCGTATAATTTTATAGCCAAGGTTAATAAACATTTGACTCTGGACCCCACGTATATGATCAATAGTCCAATCAAATTCCCGCATCGTACTTTGGTTAACCTTCGTGCATTTTCTTCATACAACCGCCGTCCGATGGCTTCCCTCCAGATCAACGGTGCTCATTAATATCGCGTGACCTCCTTGGTCGATCGTTAACATGCGATGGCGTGCAGTGATGGCGGTTTTGGAACTTCACCCAACGCCACGTGTCGACTGTTCTATGGAATCACTCCCGATTCTCAAATACCACTTTTGCTGCAAAGGTGGTGCGATAAAAACCACTTCTAGCCTTAAAACGCGTTCACTGTTCATTTGCAAGGTTCTACCCCTCTACTCCAGGTTCCATCTACGTATTTTCGCCAACTCGTTTCTTTGCATCATTAGATCATACAACCACAATACTGTTATACAGCTCCGATGAAATCCTTACGAACTGTTCGACTCGGTTCTCTACGTGCATTCGATCCACCATTCAGAACATAGATAAACACCTTACTCCATAATGCAAAGGGTTATCACACGATGGTTTATTTTCTACCAGTCGGGATACATAGCCGACCGTCTTGACATTGGTACCTCTAACTGTATACAGAGCACCATCATACCCAACACCGTGTTATCCTTTGTCAGAGAGTTTCCATCAAGGACAATCAATTCAATATAAAAGGATACCAGAAACATATTTCCAACAATCTCCCCCTTTGGACTTGATGGCAACCATGACCAGAAATACATTCAGCAATATTCTCCCCCTTTGACATCAAGGGAAAAGGATAGATCAGGGTCCTTTTTACCAACAATACCATGCTCCCCCTGAGATCATGCTGCATCTTTAATAATATTTAATGAAATAACAGAAATGACTTATACACTCAAGAACACAGATTCTCAAGTATGAGATCAGACTTCAACAATGCATCCTTTCCCTATGACCAATGCTCCCCCTTAGCCTGTGCATCCTGAATACTTTCAATGGGAGCATATCCAATTTAATCTTCTGAATTTAAGCAGATCTGATATTTTCCATGGCTGAGACTACTCCCAGCTTTTGTCTGAGATATTAGAACACTTCCCTGGGTAAAGTTTTGGTAAATATATCAGCCACTTGTTCTTTGGAGGGAACATACTCCAACTTCACCTTTTTTTCAAGCACTTGTTGTCGTAAGAAGTGATACTTGATGGGAATGTGCTTGGTCTTGGAATGCATAACAGGATTTTTTGAAATACTGATGGCACTTGTATTATCACACATAATGGAGATAGGAGGTGAACATTTGATTTGAATGTCTTGTAAGGTTTGCATCATCCAAATAAGTTTATTGCAACAGGATGCGGCAGCCACATATTCTGCTTCTACTGTAGATAAGGCAATAGAGCTTTGCTTCTTGCTGAACCAAGATACTAACCAGGGCCCCATATAGAATGCACCACCACTAGTGCTTTTCTAATCATCAACATTTCTAGCCCAATCTGCATCAGTGTAAGCATGAAGAGTAAGATCAGCATTCTTTGGATACCATAGTCCAAAGTCTTGAGTTCCTTGTAGATATTTGAATATTCTTTTCACAGCCTGAAGGTGAGACTCTTTTCGATTAGCTTGGAATCGTCCAACAATCCCAACTGCATGCATAATGTCTGGTCTTATCCCAGTGAGATAAAGTAGACTTCCTATCATAGATCTGTATTCTGGTTGATTCACCGTGGGAGAATCATCGTTAGAACTGAGATTACATCCGGTTATCATTGGTGTACTTACAGGTTTGCAATCTTCCATGCCATACTTCTTCAAGATTTTCTTAAGATATTTTGCTTGTGATAAGAATATGCCATTTGTTGCTTATTGCACTTGCAGGCCAAGAAAGAATGTTAGTTCTCCAAGTAAAGACATTTCAAATTCTTGCTGCATATCAGAAGCAAATTTCTGACTCATAGACTCTTCATTACTTCCAAAAATGATATCATCAACATATACAACCACAATCAATAGTTTATTATTTTCAGTTTTTGTGTATAAGTTGCTATCAGCAGACCCCTTAGAAAATCCTTGTTGATGAAGATATTTGTCAAGACGAGAGTACCATGCCCTTGGAGCTTGTTTGAGACCATATAGAGCCTTTTTAAGTCTACAAACAAGTTTTTCATCATTTCCCAAAATGAATCCTTCTGGTTGTTCTATATAAACTTCTTCTTCTAGATCACCATTGAGAAAAGAATATTTAACATCCATTTGATAAACTTTGATTTGTTGGAAGCTTGAAAAAGCAAGAAACATTCTTATGGCTTCAAGTCTAGCTACAGGGGCAAAAGTTTCTTCAAAGTCTATACCTTCTTGTTGAGCATACCCCTTGCAAACAAGTCTAGCTTTATTTCTTATAACATCCCCATTCTCATTTAACTTGTTTTTGAATATCCATTTAGTTCCAATAACATTTTTGTCATGAGGTCTTGGTACTAATTCCCAAGTGTGATTCTTTTCAATTTGATCAAGCTCTTCATTCATGGCTTGAATCCAACATTCATCTTTGTTGGCTTGATTGAAATTTTGTGGTTCAATAGTGGATAGAAATTCCAGATAGCTAGAAGATCCCACAAGAGTCCTTCTTGTTTGTACACCTGATCCCTTTTCTCCCAAAATTTGAGATTCTGGATGATTCTTTTGAACATATCTGGATGGATCTTTTTCAGATAAATCATCTTCGGGTTATTCATTGAGTTCACTGTCTATATCATTCCTATTTGATGTAGAGGGATATATGTCATCATCGTCTTCATTTGTTGTTTGTTTTTCTTCTTTTGGAGCTGCAGGAGACTCATCAATAACAACATCAATACATTCAACAATCTTCCGAAGTATTTTATTGTAACATTTATATGCCCTACTCCTAGAGGAGTAACCAAGAAATATTCCTTCATCTGCTCTGGGTTCAAACTTGCCAAGTTTTTCATCATTATTTTTGATAAAGCATTTGCTCCCAAAAACTCTAAAGTGCTTCACAGTGGGAGGATTACCATACCATAGTTCATATGGAGTTTTATCACTATTTACATGAACATGTGCCTTGTTAAGAATATTTACCGTTGTATGTGCTGCTTCTCCCCAAAATGTGTCAGGTGTTCCAGAATCATCAAGCATAGCTCTAGCCATTTGTTGAACTGTTCTATTCATTCTTTCTGCTACGCCATTTTGTTGTGGAGTGCCATCTACAAAAAACTGTCTTTTTATGCCATGTTGTTCACAAAATTCAAGGAATTAATCTGATGTATATTCTCCTCCTCGATCAGATCTAAGAAACGTGATTTTTAGATATAAATCATTTTCAACCAGTGCTTTGAAAATCTGAAATTTCTCAAATGCTTCATCTTTGTGTTTAATCAACCCAATCCAACACATTCTAGAGAAATCATAAATAAATAAGATATAGTATTGTTCACCACGTGGTGACTTTTTATTCACAGGTCCACATATGTCAGTATGAATGAGTTCAAGAGGCTTACTTGATGAACCTTCCTTGGCATTAAATTGCACTATGATTTGCTTACCGAATTGGCAAGATTTGCATATGATATTTTCAGGTGGTGTAATATTGGGAAGATCACGAACAGCTTTAAGTCTGCTTGATTTGTTGATTTGAGAGAAGCTCAGATGCCCCAACCTTCTATGCCATAGCTAGTTTTCTGAAGATTTACTCATGTAACATTTTTCTTTGTAGTTCTTTAATACATATAGGTTGCTTGGAGTTCTGTTTCCTTTTATAATTGTTTTACCTGTATCAAGATCTCGTACCACACATTCTTTTGAACTAAAGACAACTTCAGTTCCTTGATCACACATTTGACTTACACTTAACAGGTTATGCTTTAATCCATCCACATACATGAAATTATTAGCTTTCACCTTTTCTTTTAGAAAAACAGATCCTTTTCCCTTAATGATAGCAGGAGTATCATTTCCAAATGTAACATTCTTTTCCTTTTCTAAAGCACTATATGCAAGAAGTTTGTTTTTGTCACTTGTCATGTGTTTTGAGCACCCACTATCAATGTACCATTGGTTTTCTTCTCCTTCTGCAAATAAAGCTATGCCACAATTTTCAACCTGTAATTCCTTCTTTTTCCATACTTTGGAGCTTGAAGGAAGATGCTCTTTTGGCTGGACTTTTCTCCTGCATTCAGATTCTTCATGGCCAAAGTTATTGCAATAAGCACATTCAACTTCATTTTGAAGAGGAGAAAATTTGTTATATGTATTCTTCTTTGTTCCAATATCAATATTTTTCTTTCTTGCTTCTCTTGTCATGATGGTTTTATATGCAACACATTGAATAGATTTATGACCAAAATTGTGACATGAAAAACATTTTCCACTGAAGAAGAAATTTCTGCGATCATGAAACCTTCTACTTGAATTTACCTGTTGATTGGTGTTTCTTTGAAAGGTACTCCTGTTAGTCTTCTTTGAATTGAGATGGTCATGCTTTATCTGTAAAGATTCTTTATTTCCTTGCTGAGGGGCAAAATGTTGTGTACTCGCTGTAGCTGCTTTTAGATAATTTGGTGCTGAAGCCTGAGAAGATTCTCTGATATATCCAAGACTTGTCTTTAGAAGAGGAGAAAGTTGTATCTTGATAATCTCATCTAAGGTTTCAAAACCTTTAGCAAATCTAAGATTCAAAGTCTTTACTTTCTCAATTTCTTTTCTTAGACTTACTATTTCACATTCTAATTTCTCATTATGTTTCTCCTTTTCTTGAAGCTGGGTTTTTAGAGACTCTATGGTTATTTTATTTTCTTCTAAGCATATTTTGAGTTGATTTATTTCATCAAGAAAACAATTGTCCTCTAATGCATCCATAAAAGTATCCTTTTCTTCTCTAGACTCCTTTTCAAATGCCATGAGAATTCTAAGATCTTGTTCACATTCTTCCTCACTGTCTGATAACCCATCACTGTCTTCATGAGTATAGTAACTTTTTCTAGTGCTAAACCGATTCTTATTCCTTCTTACTACTTCCTTTCCTTTTTCATGTGTTTCTTTGTGAGGACACTTAGCAACATAATGACCAACTCTTCCACAAGAAAAAAATTTGAAAGGAAGCTTAACTCTGAACCATCCTGTACCAAGTTGCAGTTTCTTTACAAAATTTACCTCGTCTTCTTCCGAGATATACCCTGATCCTTCTGTCTCTTGTACTTCTTTCCCTTTTGTGGAAGCTCTAAAGACGACTTATTTGAATTCAGATGGTCCTCCTCTTCTCATTTCATATGCAGTTAGTATGCCATGAAGTTGCACCACAGTAAGATTTTGAAGATCCTGCTTTCCTTCAAGAGCAGAAACTTTTGACTCAAATTTTGTCCTTAGTGATCTTAAAACTTTCTCAACCAAAGTAGATTCGGTTATTGTTTCTCCCAGATTTCTCATACGATTTACAATATCATCAAGTCGTAAAAATAAATTAGCAATGCTCTCCTCATTATGCATTTTTAGGTTCTCATATTGAATTATGAGAGTTTGGAGTTTAGCACTTTTTACCTTTGCATCACCTTCATAGCTTAGAATGATTTTGTCTCATATTGCCTTTGTTGTATTCAGCTGCATGACTTTGACAAATTCTGATTCAGTTAGACTTCCCAATAGAGCATTAATCGCCTTTGCATTTGTTTCATAATTCTTTCTTTCCATTGGATCTGTTGGTACTGCGGCTGGATATTGATATCCTACTTCAAAAATAGCCCATACGTCTGCACCCAGAGACTGAAGATAAGATATCATCCTTGTTTTCGAGAAGATTAAATTGTTTCCGTTGAAGAGCGGAGGCCTGATAGATGCTATTCCATCTTGATTGATCATCTTGATCGATCTTCCTTCTAGCGGCTAAGCTTTTCAGAAGGACCTGCTCTGATACCAATTGTTGGGAAAAATACTGAGAGGGGGGGGGTGAATCAGTATTTAGATCTGGCTGAAAAATTATGCAATTAATTCTTTACTTAGATTATTGCATAATTTATTTATCAGAAGTTTAATAAGCATTAAGCATGTGCAGTAATAACAGAATAAGCCATCACACACATGAACACTAGTATTTCAGGTGGAAACCCAATTTGGGAGAAAACCACAGCTGTTGTCGTCTCTGTCTTCAATATTTATTATACAGAAAACCTCTTACAATTTGTGTGATGGCGCAGACTTATACCAGCACGCAGGCACCCACTTGCAGAAGGCTACAACCTTTTATCGTTCTCCAGTCACTACTGGAAGGGAGCTCCAACCCCCTGATTTTGACACCAGCTTGACAGAAAGCTTCCGATTTCGTGCAGAAGACTTCAACCCTCATATCCAAAAAAATTCTTCCATTTCTTCATCAGACTTACGTCAAGTCTTCATTATTTCTTTGCAGATCTTCCTAGAGATTCATCATTTCTAGATCTAGAGATCTTTTACTTTTATCAACTCCATAGGTGCATCATAAATTCAGCTTTATCAAAGTTCAATCATGCAGATATCTCTTAAAGAAATTTATTTATTAACAACCCCTCTGCACCCACACCTCGTACTATAGTCCTCTTCTCCTTATATAGATTTATCCTTTATTAATACCATGATTCAAAACCACCCAACCGCTGATGGTATTCCTGGACGAGATCAATAGATAATCCAGTGGGGTCCAAAAAATTTCTCATTGATCTATTTTCTTGGTTTTGGCAATTAGATAATTAATCTAAGGCTTATTAATATCTCAATCTGAGATTGAGATATTAATCCAACTTTCTTCTTTTGTAAAGACCTTCCTAAGGCATACAAAAATGCTCTTTTAATATCAACCCACGTATTAAAAAAAATAATCCAAATTGGAACCCCAACCTACGTTCTTCCATATACACTAATGCATATTTATAACACGAATCGACCCAAAGGTAATTTTTATCTTCGCCGTATAATGTTATAGCCAAGGTTAATAAACATTTGACTCCGGACCCCACGTATATGATCAATAGTCCAATCAAATTCCCGCGCCGTACTTTGGTTAACCTTTGCGCATTTTCTTCATACAACCGTCGTCCAATGGCTTCCCTCCAGATTGATGGCGCTCATTAATATCGCGTGGCCTCCTTGGTCGATCGTTAACATGTGATGGCGCGTAGCGATGGCAGTTTTGGAACTTCGCCCGACGCCACGTGTCGATTGTTCTATGGAATCGCTCCTGATTCTCAAATACCACTTTTGCTGCAAAGGTGGTGCGATAAACACCACTTCTAGCCTTAAACTACGTTCACTGTTCATTCGCAAGGTTCCACCCCTCTAGTCCAGGTTCCATCTGCGTATTTTTGCCAACTCGTTTCTTCACGTTATTAGATCATACAACCACAATACTGTTATACAGCTCCGATGAAATCCTTATGAACTATTCGACTCGGTTCTCTGCGTGCATTCGATCCACCATTCGGAACACAGATAAACACCTTACTCCATAATATAGAGGGTTATCACGCGATGGTTTATTTTCTACTAGTTGAGATACATAGTCGACCGTCTTGACATTGGTACCTCTAACTGTATACAGAGCACCATTATACCCAACACCGGGTTATCCTTTGACAGAGAGTTGCCATCAAGGACAATCAACTCAATATAAAAGGATACTAGAAACATATTTCCAACAAGCAGGAAATAATAAATCTAAACAAACTAATTCACAAATTACAGCTATGAAATCTACGAAGTGCACTTAGCTTGGTGTGGGGGCCCTTCCACCCTTGCCTCACGTACTGTAGGTAAACTCAACTACTCAAGAATTCAATCAATCAATTAGCATGTAACAACATCAAAATATGATATAACGGATCTTCTATTATGTCTTCAAATCTCAAAGATAATAATAATAAGTCATACAAGTTCCCATTCTATTATATATATTCCCCACTTGGAGAAAGAGCACTCCTATTTATACATGAGTTCTTTGAAAACAAGATAAGAAACTCATAATTACAAATCCACTTTTCTCTCAACCAATATCCCTATAATTACAAGATATGATCCCTTCAAATCCTCACTCGTCTCTCACAAATCTTGGATAATATATGTTATCCAAATATCCATGATATTCTCCTTGGAATCTTCCATGATCTTCTCCTTGGAATCTCCATGATTTTCTCCTTAGAATAATCTTGAACAATTATCCTTTGAATTATTGAAATAGTGGTGGAAATATTCAAGAGGATTTTGAATAATTCTTCCAAATAATCCTACACATTTACAAACCTCATCCACATTTAAGATATAAGTGAAATATGTCAATTTTCCAATAATTAATCACACATTCTCTAATAATATTAAAAAATAAATAAATTGGAAAATAATGAGGTGAACCCATGGAGATGGTATGTTAAATGGATAAATGAGGTGATGGAATGTGAGAAATGGTGAGGATAAACATGATGAAAATGTGACAATTATGAGACGCAACATACCCCCAAACTGAACTTGTTGCATGTCCTCATGCAACCTTGCATGGATAAAAATTGTTGGCTTTGCATGATTATGGTTTCTAACAATGTATCATTCCTGTTACACAAACAATTGTCACCTTGACATTCTGCTAACTGTATGAGCTCATTATAACTCATACTTCTCCCTTTTCAAGTCTAACATGTTAGTTCCTCATGTCAAGCCTTGAAAATCAGAGAAATGTTCCTAAAATTATCCTAAACTTTGGTGTCGCACTTTCTCTCTATCTTGCCTGCGGTCCCGCACCTAATGTTTAGCTCTCTTGCGTACCTAAATGCACTTTATCTGTGTTAAAGGTGCGGACCCCTGTAAGATCAAAAAGGCGCAAGTAAATTCCAAAAATCTCAATAAAAGTAAATTCTGGAAGCTTCTAGAATGGATCTTGCGGTGGCAGAACCGCTCTTGTGAGGTGCATGAATCCCTTACCTTATGGAGCTAACCCGTTGATGTGAGGAGCTTATCCCTTTGAAGGAGGATTCTATCCCTTCATACTTGGAACATAAAACCTCCTCTTTTCCACTATAAAAAGAGGCATTGGGTAGCCTCAAAGGGAGGTCAAGCTTAAGAAGATTTGAGGTTAAGTGTTGTTGAGATTTAGACTCAGTTGACTAAGACTTTTGTGAGGAGAGATTACATACCTCTACTTGTCTTGGTTGGAGGAGTGCAGAGCTTATCAAAGTAGAGGAGACTCCTGCTTTGGACCCCGAGAAGGCCTTTCGAACATCAAGGCTCAGGTTGTAAGGTTTTCCTTCTTTTGAAATTAATACAAATATACTCATTTTTCTCAATAAGTTGTCTTTTCATGGTTTATTTCATAGATTCATTGATCACTATGATAAGCATGGTTCATGATGATGTCTATACAGGTGCTATGTAATATTTTTCTTGTTTGTTACTGCAGGTTTACGAGGAAAACTCCTTCAAGTGCACGAGGGACAACAACGACTTCAAACAAGCGTTGGACATACGGTAAGTCTTTTACACCTCTATAGAGCTTTTGTAAACCTTACACGCTTAGAGAAAGATTAGTCTATTTGGCTGTTTGTTGCTAGATAGTTTTAGTACTAGGGAGATCGGTCTTGTCTGCAAGACGGATTTATCCGCCAACAAATTGGCGACTCTGCTGGGGAAAGAACTTGTTGTTTTTGGTTCTCTTTTATTTTTATTTGAGGAAACGTTTTTCCTGGTTTTTGATTGATGGATATCTTTCTGGGTAGCTTAGGTTTTCTCTGTTTTTGAAAATTTTGAAATCTTTAATGTTTTTCTTGAACTTTTCTGGGGACCGAACTTTGTTCTTTTGCACAGTGCGGGACCGCACCTGTTACTTCTGGGAGCCTGCAAACCCTGTTAAAATTTTTGAAAAACTTCATATTTATTTTTTCTAGTTTAGTTTAGATTTGATTTAGGATTCTTATCATCTACCCAGATCCGTATTTTTCTATCAAAAATTCTTGTTTCTAAATTTCTTTCAGCAATTTTTCATCTCATCAATCTCCATTAAGTTAATTGGGTGTTTTGAGTCTCTTTTTTGAGAAATTCTTAACTTGATTTCCTTTGGTCATTACTTGGAGGTTATGTATGAGTGTTAATCCCTTTGAGTGCTTTTTGATCTTTGGAACTCTCACCCAATTTTCTTGGCTTGCACTTGATTGTGTTTGAGAATTCTCATTTTCAGAATATGAATGAAAAATGTGCATAGATTACATTTCCATACTTTTCAAGTGAATTGTGCATAGATCACAACTGCATAGTTTACATTCTGAAAAATCAAACGTAGATTTAGATCAGTTTTCTTTGATTTGAATTTAGATGTTTTTATGCTTGTTTTAAAAACACAAAAATACAAAAATTGTTTTGGGATTGATTTTCATTAGTTTTTCTTGATGAAATTAGTGCATTAGAGAATTTGTTATATTTTCTCTTAGTGATCAATTTTTTGCATTGTTGGAAGTGAATGGAAACTCTCTCCCTACTTTAGTTAGGATTCATCGAATTGAAAAGATTACATTATCATATTCGATTGCATTTAGTTTTGGTTCGGGTCATAACACCATTGGTTTCATATCCATTTACCCTTTTGAGTAATAACAACCTAAATAACACAGCACTTAATAAAATTCATCTAGTAATTTTTACATTTTTAGGGCTATTTCCACCAATCTAGCTCAGGATTAGTGCTTTGGAATAGGTTGTAGTTAACTTTACAAAGCAACAAAAATGAACAAGTAGATAAATCTTGCGGTAGGCAATAAATCCAATTGTAATTGGTACAATCTCGGAAGCTTCTCTTAAAGAAGTCAATCACGAGATCATGTCCTAACCTTTGAAACAAGCAATTCTGTTTCATTGGGGAAGATAGAAGATTTTGCGTGCATTACAAACGGTAAACCTCGGATTAACCATTGTCGAGGAGCCTGGGGTCACTTGTCGGTAAACCTCGGATTAACCATGTCGAGGAACCTTCAAGGGGATTGAGCTTTGCTACTCTTCCCTTGCGCGTGGAATCGGATCATAGACTGTTCCCCCAGTTGTATCTGTTACTGTTGGTAACCTTAGTGTCCATAAACTTAAGATTATTTCCTAAGGTGACGGTGAAGGAAAGATCTCACTGTACCTAGAGCAGACATCAACTAGACTCACTTGGACTCTCTGGGGGGTTTTCTTCACTCAAGATGGTTTTGTGAAGAAACTTGTGCCAGTCTGTTTCATTAAGCAGGTTGTCGGGGTAACTCTTCCAACTGCCCTTTCTGTATTAGATTCTATGATGTTGGATTTCATCACCAACTAGTGTTTTTAGTACGGGAAGTTACTGTTTGTGTGTGGTTTGACTCCTAGATTTGATAGCGCGTGTTAATTTGTTTGTTTTTACTTTTAGAGACCATAGGTGTGAATTGTGAATTTTAATTGCTAGGTGTGAATTGTGAATTCTTAATTTTAGTTTTAAATTGTTAATAAAATTCACTGAAGTTGAATATAATGGCAACTGTTCCGGAATTTACCAACCAAGGAACCCCTCTTAACGAGATTCCTAGTACTTTTCCTTGCTTTGGAAATGTTGGTCCTCCTTATATGGCTACTTTGTCATTACCTGGATTTACAATAGGTTTACCGATATGGTTATTTTCAACTTCGTTGGCCCCGAATACTCCAATTGTTCCACCTCAACCGGATGCTTCACCTCAACAGAGTTCACAATCTCAACATCACCAACCTTCTGTTGACCCTTTACCTTCTTCGCCTAATATTTCTTCCTCCATTTCTTCCTCTTCACTTGGTAAAAGCCTTGACACTAGTAACCAGGTGGCTAAGAAGAAGAAGAAAGGGAAGAAGAAGAAGAAGAAGAAGAAGCAAGATAAGAAAGAAGTCAACCAACCAACCATGGCTGTAAATGTTAGTAGTGTTGAGGAAACCTCCAACATGCATCGTAAACCCAAATACCCTTACAGGCTTTGTAAGGGTGACCACTTCCTTATCAATTGTCCTGGTATTCCAAAGGTTTTGGAAGTATGGTCAGAAAAATCTCATCAAATTTCCGTTGATCCATCAACCAGTGATAGTCAGGTTCCTGGGAAAAAGGGTAAAGTTAGGTTTCCTTGTAAGTTATGCAAAGGGAGTGATCAAAATCACATTTTCCCTCACATGGATGAAGCCTCAAAATTGTTGGAAAACCTTACTATTCCACAGCAAGAATTTCCAACTGGTTACCGTAAAATTTCTCCCAACCTACCGTCAACTGACGGAGTGATTGATCTAATTTCAAGTACAGTCGATCCCACTCTTCCATTGGAGAGTGAAACTCATATCACTCAGGTTGATGATCCATTAGTTGATCAAGTGGTCGATTCGATTTCACACTCGGTCGATCCCATTCTCCCTGTAGAGAGTGAACTTCATATCGCTCAGGTTCTTCTTGTTACATCAGATTCTTCTACGCTGGGGGGAATTTTTCATGTTTCTACAAAACCCCCTCCAAGTACTGAGGTCTTTTCCTTTGATTGGAATAGACTGACAGAACCTCGTCTTCCTTCCTCCATACCTTTCCAAATCATTGTGAAGTTGGGTGGTAGGGACATACACTGCACACATGTAGATGAAGGTGCTTCTCTTAGTATTTTATCCTCAACTGCTTGGAAAGCTTTGGGTTCCCCTCAGCTTGTGCCTATTACGCAGAATCTAAAAGCTTTTAACAGAACCATTAGTGAACCTTTAGGGATACTTCCTAAGTTCTCTATTAATTTGGAAGGTAAAACTGTCTGTATTGATCTTATGGTAGTTTGAGGTCCCTTGGATTTCAATTTACTCCTTGGGCGAGACTATGTCTATGCAATGAAAACTGTCGTATCGACACTCTTTCACGTGATGTCTTTGCCTCACAATGGAAACATTGTGACTGTAGACCAACTTTCATTCGCTAGTCTTGATTCAACTACCAATTATCTGACATCCCTAAATGTTCCTGATTCTAAAGTGGTATCTACCCCACCACGGGTTAATTATGTGGCAACTGGTCCCATGTTTTCAATTACCGATGTAAGTGAGCCTCTCACTGTTTGCTCGTATTCCTTTGACTTAGATCCGGTAATTGACATGGAAAACTCTATGGGATTACTTGAACGCGATGTTCTTATCCCTTTTGAGTCCCTTGACATGTGTTCCTTCCAGAGAATTGTTCTTCCTTCTGATGAAGACCTCTTGGAAGCCATGATCAAGGTGTTTCCATTGACATGTGTTTCTTCCAGTTGGAAGCCATGATCGGTGAGTTTGAGGACAATTCCTTTTACTGTGTCAACCTCGTTAAAAAATGAATCAGTTATTCATAGGATAATTCCTTTACTGTGTCAACCTCGTTAAAAAATGAATCAGTAAGTTCGAGGATAGTTCCTTTTACTGTGTCAACCTCGTTAAAAAATGAATCAGTAGTTTCTGAGGACAGTTCTTTAACTGAGTCAACCTCGTTAAAAAATGAATCAGTTGGTCCGAGGATAGTTCCTTTTACTGTTTCAACCTCGTTAAAATATGAATCAGTGGTTGTTGAGGAGAGTTCCTTTTACTGTGTAAACCTCGTTAAAAAATCAATCAGTGAGTCTGAGGAAAGTTCCTTTTACTGTGTCAACCTCGTTAAAAAATGAATCAGTGAGTTTGAGGATAGTTCCTATTACTGTGTCAACCTCTTTAAAAGAATGAAACATGTCTTTGAGGATAGCTCCTTTTATTGTGTCAACCTCGTTAAAAAATGAATCAGTCGGCGATGAGGATAGTTCTTTTCCTGTGTCAACCTCACTAAAAAATGAATCAATTGGTCAGAGGATACTTCCTGTTACTGAGTCAACCTCGTTAAAAAAAAGAATCAGGTATGAGGACAGTTCTTTTCCTGTGTCAACCTCATTAAAAAATGAATCAGTAGGTTAAATAGGTAGATTGTAGAGAGTAGTTTCTGAGGATGGTTCCTTTTACTGTGTCAACCTCGTTAAAAAATGAATCAGTGAGTGTGAGGATAGTTTCTTTTACTGTGTCAACCTCTTTAAAAAAGAATCAGTTAGTCGAGAGCATAGTTCCTTTTATTGTGTCAAGCTCATTTAAAAAATGAAACAAGATTCCATGAGGACAGTTCTTTTCATGTGTCAACCTCATTAAAAAATGAATCAGTAGGTAGATTTTAGAAAGTAGATACGAGGATAGTTTCTTTTATGGTGTCAACCTCGTTAAAAAATGAAACATGTAGAAAAGGAAAGTTCCTTTTACTGTGTCAACCTCGTTAAAAAATGAAACACGTTGCCATGAGCATATTTTTTCTCTGTGTCAAGCTCGTTAAAAAATGAAACAAATCCTCCCCTAATTGAGTCGAGTCTTTGACTAGATCTCGTAAATGTTAAGTCATATATTTAGGTTAATTATTTCAATTTTTTGCATAATTTTCTTACAGTTTTAGGTCGAGTCTTTCATATGATCTCGTAAATGAACCTTCATTCCATCCAGCTATTAATTACCAGCAGTGTACTTAGTTGAATGAAATGAAGCTGGGGGGGCATGCGCTCTAGCAGTTACGCTTAGGGAGCATCAAGCACAGTTTTCTCTCTGTTTCAAGCTTGTGTAAAAATGAAACCACTCTGAAGCATAGTTTTTCTTTGTTTCAAGCTTTTGTAAAAATGAAACCTATCTAGAGTCAATTTCGGTTATTTTCAAGACTCGTTAAACTCATGAAAATCCTGAGATTATTTTGCTATCTTTCATTCTTGTAAAACACATGAAAATGCCGAGTTCTTTCCGTCTTTTCCTGCTCGTAAATTAAATTGAAATTCGGCCACAAGAGTACATTTTTATCCCTTTTTCGAACTGGTTAAAACTTACGAAAAAGTGAAAACCATGAGTACATTTTTATCCCTTTTTCGAACTCGTTAAAAATTACCGGAAAAGCGAAAATTTTGAGTTCTTTTTTAAGCCCTTTTCAGACTCTCTAAACATGAAAATATTTCTGAGCACTTGATTATTCGAACTCGTTAAAGTAAATGAATGATCATCCCTTCAGTATAAGTTTACCCCTTTTACGGACTGAAATGGACTATTTACGAAAAAGGTATACATTGACTAATTATGGTCAATAGAGTTCTCTCCCACATTATTTTATCCTTTTTCGGGCTCGAGAGACTAAATTTATGAAAAATTACACCCATGGAGTTTTCTTAAGTTTTTTCTTCTGACTCCCTAAAATTGAAAAACACCGAGTTTCTCCTATACTGGACTCGTTAAAATTTAACAGCAAAGGACCTGTTCAATTTCAAACAGGAACAAACTACTCCTTCTTAGGGTTTGAATCTCAAACTAAGTTGGACTCATCCGAAGGATGAGCTTATAAACAAGAAAATTTTATCCTCCTCAAGCTTGTCAAAAATAAAGAGGTACTTGCCAGAAATGGTGGGGGAAAAGAGAGAAAAATGGACTTGTTTGTTGTATTTTGATTATTCGGAAAATCCAGTTAACCACTCTTGAACACGACACTTTTTGTTCACCTGGGTTGGGAAATCCTTTGCCTAACAGTTAATCAAACCATATTGAAAGTCTTCAGCCGGTTTTTGGGTATTAGCTTTGGGTCAATTGTTACCAAGCCATCTGCAGTGTCATTATGTGTTCAAGAGGATAGTTCAAACAAACCATTCATTTGTGAAATATTTTTCATCCATTTTTTACCATCCCTGAGTCATTCCTTGCCAATATATTTCTTCAAAACTTGATCTATGATTTCATGTTGTGGGCTTGCCTACAACAGATCACTTTCTATCGACGACAACTCATTATCTAGGGAGTTGATGATCCAGGTGGATATTGGTGGTCACCCGCCTATTCCACTTGGGGCTCCATCATTGTCTATTTCAGTTTTTCAGTTTCGGCACAGTTTACTATTTTTAGCAGTTTTTCGGGTCCTAAACTTCCGGAGCCGTTTTGAGGCCCTAAACGACGTTTTTTGGGAAAACGGAGGGCAACATGGGTCCATGGACCCATGTTGCCTGTTCCAAATTTGTAGTCCTTGGATAGATATTTCTAACGAGGTATGGTACGCGTCAAACGGAGATCGTATGCCAAAGTTACGCCCCTAGGAAGTTGAAACACCAATTTACCCAAACGGGGCCCATAGTTTTGGCGCTTCATCTTCTAGGGTTAGGGTTTTGGCTGTTTAGGATTTCCCATTGTTTCTAAATGATAAATAGGCCCTTGAGCCTCATTGTAACTCAGTTCAGAGGCCTGTAGCCGCCACATCTCTTCTCAGAGATAGCTACCGGCGCCCTAGCTAGTTTTATTTCCATTCCTCACCTTTAATAATTTGAATTCTTCAGTGGCAATGAAATGAGTATTGTTGCGTGCATCTCTATAATTATGGTTATATGTTTATCTGTTGCGTTCCTAAATCCGGATCGGAAGTCATTGTCGAGAGCGATGCCTTTTTTCTCGATCCTTCTTTGCATGTCCCCAACGAGGTCGGGGTATAAGGAGCTAGGGCTTGATCTGGTGGAACCTTTGCAAGATCAGCCGCGCAAACCTCGACGGACGCCCATGGGGGACGAAAAGAAAGATGAGGGAGCAGGAGATCCTATCAAAATATTGCTCGAGGAGGCCCTCGAAAAACAAAGGAACGTGATGATGGATAACTTTGTTCAGATCCTTCAACAGCTACCCACCGGCGGCGCATCTGCATCCAGCAGCCACTCTGGAGGCGCGACTCCTTTTAAGGTACAAGTAAATTTTGACATTCCCATATTTGAGGGTCAAATAGACGCAGATGCTGTAGATAAATGGTTGAATCTGTTAGAAGGATATTTCTCGGTTCATGACTTTTCGGACCGGGAGAAGATTATTTTTGCACTCCTCAAAGCTACCCCCCATGTTAAGGACTGGTGGGAAACCTACTGTGAGAACAAGGACCAGACAGAACCCTCTCTGTTCTCGGCGGTACCAACTTGGAATTCTTTCCGAGACGCCGTCAAGGAACAGTACTATCCCGTGGGGAGCTATGAGGACAAGTACATACAATGGACCACGTTGCGACAACAAAGGGATCAAGATGTGCACGAGCTGACGAATCTGTTCCATACCCTGCGCACAAAGTTGGGTATCAAAGATTCAGAGAAACATTTGGTGCTAAAGTATCGCAGCTGTCTGCACAGATACATTCGGGAGGAAATGGAGTTCCTCGACATCTCCTCGCTTGGTACGGCATACCGGTATGCTGCCAAGATTGAGCAGAAATTCAAACAGAAGAAGCGAGACTTTGGATCTGCGAATCAAAAGCAAGGGAAAGGTGCTTCCAAACCGCAGAACAAAGGACAGAGCCAAGGCATGGCGGCTAAAGACAACTCATCAAAGCCACAAGAAAAGAACAGCACCGCAAAGCCAAAGAAGGACACGGGAAAGTGGTGTGAGTTCCATAAGAGCTCCACTCACAACACAAGTGAGTGTCGGGCCAAGCAGTCGCTAGTGGCAGAGATGAGGGCTTCTGAGTCAGATGCATGCTCCGACTCCGAATCAGAACCTGAAAAGGGGAATGAAAAAGGGAAACAGATTATTGATGCGGAGCCCAACGCCACTGTTGCCACTACAAAGGTCCAGAAGGAGGAACCGGAAGATCCAGAGGAGGAGGAACGTCTCTTCCACTCCCGGATGTGGGTAAAGGGCTCCCCTGTACAGTTCATTGTCGACAATGGGAGCCAAAAGAACCTCATTTCAGCAGACGTCGTGAAGCGGTTGGGCTTGCCGACCACAGCTCACCCACATCCATACACCATCGGGTGGCTTCACCAAGGACGAGATCTTCGCGTCAGCCGGCAGTGTCGCCTTCCCTATAGCATCAAGCCCTTCACGGATGAGGTACTATGTGATGTTGCTTCTATTGATGTTTCTGATGTATTATTAGGACAACCATACTTGTGGAAGCGTCATGCTGTGTATGAGTCTCGACCTCGTGCTGTTATTGTTACTTTGGGAAATAAGTTGTACAGGATACCAGAGGTACCACCTCCTGCCGCTATCTCTTTGGTTACTGCAAAACAATGCAGTAAGCTCATTTCCCAAACCAGGAAATTCGTTTTCTTGATGATCCGCCCCCAGGGCAAGAAGAAGACTGTGGCCACGACCTCCAGACAGGGCTCCTCTGCACAACAACAACAAATGGATAAGGTTGTGGAGGAGTACGGAGACATATTCACCTCACCCACAGGGGTTCCTCTGCACTGTCAGGTCAAGCACCCGATTGATCTGACCCCAGGTGCGCCACAACCCAATGGACCGATCTATCGGTGCTCTGTTCTGGAGAATGATGAAATCAAGAGACAGATTCAGGAGCTATTGCAGAAAGGTCACATCAGACCAAGTTCATCGCCCTGTGGGAGCCCGATCGTGTTGGTACAGAAGAAGGATGGGACATGGAGACTCTATATTGACTATCGGGCGCTGAACAAGATCACTGTCCAGAATAGCTACCCAATCCCATGGATTAATGACCTTCTGGACCAACTCAAAGGTGCAAAATATTTCAGCAAGATCGACCTGAAGTCTGGGTATCACCAGGTACCAATTGAACCCTCCGATGTGTGGAAGACTGCCTTCAAAGCCAAGGAAGGCCTTTTCGAATGGCTGGTCATGCCTTTCGGGTTGACGAATACTCCCGCCACCTTCATGAGGATGATGGATGACATATTGCGGCCATTCACCAACTCATTTGTAGTGGTGTACTTGGATGATATTCTGATCTTCAGCCAGACTTGGGAAGAGCACCTTCACCACATCCAACAAGTCCTCCAAACACTGCGGCAACACAAGTTGTGTGCCAATTTGGAGAAATGCACTTTTGGCATGACCCAGGTTCAATATCTGGGATACATTATTGATGAAAGGGGGGTGCATGTGGATCCGGCCAAGATCCAAGTCATTCGGGATTGGCCAGCCCCGACTACTATAACAGAGCTTCGCAGCTTTCTGGGTCTTGCTAATTTCTACCGTAGATTCGTGTTGGGATTCTCTCATGTCACTTGGCCCTTGAGTCAAGTCACCAAAGGAGGAGCGAGAGAAAAATTCTTTTGGTCGGAACCTCAACAGAAGGCGTTCAAAGAATTGAAAAATCGCCTCTGTTCTGCCCCAGTGCTCACCTTACCAGACTTGCAGCAGCCATTTGAGATCGAGACAGATGCCTCTGACTATGCTATTGGGGCAGTTCTTACTCAACGGGGACATCCAGTGGCATATCACAGTGAGACATTGTCTGAGACAGTTCGCAAGTATCCCACCTATGACAAAGAAATGTATTCCATTGTGCAAGCTTTTCGACAATGGAAGCATTACATTTTGGGGAAGGAAACAATCATCCACACAGACCACCGGCCCCTGCAGTTCATACAGACACAAGGGAAGTTGTAGAATGATCGCCATCAGAAGTGGTCCACATATCTGCAACAGTTTCATTTGAACATCAAGTACAAGAAGGGTAGCACCAATAATGTTGCAGACTGCCTCAGCCAACCACCGATCGTGGCACTCACCACTGTGCTCAACTCTTGTGGGCACGAGACTTCTGATTGGCCGCTTCTCTATGAGAGTGACCCAGAATTCGGCCACACTTACAAGGCACTCTTAGGGGGTACACAAGTTCCAAATTTTCACCTCCAAGATGCACTTTTATGTCACCTGGGACACCTTTGTGTTCCTTCAAGCGAGCGTGCCAAGATGATATGGGAAGCACACTACGGTCGAGTCGCTGGGCATTTCGGGGTCGAGAAAACAGTAGCAATACTACAGAAGTATTTCTATTGGCCGAACCTTCGAAAGGATGTCGAGAAGCACATCAGATCCTGCATTGCTTGTGCCATTGCCAAACCGACCATCAAGAAGCAAGGCCTATATACTCCACTACCTACCCCTAGTCGACCGTGGGAATCCATCTCCATGGATTACATGTCGAGCCTGCCTTCTACTAAGAATGGAAATGACTGTGTTTTCGTGGTCGTTGACAGATTCTCGAAGATGGCCATCATGGCGGCCTGTAAGAAGAATATCACAGCAGAAGCCACTGCTAAACTCTTCTTTGAACGAGTGTGGGTGCACTTTGGGATCCCACAGTCTATCATATCGGATCGGGATAGCAGGTTCCTCAGCACATTTTGGTCCAGCCTCTGGTCGATGTTGGATACCAAGCTCACCAAGTCCACAGCTTTCCATCCCCAAACAGATGGCCGGACAGAGGTCGTCAACAGAATGATTGTACACATTCTGCGCATGTACAATTCAAAGCATCCACGCACATGGGACGAGAGCCTCCCTTATGTACAACATAGTTATAATCGGGCTCTCCACAGTTCAATCGGCCATAGCCCCTTTCATGTGGGCTTGGGATTCCAGCCACTATGTCCCATTGATGTAGCCATACCATTTGCAGCTGCTCAGGCCAATTCAGCTCATGTCCAGTCTGAAGTTGACAAAGCCGGTAGCTTCATCGAGCGCATTCAACACATCCGCCAACAGGTTCATGATATATTGGACAGAGCCAATGCCAAGTACAAGCAACGCCATGATCAACACCGGGTGCCACACAACTTCGAGGTGGGTGACAAAGTATGGCTACATTTGCAGAAGGAGCGCCTCACTGGACCCCACCGCAAGCTTCGCCCGCTCCGATACGGGTCGTACACCATCACCAAGGCTGTAGGGAACAATGCATTCGAGCTCGGTATTCCACCATTCCCTTGGTCTGCACCCAGTCTTCAATGTGGATCGCCTTCGTCCTTACTTCCCACCTCTACTGGACACCTCGGACATTGCAGAACAACTCACACCAACTGAGTTAAATCCAGACTGCATGGAACAGGCCACCACAGATTGCATCATGGACATGCAAATCAAGAACACTCGCCGGCAGAAGATCCAACTATATCGGGTTGTCAAAGCTGGCCAACTCCTGCACCAAGGAAAGTGGTTCACCAGGGACCAAGTTCAGCAAAAATTTCCTCATCTCATGGAGGAACTTAACGCAATGGGGACCATTGCTTCCTAAGGGGGGAGGAATGATCCAGGTGGATATTGGTGGTCACCAGCCTATTCCACTTGGGGCTCCACCATTGTCTATTTCAGTTTTTCAGTTTCGGCACAGTTTACTATTTTTAGCAGTTTTTCGGGTCCTAAACTTCCGGAGCCATTTTGAGGCCCTAAACGACGTTTTTTGGGAAAACGAAGGGCAACATGGGTCCATGGACCGATGTTACCCATTCCAAATTTGCAGTCCTCGGATAGATCTTTCTAACGAGGTATGGTACGCGTCAAACGGAGATCGTATGCCAAAGTTACGCCCCTGGGAAGTTGAAACACCAATTTACCCAAACGGGGCCCATAGTTTTAGCGCTTCATCTCCTAGGGTTAGGGTTTTGGCTGTTTAGGATTTCCCATTGTTTCTAAATAATAAATAGGCCCTCGAGCCTCATTGTAACTCAGTTCAGAGGCCTGTAGCCACCACATCTCTTCTCAGAGATAGCTACCAGCGCCCTAGCTAGTTTTATTTCCATTTTGTCTGTAAGCAAATTTCAGTTCTTTGATATTAATGAAATGAAGTGTTATTTCCGCTGCATCTCTATATTTATGGTTATATGTTTATCCTGTTGCGTTCCTGCATAAATCCGGATCAGTTGATCTAGAAATCGTCAGTACCTTGAAATCTGCATGTCTTAATGGCAGGTTTCTCGCCTTCGATGACAGGTTGCATCATTGACCTTCGATCGAATGATTCCATGACATGTTCAACTTCAGCTCATTCATTCACATTTCATGGATTTTACTGGGTACTTTGAGAGCCATTGACATTACTGGTGGTTACTCTCACACTTGTTAACATTTTACATCATTGACTGGTAATCAAGTGGTTTCTACCATGTTTGACTTCGACACATTCATTCACATGGATGGAATCGTACTAGTTCGAGATGTGGAAATCAAGACCTTGGATCTAGTTTCTACCATCCAGGATGTGAGGAATTTTGTTATCATTTATACAGTGGAATATTTATGAACAGATGGTTGCGTCCATACTGTGTCTACACATTTCTATACTGTGATGAACTCAAAATCATTCATGTATCAGAACAATTTGTTTCTAGTTAGTTTTTGATATGAGTATGGGAATGCCTACCTCAGCGATGATATGTTTACATATATATATTTTGCATTGAATGTTTTTACAGGTTCTAACTGGGGTGTCCATAGGATGATCCTTGAAATGATAAAGTACTGCACTCTTCATATAGGACAGACTTCAGCATCATCTATTCTAGACTTTGCACTTTAGGGGGAAATATGTTACACAAAAAAATATCACCTTGACATTCTGCTAACTGTGTGAGCTCATTATAACTCATACTTATCCCTTTTCAAGTCTAACATGTTAGTTCCTCATGTCAAGCCTTGAAAATCAGAGAAATGTTCCTAAAAATATCCTAAACTTTGGTGTCGCACTTTCTCTCTATCTTGCCTGCGGTCCCACACCTAATGTTCAGCTCTCTTGTGTACCTGAACGCACTTTATCTATGTTAAAGGTGCGGACCCCTGTAATATCAAAAAGGCACAAGTAAATTCCAAAAATCTCAATAAAAGTAAATTCTGGAAGCTTCTATAATGGATCTTGCGGTGGCAGAACCGCTCTTGTGAGGTGCATGAATCCCTTACCTTATGGAGCTAACCCCTTGATGTGAGGATCTTATCCCTTTGAAGGAGGATTCTATCCCTTCATATTTGGAACAGAAAACCTCCTCTTTTCCATTATAAAAAGAGGCATTGGGTAGCCTCAAAGGGTTAAGTTGTTGGAGATGGAGGTAAAGCTTAAAAAGATTTGAGGTTAAGTGCTGTTGAGATTTAGACTCAGTTGACTAAGACTTTTGTGAGGAGAGATTACATACCTCTACTTGTCTTGGTTGGAGGAGTGTAGAGCTTATCAAAGTAGAGGAGACTCCTGCTTCAGACCCCGGGAAGGCCTTTCGAACATCAAGGCTTAGGTTGTAAGGTTTTCCTTCTTTTGAAATTAATACAAATATACTCATTTTTCTCAATAAGCTGTCTGTTCATGGTTTATTTCATAGATTCCTTGATCACTATTATAAGCATGGTTCATGATGATGTCTATATAGGTGCTATGTAATATTTTTCTTGTTTGTTACTGCAGGTTTACGAGGAAAACTCCTTCAAGTGCACGAGGGACAACAATGACTTCAAACAAGCGCTGGACATACGGTAAGTCTTTTACACCTCTATAGAGCTTTTGTAAACCTTAGATGCTTAGAGAAAGAATAGTCTATTTGGCTGTTTGTTGCTAGATACTTTTAGTACTAGGGAGATCGGTCTTGTCCGCAAGACGGATTTATCCGCCAACAATTACAGGATGTAAAATACATGTACTGCAACTAATATTTTCTATGGTTGGTTCTTGTGTTAACAGCCATGAATATAACAAATGTTGGTTCTTGTGTTAACAACATTCATTTGTTTTTTAACACATGTACTGCAAATGATAAGTTGTGTACTGGAAATGATAAGTCATTAATATGCATAAGAAAACCTTTTATCATATTTTTGAATCATGCCAAAATAGATATTAATGTATCAATTGCAAAAAAGTGTAGTTTGGAAGAGTCACGTTGGTCTATAATATGTGAGATGATGAATGGAATGAAATGGTTATGAATATTCCCCCCCAAACTGAAGATGTGTTATGTTTACGAAAAGGTGAAAGGTGATGTAATATGGCGAGGGAATTTTCCAAGTTCATTTATTTTCAACATGTAAGAAATTGTTTGATTAAAAATTAGAAAATAACATACCTTCACTTACCGAAAATGCGGATTTGCATGAGAGAATATGTCATAATGCTAGATCGGGAAAATATCGTGATGTTGGATCATGTGAATATCATGCTACTGGATGAAGTGAAGGAGTCTATAGTGTTGTGCTAGATGAAGTGAAGGAATTTGTATTGCTGCTTGGTTGTATGAATCTGAAGATGATGTCTGAAAGTGGAACTGTCGTACTCTTTTATGGTTGAAGGAATGTTGTCGCAACTGTTGATGGAGTCATGAAAAATATATACTCTTCACCTGCTTCAAAAATCTGATGGTACAATCCTAGTCATGCAAATGAATGTGTTAGTGTCGAGCATGAAAAGAAGTCATTGGATTACCGAACATTAATGGATGTCGTTAACCAATGCGAGGAAAACTCACCATTGATGTCAATGAGTGCCAAGGTACCCTAGTACATATTGCAAAGTGCGAATAAATGATCTGATGTCGAGCCACTTGCAAGATCCAACGATCAAGGGACATTGATGTATTCCCATGATTGTTGGTGAGGGAACCTGTCATTAGGGCATACAAGCTTCAAGGTACTAATTATGACTCTAGTCTTTATCCCAGATAAGGTGCTGAAGTTGATGGGTCGAGACTTGTTGAAAGGTGGGCCTTAAGGAATCCCACATCAGTAAACACAAGTTTATACAAAAATTATTGGTAGGACTATAGATGAAAAGATCTCAGAATCAGGCAGTGTATATGGTAGGGCAAGGTAATCATGGAAAGAGAGCTTAGGATTTTTATTGACAAGGAAAAATGAACTAAAAAATAAGAAGGAAGTGATGTACGTTGTTCAGAAAAATAGGCATGTATGAAGTCATGAAGGATAAGGAAATGGAAGATGGGCTGCAACATAGGGATGATTAAGGCGCTTGGAAGGAAAAATGTGAGTAATCATGATGCAAAAGGGTTTTTGTGTAATGGGAAATGTCAAGATATGTACAGTGAAGAGTTTTTTCCTTCAATCATCCAATGATGCATGTTTCATTGTGATTTTGAAAAATCACTTTTGCATTAAATCATCTTCAACCCTGAAAAACTTAGCACCATTCATGCATAAAAATTTTCGCCTTAGTGTGCCATCTCCATCGATTATTCCTATATGAAGTGACTCAAAAAAAAATTAGCTGATTTTCAAGGATTTATGAAATGTCTATTTAGTATTATTTTTCAAAGTTACACCAAATATGGAAAAATCCCATAATATGCTATTTATGCCCTATTTTCCAGGGATTCCTGAAAAGCAGGTCATGTTTGACCAACATTGACCAGGCATGTTTTAGCTCGGTTTGACCGAACCAATAGGTGTTCATCCATTCTTAGTTCCCAAGCTTTCTAAATATGTGCTCAGCTAGTGCCCAGGTATCCTGCAAGTATGACATCAATGAATCCATTACGGGAATTTCCAGTTCTGTCCAAAAATACTCTTAAAACCCAATTTTTACTAAAATTTCTAAAAATTGAAAACATAATTTGTTTTCCTGAATATGCATAATAAGGTTAAAATAGGTCATATGTGGATGGTATAAAGTGGAAAAGGATGAAAATTAGGTTGATTTAATAAGCAAAAAATTGATCAAAAATGAGGGCCAACATCTTCTCCCCCTTGCTTAATCTCAAGCATGTCCTCATGCTTGCCTCTGTCACTTTGAATTTCTACCTCTGAATGATGACTGCCCTGCTAATGTACCTATGATTTTGGCCTCGGATGTTGAACCTTATTTTTGAGCTTCCTGCAAAAGGATGTCAAGAAATCGAAATTGGAAATACTCCATATGCAACAAAACCATTCATATATTTCCTTTGAGAAATCGATTCTTGGAAAATGAAAATCAACCTAAAAGGTGATCCTAATTATGGTCAAGTACATAATCCTGTAAAAATCATCCTTCTCTGCCTTCAATTTTTGTGTCTTCTCTCTTCTGTTGCAAAAGGAGTCTACTACTCTTCAAAATTGATAATTTTTTTTTTATTTTTGTTACATAGACCATAAAAACACTTTAACAAGGTTTTTATTGCTCCATAACTCATATTTCAATCTCTGTTTTGCCAAAATTTTCTCAAAAAACCCTTCTCTATTTTTTTAATTCTCGCTGTGCATATGTAAAATGGACAAGTTTTACATCATATGTATGAGAATATGCATAGTTTTTCTCTATGTATATATAAACATCTCACTAAAAATATGTGAAATGAAAAAAATTTCCACTGTGTATTTTCATATGAGAATTAAAAAAATTGGCTCACTGTGTACGAAGATTTCTCTGTGCATATAAAAATAGGACTACTTTTTTTTCAATTTCACAACCATGTAACAGTGACTTCCATTGCTCCAATTAAATTTTCTGAGAATGTCTCGTGCTTCCCGAGGGCACTAGATTGCTCAATTCGAATGCCATTGACAAAGAAAAGGATCCTTATCAATGATCACAATCTCACACGAGGACAATGAAGTTGATCAGCTGTTATGTATGCAAGACCAATCTAGATATAATTTGAATGATTTTACCTACGCCAAAAACTTGAATCTATCCTTGTAATCCTCTGTCTCTGATTTAGAATTCTGTGTTTCTGACTCACTGTGTAGAAAAATTGAAAAATTTATTCCACAGTGTCTTTGAATTCACACAAAATTATCATGCATTCTATCTGAAACGACTTACTACATAAATTCATCAAATGGCTCAGTGTAGAAAGAAAAAAATAGAAAAATTTCTGTTGAAAACTCGACGTATATTAGACTCAAAATTAAAAACTCAGTATTTACAACCGTGCATGAAGATTCTCTGTATGTGTCAAAATCGAATTTTGAAAACTTGGCATCCACAACCATGCATGAGGAATTCATGAAATTACCTGATTTGGAAGTGATTGTTGTAATAATTCTCCAGTGGAAATTCAATTAGAGATCTCCTACGATATTTCAAAGGATTCGTTCATTGGATCAATGGAAAATACGTTTTCACTGGTGGCAATCAGTCAGGTTTTTCAACTGAAGTTTAAGCTCCTTTTTAACATGACACAATGCAACACTTATCACGAGTTCTTTTCCTTGAAATCTGTTAACAGTTTATGGAAATCTTGGAGGTGATCTCTTTCCTTCTTTTATTGGACTTCTGGAGTCTATTAGAGTGCTACAATCTGAGAAAATCTCGGTCTTGTATCTTCCTTAGAACCGATGTCTTTTTTCTCCACGAGATTTATGCTCCTAGATAGTCACAGTTGCTAGATTTCTTGGCTTAAATCACAATCATATTTACGTTTTAACAATGCTATGTTGTTTTGTTGCTATATTTTCTGCTGGCTTCTCTCAACTTCCCTCTATTTCCTCACACAATGTCTCTACATTTTCCATTTTCAATTTCTTGATTTCTTGCAGCACTGGAGTTTTCACGGTAATGTTCAATATTTATTCAACACTGAGCTTTTCATCTGTAGCGATATGCTTGGTTTCTCTGTCTTCGAATTTTTTTATCTCCCTTTCTGCTTCTACGTTGATGAATGGTGCTCTTAGAACATAAATATGAAACGTTTTGATTTTAGTTTGACCAGGTTGTGTCTCCTGTAGATGCAACGTTGTTGAAAATTCTTCTGAATGGGTAGCTTTAAGACTTTTTTATTACCATTCCCTTGCACCATTTTCTTCATAATCGAGGTTGTTGTATGAATCACATGTGGATTCAGCGTTACTCCTTTTCTTGCTGAGATAGAATCTGGCTATATTGATGGTGGAAGAACAACATAACGCAACACTTTGTTTCATTTTTAATGGTGGAGATGTAACACAGTAACATCACATAGAAGTTTGAATGCAGCATTATACAAAATTTTGAATGCATTTGACCGCTTTACATGCCAACTCTCCTTATCACTGTACAATGCATTACCCACGTTACTTGTAGCTTCATTTTTTATTCATTGCTTCATTCATTTGGTTGGATGGCTTTGTTTTGCATTCATAATATCCACCTTTGTTTTATTTCTTATGTCCTTTCATTCACCTTCCCGCATGTTTGCATATTGAATTTAGGTTTGTGTCACAATTGCATTATCCAGCATATGAATCATTTTAAACCTTTTCATACTAGTGCACCATTCCATCAAATGGTGTATGTGTATATTTTATCATTGCACTTTATAGCTTTGTTTTTGCAACTTTGTTTTATTTAATTTTAAAATGACCCTAGAATGGTCATGTTTAAAATTAAAATTGTCTTATCATGACACTAACTTCCTTGTGGTTTTGTAGGAAACAAAACTTTCTCATGGGTCAATGTAGGACTCAATATTTGATCAAAATGATTATAAAATGTTTGGGATTAATGTAAAGGTATATGGAATGAATATATGAAATTGAATATAGTAGGGTAATGGATATGGTTATGATAAATGTAGAATTATGATGGAATGTAGGATAATGAGGGTAAATGTAGGGTTTTGATAGGATACATATTCAAGTTTAAATCAGTTTAACAATTTTAGAAAAAATTTCAAAACAAAAGGTTCTAAGAATATTTTTTTTTACTTACTATACTTTCCCTTTTGCAGCATAGCTTGATGTTCAAAAAATGGATGTGGCTTGTCATGATAAAAATTGACTTGTTCCTCTTATTATTAGCTTCATGTCTTTTGCCTCGATCTGGATCTTCATGTAGGGTTGTTCACGATGTTGGTCCACAACTGAAAGTGAGTTTTGAGTTTCATTAGATGAACTCAACATCTTGTGAATTCCACTTTTATTTGACATGAATATTCACTTTCAATATTAGCTTTGAAAATCCTTCATCCATGGAGTTGACCTCTCAAATCTTCTTATGACCTGTAAAAACATAGCAATTGCCTATAATAAAATATTAGATGATAGAAAAATAGAGGTGTACAGTCTTTATTCTTCCAAGTAATTTCAATCAATTCTTAAAAACAATTCCAAAGATGATATACAAAAAATTTGCATTTATTTACCCCTTTGAGGAATGGTGGCCATCCTAGACCTCCTAGTGGTATTTTGTTCACAAAATCTTTTTTTTTTACGCCAAATTAGAGTGATTCAAATTCCAAGTTAAAGTGATTTCATATGCCTACTTCCAGTATAAACAGGTTTTCAAAATGGTTTAATATTATATGCCAAAAATGATGAGAAGTACCATGTTTGATAGAGCTGCTTATGAATTTTTGACTAGACCAACTGTCACTATTTTGAGTATAACGTTTTCGTTAAAGATCGGATCGATGTGATTCCACTTGGATATTAAAGTAGATTAATTTTTGTATTTCCAATAGAAATAATTTTTTAAAATCAGTAGGTTTTATATCACAAAATTGGTGATGAACAGGCCTAGGAGGTAGAGTTTGACTATACTGATCTTAAGACATGCAATTACTAAATGTGGAATAACGTTTTCACCTAACCTCCAAATGGGATGATTCAAATTGTGTCTAGAAATATACTTCAATATATATCTACATTAGGAACAGGTTTTAAAAATACGATGATTTGATATGTGAAATATGCCAATGAATAGTCAAGACCTAGGTTTGTCACCATGCAGATTTTTCAACAAGCAATTAGTATTTTGAGCATAGATTTTACATATGATGTTGGATTGAGATGATTCCAATTGATTTGGAAAATATATTTCAAGAGATATCTTCCCTATTAATATCGGGTAAAAATTTTTCAATTAGAACACTCAAATAAATGTTGTACTAACTCTGTCCTTAAAAATTTTCTTGAAATCTAGTGTTTATTTTGATCATTTTTATTTGTGATCTAAATTGAAATTTTAAAAATGGATTTTGTTATCACTCCAGTAAATTCTTAAGTTGTGGGATTTTGGTTTTTAAGTCAAAGAATACTAGAGGTAACCACAAACCTACTTCAAACTCTAGGATCTAGCCTTCCTAGGGTTCAGAAAGGGTTCTCTCTTTAAGATTTAACTTTGTTTTAGCTTTGAATATTAGGCTAGTTATTAAAGTACATATTTGGTTTTGTTTTTTTGGATTTGGTGGGAAAAATTCACTTGGAGGGTAGATAGAGGGAAATCTACTTGTCCATTGGGCTATGGAGTCTAAGTCAAGCTAACAGAACTGGGATGAAAGCCTAAAAGGTCAAATGTCTGCAGGGCAAGGTAGATAACCATTGGAGATCTTGGGAAAAAGGTTTTTGAGATGGTATGATCAGGATAAAGGGCGCTTAAGCATCCTTTAATCCGGAAAAGGGAAGTAGAATATAGAGGTCAAATGGGAGAGGGAGCAATTAAGAATTCCCTGCACCGGAAATCAGAAGAAAACAAAGGAATGATAACTAGTTAAAAGCAGGGTGCTATTAACATGTCCTGTAGTAATACTCCTAGTTATACATTCAGATTTAGAATTAAAACACAAATGTATGCATGTAATGAAAGAAGATAAGAATGAAAATTTTAAGAGAGTACTTGATCCGGATTTATGCAGGAACGCAACAGAATAAACACATAACCATAAATACAGATATGCAGCGGAAATAACACTTCATTTCATTAATATCAAAGAACTGAAATTTGCTTACAGACAATGGAAATAAAACTAGCTAGGGTACTGGTAGCTATCTCTGAGAAGAGATGTGGTGGCTACAGACCTCTGAACTGCTTTACAATGAGGCGCGAGGGCCTGTTTATTATTGAGAAACAATGGAGAACCCTAAACATCCCAAAAACCTAACCCTAGGAGATGAAGCGCCAAAACTATGGGCCCCGTTTGGGTAAATTGGTGTTTCAACTTCCCAGGGACGTAACTTTGGCATACTATCTCCGTTTGACGCATATGATACATCATTAGAAAGCTCTGTCCGAGGACTACAGCTGTCGAGGCGAATTTTATCAGAAAATTCGCTGGCGCTTTCGTACCCAAAAAACGTCGTTTAGGGCCTCAAAACGGCTCCGGAAGTTCAGGACCCGAAAAACTGCTAAAAATAGTAAGTTATGCCAAACCTGAAAAACTGAAAGAGACAATGGTGGGGGCCCAAGTGGAATAGGCGGGTGGCCACCAATATCCACCTGGATCATTCCTCCCCCCTTAGGAAGCAATGGTCCCCATTGCGTTAAGTTCCTCCATGAGATGAGGAAATTTCTGCTGAACTTGGTCCCTGGTGAACCACTTTCCTTGGTGCGGGAGTTGGCCAGCTTTGACAACCCGATACAGTTGGATCTGCTGTTGACGAGTGTTCTTGATTTGCATGTCCATGATACAATCTGTGGTGGCTTGTTCCATGCAGTCTGGGTTTAACTCTGTTGGTGTGAGTTGTTCTGCAATGTCCGAGGTGTCCAGTAGAGGTGGGAAGTAAGGACGAAGGCGATCCACATTGAAGACTGGGTGCAGACCAAGGAATGGTGGAATACTGAGCTCGAATGCATTGTTCCCTACAACCTTGGTGATGGTGTGCGGCCCGTATCGGAGCAGGCGAAGCTTGCGGTGGGGTCCAGTGAGGCGCTCCTTCTGCAAATGTAGCCATACTTTGTCACCCACCTGGAAGTTGTGTGGCACCCGGTGTTGATCATGGCGTTGCTTGTACTTGGCATTGGCTCTGTCCAATATATCATGAACTTGTTGGCGGATGTGTTGAATGCGCTCGATGAAGCTACTTGCTTTGTCAACTTCAGACTGGACATGAGCTGAATCGGCCTGAGCAGCTGCAAACGGCATGGCTATGTCAATGGGACATAGTGGCTGGAATCCCAAGCCCACCTGAAAGGGGCTATGGCCAGTTGAACTGTGGAGAGCCCGGTTATAACTATGTTGTACATAGGGGAGGCTCTCGTCCCATGTGCGTGGATGCTTTGAGTTGTACATGCGCAGAATGTGTACAATCATTCTGTTGACGACCTCTGTCTGGCCATCTGTTTGGGGATGGAAAGTTGTGGACTTGGTGAGCTTTGTGTCCAACATTCACCAGAGGCTGGACCAAAATGTGCTGAGGAACCTGCTATCTCGATCTGATATGATAGACTGTGGGATCCCAAAGTGCACCCACACTCGTTCAAAGAAGAGTTTAGCAGTGGCTTCTGTTGTGATATTCTTCTTACAGGCCGCCATGATGGCCATCTTCGAGAATCTGTCAACGACCACGAAAACACAGTCATTTCCATTCTTAGTAGAAGGTAGGCCCGACATGTAATCCATGGAGATGGATTCCCACGGTCGACTAGGGGTAGGTAGTGGAGTATATAGGCCTTGCTTCTTGATGGTCGGTTTCGCAATGGCACAAGCAGTGCAGGATCTGATGTGCTTCTCGACATCCTTTCGAAGGTTCGGCCAATAGAAATACTTCTGTAGTATTGCTACTGTTTTCTCGACCCCGAAATGCCCAGCGACTCGACTGTAGTGTGCTTCCCATATCATCTTGGCACGCTCGCTTGAAAGAACACAAAGGTGTCCCAAGTGACATAAAAGTGCATCTTGGAGGTGAAAATTTGGAACTTGCGTGCCCCCCAAGAGTGCCTTGTAAGTGTGGCCGAATTCTGGGTCACTCTCATAGAGAAGCGGCCAATCGGAAGTCTCGTGCCCACAAGAGTTGAGCACAGTGGTGAGCGCCACGATCGGTGGTCGGCTGAGGCAGTCTGCAACATTATTGGTGCTACCCTTCTTGTACTTGATGTTCAAATGAAACTGTTGCGGATATGTGGACCACTTCTGATGGCGATCATTCTGCAACTTCCCTTGTGTCTGTATGAACTGCAGGGGCCGGTGGTCTGTGTGGATGATTGTTTCCTTCCCCAAAATGTAATGCTTCCATTGTCGACGGGCTTGCACAATGGAATACATTTCTTTGTCATAGGTGGGATACTTGCGAACTGTCTCAGACAATGTCTCACTGTGATATGCCACTGGATGTCCCTGTTGAGTAAGAACTGCCCCAATAGCATAGTCAGAGGCATCTGTCTCGATCTCAAACGACTGCTGCAAGTCTGGTAAGGTGAGCACTGGGGCAGAACAGAGGCGATTTTTCAATTCTTTGAATGCCTTCTGTTGAGGTTCCGACCAAAAGAATTTTGCTCTCGCTCCTCCTTTGGTGACTTGACTCAAGGGCCAAGTGATATGAGAGAATCCCAACACGAATCTACGGTAGAAATTAGCAAGACCCAGAAAGCTGCGAAGCTTTGTTATAGTAGTCGGGGCTGGCCAATCCCGAATGACTTGGATCTTGGCTGGATCCACATGCACCCCCCTTTCATCAATAATGTATCCCAGATATTGAACCTGGGTCATGCCAAACGTGCACTTCTCCAAATTGGCACACAACTTGTGTTGCCGCGGTGTTTGGAGGACTTGTCGGATGTGATGAAGGTGCTCTTCCCAAGTCTTGCTAAAGATCAGAATGTCATCCAAGTACACCACTACGAATGAGTTGGTGAATGGCCGCAAGATGTCGTCCATCATCCTCATGAAGGTTGCGGGAGCATTCGTCGACCCGAAAGGCATGACCAGCCATTCAAAAAGGCCTTCCTTAGCTTTGAAGGCAGTCTTCCACACATCAGAGGGTTCAATTGGTACCTGGTGATACCCAGACTTCAGGTCGATCTTACTGAAATATTTTGCACCTTGGAGTTGGTCCCGAAGGTCATCAATCCGTGGGATTGGGTACCTATTCCGGACAGTGATCTTGTTCAGCGCCCGATAGTCAATACAGAGTCTCCACGTCCCATCCTTCTTCTGTACCAACACGATCGGGCTCCCAGAGGGCGATGAACTTGGTCTGATGTGACCTTTCTGCAACAGCTCCTGAATCTGCCTCTTGATTTCATCATTTTCCAGAACAGAGCGTCGATAGATCGGTCCATTGGGTAGTGGCGCACCTGGGGTCAGATCAATCGGGTACTTGACCTGGCAGTGCAGAGGAACCCCTGTGGGTGAGGTGAAGATGTCCCCGTACTCCTCCACGACCTTATCCATTTGTTGTTGTCGTGCAGAGGGGCCCTGTCTGGAGGTCGTGGCCACAGTCTTCTTCTTGCCCTTGGGGCGGATCATCAGGAAAACGAATTTCCTGGTTTGGGAAATGAGCTTACTACATTGTTTTGCAGTAACCAAAGAGATAGTCGTAGGAGGTGGTACCTCTGGTATTCTGTACAACTTATTTCCCAAAGTAATAATAACAGCACGAGGTCGAGACTCATACACGGCATGACGCTTCCACAAGTATGGTTGTCCTAATAATACATCAGAAACATCAATAGGAGCAACATCACATAATACCTCATCCGTGAAGGGCTTGATGCTATAGGGAAGGCGACACTGCTGGCTGACGCGGAGATCTCGTCCTTGGTGAAGCCACCCGGTGGTGTATGGATGTGGGTGAGCTGTGGTCGGCAAGCCCAACCGCTTCACGGCGTCTGCTGAAATGAGGTTCTTTTGGCTCCCATTGTCGACAATGAACTGTACAGGGGAGCCCTTTACCCACATCTGGGAGTGGAAGAGACGTTCCTCCTCCTCTGGATCTTCCGGTTCCTCCTTCTGGACCTTTGTAGTGGCAACGGTGGCGTTGGGCTCCGCATCAATAATCTGTTTCCCTTTTTCATTCCCCTTTTCAGGTTCTGATTCGGAGTCGGATTATGCATCTGACTCAGAAGCCCTCATCTCGGCCACTAGCGACTGCTTGGCCCGACACTCACTTGTGTTGTGAGTGGAGCTCTTATGGAACTCACACCACTTTCCCGTGTCCTTCTTTAGCTTTACGGTGTTGTTCTTTTCTTGTGGCTTTGACGGGTTGTCTTTAGCCGCCATGCCTTGGCTCTGTCCTTTGTTCTGCGGTTTGGAAGCACCTTTTCCTTGCTTTTGATTCGCAGATCCAAAGTCTCGCTTTTTCTGTTTGAATTTCTGCTCAATCTTGGCAGCATACCGGTATGCCGTACCAAGCGAGGAGATGTCGAGGAACTCCATTTCCTCCTGAATGTATCTGTGCAGACAACTGCGATACTTTAGCACCAAATGTTTCTCTGAATCTTTGATACCCAACTTTGTGCGCAGGGTATGGAACAGATTCGTCAGCTCGTGCACATCTTGATCTCTTTGTTGTCGCAGCGTGGTCCATTGTATGTACTTGTCCTCATAGCTCCCCACGGGATAGTACTGTTCCTTGACGGCGTCTCGGAAAGAATTCCAAGTTGGTACGGCCGAGAACAGAGAGGGTTCTGTCTGGTCCTTGTTCTCACGGTAGGTTTCCCACCAGTCCTTAACATGCGGGGTAGCTTTGAGGAGTGCAAAAATAATCTTTTCCCGGTCTGAAAAGTCATGAACCGAGAAATATCCTTCTAACAGATTCAACCATCTATCTACGGCATCTGCGTCTATTTGACCCTCAAATATGGGAATGTAAAAATTTACTTGTACCTTAAAAGGAGTCGCGCCTCCAGAGTGGCTGCTGGATGCAGATGCACTGTCGGTGGGTAGCCGTTGAAGGATCTGAGCAAAGTTATCCATCATTGCGTTCCTTTGTTTTTCGAGGGCCTCCTCGAGCAATATTTTGATAGGATCTCCTGCTCCCTCATCTTTCTTTTCGTCCCCCATGGGCGTCCGTCGAGGTTTGCGAGGCTGATCTTGCAAAGGTTCCACCAGATCAAGCCCTAGCTCCTTATACCGCGACCTCGTTGGGGACATGCAAAGAAGGATCGAGAAAAAGCAGACCGCTCTGATACCACTGATCCGGATTTATGCAGGAACGCAACAGAATAAACACATAACCATAAATACAGATATGCAGCGGAAATAATACTTCATTTCATTAATATCAAAGAACTGAAATTTGCTTACAGACAATGGAAATAAAACTAGCTAGGGTACTGGTAGCTATCTCTGAGAAGAGATGTGGTGGCTACGGACCTCTGAACTGCTTTACAATGAGGCGCGAGGGCCTATTTATTATTGAGAAACAATGGAGAACCCTAAACATCCCAAAAACCTAACCCTAGGAGATGAAGCGCCAAAACTATGGGCCCGTTTGGGTAAATTGGTGTTTCAACTTCCCAGGGACGTAACTTTGGCATACTATCTCCGTTTGACGCATATGATACATCATTAGAAAGCTCTATCCGAGGACTACAGCTGTCGGGACGAATTTTATCAAAAAATTCGCTGGCGCTTTCATACCCAAAAAACGTCGTTTAGGGCCTCAAAACGGCTCCGGAAGTTCAGGACCCGAAAAACTGCTAAAAATAGTAAGTTATGCCAAAACGGAAAAAATGAAAGAGACAATGGTGGGGGCCCAAGTGGAATAGGCGGGTGGCCACCAATATCCACCTGGATCATTACTTCACTCCAGATAGCTTATCATAGGGATCCTGAAGTATGATGCCAAATAGGTGATCCAATCTGCTACTCATATTCAAAATCCAAAGCCTTCAAGTCAACAAAATATCTATAATAATGTCCAACAATTTTATTCCACACAAAAATACTTTCAAGAGTGAAGTATTTATATAAAATGTTTTACAAAATATCCTAGATGACTTCTAGGAATAAACTCAAGAAAATTAAATCTTTTACAAAAATAATAGTGACAACTTGCTGAACAAACTAGCAAGTTGTCCTATTTTATTCAAAATAAATAGAAACAGTTTGTAGATAAGAAGTAGCTGACTGCTTATGTGTCTTCTTTGCTTGTTTTTTAGATATTTTTCAAAATCTAATTGCCTTTACTGATACTCTTTCTCGCTGATAATCTTTATTACTGATCCTCTTTCAATTATGATACTCTTTACCTTCAGTAAAACTGTCTTCTTGCTGTAAAAATATGATTTTACTATGAAATCAACAAACAGAATTTTTGTTCTTGATGTGTTTGCCTTTCTTTCTTCATAGAAAATCAGTCAATGCCTGCCAGTCCTCATTTTTAGGAATTCTAATATTCTTGAGTTTCATAAAATTTTCATTAGCCTCATTGTACCTGGAAAATGTGGGCTTTATGACAAACACATGTTCGATTTCATACTACAAATAAAATATATCTTCAAAACTTTTTAGCAATACTTTCCTTGTGGGAATTCCTTGGCCTATTGGCTTGTTCACCTGCTCTTTGGCATGTTCTTTGATCTTTTTTTCATAATCATTCTGAGGCATTAGCTTGTCATTAATCACCATAATATCTAGAAGTCCCTTTTGCCTCAAATTGGTGAATTTAACCATGAATCTAGTGACAACAATGTTCATTCCTTCACATTTCTCCTCAAGTTGTCTCATAAGATTTCTTTTAGTGGTTACTTTCATAATTTATAGGATTGTGGATGTTCTATCATTAATATTTAACTCTTCAAGTTGATGTATGTTCTTCCTGTTTAGGAAATTGATTAAGCTAACAACCTTTCTTGGTTTATCTGTCAATTCTTCTTGTGTCTTTTGTATCTCTATCTGAGCTGCCAATGGTAACACTCTCTGCTAAAAAATTACTTGAATTGATCATTAGGGGAATTTTGAGGTCAAAAATAGGCCTCCTAAGGAAATTATAAAATAATAGTGGAAATCATAAAAGAAGATTTGATGACATCATCAAATTTTAGAGGGAAAAAGAAAAAACTACCTTTTCAACTTATATCCTAAATTTTTTACTCAAATTTCGAGCGAGAGTACTCATTGGATGCAAAATTAAATTCCTCATCCCAGGAGTACCCATGTTGCATACTTTCGATGGACCCTGCTACATGAAAATGAGAAATACATGGAAAACGTGATTACAATCACGTCTTTCATGTATTTTTCATTTTTTATGTAGCAGGGTCCATCGAAAGTATGCAACATGGGTACTCCTGGGATGAGGAATTAAATTTTGCATCCAATGAGTAATCTCGCTCGAAATTTGAGTAAAAGATTTATGAGATAAGTTGAAAATACGAGTTGAAAAAGAAGTTTTATTATTTTATTATTTTTTAATATTTTTACTCTTTTACTTAAAAAATGGTGAATCATCCCCCATGGCTGACATCATCATCTTGAATCTTATTGGTTCTTATAAAGTTTATTTTGGTTGTACATTTTTCTTAGGAGGCCCATTTTAGACCTCAAAATTCCCCTAATGGCCCAAGCTTCATGAATGGCTTCAATTACTTTATTCCATAAGTAATTTTAATGTATGATATTTGTTCCTTAAGAGTTAATTATTTCTGGAGATTTTTTACCTCTTCACTTAACCTTTGTGCATTCTATTCATGTATTTTGGAATTTATTTGAGCTTCTTTGCTTGTCTTCTCCAGATTTTCAATTATCTTGGTCAATCTATTAATTTCATTGGTTTTCAACGACATTTCCTCCATTTCCTTTACTAGTTGACTGCTTCCATCTGTGGCTGGAAACACTATTGTAGAAGACCCAATTACTGAAGTTGTTGTAGATGTTACTGGCACTGTAGTGCCTAGTGGCTCTTTAGGTGCCAATTTCTCTCCTAAATTAGATGGTACTGTTGCTGTGATAACTAGCATAACAGTGGGAATAACTGGTTCTTTGACAGTCTCTTTTTCTTGAACAAATTGGTCCATTTGTACTTCCATTTGTTTGATTTGAGTTGTGAGTTGAAGTATCAAGCTCATCATTTCATCTTTCTCCTTCTGATCCTGTAAAACTTCCTTTGTTTGAGGATGCTCTCCTTGAGGAAGCTTGAGCTGTTTCCTCAAGGAAGCAATGTCCTCATTTTTCTTCTTGACTAATGCTTCAGCTGCTTTTATGTTTGTAGGATCATATACTACCTGAAATACTAACTCTTCTAAGGCCTTTATACTTAGATATTTTGCATACAATGAGGCTTTATCCATTTTCATTTGGTCCTGCATATTTGAGATTGTATTTTGAATTCTGTGAGCACTTATATCTTTTGTGGTCACTGTGGAATAGAGCATCTCTCGTGTTTGCCTATGGAATTAAATTTGATCCAACTCATGGATTTTATATATGGCTACTTCCATATCAACCTTTTTGTAATCAGCCACTGTCTTTGGCACTGGTACAGTGGGCTGTAAAACTGACATAATCAATTTTTGAGTTTAATAATCAAAGGCTGATAAGAATATATTTTGGTTACCTGGCTTCTGCTTCAAAAACTGAGAATATATTTCAATTTTGATTTCCTCATTCTTTAGTTTGATTTTCTTGTATTTTTCCTTGATATCTAAATCCTTCTCCTCAGCTGAGTGTGAGGAGGAAGCCTCCATATTTTTTTGCCTCTCCATTATTTGTGCATCTTCATTATTCAATTGTTCTTGATTCTGATTTGGCTCACTGATGATTACAGTGGCTACATTCGTCTCTATCTGTGCAGTGTTGGTATTCAAAAGCTGTGTCTCCTCAACATCAATGGTTACTTTGACTTTAGCCGCTATATCCAGATTAGGCCTCTTATTGTAAATGATTTTTAACTTTGTCTCTGTGGTAGTTTCTACAGTATAAGATCCTTCCTCTCTAATTCTTTTAGTCTATGGCTCTGGCTATTTGGCAACTTCCAAAGGATGACTAGTATTCCTTTGGTTTACTGCCTCTATTAAATTATTCTCAACCCACTCAATCTGATTAGCAAATTTCTCTACATCTTGCTTTGGGTCATGGATAAAGGGTGTCAATTTACATTTTACCCTTAGTTTACTTAAGATCCCTTATGGATCATAATTCCATGGGAAGCTTTCTTCTAGTTTGTACTCTTGTAATTGACTTGATGCCTCCTTTTCTGCCTCTCTTTGATTACATATAAAAGTCCCAATTTGATTTTTGAGTTTTGTTAGCCAGCTATAAAAAATTTTATACCAAATGCTGGCTAAAAACTCTTTGAGCCTTCAAGGAACAAATTTTATGACTAAAAAGTGTTGGCTCTTGAAGACTCTTGAAGGCCTCATGCCTCTGTCCCAATCTTCACTACTGTGCCTATCCCCCATTCGGAAATCCTGCTGATTCCCAAAAAATAATACTGCTGCAAACACCACGTTCCCCCTCTCCCCTCTTCCAACACTAACCTCATTTTAAACCCCTTCATTTACCATGAAAAAACCTTCATTTTCATGTTTTTCCCTTTTCCCCTTCTTCAAAATCCCCTTGACAAGGTTAAAGACTCCTTCTTTGCCTTATCGAAACCCCTCTAAACCTTGAAAAATGCCTAAAAAACACATTTTCATATTATCGACTTAAGCCCCCTTGGGCTAAATCCTAACCACTTCCCCACCATACTCTTTGAGGCTGGAACCAAGCGCTAACCCTTTTCGGTGCTTATTGCATCGCAAATATCCAAGTGTGCAAGTCCTTGTGCCATTACAAAAATTCTGATGCGATTAAGCCGCGTGTTTTATAAACCCCCATCATATTCCATAGACCCATGGCCCCGTAGACAGACACCTATTCGCTTCAAATAAAATATTTCTCGGCCAAAGTTTAAAAACATTTGGTTATATATTAAAATCCGTCGGCCTTATATTATTTTATGATTTTTCTGCCGGTCCAATCTTCAGTCGTTCCGCACCGTCGATCTAATCTAAAGATAGGATGACGCGAAGTCCATCTCTCCTGTGGTCCCCACCTTCCACTCACCATTCCAAAAAACCGCGTGGTTTCTATTGCACCACCTTTGAAAGGTGGGCGGTAATTTTCGTTTGGCCAGTGATGCCATTCACCGCATGACACGCATCCCGTGCACTATTTGAAAACTGTCGTCCATCGCGTACTAACATTCGGAAGTGGACCCAGCACGATATGGATGTGTGCCGTCCGATCTGAGGCTGCCCATCTGATGGCTATCGCTCACCGAAGATGCCCGACAGATAACCAGGCTACGACGTGGTCATTGAAGCATCTCTGCCGTCGATCTGATCTGCAGATCGACGGCTCACATTTCATCACCCTGATTCATCGCCCGGTCAAACGTTCTCCGTTTTGACTTTCCACCTGCTCTCCCGATCGTCGATCTTTGTACTGTTGGATGATGCCATCCAACGGCCACGCTTCCCCCACACGTCCTCCGCAACAATAAACCTATAAATGCATGGATTTTCTAATAGTTTTTGTATTGTGCAGGGTTTTTATGGTTTTTTGCCATAACTCAGGAAATTTCAAAGGAGGAGGGTGACTATCCTCCCGCTTCCAAATCAGCAAAGAAAATCCTTTGCAGGGTTTAAATTTCATGTTTTATCGATAATTCATCAATCATTGATGCCATTCGACCCCCGCGCAGCCCTGCACACCAGCAAAAACCATGGATCGGGCACAAACAAAGAGTATCAGTGACGAAGACCAAAATTTATCAGAACAGAGGGTTAAAGACAGATTTTGCGGGGATCATGGCTAAGAATGTTTATCAAAAGCCTAATCCCCAATTAAAACACAGTTTGAAGAAAATTTTAAGTGTTTTATCAAACAGGAAAGCCTCCACCGCCACTGTTGAGGCAAATTGATCCCTCTAGCTACCACGATGCCACCTGTGCCTCAGAGCGTTCATATCTGAGGCCAGAGTTATTGATCAGAATCATATATCTACCTCACAACACAGCCAAAAGATAAATTCCGCAGACAAATTAATGACAAACATCTGCAGAGTTACTTCGAAATCACACAGAGCCTCAAAGGTCAAAAAAAGCTCCCACCGAGCTTAAAAATATTTATGTAAAACATTTAATACAGTGTACACTCACGTAAGTTTCTTCATTGATCCCCTCAAAGGCCAAGAAACCATTAAGTTTGTATTAATTGTAATTAGAGATCTTTTATCAGATCTCACCTCCTCATTCTTCTATATATACTTCTGCAGAAGATGAGTGAGGGGTTGGTTGCAGAACTTTGAAATACATTTGAGCTTAAACTTCTGATTGTAAATAGTGTTCACTGGCCCTTGGAGCTCTGCTTGTGATAGATAAGTTAGGCTGAGATGTATGGATGATTGTTAAACTAAAGCATTGGACTTAAAGCTGTAATTGGTTTGGAGCATCAATACAAGCTGATTTATGGGATCCTGGTCTATGTTGACGATGATGTTTTTCTCATTGTAACTTGTTATTTTGTTTTCTGTTTCCATTTTGTTTCATTTTCTCTTATAAAGAACAACATGCATGGAGTTAGGACCTACTTTATATCAGTAACCTTCTCCAATTGAAAATCTTTATCTGAATGTTTTCTTCCAATCTGTGTTATTTGGGAATGATTTAATTCAGTTTATGCATAGGAATGCTGGCGTTCCCTCGTATTATTGTCTTAGCTGAATGCTATTCTTAAATGTTATTTTCAGTATATTTTAAGTGAAGATGAACTGAGGAATATATGGTGAGCCCTGGTCCTAGTTTTATCTCCACAACTGTTTGAATGTTCCCCTTGGAATGTGTTGAAAGCTGGCTAGTTTAGAAGTACTTACCAGATCTTAGACCATCCCTCGTTATCATTAGTTTTTCCCCCTGTTTTATATGTTTTCTATTGAAAAGTGTATCAAAGTCTGGCTAGTTTAAAAGTACTTACCGGATCCTAGTTTACTTTCATGTTTTTCTTAAGTGTATGTCGAAAGCTGGCTAGTTTAAAAGTACTTACCAGATCTTAGGCTGCTCTTTGTTGCTTCATCTGTTTATTTCCCTTTCTTGTTGTATAATTTCATTCCATAAATAAAACTTTAAAGAGATCCTTAGACATAGATGACTTGCCCCATGGACCATTCTTGAACCTGTTGTTTCAATTAAACCCTATTACGACTCCATAGCCCAATGGACTAAAACCTGCAATTATTTATCTTCCTGGCCAAAGCTTGTTCTATTTTCTTGCAACTTCACACCTTTGAAACTCTTTGCATTTAGGAATTTCCACCTCAAACAGTAATCATGCTCAACCATCCAAAAACAAAACAAACCCTTAGCCTTCATAACTAGCCTAAGATCATTACCCCAAACTTCAAAGGCAAATCCATCTTTGCACTTATTGGAGAGATCCCTCTCCAGATTCAGGAGGGCTAGATCCTAGAATCCCAAAGTGGTTGAAATGATGTTTCTCCCTGAGATCAGACTTTGCCAATCTTGTTGATTACAGGGAGCTAACATTTCTGGCGACTCCGCTGGGGATCAAACCCAGAATCATTTTCATTTTTATAAAACTTTGAGAGTAATAAGCAGCCTTTTCAAGCACTACCAAAGGAAGGTAATCATGGTAAAACTTGTTTGAATCAGTGATAAACTAGGTAAACCCTAGGATATTCATGAGACTTTATCTAACCTTGAAAAATTAGCTGGCTTAGCCATAAGAGTACACTGTCTTGGTCTCATAATTGTAGCTAATTTTTGAAACAGAGTTAGGATATTCTTAAAAACCACACAACTGAAAAATAACTCGGAAAAACCTGAAAAATATTTCAGATTGGTATTCAATAAACATGGTGGTGGACCATAAAACCTTTTACCTCTGAAAAGAGCTAAAAAATTCCACTTGGCGACTCCACAATCCTTAACAGACCTTAAGACTCCACTGGGAAGAACCTTTGTCATAATAATATCTTTCAAACTCAGTTAGAGGACTGTAGGATTAAATTTGTAAAACAGACTAGTTAACCTCTTAAAGATTGTCATATCTGGTTGCACTTTTCCTGTTTATTTGGGTCTGAAAAACATAGCATAGTGGCTCCTAGAAATATTCACACTAGAGCTCATCCTGACCCTGATCCACCTGAAGTAGTTGATAACCCAGAAGGTATTCTTAGGAAGTCTCCTAAGATTAAATTGTCAACTGTTTTCAGATCACCCTTGAGAGCTAATTCGGTCCCTGAAAATCTTTCAGCTCTACAACAATCACAAGCTGACTCAGTAAATACATTTAGAACTAGGTCTCTTGGTGATTTAGGTCAGTTAGATTCTGAGTCTTCACTATCATCTCCTAAAAAAAGTGAACATCTTGGCATCAGAGAAACAACACCTCTTGATTTACATTTCCTTCACAACCTAGGTGTCTCTCATCCAATATCAGCTCAACAATCTATTCGTGGTCCATCCACTTCTGCTCATCCTACATTCACTGTTCAAACCACTCCACTTCAGCCCACTTTCCCTTTTGTTAATCCACCTCTTGTAAATCCACCTCCACCACATATCATGGCAACATGGTATGCTCCCTTAGTCCTTCCTGCACCATTATTCAATCTTCAATAGGACTGTCAATCCAAAATTCCGTTATATGATGTTAGCAATGCTACAACTGCGTCACAACATGTGGATAAGATGAATGACTACTTTCACAGAAATGAAATTGATGATGATTCTATCAAACTTAGATTATTTGCTCAAAGCCTGGGGGGAGAAGTAAGAAAATGGTTTAAAGGCTTAACCCTCCATAGTATCAATGATCTCCAAGCTTTCCATCAAACTTTCCTAAAAAAATGGGAAGTGAAGAAAATTCCTCTCCAATTCCTTTCTGATTACAAGAACCTCCGTAGAAACACTGGGGAAAGTGTGCAAGCTTATTGCACTAGATTCAATAGTGTGTATAATGCACTTTCCCCAGAACTAAAACCTCCATAGGGCTCAGCTTTAAACAAGTTTCCTGAAGGGTTTGACTCTGACATGACCTATCAGCTGAGAGAGAGAGAGATTTTGCAACTCTTGAAGAGATGCAAAGGGGTGCTCTTTCTGTGGAAGTCAACTTGATGGAGAAAAGAGCAAGAATGAAAGATGAGAAGAGAGTATATTTTAGATAGGAATCCACCCCTTCTAATTCCAATTCAAATATGGAGAGAATGTTGGAGGAGATGATGAAAGAAATGAGCATAATTAAGAGAGCACAAGCAAGCCAAAACCAAAATGCTCCTCGAAGTAGAAATCAGAACCAGAGTCAGAATTTTAAAAGGAACCAACCTCCAAACAGACCTAGGGAAGATGATGAACAGATCACTCCTCCCTTTCATCAAAACTATGTAAGTGAGGTTGAGGAAACAGATGAAATAATAGAGGAAGATGATATCAACATGTTTGGGGTAGAGGACGATGACTTTGAAGTTCATTATGATAGAAAACAAGGTCTTTATACACCTTATGATGACAAAAGAGATGATGATGAAAATTATTATCAAGACATAGAAAATTTCATCATAGAATCTCAAAAAGAATATGACCTCAGAAGAAAAACCAGTCAAAAAACCCCCAACAGCAAAACCTCTAACAAATCCTCACAAAACAGCACTACAATCAAGCCTAGAGTTGTCAAACAAAAGGATAAAACAGTGGCTGCAAATTCTGATAATGATAAAGAGAAAGGCACTCAAAACAATGAAAAACAGAGTGCGGACCTTAGTAGTACTAACACTTCAGCTAGTACTCCTATGAAAACAATTTTGTCGAATGTAAATAGAACAAATCAGCAAGCTGATGTTGCTGATAGACTAGCATCTAATAAAGTTGAGACAAGTTCTTCAAAGAACCAAATCCCTTTCAGCCTAGAGCAGGAAATTTCAAAGATCAAAATCTCTGTTCCCCTTACTGAGTTAGCTATCCAACGTGTGTATAGGACCCAAATTTTGAAGGCTTTAAATATAAAAGAAAACGAGGATATAGTCAATCTTAATGATGACCAACCAGAGCTTATTTTTGGTCCAAAGATTGAAGGTATGTATCAAGAGGGACCTGTTCCTCCCTTTTATGTAAATTTGAATGTTCATGACAAAATCTTGCACAATGCTATGCATGACTCAGGGGCTTCTCACAATTTAATGCCAAAAGCTGTAATGGAGAGCCTGGGTCTAGAAATCACCAGACCTTATAAGGATATTTACTCCTTTGACTCAAGCAGAGTGAAATGTTTAGGATTAATCAAAGACCTCTGTGTTAACTTAGCCCAAATTCCAGCCAAATTCTTAGTAATGGATATTGTTGTGGCTGATGTGCCCCCAAAATATGGAATGCTATTATCAAGATCTTGGGGGGCTAAGTTACAAGGGACTATGCAAATGGACATGACCTATGTGACCATCCCTGTTTTCAATTAGAACAGAAGACTATACAGGGAATCCCATATGAAATACATAGTTACAAGTCAAGACAGACCACAAAACTCTCCTCTGTATTCTATCAATATAGGCCTTGATTCTTTTATCATGTTTAACGATGATATTCTTAGTGAACAAGTCACTTTAACAGAATTAATAGCCGATAGAGAGTAAGAGGAACACAATGCAGAAGTGTCAAAACAGTTTGTTGCATTCGAAGACAGTAGCAAACCAAATAAAGGGCTTGAACTACAAAACATGTGTCCTTTGTTTCTAAACATTGAGAGTCAAGAAAGTATCCCTCAAACAAATAACAACCTTGGGGAATCAAAACATTTACAACTAAGTGCTGAGATTCAACAACAATCAGAAAGCACGATTGTTGAAGAGGATATTCACCAAGAAGATGAAATCGAAAATAGTCCTCTATGGAGTATGTATTTTGATGGGTCATGCACTAGGAACAATGCTGGTGCCGGTGTCTGGATTACCAACACTGAAAACAACCACACAGAAAGAATTTCCTACAAATTAAGCTTTCAGTGTTCCAATAACATAGCAGAATATGAATCCCTTCTCTTAGGCTTACATCTATTGAAAAAGTTAGGAGCCACAAGAATCAATGTGTATGGGGATTCAGAGTTAGTCATTAGGCAAGTCAATGTGGAGTATAACGCAAATCATCCCAGACTTAGGGCCTACCGAAACGATGTCATGGACCTTTTGAAAACATTCGAGGAGTCCAAATTGATTTTTGTCCCAAGGAAAAGAAATATTGCAACCCACAATTTAGCCTTTGCAGCGAGGACATGCTTAACGCCATATGAAACAAAAGACTGCACAACTCAGATAAAATTTAGACCAGCTATGCCTGATAATGAGAAGTATTGTAAGGTGTTTGACAATGAAAAACAAATAGAAGACTTCATGCAATTCAAAAATGAATTCGAACTAAACAGTTCGGACTCAGATTATGATACAAACTGCAGTGAAGAAAATTTTCTTGGTGAAGAAGAACTGTCTCCTGAACTTGCTAATATAAATCTGTTATCTAGCAAACTTAAAAACAAAAAGGAAAGGACTACAGAGTTAGAAACAGAGGAGTTAGAAACTTTGCACTCTAAAGATGAAAGTTTTCCAAGCAGTCTAACGCCTTTAGAAGAGTTGTTTGATTTTAACGATGTGGCCAAAAAGCCAAAACTAGAACCTGTAGAGACTGAAGTGGAAGAGTGCAATATAGGCAGTGAACTTAAACCTATGATGATTAAACTATCTAAGACTTTACCAGCTCACATTAAACTCAAATACATAGAGCTGTTTAAATAATTTTCTGATGTTTTTGCATGGAATTACGAAGATCTTAAATCCTATGACATTGAAATAATACAGCGCAAAATTACCCTCAAAGAAAACCAAAAACCATTCAAACAGAAACTGCGCAGAATAAACCCAGTTCAATTGCCTTTGGTTCAGAAGGAAATCATGAAAATGTACGATGCTGGTATTATTGTCCCTATTAGATATTATGAATGGGTATCTAATCTAGTGTCTGTTAGGAAGAAAACTGGAGAGATCAGGTTTTGTATAGACTTTAGAGACTTAAACAAAGCTTCATTAAAAGACAACTACCCTTTACTCAAGATGGATCATATTTTACAAAGGGTGGTAGGGTCTAAAAGAATTTCTTTGCTTTATGGCTATTCAGGGTACAATCAGATTTTAGTTCACCCTGCTGATCAATTAAATACAACCTTTACTACACCATGGGGCACTTTCATGTATGTGAAAATGCCTTTCGGTCTAATGAATGCTGGAACAGCTTTTCAAAGAGCCATGTACATCGCATTCTCGGAGGAACTGGGCTTCTTCATCATTATCTATCTTGATGATGTTACTGTGTTTTCAAAAATAGATGAAGAGCACTTAGAACATTTGAGAAAGGTTTTCGAGAAATGCAGAAAGTTTGGAATATCTTTAAACCCTAAGAAGACGCTATTTGGTCTCCAAGAAGGTAAACTTCTTGGGCACATCATTTTAGAAGAGGGTATTAAGATAGATCCAAAGAGGATTGAAGCCATATTTCAAATCTCTCATCCTCGGAACATCAAAGAGTTGCAATCTTTCATTGGAAATATTAAATTTTTGAGAAGGTTCATCCCCAACTTGCCTGAGCTCCTTAGAAATATCACAAACATGTTAAAAAAGGAGCAAGGGATAAAATGGACCTTGGAAGAAAATACATCCTTTGAACTGGTGAAACAAGCGTTAACCAAAACACCGGTTCTTATAAGTCCTGATTTTTCAAAGGATTTTTATATTTTTTCATTTGCATCAAAACATACCATAGCTGTTGTCCTTCTACAGAAAAATCCACAAGGACAAGAGCAGCCTATTGCATTCTTTAGCAAGGCATCGAGGGATTCTCCTTTGAAGTATAACATTATGGAGAAACAAGCTTTTGCTTTGGTCAAAGAATTGAAAGACTTCAGAGTATACATCCTTCACTCACACATCATTGCCTTTGTCCCAAACTCAGTTGTCAAAGACATTCTAACACAGGACCCAGATGGTATGAGAGGTATGTGGATTGTTGTTATCGTTGAATATGATTCAGAGATAAAACCCACTAAACTCATCAAAGGCCAAGGTCTATCTAGATTGATGGCTGAATCCAATTTTGAAGTTCTTGATATTAATATGATTAATGTTTTAGATGATCAAGAGGAACTCTCAAATCCCATTGTTGAAGACCATTTTATGAATTCCTCTTGGTATGCTGATATTGTTTATGTTTTTCTTAAGTTGAATACACCTCCTGGTTTGACAGAAACAAAGGCAAGGTTCCTAAAGTTAAAAGTTGCAAACTATTGCATTATAGATAGATGTCTTTATTGGAAAAATGCAAGTGGTGTATTGCTTAAATGGCTGCCTAAGTTTGATGCAGAGAAGGTTAAATACCGGTTCCATGAAGGAGAGTGTGGAGGTCATTTGTACTGGAAGACAACAGCCGACAAAATTTTGAGGGCTGGTTTCTATTGGCCTACTCTTTTCCATGATGTGCATAAGATGATCATAGCCTGTCATAAATGTCAACTTTTTGAAGGCAAAAGAAAACTGTTACCCCTACCTCTACATCCAATCACTGTTGAAGCTCCTTTTCAACAGTGGGGACTTGACTTTATAGGAGAAATCCACCCACCATATTCTGCCCAGCATAGATGGATTCTCACTGCCACAGACTATTTCACTAAGTGGATAGAATCCATTCCTTGTAGGCAGGCCAATGATTCAGTTATCATAAAATTTAGGGAGACTAATATTCTCTCTACATTTGGCTGTCCTACCAAGATCATCACTGATAATGCAGCAGCATTTGGGTCAAAGAAGATGGTTGAGTTTTGTCATAGATATCACATAACATTGGGGCATTCCACGGCCTATTACCCTCAAGGTAATGGAATTTCAGAATCCTCAAACAAAATTTTAGTGAACATAATCAAGAAACTGTTGGAGGACAACAAAAAGTCTTGGCACACAAAGCTAGTTCATGCACTGTGGGCTGACAGATTGACTTTGAAGAAATCTATTGGCATGTCACCTTTTCAGCTGGTTTATGGTACTGATGCAATTTTTCCAAACAACCTTGGTGTACCAGTAATGAAGTTGATTGAAGAGTTGCAAACTGGAGATAATGACAGGATCAGAATAATAAATCAGACCATTCATCTTCAGCAGACCAAAGAGGAGGTTTATAACAAAGCATTGCAAAAACAAGATAACATTAAAAAGCTTTTTGACATAAGAACAAAGGCCAGCAATTTCAAGATTGGGGACAAAGTTTTAAAATGGGATTCAAGAAGGGAAGACAAGGGCAAGCATGGAAAATTTGATAACAGCTGCTGGTAACAATGCTTATTTCTTACAAGAGTTGAATGGAGCAAAATTTTTTGGGGGTCCTGTCAATGGCAGGATGCTTAAACATTACTTCTCTTGATCCATGATATGTTTTGAAGCCTTTTATATTTTTTCCATCATAAATATTTCATCCACCATTGCATTCAAAGTTAGAAAAATCAAAATACAAAAAACAATGAAAGAAAGAAAAGAGGGCAGATTGTGAAAACAAGAAAGGTATAGCCCCATACCAAAAAAGAGAAACAAATCTGAAAGTGTGCAAGCTCAAATGCCACTCCTTAAGAACACACTTCTAGTTAGTCAATCTGTCTAATCTTGACTAATTAGCTTTAAATTTTCCGCTGATAGGATAGTGAAATCAATTTGCCAAACTGTTTAATCTTGGCTTATCAGTAGATAGTTTAGGATAGAAATTAAAGGTTCAAACATGATCAAAATCTGAACCTAAGTTTCCTAAGATAAAATGACTCAAATATGTTCTATTTTCTTGAGTCAAAAAGATGTAAATCTATTTCTAATTAGCTCAAAATCTGAACCAGAGAGCATGGAAGAAATAGCTCAAACAAATTCAAAATAGAGTTGTAAATTAAAGAGAAGGCCATGATGAGAAACTTTCAGATCTTAAGCCTTCCATTTTTTATTTAATTTTCTGCAAAATAATATCTATGTGCAGCTTGTTTTTATTCCATAGACCAGCATCAAGTTAGACTATTTAATCCTGACTTGTATGCTTTTTAAATTTCTGTTGTAGAATTTAGAGAATAAAAATATGTTGGACAGTTTAATCCCAACAGATAGTAGAATAGGTAGAGAATCATATGGACTCAACTGTTTAATCTGAGTCCATGAAGAAATAAGGAGTAGAAATAGATTTGATTTCCTTCTCTCAAAAAGAATAAAATGTTGTGAAAAGAGTTTGCCAATCCAAGTGCACTCTAATGAAGAAAAAATGTTAGATCAGTAGGATTGGGTAGGTAGAAAGCTTGTATTGATAAATTCCCATTGTTTGTATGGATGCTAATATGTTTTCAGAGCAAGATCGTCCACAGAAATAAAGGCAGCCCAATGGATGAGGCAACTAATCAGCCTCCCAGAGAATGCAAGTCTGAAGTTCTTGATGCCTTCACGAAGGCATCATCCCCAAGTGGAGCCACTGTTAGCCAGCTATAAAATTTGTTATCCCAAATGCTGGCTAAAAACTCTTGGAGCCTTCAAGGAACAACTTTTATGACTAAAAAGTGTTGGCTCTTGAAGACTCTTGAAGGCCTCATGCCTCTGTCCCAATCTTCACTACTCTGCCTATTCCCCATTCAAAAATCCTGTTGATTCCCAAAAAATAATACTGTTGCAAACACCACGTTCCCCTCTCCCCTCTTCCAACACTAACCTCATTTACAACCCCTTCATTTCCCATGAAAAAAAATTCATTTTCATGTTTTTCCCTTTTCCCCTTCTTCAAAATCCCCTTGACAAGGTTAAATACTCCTTCTTTGCCTTATCGGAACCCCTCTAAACCTTGAAAAATGCCTAAAAAACACATTTTCATATTATGGAATTAAGCCCCCTTGGGCTAAATCCTAACCACTTCCCCACCATACGATTTGAGGCTAGAACCAAGCGCTAACCCTTTTCGGTGCTTATCGCATCGCAAATATCCAAGTGTGCAAGTCCTTGTGCCATTACAAAAATTCCGATGCGATTAAGCCACGTGTTTTATAAACCCCCATCATATTCCATAGACCCATGGCCCCGCAGATGGGTGCCTATTTGCTTCAAATAAAATATTTCTCGGCCAAAGTTTAAAAACCTTTGGTTATATATTAAAATCCATCGGCCTTATATTATTTATGATTTTTCTGCCGGTCCAATCTTCAGTCGTTCCGCACCGTCGATCTGATCTGAAGATCGGACGGCGCGGAGTCCATCTCTCCTGTGGTCCCCGCCTTCCACTCACCATTCCAAAAAACCGCGTGGTTTCTATCGCACCGCCTTTAAAAGGTGGGCGGTAATTTTCGTTTGGCCAGTCATGCCATTCACCGCATGACACGCATCCCGTGCACTATTTGAAAACCGCCGTCCATCACGCGCTAACGTTCGGACGTGGACCCGGCATGATATGGATGCGTGCCATCCAATCTGAGGCCGCCCATCCGAAAGCTATCGCTCACCGAAGATGCCCGACAGATAACCAGGCTACGACGCGGTCATTGAAGCATCTTCGTCATCGATCTGATATGCAGATTGATGGCTCACATTTCATCACCCTGATTCATCACCTGGTCAAACGTTCTTTATTTTGACTTTCCACCTGCGCTCCCGTCCGTCGATCTCTGTGCGATCGACGACTCTGATTTAAATTATTCTTCCGCCTTCTCTATGACTTCTCCCGATCAATCCTGACTGTTGGATGATGCCATCCAACAGCCACGCTTCCCCCACACGTCCTTCGCAACAATAAACCTATAAATGCATGGATTTTCTAATAGTTTTTGTATTGTGCAGGGTTTTTATGGTTTTTCTCCATAACTCAGGAAATTTTAAAGGAGGAGGGTGACTATCCTCCCGCTTCCAAATAAGCAAAGAAAATCCTTCGCAGGGTTTAAATTTCACGTTTTATCAATAATTCATCAGGCATTGATGCCATTCGACCCCCGCGCAGCCCTGCACACCAGCAAAAACCATGGATCGGGCACAGACAGAGAGTATCAGTGATGAAGACCAAAATTTATCAGAACAGAGGGTTAAAGACAAATTTTACGGGGATCACGGCTAAGAATGTTTATCAAAAGCCTAATCCCTGATTAAAACATAGTTTAAAGAAAATTTTAAGTGTTTTATCAAACAGGAAAGCCTCCACCGCCACTGTTGAGGAAATTGATCCCTCTAGCTACCACGATGCCACCTGTGCCTCAGAGCATTCATATCCGAGGCCAGAGTTATTGATAAGGATCATATATCTGCCTCACAACATAACCAAAAGATAAATTCTGCAGGAAACTTAATGACAAACATCTGCAGTGTTACTTCGACATCACACTGAGCCTCAAAGGTCAACAAAAGCTCCCACCGAACTTAAAAATCTTTATGTAAAACATTTAGTACAGTGTACACTCACGTAAGTTTCTTCATTGAGCCCCTCAAAGGCCAAGAAACCATTAAGTCTGTATTAATTGTAATTGGAGATCTTTTATCAGATATCACCTCCTCATTCTTCTATATATACTTCTGCAGAAGATGAGTGAGGGGTTGGTTGCAGAAATTTGAAATACATTTGAGCTTAAACTTCTGATTGTAAATAGTGTTCACTGGCCCTTGGAGCTCTGCTTGTGATAGATAAGTTAGGCTGAGATGTATGGATGATTGTTAAACTAAAGCATTGGACTTAAAGCTGTAACTGGTTTGGAGCATCAATACAAGCTGATTTATGGGATCCTAGTCTATGTTGACGGTGATGTTTTTCTCATTGTAACTTGTTATTTTGTTTTCTGTTTCCATTTTGTTTCATTTTCTCTTATAAAGAACAGCATGCATGGAGTTAGGACCTACTGTATATCAGTAACCTTCTCTGATTGAAAATATTTATCTGAATGTTTTCTTCCAATATGTGTTATTTGGGAATGATTTAATTCAGTTTATGCATAGTAATGTTGGCGTTCCCTCGTCTTATTGTCTTAGCTGAATGTTATTCTTAAATTTTATTTTCAGTATATGTTAAGTGAAGATGAATTGAGGAAGATATGGTGAGCCCTGGTCCTAGTTTTATCTCCACAACTGTCTGAATGTTTCCCTTGGAATGTGTTGAAAGCTGGCTAGTTTAGAAGTACTTACCAGATCTTAGACCATCCCTCGTTATCATTAGTTTTTCCCCCTGTTTTATATGTTTTCTATTGAAAAGTGTATCAAAGGCTGGCTAGTTTAAAAGTACTTACCAGATCCTATTTTACTTTCATGTTTTTCTTAAGTGTATGTCGAAAGATGGCTAGTTTAAAAGTACTTACCATATCTTAGGCTTCTCTTTGTTGTTTCATATGTTTATTTCCCTTTCTTGTTGTATCATTTCATTCCATAAATAAAACTTTAAAGAGATCCTTAGACATAGATGACTTGCCCCATGGACCATTCTTGAACCTGCTGTTTCAATTAAACCCTATTACGACTCCATATCCCAATGGACTAAAAACTGCAATTATCTATCTTCCTGGCCAAAGCTTGTTCTATTTGCTTGCAACTTCACACCTTTGAAACTCTTTTCATTTATGACTTTCCACCTACAATAGTAATCATGCTCAACCATCCAAAAACAAAACAAACCCTTGGCCTTCATAACTATCCTAATATAATTACCCCAAACTTCAAAGACAAATCCATCTTTGCACTTATTGGAGAGATCCCTCTCCGGATTCAGGAGGGCTAGATCCTAGAATCCCAAAGTGGTTGAAACGATGTTTCTCCCTGAGATCAGAATTTGCCAATATTGCTGATTATAGGGAGCTAACAAGTTTAAACTGAGTCTTTTTCTTGGCTGTCATAAAATTAATTGAATCTGAATTCACGACCTGCCTAATGTAATCTAAGGCAAAGATCCTCATAGATGGATGCTTAAGTAACTTGTAGGGAAAAAAGTTAGATCCAAAAACTCTGATTTCAGTGAATTCTTTATATATACCAATATCCTACTTTTCTTTGCTTGTATAGCTACAAAATTCTCTTCATTTCCTCACTGATTCTGGGCTGCTTTGCTTTTGTGAAGATGGTGGTTAATGGATGCAAAAACAACTCAAAAAACTCTGAATAACTGAATTATGTCCCTTCTTTCCTGAGTATAGATGTCAGAAGACAACTGATAGAGGTTTCCCTTCTATATCCAATTTCTGAAGTGAAATAGGAAATTTATCTGATTGAAAGAATAGAAACAAGTGTAAAAGATCAGAGGTATATCTGAATACCCCTTCTAGTTGCAAATTAGACAATTGATAGTGAATGCTATCAGATATAAAACTAGCATAGTCAAATATGACTGAGGGTGACTGTCCTGGAGAAAATGTAGACAAAAATCCCAATATTGACTCACCAGTATGTTCATCGGTGAAATACCCAAGTATGAAGGAAAGCATGGAGATGACATGCCTTGAACCTTCAGGGAACTTGGTAGTGGAATATGGAGGGTTTAATTTTAGGATTTCAACATGCAAAGGCATGAAAGTTTGGAAAATCATAAACCTTTTGGGAAAGTCTAAGTTAATGTATAACTTAGTGAGTGCTTCAATAGATAATGGGACTACTTGAGGGTCTGGTTGAAGCTGCATCATTTGGTTTATAGATTCTACTGTAATGGTAAATAGGACCTCTTTGTTTGCATTGACAATGGCTCTCTATTCAGAGATGTATTACTAGTGACACAGTCTAATAAATTCTTGACAAGGATGTGTCAGGGGGACTACATATTTAGGCAAATTAGATTCCCAAATGTGGACATATTCTTGATCATCTAGGGATTTTTCAAAACACCAGTTGTGTATATCTAGCAAATTGAACTCAACTACAGGATCGACTATTTTGTAGTCAATGTCTACTAGAGGAATATGCTCTATATCAACAACTGGGGGCTGTAATGGATTGATTACAATGGCAGTATTTCGATTCATGGCTGGAGTAGCTTTGAGAGTCTTTGAACCTTTAGATTTGTTTCCACTCTGTTTTTTAGGTATCTTTACTGGCTTCTGTAAGCTTAAACTGTTTGCAAAGGCAATTTTACTATTTACAGAGGATTGGTTAGGAAATTTCAGAAACATAGAAGGTCTCTTTGGATTTGATGCTCAATTAGGTCTCTCAAATGAATTTTTGAGGCTAAAACTGGTCAAACACAGAAAACAGGGTTTTTCCGAGTGTCTTGGCTGCAGATTGGACTCGAATTTTGATAAAAAAGGCTTTTGAGAAAATATAGGGCACCTGCAGAGGATTTTTAGCCTTTAGAGCTTGAAATTGACCATAAAACTGTGGAAAAATGATAATTGTTTTTGAAAAATGGTGCACAGTGGATTCAAGGATCCCTAGAAAAATTTTGCCAGGGTTTTGCCTGTTTCTGGGACTTTAGGGAAATTGAATTCAATTAATTTCTTTAATATTTACTGCCTCTTTTCCTTTAACAGGTTTTTTAATTTGATTTTCAGGTTAAATATTTAGAAAAATACCTAGTTTTGACGCAAGTATTGGTTTTAACTGGGTTTTTCTGTAATCTTCTGGTCGAATTGGTTTTTCTTAAGGTTGAACTGGAGCAAGTGTGGCTCCTCGGAAATTATTGTAGGTTTATTTGGTGAATTTGGGAAGTTCTAGGTGTAAAATAGTAAGAAATGGCTATCAGGGGGCTCTATGCAGGTTTATACAGAGTCATGAGGGAAGACTGGGCTTAAACGCGAAAGATAGGTGAAAAATTCATATACAAAGGTTTTTAATTAAACAGTATTAATTTGAATTAAATGCAGGTCTAATCATGGCGGGAGGCGGTTTTCGATTGCATAGGTTTTTAAAATAGGCGATTATAGCGTGGGTATTGAGCGGTAAGTTGTTTTGAACAAAACCCATGTGATCCAATCTGGAGAGGCCACTTGGAGGGGAAGGGTTTATGTAAAACAACTTATTTCTCATAGATTTTGAGTTTGGGTGGTTGTGCACTTTTTCTATGCGATATGGATCATCGACCGTTGGATCAAAATTGTTGAAGCGAACGGTGGAGATTGCTTGGGAGTTGCATCATGGTAGAAAAGGTGGGACCGGGCTATTACATAGGCGGAAGGGTTAATTTTTATGAAATAAAATAGTTTAAACCACGTTTAAATTATAATCCTATTAGCGTCGGGGGTTTATTTATGGTTTAAAACATTGTAATAATGTTTTAATTTATATACAAGATGACAGGCTTAATATTTTTATTAAAACATTTGTTAAAATGTTTTTAATAAAGCAAAAGTGGGCGGTGTTCATGCTGCGACATTTTATTTAAAAATGTTCATAATAATACGTTATTTTATATATTTTTTAAACTTTTTTGAATAGTTAAACAACTATAGGGCAGGATATTTTCATATGGGTAATCTTTTAGACCAAAGGGATTTTTATTTTAGGTTTTTTATTTAAGCACATGGGATAATATACCTTGGTCAAAAGCTTATAATAGTGGGTTTTTGGGGTTTATTAGATATAATGGAATTAATAAGATAGGAAAGGGTATCTCTTAGGGATTTAATAGAATATGTTAAAATTTAATATGAAAGGGTAGTGCAAAACAAAATACACATTATATCTAGTATAAGATAATCAAGCATTTGCCCATCTTTGTATTTCTTTGAATAATACTTAGGATAAATGTGATTTTTTGGGTTTTTATGAATTCTTATGAAGGGATAGAGTTAATTATGTGGGGATTAAAATTTTACTAAGTAAGAGTGTGTTTTTACTTAGGAAAAAGGGGTTTTAATACACAAATGAAGGGTAAATGATGATACATGAGGATTTAAAATAAGAACTCAATATTTTCAACTAACCAGTCATAGAGCCTTGGGTCCAGTCCCAAAAAAAGTCAGAGAAATGCTTTGAGCCTGTTTTATTGATAGCTTAGAATGCTTAATACTTATAGGGGAGGGGAAATTAGTGATTTTGCCTGATGATGTATTATTTACATGATTGCTCCACTGCTTTCTACCTACCCAACTTGTATTTCTAGAATTTTTTCTTCATTTTGTAGGTGCATTTAGGCTTGCAACCTTATAACATTTTCTTTCAAAGAATAAAACTAATCTAAATATACCTTATTTCATCCGAGGGCTCAGAACAAGTTGTTGAGCTCCTCATTATTCTCTACCTATCTACTGATTTGTCAAGTTTAAACTATTTGACAAATATTTATTCAATATCTAAAACATGAAAAGTTAATATTAAGTTGTTTAACTGATCATGGACTATGGTATTTACTAACACTCTGCACATAATCATTATTCTTTGTAGTAAAATTAAAAGTAGTGGAATTTGAAATTGCTTATTTTCAGGTCGTATTTCTCTTTTTCTTTTGGGGAATATATTTTTCTAAGTCCTTTGATCTTTATTTTAGGAATTTTTACCCTCTTTTTTCATTTTTATTATTTTTCTTTTTTTCAAAATATGGGAAAACAACTTGCAGAATGCAAGGTATGTAATGTTCCTTTTTCGGGAATTTCTGAAATGTGGTCCTCAAGGATGTTGTATAAGAGAGGCAGTGTAAAAATAAGCTGAAAGGGGGCTTGGATGCCCTTTTTAACTCATAAAACACTTCTCTTCCAGAAGTTGAGCCCAAAGAAATGATTCTAGTTGGGTTATTCAGATCTCCCCAAACTCGATCCTGTAAAGAATGATCAAAGAGAGAGCTTACAGCAATACATGAACACCATCATGAAACTCTACAAATTTGAATACAAAATAAGATGTAATATAATAAATCCATCATGCTCATTAAGATATCAGTTACAATATACAGAAATATCTTGAGGGACAAGCCACTCAAGCTACTGGAAACAATATCCAATGATCAAACTATGAAATACATGAGTTGCTGCAACTGCACAAAATGCCAGAAAGCAGTGAAAGTGCTGTCTATTGTTGGGAAAAATACTGAGAGGGGGGGGGGGGGTGAATCAGTATTTTGGACTTACTCAATTCTTTTTACTTTTTCTTACTTAAAAACCTATACACGACTTTCTTGACGCCAACTCACGTATACACACAGATATCCTTAATAAAACATGCGTATGTCCAGAAATATTATTATGCAGATAATTATTCACTTATATCATTCCATCATTCATTCATTAGATGTTCAATAAACAATAAAAATATGCAGTAAGAACGGAGTAAATCATCACACATAAGAATCACACATGAACACCAGGATTTTTAGGTGGAAACCCAATTCGGGAGAAAACCACCGCTGCCGTTGTCTCAGCCTTCAATATTTTATTATAAAGAAAACATCTTACAACCATGTATTGGCGCAGACTCATACCAGCACGCAGGCACCCACCTGCAAGGCTACAACCTTCTCGCTACTTCTCGCTCGGAAGGGAGCTACGACCCCCGCTCTCATTTACCACTTTCCAGGAAGGGAGCTACAACCCCCTCGCTCTCATTTACCCAGCCTCTCCCGGAAGGGAGCTACAACCCCCTGACTGAAGGCTACAACCCTCAGCACCACCATGGACCACGTTTCATCAATTTTCACACTGGATCCAATATCTTCAATGGAACACAACTTGCAGGCCACTTTTCATCATATTTTTAGACTGGACCCACTCCACATATTTAAGCTCAATCACACATCAAACTGAAACTTATACCCTTATCAATTCATTCAATGAATCATCAACCAATCAATCAACAACTTGATATTTTCTCAACATAGTCAGCAACATAATCAATATTCAGAAAACCCAGATCTGTATGAATACATCATAGACAGATAGTAGTAGTACAGCAGAACAGATTAGACATTTCATACCACATACTTCAGCAAACCCTAGTTTTCATACGCGCTTTTCTTTCACTGAACCTGCGTATATACGCGCTTTCACAGAAACAAACCTGCGTATACATCTGCACTAATTTCACATTTAATACGCGATTTTGCTGAAGACATCCCGCGTATATACACGCCTTTGCAGAAGATAACCCGCGTATAGATATGTAACTCTTTCAGGACTTGTGCAACTCTTCAGATCAGAAGAATAGCTCAGACTTCATTCTTCATTTCAGCAAATATTCGCCAGATAGCAAATCTAAAAATTTCATAAACAGATCTAGACAATACATGATTATTTCAGATCTAGAGATCCCTCTTCATCATTTTCTTCATAGGTGCATCATAGATTCATATCTATCATCAAACTATTACCCTTTCCATTTAGACATACTTCAGAGTGAATTATACATTCAAACCCAGACTCATGCACCCCATTTGCACAATGATTTTCTTCTCCTTATATAGATTTAGCCTTTGTCAATACCATGAGCCAAAACCACATCACTTCCGATGGTATTCCTTGACGGGATCAAATAGTCAATCCAACGCTCAATATAATGGGTCAATACCATGGTAGTAACCCCTGGTTTTACACATTTAGAGTGCAATTAGGCATACGTGACTTATTACGTACTTTTCTGCGTACATACGCTACTTCGCCTAAACAAACCCGCGTATGCTTTGTGATACACACTTTACATCATTGTTCTGTCCCTTACTGATATTTCTTTCTCTGGTACTTCTGAGCTACTTGTAGAACATCAGATTTACATCATTAATAAACTCATCAAGCATCAAGAACAACTTCATTAAGTAGGTTTCCATCATCTTCATCAAGTGGGTTGCCATCAAGGACAACACTCTGCATCATATTGCCAACAATCTCCCCCTTTGGACTTGATGGCAACCACGATGGTGTTTGATCACCACAACAAATAGATACATTAAGCATAATGATATTCTTCCCTTATTTAAACACCATGTCACTCTCCCCCTTTTACATCAAGGGCAAAGGGCGGATCAAAAACCAACACAAGGTTTTTCTCCTCACGAAGAAAGAAGAGAGTTGTAGATCTGATGTGCACTGAAGTTACCATGCTTCCCCTGAGTTCATGCTGAATGTTCAAACATAATATTCAATGAAGTACATGACTCTATGAACTTTCTTGTCACCAAGGACTCATAATTACATCAATGATCCACCCAAGTGGATTTACATATGTGACACAAGTACCCAACCAAGAGGGTTTACACATTTTGACTCAACTACCCAACCCAGTGGGTTTAAAAATTTGAAAAAGTCCTTACATGACTGAATATTACAATTTTTTACATCATAGGTCTCAAAATGACCTTTTCATCAAATTAAAAATATGACTTTTCATGACCAATACCAGAAGGACCTCAAGAGAGATCATATTTCAGAACCATCATAATGCCAACAATGTATTATACTCAGCAAGACTAATGCTCCCCCTGAAACTGTGCATCTAATGCATCCTTTCTATATGACCAAAGCTCCCCCTTTTCTTGTGCATCCTGAACACTTTCAACAGCAAAGCATCAAGGCATCTTCACCCAAAATCAGAGAATGAAACAGAAATATAAGAGCTGAAATACCACCAGAGACTCCAAATAGCATCAGAGATACCAAACAGCACCATAGCTTGTGCTGAAGAAATGTTGACCCAGAAAAATTGTCAGCAACCACACATATGCGGTTCTCTGTGTATGAACTCGCGTATATACGCGACTGTGTTTCAGGAAATTTGCGTATCCAATTCCATCTTCTGTATTTTAACCAGATCTGATCCTCTGTGAGGCAGAGACAATTTTCAGCTTTTTCTGAGATATTTGAATGCTTCCCTGGAATATATGAGAGAAGAGAGATAGGAAAATGTAGTTGTGTCTTCAAGTGTCATCCAATGGTTGTAGCATAAGCACATTAGTAACCAAGCCTTCAAACTCATTGCAGCATCAACATATTCTTCCCAAGAGGAATTATCATACCAGAACAACTTCTATAATAAACAATACGTGTCAAGCAATCATTCATGTGATCTGATATCACCAAGATCTTCAAGATTTATCATGATCATGATGTAACATGTGTAAGAATTAAAAGAGGTCTCAACCAACAACAAACTCTACATGATCTATCCTTAACTCTGAATCACAAGACTTCCATCTTATCCATGTGTGAAAACAAAAAATACTCTTCAGCAAAAAGCAGTCAGGGCTCATCCATAATCTCATCATAAGAAACCATGTATCATTTCATCATCATTTAGAACTGAGTAATAAGCAGATATAGTGCCAATAATACAATCATTAATAGTCAAACTGATGCTCTCCCTGAACCTATGCTCCTGATCTTCAGTTGTCATACAAATTTTCTTATCATTAGTGCATACACAACTGTCTCCGCTGTAACTCGCATGTATACGTGGCTTTAGTTCACCGAACCCACGTATGGAAAGTGAAATACTGAAAATTTCACACTGCTTCTTCTCCCCCTGAATTTGTACCATCTGTACTTGTCTTCTTCACAACAGATGCACTATCAGAAATTAACATAACCAGAATTACCAAATCAACCATGAGAATCATCATACATTGCTCCCCTTGTGATGATACATTACTAATCTCTATAATGTATCTCACATCATTCCTGCAGTCATTATGAGAAGTAAGCTTTAGAAGTGGATGACTGCAGTAGGGTCAATATTCCCTACGTTTCTGATTGGTCCTCCTTCTTTTTCCAGCTTTGCTTGAACTTTCTTATCGTGTGCTGGAAATTGTCCAATTTCTCAGATCTGTTCATCCTGCATTATTTTTCCACATGTCCATACTTGTTACAAGCATAACATCTTATGTGACTAGAAAAGTAAGCATAAGGATCATACTGTGTTCTTCTATTCTTTCTTCTATTGCAATCAGCTGCTTTATGACCAAACTTGCTGCATGAAAAACAATATCCCTTAAAGAAACCAGAGTACCTTTCTGTATAGAATCTGTTTGATTGTGACTGAAACAATCTGCTTCTGCAATTGGCTGCAACATGCCCATAATTATGACATTTAAATCATTCAACATTATTGAATTATTTCCTTTGAGTGTTCATGATTGTCGGTTGACTTCTTGTTTCTTTCAACTCTTCAGGTTTTGCATTGACATCCTTTGAGTCTTTATCACTTCCTTGTGAACTAGATTCTCCTTTAACAGTTTCATGAAAACCAAGACCAAGTTTAATAGCAGGTGATCTCTGATTACTAAGAATATTGTCCAGAATCTTAGTACTATCTTGAAACCTCAAGATTTTATCCTTTTCTTCTAATTTACCTTTGAGAATGTTTACCTCAACCTGCAATTTTTGGTATTGCTTCATCATGCTTTCTTCAACCCTTTTTCCTTCTTCTACTTGATCATTCAATTTTAAAATTTCTTCCTTCAACCAATTTTCTTGTTCTTCACATGTTTGTAACAGCTCTTCATTCTTCTTATTTTATTTTTCCAGATCTTCTTTGAGAGAGATGATTTCTGCTTCAGGTCCTTCCTTTTCAAATGATAGGGATTCTTCATTCTTCTTATTTTATTTTTCCAGATCCTCTTTGAGAGAGATGATTTCTGCTTCAAGTCTTTTAATTTGATTGGTTACATGAACATACAACTTTTGATACTTGTCTATCTGTCAATTCAGTATTTATTTCTGTTCATTCATTCTAGAGATCATATCTTTGTAGATAGATTCTCTCTTATGAAATTGATTCCAATCATTGCTTTCATCCTTGATCTTGAGATTTGCTTCTATACTTATACTGTTACTTTCACTATCTTCACCATTACATGTACAAGAAGATGAATCACAAGAACAACAATCAATACCTGTTTCCTCTTCTTCATTTTTCTGCTGCGCATGTTTTCTGAGGTATCTTCTTTCTTTGAGTAGCCTTCTTCTTTTGCTTCTTTGCCATGAGCACTTGTAGAACTTGGTCAGAATCTTCTTCATCCTCATTTGACATTTCATCATTATTTTCATTTGCATAATAACTCTTTCTCTTTTCAAATTTTTTCCCTTTATCATGATTTTCTTCATAAGGACATTTAGCAGCATAATGACCAACTCTTCCACAAGCAAAACACTTGAAGGGAAGCTTACCTTTGAATCTTCCGGTTCCTAGTTGGAGTCTTCTCACAAAATTTGCTTCTTCTTCTTCTGATATATAATTTGATTCCTTGACATCTTCCTCTTCTTTTCCTTTTGCACATGCCTTGAAAGCAGCTTCTTTGATTTGAGAGGGACCTCCTTGTCTCATTTCATAAGCAGTTAGGATACCATGTAATTGAACAATAGTAAGAGTTTGCAGATCTTGCCTTTCTTCAATAGCTGATACTTTAGATTCAAATCTTGAAGTCAAAGATCTTAAGACTTTTTCCACCAAAGTAGTATCGGTTATGGATTCACCCAAACTTCTCATACGATTTACAATATCATCTAGACGTAAAACGAAACTAGCAATACTCTCATCAATATGCATCCTTAAATTTTCATATTCAATTCTGAGAGTTTGGAGTTTTGCACTTTTTACCTTTGTATCTCCTTCATAGCTCAGAATGATTTTGTCCCATATTTCTTTTGCTGAATTTAGCTGCATCACTTTAGCAAATTTTGGTTCAGACAGGATTCCTAATAAGAAATTGACCGCTTTGGCATTGATTTCATATTTCATCCTTTCTACTGCATCAGTAGGAATACTTGCCGGATACTGATAACCTCCTTCCACGATTGCCCATAATTCTGCACCAAGACTTTGCAGATATGCTTTTGTTCGTATCTTCCAAAATAACAGATTATTTCCATTGAATAGAGGTGGCCTTATAGACATTTCCCCTTCATGACTTCCCATTTCGACGGATCTCCTTCAAGCGATCAAGCTTCTGCAGAAGGACCTGCTCCGATACCAATTGTTGGGAAAAATACTGAGAGGGGGGGGGGGGGGGGGGGGGGTAAATCAAGATTTTGACTTACTCAATTCTTTTTTACTTTTTTCTACTCTCAAAACCCATACACGACTTTCTTGACACTACCGCGTATAAACGCTGATATCCTTTAATAAAACATGCCATGTCCGGTAAATCTTATTATGTATAATTTTTCACTTATATCATTCCATCATTCATTCATTAGATGTTCAATAAACAGTAAACATATGCAGTAAGAACAGAGTAAATCATCACACATAAGAAACACACATGAACACTAGGATTTTTAGGTGGAAACCCAATTCGGGAGAAAACCACCGCTGCCATTGTCTCAGCCTTCAATATTTTATTATAAAGAAAACATCTTACAACCATGTACTAGCGTAGACTCATACTAGCACGCAGGCACCCACCTCCAGAAGGCTACAACCTTCTCTCGTTTACCAGCCTCTCCTGGAAGGGAGCTACGACCCCCTGCTCTCGTTTACCAGCCTCTCCTGGAAGGGAGCTACAACCCCCTGCTCTCATTTACCAGCTGTTAGTATGAATCCTTTGTCGAAGTGTACGAAAAAAGACCACTTTAGCTACGCATAACTAATAGCCCTAACATCAAATGTGGCTGCCAATATCTTTAGATCTGCAGTTGATTGATCAAGACAAGAGCTGCAAAAAACCAGATCTATGCATAGAAAGACATTAAGCAGTAAAAATAAGGTTTTGCTCCATATATCCAATAGACAAGACAAGAACAATTTTTGAAAGAATTTTTTATATCAAGGGCACCTAGGAGGAAAACAAGAAGATGTTTCCAATTCTCCTCGATGGGATGGGTTCTTGGAAGTCCTCAGCACTTCAGATCTAGCATTTCTCTCTCCTGTTGGTGTAGAAAACCCAGAAAAAGATAGAACTCAAAGGGAGCTCACACAGCAAATAATGGAAAATATGACAATGATAATGGCTCAAAGTCAGACCAAGAGTTTAGATCCAAAGTGATCTAATAGGCAAAAAAAGGTGAGGAATGGTAGGAAAAACCCTCCTATTTATAACAAAATATTGGGTCATTCTAGATCTTGGTGTATGATTAAAATAATATTAACTGAATCTAGATCCACCTTTTATGGAATATTTTATTATATTTGTTGGAGGGAAAAATTATTTGACTTGGGTCAAATCCCTTTATTTGTGAATAATAAATAAATAACTGATTTATTTATTATTTTAAGGAGGTGGTTAAGAGATAATCAAATAAATAATGATTTATTTAATTATTTATGGGTGATTTAGTCATATTTAACAAGGAATATTATTTAAATAAGGTTTAAATAATTATTCCTAGAAAATAATAAGATAAATAAAGATTTATCTAATTAATTTCTTTGTTTTGGGTTAAACATGACCAGGAAAATCAAACAAATATAGGTTTGTCTAACATTTCCTTTTGGGGTTTCCTGTTTAGACCATAAACAACCTAATAAATGTGTTTTATTAAGTTATTTTACATAGTGAAGGCAATTTTACTTAGGGTAAAATTGGTCTTACATGGTGTACTTGGGTCCATCTAATGATAGTAAGTTAGATGACCAAAAAATGGTGTAACACCAGCCTCTCCTGGAAGGGAGCTACAACCCCCTGACTGAAGGCTACAACCCTCAACACCACCATGGACCACGTTTCATCAATTTTCACACTGGATCCAATATCTTCAATGGAACACAACTTGTAGGCCACTTTTCATCATATTTTCAGACTGGACCCACTCCACATATTTAAGCTCAATCACACATCAAACTGAAACTTATACCCTTATCAATTCATTCAATGAATCATCAACCAATCAATCAACAACTTGATCTTTTCTCAACATAGTCAGCAACATAATCAATATTCAGAAAACCCAGATCTGTATGAATACATCATAGATAGATAGCAGTAGTACAACAGAACAGATCAGACATTTCATACCACATACTTCAGCAAACCCTAGTTTTCATACGTGCTTTCCTTTCACTGAACCTGCGTATATACGCGCTTTCACAGAAATGAACCTGCGTATACATCTGCACTAATTTCACATTTAATACGCGCTTTTGCTGAAGACATCCCACGTATATATGCGCCTTTGCAGAAGATAACCCGCGTATAGATCTGTAACTCTTTCAGGACTTGTGCAGCTCTTCAGATCAGAAGAATAGCTCAGACTTCATTCTTCATTTCAGCAAATATTCGCCAGATAACAGATCTAAACATTTCATAAACCGATCTAGACAATACATCATTATTTCAGATCTAGAGATCCCTCTTCATCATTTTCTTCATAAGTGCATCATAGATTCAGATCTATCATCAAACTGTTACCCTTTCCATTCAGACATACTTCAGAGTGAAGTATACATTCAAACCTAGACTCATGCACCCCATTTGCACAATGATTTTCTTCTCCTTATATAGATTTAGCCTTTGTCAATACCATGAGCCAAAACCACATCACTTCCGATGGTATTCCTGGACGGGATCAAATATTCAATCCAGTGCTCAATACAATGGGTCAATACCATGGTAGTAACCCGTGGTTTTACACATTTAGAGCACAATTAGGCATACGCGACTTAGTACGTACTTTTCCGCGTACATACGCTACTTCGCCTAAACAAACCCGCGTATGCTTTGTGATACACACATTACATCATTGTTCTATCCCTTACTGATATTTCTTTCTTTGGTACTTATGAGCTACTTGTAGAACATTAGATTTACATCATTAATAAACTCATCAAGCATCAAGAAAAACTTCATTAAGTAGGTTGCCATCATCTTCATCAAGTGGGTTGCCATCAAGGACAACACTCTGCATCATATTGCCAACATCCATATCATGGTAGCTACTGAAATAAATACATATACATGAAATATTGGTGAACTATATAAAGAAATTCCCAAGAATAGAATAATGGGCTCCAATACAAGATTTCTAGCCAATCTAGGAGAGATTGCTAGAAATGTCGGAAAATGTACAAATGTGACAAATACTTGTCACTAAAACTGAATCAAAATAAGAATGAGGCTATGGAAAATATAAAATACTCATGCCCTCCTCTGATGATGTTCTCAAGAAAAGGGCTGATCCCTTTCACTTAAAAACACTCCTCCTGCTAAGCATAAATGGCTCTCCCAACAACTGCCTCTGAGAATAACGCAGTTTCTTCCCTAGACTGCGCTGTGAGAGATGGTGAGTGTTTGGCCTGATGCCAAAGATCTGAAATGAAGCCCAGGAGTCTCCTCTTCTGCTCCTCCAAATAATATCCAAGATCTCCACTGAAGAATAAGCCAAGGAATGACTCTATGAGTTCCTCTGTTGCTGCACCCAGCAACACAACATTTTCTGCTGTAGAAATAATGTTGTAGCTGAAGGGATAAGCTTGGCCAAATTCCAGAATGAGGAAATGTAGCTCAAACCTTCTCCTTCCTTGAGGATGAGGTAGGGATTCCCGACAGGGAACACCCTTGGGTTCAAGAACCCTACAACCCTGCTAAACAGCGCAGGGATGCAAGTCTTTGCGGACCCAACGAAAATGATAAGCTAATGCATAATGAAAATGGGCTGCCATCTCCTCCTTATAAAGAAAAGGAACCTTTCTCACCATGGGTCCCATTCACACTTGCTTCTAGCTCAAGCAAGTGAAGCCTCCACTAAAACTGTGTTGTCCAAGTAGGTTCAATGCATCTAGATAGTTTTAGTTGACTTGGTCAAAATGACTAGATCAAGCATGATCCGATCTTGTTCACACCATGTGGTGCTCAATCCAGCTGCTTTATTATTCCTCCTTTCACACAAGGAGTGTTATTCGTTCATCAAAAGGGGTTAAGGTGTCTCCTTACCCATTTTATTCAACAAAATAAAAATATGCTAACTATAACGTTCCTTTTAGCTTGAGGCTGAAAATTGGGAACATTACAAGGTATGTACATATTTACAAGACTTATCAAAGTAAATTCAAAATTTTATGAACCCTATTATTATAGGACCCTAAAAGTGGCTCCACATGGGGATGAAATTTCCCGGTGAAATATCAAGAACTCTAAGACTTAGTAGCCTTTGAAATTTGACTGAGATAACCCTGTAAATGTCTTCTGATATCTACAATTTATTTATATTTATGATATTTACTTTTCAAAGATTAGGGCCTTCTCTTCAGGCTTCAACTTTTCTAAGGAAACATCCAATCCAATCTAAACTTTGCAATGTATATGTACAATGGTAAAAGTAAATAAAAACTATCTAATGGTTAACTCAAGTGAGTAGTAGTGCTTCAGCATTCTGCCATTAACTGGTCCTTCTTGCAGATCTATTCCATCCAATTCTTTGATAAAGAAAGAATTATTACCTCTATATCCATAATTTACATAAGGCCCTTTCCATAGAAAATCAAATTTTCCATGTTTTCCATTGTCTTCTCTTCTAGAATCCCATTTCAATACTTTATCTCCTATGTAAAAATCATCTTCTTTAGTATTTTTATCATAGATTTTCTTGATCTTATCCTGAATGACTTGAGATTTGACATAAAATTCTTCCCTTCTTTTTTGCAAGTGAATAGTTTGATTTATCTATCTTTGGATGTCATTAGTTTCAACCTGTAATTCTTGGATCATTTTCATCATTGGTATACCTAGGGAGGAAGGAAAAACAACATCCATTCCATAAACTAGTTGGTAAGGTGAAGTACCAATGGATTTCTTAGTAGTAAGTCTATCTGCCCATAATCCATTGACTAACTTCTTATGCCAGGTATTTTTGTTGTCTTCAAGTATTTTCTTATGATATTTACTAGGCTTTTGTTGGAGGATTCGGCTAGGCCATTACCTTGGTGGTAATATGCAGCAGAGTGGCCTAGGGTAATATGGTATTTGTGGCAAAATTCAATAATTTTCTTGGATTTGAATGCTGCCGCATTATCACTAATTATCTTTTGAGGGCACCCAAATCTTGAAAGGATGTTGTTTTCTATAAAAGAAGTAATGAAAGTATCAGTGGATTGTCTGGAGGGTATGGCTTCAATCCACTTAGTAAAATAATCAGTGGCTGTCAAAATCCACTTATGTTGGCCTGAAGAGGGAGGGTGAATTTCTCCAATGAAATCTAAACCCCATTTTTGAAATGGTATTTCAGTTGAAATTGGATTTAAAGGGAGGGGTAATAATTTCTTCTTGCCCTAAGAAATTTGGCACTTATGACATTAAGTAACATATTTTTTGACATCAGCAAACAAGGTAGGCCAGTAAAAACCAACTCTTAGAATATTTTTTGCAATAGATTTCCAATATAAATGTCCTCCACAGTCACCTGCAAGAGATTCTTCAAGTATTTTTTCAGCTTCTTCCTTTACTAAACAATTTAGTAAAATCCCACTATGATCTCTCCAAAAAAGTACATTATCTAAGATACAAAATCTTACTGCTTTAAGTTTCAAAAATCTAGCTTTAGTTCTAGACAATATAGGAGGAGCTTGTAAGTTTTGGAGTATGAATATAATATTTGTATACCAAGGGGAGTGTGAAAAGGCTTCACTGATCAATGGAGTCACCATCTCTTCCTGATCATCAACTTGAGCAATGAAATTTATATCTATGGCATTATAATTAGATTCATCCATAAGTCTATCTAATCCTTGACCTTTAATGAGATTGGTGGGTTTAATATCTATGTCATATTCCAAGATAGTGGCAATCCACTTACCTTTTCTTCCATCAGGACCATCCTAAGTAACAATGTCTTTAACTACAGAATTTGGGACTTAGGTAATAATGTGTGAGTAGAGAATATAAACTCTGAAGTCTTTAATGGCCTTAACTAAGGCTAGGGCTTGTTGTTCCATAATTTTGTACTTCAAAGAGGTATCTCTAAGGGATTTACTGAAAAAATCTATGGGTTGTTCAAATCCTTGGTCATTTTTCTGCAGCAAAACTGCAGCAATGGTGTGTTCTGAAGCAAATGAAAAAATCATGAAGTCTTTCTGAAAATCAAGACTTATTAGGACTGGAGTTTTAGTTAAGGCTTGTTTGATAGAGTCAAATGATTTTTTAGCCTCAACAGTCCATCTAAGAACTGAATATTTCTTGAGCATGTTATTCAATTCTCTAATTATCTCAGCTAAATTAGATATAAATCTTCTTAAAAAATTTATCTTACCTAAAAAGCTTGTAATTATTTGATGTTTCTTAGTGGATTGATGTTCATAATTGCTTCTATCCTAGATGGATCTACCCTAATTCCTTCTTTTGAGATCATATGTCCAAGTAACTTACCTTCCTCTAATCCAAAAAGACTTTTCTTAGGATTTAAAGAGATGATATATTCCCTACACTTAATGAAAACTTGTCTCAAATGATCCAAATGTTCATTATCTGTTTTGGAAAACACAGTAATGTCATCAAAATAAATTGCCAAGAACTCATGTATTTCCTTTGCAAAGGCTATGTCCATAGCTATTTGAAATGTTGCTCCTGCATTCATTAGTCCAAAGGGCATTTTTACATACATAAAAGTACCCCAAGTAGTGGTAAATGTTGTTTTAGCTTGGTCTTCTTCTTGAACTAGGATTTGGTTATATCCCGAAAAACCATCTAAAAATGAAATCCTTCAAGAACCTACTACCCTCTGTAATATGTGGGCCATTTTAGGTAAAGGGTAATTATCTTTTAAGGAGACTTTGTTAAGATTTCTAAAGTCAACACACAATCTAATTTATCCTACTTTCTTTCTTGTAGGAACTAAGTTTGAAACCTAAGCAGAATATCTGATTGGTGCAATGATCTGGGCATCATACATTCTTTTAACTCCTTTTTCAATCAAAGGTAATAACACAGGGTTAATCCTTCTCAACTTTTGTTTGAATGAATTTTTATCTTCTTTTATTGGAATCTTGTGTTGGATTATGTTTGTATCATAAACTTTTAAATCTTCATAGCTCCAAGCAAACACATCTTGATATTCCTTTAAAAGTTCAATGTATTTATCCTTTTCTCGTTGAGGTAAAATTTTGGACAGTTTGATTATTTTTGGTTTTGATTCTGTACCAATGTTACACTCTTCTATGTCAGATCTTACTGGCTCCATTTTTTGTTTTATAGCTACATCATTAGAGTCAAAAAGATCCTCTAAGGGAGTTAAACCTTTAGGTAGAAAATTATCTTTAAGATTCACTATATCTGATTCATCTTCAACAATTTCTTCAATCTCTACTCTTTCTAAGCTATCTATGTCAGCTTGACTAAATTTAGTGGGTTTATCAAACTTTATTTTATTTACATCTAAGTCATTTAAATCTATCTCACAATCCAAGCCATAATTTACTGTACAATTTTTATCTATAACAATTCTGAAATTCTCCTTCATTGTTCATAAACTTGTAAATCTGTTCATCCTGAGAAAAAATATGCCAATAATTAAGATTATCTAGAATTATTGGCCTATGTTTGACTTCAGCAGTATATCTGTGATTAGGTTGGAATGTTAAATTGCATGTGCTAGAAAAATTTGCAAGACAATGAGCTTGTATATTTTGTTTTCTAGGTATAACAACAAACTTGCATTCCAATAAATCATCAGTTAAATCTATGACAGTGTCTCTATATCTGCTTAGTCTGGGATTATAAACTGAATAAACTCCATTTAATTGTTTAATGATTAAATCTGAATCTACCATGACTAAAATTATTTTTCCTCCTAAGTTTCTAATGATTTGGAGTCCTAGGATAAGGACTTCATACTCGGCCATATTGTTGGTAGATTTGAAATTTAGCCTGAAAGCATGACCTTCTGACTGATTGGTCTCCATATTTGTTATCCATACTCCTGCTCCTGCTCCTAACTTATTCACTGAACCATCAAAGTCTAAATGCCATTGAGATTCATGAAAAATGTTATCATTGTTTGGTTCTCTCCTTTTATCCACTAGATTAGTTTGGATTTCATTTGTTACAGAGTTACAAAGGATGAGAGAATCAAGGTCAGTTGTTGTAGAGTAAATTGGGTAGTTTATAGATCTTTCAACACTACTGACCATGTATTTCGTTAATGTTTCTCTATATAACCTTTTAGGTTGTCCAAACACTGAGATAGTAGCATAAGGCATGTCCAGTTGTAGAGATCCCTGCAACTTTGCTCCCCATGAGTGAGAAAGAAGCATACCATATTTTGGTGGGATATCAGCTACTACAATGTCCATTAATATACTCTTACCAGGGTATTGAACTAGTGTTACACAAAAATCCTTAATTAAACCTAAGCATTTAACCTTAATGGAATCAAAAGAAAACAAATCTTTGTATGGCCTTGTAATTTTTAGATTTGGAGTTTCCATGATGGCTTTTGGCATTAAGTTAAGGGAAGCTCCTGAATCTAGCATTGTGTTCTGTAGAATTTGATCATGAATGGTTAAACTGATATAGAATGGAGGAATTGCACCATCTGCATGTTTTCCATTTACATCTGGGCCAAAAATCAACTCTGGTTGATCATCATTTAGATTTATGGAGTCTTCTCCATCATTCATATTCAATGTTTCAGTTATAGTTGATTTGTACAAGTCATTCTTTACCAATTCAGTCAAAGGAATTGGTATTTTGAGTTTTGCAATTTCTAATTATATGTTGAATGTAGGTTGAGCTTTACTGATTTGAATCAGTTCTTCTTTGGTAACTATAGTTTGTGTTGGTTTATCTACAATTGTTTTTTCATTTTCAATTATTTTATGATTCTCTATTTGTGTTTCCTGTGGCTTCCTACTTCTAAATTTATTTTCAGGGATTGTTTGTGAAGCAGTAGATGTTCTTTCTGATTTAGAATTTCCAGCAGGAGCTTTAGAAGCAACAGTTTGTGAATCTATTGTTTTAGGATCAGCAGAAGGTTTTTTGGGATTTAAATTTGATGTTTTTACAGAGTTAGGAGCTCTAGTAGCAGTAGATTTTTGAGGATCTTTTTCAACTTGAGAAACTTCATCAGTAATATCAACAATTTTAGGGCCTGATGTTTTCTTTGGACTAGAAATATTTTGGGGAGAATTTTATTTTTTCTTATTTTCACTTGGGAGAATTTGCAGAAATTTTGTTTTGGGGGCTTCTACTGTTTTCTGATTTTGATTTTGGGAAATTTTCTTAGTAGAAGCCTCATTATTTTTCTTGTTTCTAAGGCTATACTGGCTGCGTATTTCATTTATTGCATAGTCATAACCTTGCTTATAATCAAAAGATTCACTAGAATCTAATTTAAGCTGTTGAAGTTCAAACAATTTTTTATCTTCCTGAGTTAGGAAAATAGTATTTTTGTCATCAATTCCCATTAGATTAATAGTATCCTCCTCATCATCATTATTATTTTGAGAAATTTTAGCATAGTTCTCTTGGAATGGTGGTCTAATAGTTTGGTCAGGGGATGTTTCTTTTCCTTTTCCAGAATTTGTATTTTTTCTAAAATTGGGATTTCTAATATGTTGTTGGTTATCCCACTGAGGTATTCTCTCCATATTATCTAATATATCAATCACTCTTTCTAAAGTTTTAGCTATAAAATCCATTTTTGAATCTGAATTTGCATTTTCTTGTTTAATAGTAACTCGACTTTCGTTTTTAAGTCTAGTTTTTCTAGCTAGGATGTTCAATTATACACTTACTGCATCAGTTTGCATTTTTCTAAGGTTTGTGCATATCTTTCCCTTAATTGGTATGCCATATCTGTATCAAATCCATTAGGGAATTTGATTAGAATGGAATAAGGAGCAGGTTTTAGATTTGCAAGGATAGAATTATAAACACTATTATACCTAATGCAGTAATCTTGAACTGATTCATTTGGAGCTCCTTTTAAATTATCAAATTCAGTCAAAATTTGGAGGGGGTTATTTTTCTTGTCCCATTTATTTAAAAACAAAGTTAAAAATGCAGCCAAATCAGTTACACTACCAACAACTAAATCCTTAAACCATTTCTTAATTGCTCCTGTTAAAGTTTGAGCAAACAGTCATATCTGAATCATCAATTTCATAAATTTTAAAAAAGTTCGTCATTTTTGTAATATGTTGTTGAGCATAATATTGAGTAGTACCATCAAACAGTGGTATTTTGTTTTGATAGTCTTGTGGCATATCATGAAGTTGCTATGGTAGGAAAATGGGGGCATATCAAGCAGTCATAGCTTGAAGCTTAGCTTGACTAGGAAGTAAGGTTGAACTACTTGGAGTTGTGCTGGAAAAAACAGTGAATGAACTAAAGAGTATTTGAAGTGCTGGGAAATGAGGATGATGTTTTTAATAAATCAAAAGGTGAACTAATGGATATGGTGGATGAAGTGATTGGTCGAAATAATACTGTGGGCTGTAAAGGTAGTTTAGGGATAAATGGATCTGTAGATGAGCTGGTAGTAGGATTTAAGAATGATGTGACAGCATAAAGAGATGAATCTTTAGCTGGAATTATTGTGGTATGTAATTGGGAAACTGAAGGTCTGTTTGCATGAGTCAATAAATGATCTAATTCAATAGCTTCATCAATATCCTTTAGAGTAGTAACATTAATTTTCTCAACTTTGTTCTGATATTCAGCTTTCTTAGAACTTACTGTAATAGATTTCTGTTTTGCATAAAAAAATGAAATAAAAGCAGGGTCTACAACAACAATTTTTAAATCATTTTCAGATTTACTTTTAAATAATGAATGCTCAAATTTCAGATCAAAATCAATGTCTTGTAGACTTTCTAATTCACTGGGTAATTAAATGACTCTTATCAATGAGAATTCAGCCTCTAAATTTTCTGTTTGTTTTATCTTTTTAGCAATTTAGTCTGGGTCATCTACTATTATAGTAGGCTTAGGATCCGTGTTAGACCTGGTATAATAGACTTTCCTAGAAGCTAGAATTACAATTTTTGAATACCCACAACCTATAAAAGTAATATTAAAGTAAAAGGATGATTTAAAAGATTTCTTTAAGACTAATTTTATGACTGAGCACTGGTTATTTCCCCAATATGGTCGCCAGTAATGTTATCACTCCAGTAAATTCTTAAGTTGTGGGATTTTTGTTTTTAAGTCAAAGAATACTAGAGGTAACCACAAACCTACTTCAAACTCTAGGATCTAGCCTTCCTAGGGTTAAGAGAGGGCTCTCTCTTTAAGATTTAACTTTGTTTTAGCTTTGAATATTAGGCTAGTTATTAAAGTACATATTTGGTATTGTTTTGTTGCATTTGGTGGGATAATTTCACTTGGACGGTAGATAGAGGGAAATCTACTTGTCCATTGGGCTATGGAGTCTAAGTCAAGCTAACAGAACTGGGATCAAAGCCTAAAAGGTCATATGTTTGCAGGGCAAGGTAGATAACCCTTGGAGATCTTGGGAAAAAGGTTTTTGAGATGGTATGATCGGGATAAAGGGCACTTGAGGATCCTTTAATCCAGAAAAGGGAAGTAGAAGATAGAGGTCAAACGAGAGAGGGAGAAATTAAGAATTCCTCAAGTAATAGATCAGAAGAAAAAAAATTAATGATAACTAGTTAAAAACAAGGTGTTATTAACATGTCCTGTAGTAATACTCCTAGTTATACATTCATATTTATAATTAAAACACAGATGTATGCATGTAACAAAAGAAGATAACAATGAAAAGTTTAAGAGAGTACTTCACTTTAGATAGCTTATCATAGGGATCCTGAAGTATGATGTTGAATAGGTGATCCAGTCTGCTACTCAAATTCGACATCCAAAGCCTTCAAGTCAACAAAATATCTATAGTAATCTCCAACAATTTTATTCCACACAAAAATACTTCCAAGAGTGAATTATTTATATAAAATGTTTTACAAAATATCCTAGATAACTTCTAGGAATAAACTTAGGAAAATTAAATATTTTACAACAATAATAGTGACATCTTGCTCAACAAACTAGCAAGCTGTCCTATTTTATTCAAAATAAATAAAAACAGTTTGTAGATAAGAAGCAGTTGGATTCTTATGTGTCTTCCCTGCTGCCTTTTTAGATATTTTTCAAAATCTAGTTGCCTTTACTGATACTATTTCTCCTTGATACTCTTTATTAGCGATCCTCTTTCAATTTTGATACTCTTTACCTTCAATAAAATTGTCTTCTTGTTGTAAAAATCTGTTTTTGCTGTGAAATCAACAAACATAATTTTTGTTCTTCATGTGTTTGCCTTTCTTTCTTCATAGTAAATCAATCAATGCCTGCCAGTCCTCATTTTTAGGAATTCTAATATTCTTTATTTTCCTAAAATTTTCATCAGCTTCATTGTACCTGGAAAATGTGGGTTTTTTGACAAACAAATGTTTGATTTCATACTGCAAATAAAATAGATCTTCAAAACTTTTTAACAATACTTTCCCTGTGGGAATTCCTTGGCCTGTTGGCTTGTTCACCTGCTTTTTGGCATGTTCTCTGATATTTTTTTCATAATCATTCTGATGCATTAGCTTGTCATTAATCACCATAATATTTGGAAGTCCCTTTTACCTCAAATTGGTGAATTTAACCATGAATCTAGTGACAGCAGTGTTCATTCCTTCACATTTCTCCTCAAGCCGTCTCATTAAATTAATTTTAGTGGTTACTTTCCTAATTTCTAGGATTTTGGATGTTCTATCATTAAAATTTATCTCTTCAAGTTACTGTCTATTTTTGTTGTTTAGGAAATTGATTAACCTAACGGCCTTTTCTAGTTTATCTGCCAAATCTTCTTGTGTCTTTTGTATCTTTGTCTCAGCTGCCAATAGTAACTTTCTCTTACTTGAATTGATGATCAAACATCATGAATGGCTTCAATTAATTTATCCAATAAGTAATTTTTAATGTATGATATTTTTTCCTTAAGAGTTAATTCTTTTTGGAGATTTTTTACCTCTTCACTTAACCTTTGTGCATTATGTTCTTGTATTTTGGCATCTATTTGAGCTGCTTTACTTTTCTTCTCCAGATTTTCAATTATCTTGGTCAATCTATTAATTTCATTGGTTTTGAAGGAAATTTCCTCCATTTCCTTTACTAGTTGACTTCTTCCATCTATGGTTGGAAACACTGTTGTAGAAGACCCAGTTACTGAAGTTGTTGTAGATGTTACTGGCACTGCAGTGGCCAGTGGCTCTTTAGGTGCCAATTTCTCTCCTAAAGTAGATGGTACTTCTATTTTGATAACTGGGATAACAGTGGGAATAACTGCTTCTTTGACTATCTCTTTTTCTTGGTCAACTTGGTCCATTTGCTGTTCCATTTCTTTGATTTGAGCTGTGAGTTGAAGTATCAAGCTCATCATTTCATCTTTCTCCTTCTGATCCTGTAAAACTTCCTTTGTTTGAGGATGCTCTCCTTGAGGAAGCTTGAGCTATTTCCTCAAGGCGGAAATGTCCTCATTTTTATTTTTGACTAATGCTTCAGCTGCTTTTATGTTTGTAGGATCATATCCTACCTGCAATACTAACTCTTCTAAGGCCTTTATCCTTAGATATTTTGCACACAGTGTGGCTTTATCCATTTTCATTTGGTCCTGCATATTTAAGATTGTATTTTGAAGTTTGTGAGCACTCATAGCTTTTGTGGTCACTGTGGAATAGATAATCTCTCATGTTTGCCTGTGGAATTAAATCTGAACCAACTCATGGATTTTATCTGTGGCTACTTCCATATCAACCTTTTTGTAATCAACCACTGTCTTTGGCACTAGTACAGTGGGATGTAAAACTGACATAATCAATTTTTGAGTTAAATAATCAAAGTATGATAAGAATCTATTTTGGTTACCTGGCTTCTACTTCAAAAACTGAGAATATATTTCAGTTTTGATTTCCTCATTCTTTAGTTTGATTTAGTTGTATTTTTCCTTGATATCTAAATCCTTCTCCTCAGCTGAGTGTGAGGAGGAAGCCTCCATATTTTTTGCCCCTCCATTATTTGTGCATCTTCATTATTCAATTGTTCTTGATTCCGATTTGGCTCACTGATGATTACAGTTTCTACATTGGTCTCTGTCTGTGCAATGTTGGTATTCAAAGGTTGTGTCTCCTCAACATTATTGGTTACTTTTCCTTTAGATGTTGTATCCAATTTACGCCTCTTTTTGTAAATGATTTTGAACTTTGTCTCTATGGTAGTTTCTACAGTATAAGCTCCTTCTTCTCTGATTCTTTTAGTGGATGGCTCTGGCTGTTTGGAAACTTCCAAAGGATGACTAGTATTCATTTGGTTTATTTCCTCTGTTAAAGTATTCTCAACCCACTCAATCTGATTAGAAAATTTCTCTATATCTGGCTTTGGGTCATGGATAAAGGGTTTAAATTTACATTTTATCCTTAGTTTACTTAAGATCCCTTGTGGATCATAATTCCATGGGAAGCTTTCTTCTAGTTTGTACTCATGTAATTGACTTGCTGCTTCCTTTTATGCCTCTCTTTGATTACATAAAAAAGGCCCAATTTTATTTTTGAGTTTAAACTAAGTCTTTTTCTTGGCTACCATAAAATTAATTGAATCTAAATTCAGGATCGTCCTAATGTACTCTATGGAAAATATCCTCATAGATGGATGCTTAGGTAACGCATAGAGCAACAAGTTAGATCCAAAAACTCTGATTTCAGTGAATTATTTATATAAATACCAATCTCCTACTTTTCTTTGCTCTGATAGCTGCAAAATTCTCTTCATTTCCTCGTTGATTCTGGGCTACTCTGATTTTGTCAAGATCATGGTTAATGGATGCACAAACAACTCAGCAAACTCTGAATAACTAAATTTTGTCCCTTCTTTCCTGAGTATAGTTGTCCAGGAAACAACTGATAGAGGTTTCCCTTCTATATCCAATTTCTGAAGTGAAATAGGAAAGTTCTATGATTGAAAGAATAGAAACAAGTGTGAAAGATAAGAGGTATATCTGAATACCCCTTCCAGCTACAAATTAGAAAATTGATAGTGAATCCTATCAGCTATAAAACCATCATAGTCAAATATGGTTGAGGGTGTCTGTCTTGGAGAAAATGTAGACAAAAATCCCAATATTGACTCATCAGTATGTTCATCGGTGAAATACCCAAGTATGAAGGAAAGCATTGAGATATCATGCCTTGAACCTTCAAGGAACTTGGAAGTGGAATATGGAGGGTTTAATTTTGGGATTTCAACATGCAGAGGCATGAAAGTTTGGAAAATCATAAACCTTTTTGGAAAGTATAAGTTAGTGAGTGCTTCAATAGATAATGGGACTGCTTGAAGGTCTGGTTGAAGCTGCAACATTTGGTTTATAGATTCTACTGTAATGGTAAATAGGACCTCTTTGTTTGCATTGACAATGGCTCTCTGTTCAGAGATGTAGTACTGGTGACACAGTCTGATAAAATCTTGACAAGGATGTGTCAGGGGGACTACATATTTGGGAAAATTGGATTCCCAAATGTGGACATCTTCTTGATCATCTAGGGATTTTTCAAAACACCAGTTGTGTATATCTAGCAAATTGAACTCAACTACAGGATCAACTATTTTGTAGTCAATGTCTGATAGAGGAATATGCTCTATATCAACAACTGGAGGCTATAATGGATTGATTACAAAGGTAGTATTTGGATTCATGGCTGGAGTAGCTTTGAGAGTCTTTGAACCTTCAGATTTGTTTCCACTTTGTTTTTTAGGCATCTTTACTGGCTTCTGTAAGCTTAAACTGTTTGCTGAGGCAATTTTACTATTTATAGAGGATTGGTTAGGAAATTTCAGAAATATAGAAGGTCTCTTTGGATTTGATGCTCAATTAGGTCTCTCAAATGAATTTTTGAGGCTAAAACTAGTCAAACACAGAAAACAGGGTTTTTCTGAGTGTCTTGGCTGCAGATTGGGCTCAAATTTTGATAAAAAAGGATTTTGAGAAAATATAGGGCACTTGCAGAGGATTTTTAGCCTTTAGAGATTGAAATTGACCCTAAAACTGTGGAAAAATGATAATTTTCTTTGAAAAATGGTGCGCAGCGGATTCAAGGATCCCTGGAAAAATTTTTCCAGGGTTTTGCCTGTTTCTGGGGCTTTAGGGAAATTGAATTCAATTAATTTCTTTAATATTTACTTCTTCTTTTCCTTTAACAGGTTTTTGAATTTGATTTGCAGGTTAAATATTTAGAAAAATACCTGGTTTTGATGCAGGTATTGGTTTTAACCGGGTTTTTCTACAATCTTCTGGTCGAATTGGTTTCTTCAAAGGTTGAACTGGAGCAAGTGTGGCTCCTCAAAAATTCTTGCAGGTTTCTTTCGAAAATTTGGGAAGTTCTGGGTGTAAAAATAGTAAGAAATGGCTATCAGGGGGCTCTGCGCAGGTTTATACAGAGTCGGGAGGGCAGAATGGGCTTAAACACAAAAGATAGGTGAAAAATTCATACACAAAGGTTTTTTATTAAACAATATGAATTTGCATTAAATGCAGGTCTAATCATGGAAGGAGGTAGTTTTGGATTGCGGAGGTTTTGAAAACAGGTGGTTATCGTGTGGGTATCGAGCGGTAAGTTTTTTTGAACAAAACCCACGCGATCCAATCTGGAGAGGCCAAGTGGAGGGGAAGGGTTTATGTAAAACAACTTATTTTGCATAGCTTTTGAGTTTGGGTGGCCATGCAATTTTTCTATGTGATATGGATCGTTGACCGTTGGATCAAAATTGTTGAAGAAAACGGTGGAGATTGCTTGGGGGTTGTGTCATGGTAAAAAAAGGTGGGACCGGGCTATTACATAGGCGGAAGGGTTAATTTTTATGAAATAAAATAGCTTAAACCACATTTAAACCATAATCTTATTAGCGTCGGGGGTTTATTTATGGTTTAAAACATTGTAATAATGTTTTAATTTATATACAAGGTGGATGGCTTAATATTTTTATTAAAACATTTGTTAAAATGTTTTTAATAAAACATAAGTGGGCGGGGTTTATGTTGCGACATGTTATTTAAAAATGTTTTCAAAATGTGCATAATATTACGTTATTTTATATAGTTTTTTAAATTTTTTGAATATTTAAACAACTATAGGGTGGGATATTTGCATATGGGTAATCTTTAGACGAAAGGGATTTTATTTTAGGATTTTTATTTAAGCACATGGGATAATATACCTTGGTCAAAAGCTTATAATAGTGGGTTTTTGGGGTTTATTAGATATAATGGAATTAATAAGATAGGACAGGGTATCTCTTAGGGATTTAATATAATATGTTAAAAGCTAATATGAGAGGGGAGTGCAAAACAAAATACACATTATATCTAGTGTAAGATAATCAAGCATTTGCTCATCTTTGTATTTCTTTGAATAATACTTACGATAAATGTGATTTTGTGGGTTTTTATGAATTCTTATGAAGGGATAGAGTTAATTATGTGGGGATTACAATCTTACTAAGTAATAGTGTGTTTTTACTTAGGAAAAAAGAGTTTTAATACATGAATTAAGGGTAAATGAAGATACATGAGGATTTAACATAAGAACTCAATATTTTCAACTAACCAGTCATAGAGCCTTAGTTCCGATCCCAACAAAATTCAGAGAAATGCTCTGAGCCTATTTGAATGATATCTTAGAATACTAAATACTTATAGGGGAGGGGAAATTAGTGATTTTTCCCGATGATGTATTATTTACATGATTTCTCCATTGCTTTCTACCTACCCAACTTATATTTCTGACATTTTTTCTTCATCATTAGGGGAATTTTGAGGTCTAAAATGGGCCTCCTAAGGAAAATGTACAACCAAAACAAAATTTATAAGAACCAATAGGATTCAAGATGATGATGTCAACCATGGGGGATGATTCACCATTTTTTAAGTAAAAGTGTAAAAATATTAAAATAATAAAACTACTTTTCCTACTCGTATTTTCAACTTATCTCCCAATTTGTTTACTCAAATTTCGAGTGGGAGTACTCGTTGGATGAAAATTTAATTCCTCATCCAAGGAGTACCCATGTTGCATACTTTTGATGGACCCTACTATACGAAAAATGTGAAATACATGAAAAAAAAGTTTACAATCACTTTTTTCATGTATTTCTAATTTTTCGTGTAGCAAGTTCCATCGAAAGTATGCAACATGGGTACTCTTTGGATAAGGAGTTAAATTTTGCATCCAACAAGTACTCCCGCTTGAATTTTGAGTAAAAAATTTTGGATATAAGTTGAAAATACAAGTTGAAAAAGTAGGTTTTTTCTTTTTTCCCTCTAAAATTTGATGATGTAATCAAATATTATTTTATTATTTCTACTATTATTTTATAATTTCCTTATGAGGCCTATTTTAGACCTCAAAATTCCCCTAATGTTTGCGGGTGAATTTAGGCTTGCAACCTTATAACATTTTCTTTCAAAGCACAAAACTAATCTAAATCTACCTTATTTCATCTGAGGGCTCAGATTAAGTTGTTGAGCTCCTCATTATTCTCTACCTATCTGCTGATTTGTCAAGTTTAAACTGTTTGACAAATCTTTATTCACTATCTAAAACATGAAATTGAAACATGAAAAGTTAATATTAAGTTGTTTAACTGATCATGGATTATGGCATTTACTGACACTCTGCACATAATCATTATTCTTAGCAGTAAAAGTAAAAGTAGTGACATTTGAACTTGCTCACTTTCAGGTCTTATTTCTATTTTTCTTTTGGGGTATATATTTTTCTAAGTCCTTTGATCTTTCTTTTAGGACTTTTTACCCTCTTTTTGCTTTTTTATTATTTTTCATTTTTTCAAAATATGGGAAAACAACTTGCAGAATGCAAGGTATGTACATATTTATGAGAATTATCAAAGTCAATTCAAAATTTTATGAACCCTATTATTATAGGACCCTAACAGATTTAAAACTAGATTTCAAGAGATGACTGGTTTAAAAACATGCCTTTAAAACTAATCCTATATGGTTTCCCATAACAGGATTGTCCTTAGTGCACTTTTTCATGAAATCCCTTCAAATGAGTATTGAACAATGAAGAATTATTTATGACAAAATGTGTTATTGTGAACTCATTCCATCCATTTATTTATTTTATTCTATTCTATCCTACTTTCTGATCATCGAGATCGTGTAAAAACGCAGGAGGAGAGCATACTTATTCAAAACTGAAGAAAATAATATCCTACCTACTCTATTGCAGAAAAATAATTTTTCCTTTCAAGTATAGGAAAATTTCCAGTGCATCCATTTGCGTAACAAGATGAGAATTAAACTCACATCCAATTTTGAAAAAGATACTTTAATAAATTCCTGGACATGAAAATTAATCTGATCATAAAATTTTGATGAGAAAGAACATTGAAAAATGGAGTGGTATTGTGACCAAGTTTTAAGATGATATTTATTTACTTGGTGCTCACTCACAAAATTCTTTGTTGTCATGTCATAAAATTCTTCGAGTGTCACTAGTTCAAAATCTGAAATGCACGAGGGATCTTTTGGTATACATGCTAGAAACTCTTCAATTTCAGGTTCTAATGTTTGATCGTCAAATGTGATCCATGACTCATTCATCTCCTTACTAGAAGAAGATTCTAAGTTTTCCTTTTGTGGATCCTCTTTATCAACGCTTTTTTCCTCTTCCAATCTTCTAAATTTAAGATTCATCCCTAGTGATCACTCTAAATTGTGGACAAGATCCTTGTCGTGACATACCCTCAAAATGGCTTCTTTAACAACATGTTTATTTAGATCTTGTTGGGAAAATGGATTTTTATTGTTTTTATTTTTTATTTTTTATTTTGATGGGGGTTTTTTTTAATGACTCTACTGTTCTAATCTCTATCCTAGACATGGGAAAACTTAACTAAAAGAAATACTAGGTTTTTGTCGTTTTTTATGTGTTTTCTAAACAATCTTTCTAATTGACTATGTTGAAGTATGCTTCCACGACAACAGGGCCAAAATGTTGGGTCAATTTACTGTTTCAAATTAACGCAAGTATTTATTATCAATTTGGGTTGGTGAACTTAGAAGCATCCCCAAAGTATATGGGTTTCAATCATAGTTAGATTTAGAAGATGAATTATTGATAGTTAGGAAATGCATATTACAAATATAAAAACTAACTTAATTAATTTCTAAGCAATGGAATAATATAGATGAAACAATAATCAAGAGGTTCTATGTTCAGAGGTCCTGGTTGTCCTTCATTACTGGTTTCATTATATAATCAACACCATTGTGAAAACATGAAAGCAGAAAATCTAACTTCTAAACAATAGATTAAGATATATGTAATAATAATCAAGAGGCTCTATTTTCAGAGGTCTTGGTTGTCCTTCATTACTGGTTTCATTATATCTTTAACACTATTTTGAAAACATGAAAGTAGGAAATTTAACTTCTAAAAAATGGATTAAGATATATGAAATAATAATCAAGAGGCTCTATGTTCAGAGGTGCTGGTTGTCCTTCATTATTGGTTTCATTATATAATCAACACCATTGTGAAAACATGAAATCTGGAAATCTAATTTCTAAACAATAGATTAAGATATATGAAATAATAATCAAGAGGCTCTATGTTTAGAGGTCCTGGTTGTCCTTCATTACTGGTTCCATTATATCTTTAACACTATTGTGAAATCATGAAAGCAGGAAATTTAACTTCTAAACAATGGATTAAGATATATGAAATTATAATCAAGAGGCTCTATGTTTAGAGGTGCTGGTTGTCCTTCATTACTGGTTTCATTATATCATCAACACCATTGTGAAAACATGAAAGCAGGAAATAATAAATCTAAACAAACTAATTCACAAATTACAACTATGAAAACTAAGAAGTGCACTTAGCTTGGTTTGGGGGCCCTTCCACCCCTGCCTCGTGCACTGTAGGTAAACTTAGCTACTCAAGACTTCAAGCAATAAATCAGCATGTAACAACATCAAAATATGATAGAAAAGATCTTCTATTATGTCTTCAAATCTCAAAGATAATAATAATAAGTCATACAAGTTCCCATTCTATTATATGTATTTCCCACTTGGAGAAAGAGCACTCCTATTTATACATGAGTGCTTTGCAAACAAGATAAGAAACTCATAATTACAAATCCACTTTTATCTCAACCAATATCCCTATAATTACAAGATACGATCCCTTCAAATCCTCACTCATCTCTCACAAATCTTGGATAATATATGCTGTCCAAATCTCCATGATCTTCTCCTTGGAATCTCCATGATTTTCTCCTTAGAATAATCTTGAAAAATTATCCTTTGAATTATTGAAATAGTGGAGGAAATATTCAAGAGGATTTTGAATAATTCTTCCAAATAATCCTACACATTTAAGATATAAGTGAAATATGTCAATTTTCCAATAATTAATCACACATTCTCTAATAATATTAAAAATAAATAAATTGGAAAATAATGAGGTGAACCCATGGAGATGGTATGCTAAATCAATAAATGAGGTGATGGAATGTGAGGAATGGTGAGGATAAACATAATGAAAATCTAACAATTACAAGACCCAACAAGAAGATTTTAATACAATCTTGGATCAGGCACTGACCAAGGTCTGTAGTGTCGATCGTAGCGACTGGGACGTGTGCGTCCTATCAGTCCTTTGGGCCTATCAAACCACCTGCAAGAAGTTGACTGGGAAAACACCGTTTCGGATGGTTTATGGCAAGGAGGCCACTATTCCCATGGATTATATTGTTCCTAGCATGCACATCGCAGCCTTTACCAACATGGCGGAGCATGATATCATGGAGGAGCCGTTAACGCAACTTCTAGCCTTGGAGGAAGATCGTTTCATTGTTAACTTCCATCAGCAAGTTCAGAAGGCCCGGGATAAGGCATGGCATGATCGACATATCCAGCAAAATACATTTGCGGAGGGAGAACTGGTCTTGCTATATGATAGCCAATTTTCGAAACACCCAGGGAAGTTCTATCAGCACTGGCTAGGCCCCTATATGGTAAAAGAAATTACTGATGGTGGCGCGGTCAGGTTAGCCACCTTTCCTGGTGATATGGTACTAGGATATGTAAATGGCAGTCGGCTCAAACCATACCGGATCAAATGAGTATATGGTCAGAGTAGCTGTATCGGTCGAAATACTCGCAAGCAAGAGGACAAACGCAGTGTAATATTCTTAATATCTAGTTAGATGAATAAATGGGTAAGGAGGCCCATAAGTTGCTTTAGTAGGCATAAAATCCCTCATAATGTGAAAAGGGATCATGTTAATAACTAGATCAAACATCCTCATGTGTGAACAGGGTCTAAAATTTCTAGACAAAGTCAAGTTTGACCAAGTCAACAACATTATTATATGAGGAGTGGATCATCTCAGTGTGAATGAAGATCAATCTAGCTAGTCAAAATAAAGACACCTTGGGTGTGAATGGAGACAATGCATGGAGAATAATTCATGGTTGAATAAATCAAACATTGCTATAAATAGATGAGTGGGACTAATGGAGACATCGTAATTTTGGTGGAGGAGTCTTTGCATGGAAGCAACCTCATAATTGGGTGGGACCCTTGGTGAGGCAGTTCATCAACTATATAATGGAGGGAATGGAAGCCATATGGGGCATGATGGAAGATTATATTTTTTATGTGGTCTGTTTAGAATTCTTACATTCTTTGGCTGTTTAGCTAAGTTTTTTGCACTGTTTAGTGCAATGGTTTTCTCATGCGGGAATTCCCCACTCTTACTTGGAGATGTTGTTTAAGAAATCCGAGGAGAGTATTTTTTTCTTTATTTCCACTATCAGACACTTGGCCAAGAATTCACCTACATCTACAATGCAGTCCCTTGGAGAAAATGAATTATTTTCAAGGTGTTGCAGTGGGAGGGGTTAAAACCCCACTTTTATGAGCTAGTTTCCCAAGAGGAGGATCAACCTTTTTCCCAAAAAGCTAGTAGGAGGAGCTACAACCATTTATTTGAATTTTCAGCCATATTTATGAAGTGCTTGAGCCATACAACTTGATTCAACCATATATCTACAGCAGATGCTTCTTGTATTTCATGATTAGCAAGAAACCCTTGTCGGGTCATCTTGATTTTTTGTAAAAGAGGCTAGATCTCTGTTTTTTCGGCCTCATTGATTAATATAAAGAAAATATATTTTTTCTCTCATATTTTTTAGTATAACCCTCAATAAAATACGCTATCACTTTCTGCAGTAATATCTGTTTTCAATAGACTTGGGGTTTCATTGTTTTTGTGGTTGTTTGAGCATGGGAGGCCTGTTTAACTAGGCTATAATGATTTGTTTCTGATTTCCTTTCAGATATGGTTGCTATGATGTCATATATAATGGATCCATGGGATTAATTTTTCTTTTAATGCTCATATTTATGAAAAATGCGTTATTTATGCATGTATTGCTGAGTTTTCCCATTTGGGAATAATACAATGGTATCAAAGCTCTAATCTTGGCTCAACCTATGTTCTTCAACCATTATGGATTATTCTCATGAGAAGGAGAGGATCTGAAAAAGGTATCAAGGAAAACCCTTATTTTCTAGAGGGAATAAGTTCTCAAATATTATTCTACACACTTTGCATGGCATGAGAAAAGACATCAAAGAAATGAGGAGGGAAAAACATGGAGATCCCTCATCAAGATTTGGACATGAGGAAAGTTCTAATTCCTCATATTATGGGTGTGATTATTCAGCTAGGCCATCAGATTTAAAACACTCTACCAGCCATATGTTTATGACAAATGAGATGGAGAATGGAGATGTGCCAAACAAGGAGACTCTTGGTGAATATTTGTAAGATTATGAAGCTCAATCTAAAGGGTTCAAATATCACTTGAACTTCCAAGGGTTTTGAAAGATCAAAGAGGAAAGAAGCACAAGGAGCAAGCATCATGGTGTGGGTAGATTCTTTCTATCTACTTTTGATGGATCGCCTAAATTTCCAGCTAGGGTTTGGGTGGAGGAGCTAAACACCTATTTTCAGCAACATCAAGTTTCTAAAGATGAAACCATCAAATTAGCAATGTTGCATTTTGAAGGTAAGGCTTATGCTTGGTGGTTTTTGAGTCTTTTTCCTTAAATAATGTAAATACACCTACTTATGCAAAGTTTATTAGAAGAATATTGGAAAGTTTTGATGAGAAATCCCATGAAACATCTTTGATGGGGAAAAGCAAACCCAAACAAACACAACCTTTGCATGAGTTGGAAGGATCTATAAATCCAACTCCATTTCAGAAAACCATTGAAGGGGATGAAAAATTGTATACCTTACCAAGTGCAAAGTCCTCATTACATGATGAGCTTTCTTCTCAAAATAAAGACATGGAGATTCCTCTTCCAAGAGAAGAACAAGATCTAAGGTCTCTCATTGTTGATGAGGCATTCTCAACTATTGATGAGGAGGAAGAGAAGGCTGGAGGTAACAGTGTTGTCAGATCAAGAGCACATCTAGTACCTCATGAAGAGGAAGATGGATCACTTGCTCCAAGGAGAGAAACTCTTGCACTCTTGCAAGGAGTTCCAAAGAATCTCACATGTAGAGATCATGGCACAATCCATTTGCAGCATGTGCCATCATTAGAAAAAGGTGATATCTTGAAGATAGCAGGAGATAAAGAGGAGTAAAAGCATCATATGATGAAAATCAAACACCCTTCTCTATTTCAAAATTTTTATGCACAAAGGAGGCAGGAGAATTTGTGCAATGAAGGCAAGGAAAAATCTGTCCACACACATGTACATCCTACTCTAGGCCTTGATGTCTCTTTGCATGAAGGGATTCCCCCAGGGAGACCCCTTGATTGGAAGAAGAATAAAGTGTTATCTCAACTATGGGCAACATTTACATATTTGGCTAAGGAGGGAGCCTTGGGAGAAGCTAGCACAACACAAAGACTCTTTTATGGGTTCAAAGGAGAGGTAAGAAATTTTTTGAGATGGACATTGCTATCTCCCACTTGTTGGGGTTCCCATGTTTTGGCCATATTGGCAAGACCAAAAGATGAGACAACATCAAACCACTTTCAGACCTCAGGATCTAGCCCTCCTAGGTCGAGAGAGGGATCTCTCTATGATTGCTAAAGGTAAAGTCTTTGAAGTTCCAAGGTTAAGATGTTAGGCTAGTTATAGGCACAAGGCTTGCTTGTTTGATTGTTTGTGTGGTTGCTGGTTATGAGGAAAAAGGGTTTAATGTAAGACCAGGATGAGCAAAGAGGATTCAAGGCAGAGATGAAGTATTCCAGGGAGCATTCAAAACCATTGGGCAATGGAGTCAGGAAAGGATTTGCTTGCTACTCAATAAGCAGGCTTTCAATTGGGCTAGTCATCTAAAACATTGGATCTTAAACATGATTGTGTGATATGGTATGGTAGGAGAGGAGGAGACAACACAGATTCAGGGCACAATGTTAAAGACCGGCTGGTCGCACAAGGATCCTAGTGGACAGGGCTAACTCTAATCCCCATTGTTCCCAAATCTTCAAGCTAAATCCTTAACAAGAAACATCTAAGAACAGATTCATTTAACTCATACATCAGAGAGCAGGCAATAACATCCAATACACTGGCTAAATTATCTGAAATCAATTCTTAGATAACACATTCAGAAGAAAAACATTAATGCCAAGGAGAGAAGAAAAATAGGGTACCTAACAAGGGTAAATCCTATGCCAATATTCTGATGCAAGCCAGTAGAAACGAAATGAAATGAATTAAAACACAGAGTTAGGAAACATCACCGTTGCTTTAGATCAGGATCCAAAGAAATGTGCTTATCATATTAAATAGCAATACCAGTCAAGTAAAACATTGCCAATAGCTGAATACTCAGTCTGAAATCATATTCCTTAGCCTGTCTTACAACTTTACACAGAGACTGTGTCTCAAAGAAACTACTTGAAGTTCTATGATAACTAATCAGCAACCTTTACAATGAGTTTCTTCATGAATTTATAGCTCCAGAGGAGCAGAGAAGGTAGGTGAAGAACTAAATGCAGCATTAAAAACTCCAGAAGAGGAAGAAGGTCGAAGCTCGCTCTGTATAAATTCTATGCATTAATCTGGGACACCCTAGGGTGAAAGAGTGGTCTCTAATGTACTTTGGCTGTAGTGCTCTATAGTACTTCTGGTGATCTGAACAAAAATAAATCAATGATTCAAGTCTGCCATGCTGTGTAGCTAATGCTACTGATATCATAGGACCGTTTTCATGGTGGGAAATCCTTTAGGAACACGATATAGAATAAAATTTGTATGGGCATTCTATCCTTTACGGGGAAAACATTCTGCTGGTGTACAAACCCTGATATACATGAATTTCTGTATGATTTACACTCCGTGTGATTCATGACATCGCAAATCTGGTGCTTTGCCTTTAAATCCCTGTATTAAGGCTCAAAGCTCTTCGTTGAACTGGTTTATCACTAGCTGGTATTTCTTCGTCGCTTCATAAATGTCTTGATCTGCAAAATCTGGGCTTTAATGGCGCCGGGTAGGTTTTTTGTGGAGATTGAACTGTCCTGGGATAATATTTATGCTGCCACTACCTTTTCGAGTATTTCCATTGCAATACCAACTTCCAAATTCAACCTTCCCTGCGCAACACACCATTACAATAGTACAATTGAACCATGGCGGTTTCACGCCTTTCTGAAACCCTACAAAATGCGAAAACAAGTTAAGAAAACAATGAATGGGGTGGTGGATGCAGTGTGGATGATGAAAATGGTCGCACGGCTGGTGAAATGGCGGAACAATGCAGAGGAATGATGGAGGGAAGCCTTAGTGAAGGTTGGCGGAGCGCAGAGGAAATTTAAATGAAAAACCTTAACAAAATCGACCTTTGAACAAATATATGCAATGGGATGCATGGATGTACGGTGGATACACGTGGGGGTGACGTGGTGGGACTGGGTGATGGCGGAAAAGTCAACAGCGAGGAAAACAAATCTGGACCGTTAGATCTCAAAGGAGATCGACGGTTGAAAATGCAGTGGAGGGCGACGAACGGTGGGCCAGGGGTACGGTGACCTTGGATTAAACCCCGCGCGACTCTGTGGAACGACGACTGTTGGATGGGCCATTGCAGATCGGACGACTGAAAGTGATATCGTTCTGTGTCCTGTACCGAACAATAATGTGCGATGAGATAGCGGTTTTGAAACAGTGCGCCTGACACGCGTCGTTTGATCAATGGAATCGTTGGGCAATGGGAAAAAACCGCCTTCCAACGAAAGGTGGTGCGATAGAAACCGGGTGGTTTATGTACATTTTTTTCGGCGGGGACTACCAGGACAGATATACTGCAGACCTTTGATCTGCGGTTATATGAACGGCTGAAAGGCAATCGGAGGGGAATGACGGGGTAGACCACGGGCGCAGCAGAGTTAAAACAGATCATCTGATCTGCACTGATCGACGGTTGATATTGCCTCCGATACCAATTGAGATAAGCACTTTTTTGGTTAGCGCCTGGTTTCGGCACCCAGGTCACAAGGTGGAAGAAAAGCCGAGGGGGCTGGCCGAAAGGTACTAGCCCTATTAAAATGTTAAAAGTGGGTTTTTAACCCATTTCGGTGCATTTTAAAGCCAAAGGAGGGTAGAGATAGGGAACAAAGGTGATAATTTGGCTAGACAAAGGGTAAAGGTGGGTTTTCAAGGGGATTTTGGGGAGATTAAAAGGAATTTTGGGATGGAAATGGAACTTGGGAAAAGGGAAAAAAGGATAAAATGGGGGAAATCTGCAGAGATACAAGAGTCGAAATAAGGCCTTTTTGAGCAAAATTTATGTAATCAATGAGACCTTATAAAGGGAGTCGGCAGAGGGAAGTTTATCAAAGGCAAAGGCATAGGAGACTTCAAGGATGATGTGTCTTCAGGGGATATGCATTCCTTGAAGGCTCAAAAAACAATTTAGCCCCCTACTTTGCTTTGTCAAAAAATTATAGGGGGGCTAACAGTGGCTCCACATGGGGATGGCTTCTTCTTGAAGGAGTCAAGAATTCAGAGAATAGATCTTTGGAGTAGGCCAGTTGCCTGCTGCTTGGCACATCCCTTTCTTTCTTTAGATCAGCTGCCACAATATGAAGACATTACATCAGTATAAACACTTTTCCAAACAAAATACCTACCCACACTACAATCCTAGCATTTTTTCTTCTTCTAGGGTGCATTTGATCCAGTAGACCCTTTTCATATTTTTATTTTTTAAAAACAAGAAAATAAACCTATTCTATTTCTACCCTTATTACTCCATGAGACCAGATTAAACTGTTTGTATCACATGTTTCTCTACCTAATCTAATATATGTTGGGATTAAACTGTCCAGCAGATTTCTTCTCTACATTCTACAACAGAAATTTAAAAACAGTCAAACCAGGATTAGACAGTCTGGTTTGCTGTGGATCCAAGGCATAAAGACAGTTGCACATGGACAGAAAATTGTGGAAAACTGAAAACAAAACTTTGAAGGCTTGAAATCTGAAATTTGAAGTATCCTTCTTCTCTTTGTGACTCAAGTTTTGAGCATGTTAGATTCACTTCTTTTCTTCATTTTAGCTCTGGTTTTGGGCATGTTAGAGCTGATTCTTCTTTCTTCTTTGCTGGTCCAGATTTTGGGCATGTTAGGACCAGCTGTTTTACTTTCTTTGGCTTAGGTTTTGAGCTTATTAGAGCCAATATTTTTCACATCAGAGGTTCATGTTTTAAGCATGTCTGAACCTCTCTTTTTCCTCTGTTTTTTGGAACATTTTCTCTTTTTTCTTGAAAATAAAAAACTGCAATGGTATGTACAATGGTAATGGAAACTGGAAATTGTAAATCAGCAGAAGTAGTGTTTGAGTAGCCTACCATTGACAGGACCCCCAAACAGCTATGTGCCATCTAATTCCTGTAGGAAGAAAGCATTTGGACCCATAGTGGCCTAGATGATGTATGGCCCTTGCCACAAACTGTCAAACTTTCCATTCTTACCTTTATTCTCTCTCCTTGAGTCCCACTTCAGCACTTTATCTCCAATTTTGAAATCAGCAACTTTGGTTCTCTTTTCAAACAACTTCTTTATGTTTTCCTAAACTTTGATAGCTCTGTTATAGACCTCCTCCTTGTTTGCTGGAGATGAATTGTTTGGTTTAACCTTCTCACCATACTGTCTTCTTCTGTTTGAATCTCTTGGACCAGCTTAATCAATGGTACCCCAAGGCTGGTAGGAAAAAATGCTTCTGTCCCATAGACAAGCTGGAATGGTGACATGCCAATGGACTTCTTTGTTGTAAGCCTGTCAGCCCACAACGCATGCACTAACTTGTTATGCCATGACTTTTTGTTCTCTTCCAACAGCTTCTTGATGATGATCACCAGGATCTTGTTCGATGATTAAACTAAGCCATTACCTTGTGGGTAATAAGCAGTTGAATGACCAAGTATTATTTGATACTTGTGACAAAAATCAACCATTTTCTTGGATCCAAAAGCAGCAACATTATCGGTGATTATTTTTCTTGGGAAGCCAAACCGAGAGAGGATATGACCTTCCAGGAACCTAATGATGACTGAATCTGTGGCATTCCTAGTAGGTATGGCCTCGATCCACTTAGTGAAGTAGTCTTTGGCTGTTAAGATCCATTTGTGTTGTGCAGAAGAAGATGGGTGAATTTCTCCTATGAAATCTAGGCCCCATTGTATAAAAGGACCTTCAACAGTGATGGGTTGTAAAGGGAGGGGGAAAAGTTTTCTCTTCCCTTCAAAGATCTGGCATTTGTGGCAGGAAATTATCATCTTATGGATGTCATTGAAGAGTGTGGGCCAGTAGTAACCAGCCCTAAGTATTTTGTTTGCAGTGGCTTTCCAACTCAGGTGGCCTCCACATTCTCCAGCATGAAATTCTTGCTTAATCCTCTCAGCTTCAGCTTCAGGAAAAAAATTAAGCAATAGTCCATTTGGATTTTTCCAATATAAGTTTCCATTCAGAACGCAATAGCTTCTGGCTTTTAGTTTGAGGAATCTGGCCTTGGTCTTTGACAGTTTAGGTGGAGCATTGAGGTTTGTGAGCACATAAAGGATATCAGAGTACCAAGGAGAGTTCTGAAACTTCTCCTCAACAGTGGGATCAAGCAGTCCTTCCTGCTCATCCAAGGCATTTACCATGTTAATTTCAAGGGCTTGCAGATTCGATTCAGCCATTAACTTAGCTAAGCCCTGACCTTTGATCAGTTTTGTGGGTTTTATCTCAAGGTCATATTCTAAAATCACGACAATCCATTTACCCCTCTTCCCATCTGGGTCTTGGGACATAATATATTTGACTATTATGTTAGGTACATAAGCTATGGTGTGTGAATGCAATATGTACACCCTAAAGTCCTTTAAGGCCTTAACCAGAGCGTAGGCTTGTTTTTCCATTATGTTGTATTTCAAGGGTGTATCCCTTAGTACTTTGCTTAAAAAGGCAATTGGTTGTTCCATTCCCTCTGGATTTTTCTGCAGTAAGATTGTAGCCACTGTATGCTCAGAGGAAAATGAAAAGATCAGGAAATCTTTAGAGAAATCTGGGCTGATTAGAACAGGGGCTTGGGTGAGTGCAAGTTTTACTGATTCGAAAGATTGTTTAGCTCCAACAGTCCATTTAACTCCCACACATTTCTTTAGCATGTTAGTCATATTCCTAAGGTGTTCAGCTAGGATGGGAATAAACCTTCTAAGGAAGCTAATTTTTCCAATGAAGGACTGTAATTCTTTGATTTTTCTCAGGTGTGTGATTTGTAGTATTCCCTCAACTCTTTGTGGGTCTATCCTGATTCCCTTTTTAGATATAATGTGGCCAAGAAGTTTTACTTCTTGCAGCCCAAATACAGTCTTTTTTGGATTCAATGATAGACCAAGCCTTCTACATTTTTCAAGCACTTTCCTCAGATGTTTTAGTTGTTCTTCTTCAGTCTTAGAATAGACTGTTATGTCATCCAAGTAAATAACAATGAAGTGTCCTATCTCATCTGAAAAAGCTATATCCATTGCTCTTTGGAAGGTTGCACCAATGTTCATCAGTCCAAAGGAAATTTTTACATACATAAAGGTGCCCCATGGAGTGGTAAAGGCTGTCTTGAGTTGGTCTTCTGGGATTACTAAGACTTGGTTGTAACCTAAAAACCCATCTAGCAGGGAGATCCTTTTTTAGCCTACTACCTTCTGAAGGATGTGTTCCATTTTTGTCAAAGGGTAATTGTCTTTGAGTGAGGCTCTATTAAGATTTCTGAAGTCAATACATAATGTAATCTCCCCAGTTTTCTTTCTCACAACCACTAAATTCAAAACCTAGTCATAGAACCTTACGGGAACTATTATGCCTGCCTCATACATCTTTTTAATCTCTTTTTCAACTGCAGGAAATTATTTTGGGTTTATCCTAAGAAGTTTCTTCCTGAAGGGTTTCTGATTTTATTTTAAAGGTATTTTGTGTTGTATGATGTTCGTGTCATAAGCCTTTAAGTCTTCGTAACTCCAGGAAAACACGTCAATAAATTCTTTGAACAGGTCAACGTATTTCTTTTTCATCTCTGTGGGTAAGGATTTAGCCAATTTAATAATTTTGGGCTTATCTTCTGTGCTTATATTGCATTCTTCTACGTCAGAGTCCGCGTGCTCAATGGTGGGATTTTTTGCCACATCATCAAAGTCAAAAAGGTCTTCTAACGGCGCCAGACCTCGAGGTATGTTCTTATCTTTGGCCTGCAGCACCTCTACTTCTTCACTGTCTACGTTTTCACACTCTATGGTTGAATTTCCAATTTCTTCATTTTAAGTGTTTATTCCTACGTCGTGGGGTGTAGTTTCTTCCTTGTCTGAGGGTTCCTCACTTAGGCTGCTATCACTAGATGTAGAGTCTGAATCAAAAAACTCAAACTCGTTTTTTCCTATCAGGAAATCTTCAATTTGTTTGTCACCCTCAAAGACCTACCAGTATTTTTCATTATTCGGCACTGCAGGTCTGAATCTGGTTTGTATTATGATTTTTTGGTCACTTGGAGTCTTAGGGTATGAACTGGCTAGGCAAGCTAATCCATTCGCAATGACGTTCTGATTTCTAGGAACAAACACTAACTCGTATTCAACAAATGTTTTCAATATGTCTGTGGCATCGTTCTTGTATGCTCTCAACCTAGGGTGTTTGGCTGTATATTCACCGTTCACCTGTTTTATCACCAACTCAGAGTCTCCCTGCACGGCTACTCTACGGGCCCCTAATTTCTTCAACAGACTTAAACCTAGGATTAGAGCCTCGTATTCTGCAATATTATTTGTGCACTTGAAATGTAGATTACAGGCATGGATTTCCACGTAATCACTCTCTATGTTATGTAGCCATACCCCAGCTTCGACAGTTCTTCTTGTGCAGGGCCCATCGAAACTCATTTCCCACAGGGGTTCACTCTCATTTTTGTTATCATTTCTTTCCCTACAGCTGGGTTCACCATTATGTCGCATTATAGGGTCGACACTAGGATGTGGGCTGTTTAGTTTTTTGATATGGGTGTGGAAGTCAGAGAGGTGACTAGTTGGCTGATTGCATTCTGTTTCTGGTCCATTTTGCGTTTTTTTTTCAGTGCACTGCTCAAAGTTTTCTACGTCTTCATCCTCTGAGTCTAGGGTAGCCATTATGTTAAAATCCATGGTTTCAACTCCCCTGTTTGTATCTATGCTTTATGGTGCTGGTTCTCCCAAGGATTCATCATTGCAGAAGATGAAAGAGTCCAGATCTGTGTGCACAGAGTATAAAGGAGAATTCTCAGGTTTTTCAGGGCTACTAACCATAAATTTCATTTGTGCTTCCCTGTATAGTCTTTTAAGTTGGCCATAGATCGAGATTGTGGCATAAGCCCCATCCATCTGCATCATTCCTTGCAGCTTGGCTCCCCATGATCTTGATAATAACATGCCATACTTGGGTGGTACATCTTCCACCACAACATCCATGACCATACATTTAGCAGGAATCTGAGTAAGACTCACACACAGGTCCTTAATTAGGCCAAGGAATTTTACCCTGATAGAGTCGAATGAATATAAATCTTTGTAAGGAAGGGTTATCTCTAGGCCTAGCCTTTCCATGACTACCTTAGGCATTAGGTTGTGTGATGCTCCATAATCATGCATTGCATTATGAAGAATCTTATCATGAATATTGAGACTAATATAAAAAGGTGGAAGCACCCCCTCCTGAAACTTCCCTTCAATCTTTGGGCCAAACAAAAGGGCTGGTTGATCATCACTCAGATTTACAGTATCACTATTTTCACCTAGGTTCAAAGCTTTCAAAATTTGGCCTTTATATACATCCTGAATGGTCAGCTCAGAGAGTGGGACAGAGATTTTAATTTTTTCAATCTCACTTTCCAAATTGAAAGTAGACTGACTCTTTGGAATGCTCGACTCTGTTTTGTTAATCACCACCTTGGTGGTAGAATCAGTGGGCTGATTTTCGTTATGTACAGCGTTTGTGACAGTTTTATCAGGAGCACTAACTGCAATGCTAGTGCTGCTAGTTGGTTTACCTTGTGTATCAGTGTTTTGGTTGTCTTTTTCTTTGTTCTTTTCAGAACTCTCAGTTGTTGATTTGTTACTTTCAGCAGTCACTTTAGAAGTTTTCTCAGGTCTTTTCTTGATGGTGACCTCAGAAGCTTTTGGTTTGGCAGTTTCTTGGCTCTTTTTACTTCTAAGTTCATATTGTTCTCTGACCTGCATCATGGCATTCTCAAATCCTAACCTGTAATCCTCAGTTTCTAACCATTCCTCATCCCAACCAGAGGGTGAGGGATGATCTTCTTCCGTGTAACAGTTATGGATTAAATCCTCTGTTTCAAACATGTTTATTGTGTTCCCTTCAGACTCTTCTATGATTCCCTCATCTTCATCAAGAAATTTCTCTTGAAATGGGGGTATAACCTGCTGATCTGATTCTCTTTGTCTGTTGGGAGTGGCATTGTTTCTTCTAAATTTTTGGTTCTGGTTATGGTTTTGATTTCTATTTTGGTTACTAACTGTGACAACAATTTTTTCCATAATTTGGTATAGCTTCTCCACTTTTTTAGATAGATGGTCATGATTTGGATCAAATGTGGAAGCTACATTGTCGTCTCTATATGTTACCCTTTTCTCGTCTCTTAATCTCGCTCTTTTCTCAATCAGATTTGCTTCTATATTCACTGCTCCTTTCTGCATGTCCTCCAATGTGTTGTATTCTTTATCCCTAAACTGATAGGCCATGTTGGCATTAAATCCTTCGGGGTATTTCGCTAGAGCCATACCTTGGGGAGGTTTCATGTGTGGAGGGAGAGCATTGTAAATGCTATTAAATCTTGTTGTGTAATCGTGGACACTCTCTCATACGTTTCTTTTAAGGCTCATATATTCTGCTAGGAGTTTGCGAGGGTTGGCCTTAACTTCCCATTTGTTTATGAAGGTCTGATATAGAGCTGGGAGGTCATTTATGCTACCCGGAGGTAGGCCCTTAAACCATTTCCTAACATCACCCCCTAAGCTCTGAGAAAAGATTCTCATTTTGACTGTATCATCATCTATCTCCATGTAGCCAAAAGAATCTTCCATCCTATCTACATGGTGTTGGGTTGTGGTAGACTCTTTTGCAGTGACGCGTGGGATCTTTGATTGATAATCATTGGGTAAGGGTACTAGAGGCTGACGTAAAACCAGAGGTGCATACCAGGCTGCCATGATGATGTTTTGATGAGGTAAAGGGTTGACTTGGGCAGCTGGTATATGGATGACAGGGACACTAGGACCAGCAGAATTTTGTTGAGCGGATTTAGGGTGGCAGAGCCCCAAGTTTTGAATGAAGTGAATATCAGGAGGTGTAGATGGAGGGGTTTCACTGTCCCTAATGTGTTTACCACTTTGAGGTGGTGAATTAGGAAAATCAAGGTCTGGCTGGTCTAGAACACTGAATGACCTAGTTCTTGGCAAACTATTTTGAGTGCCTAGGTCAAAAAGTGGATATGATAGAGCTGTAAAGTTTTCTGGTGTAGAGTTAGCTCTATGGATGTGGCTGGAAATAGTTGATTGTTTAGGTGTAGGAGACCTCTTGAGGATACTCTCAGGGTTTTCAACTATTTCAGGTGGGTCTGGGTTAGGGTAAGCTCTTGTATGAATGGTTCTTGAAGCCAAAATGTTGTTTCTAACCAAGCAGCGTAACCCTACTTGTTGCTTCTATTGTGTTTGATGTTGTAGGGGCTTTGGTCTCCCAGTGGATTCTAATGTGAACCAAGATCATCAACAGGCCTACTGATCACCAGTGGAGTCCTTACATCGTTTAGGAATTATGGAGTCGCTAGGTGGAGGGTTTTAGGATATTTCTGGAGGGTACACTATCCACCACAGTGCTTATGAGATGTCCCTCTTCAAGGATATCTCAAAAACACAGAAAAATCTAACCAGAGATTGACTGGGAGGGCATTTACCAAATATGTCACCTCTAAAGAGTGTGAGATCTGGAGGCTACTTGGCCCTTTCCAGACTCTGTCTAAGAGAATGGGAGAACACAACAAATGGTATAGAGGTTGAACTGTGAATAGGAATGTTTAACTATGAACCTAACCAGAGATTGTAGGTTTTCTGAGGCTTATGATATAGTAAGGTGAGGAAAACTCAGAAAATCCCCAGCGGAGTCGCCATTATGTTGGGGTTCCCATGTTTTGGCCAGATTGGCAAGACCAAAAGATGAGACAACATTAAACCACTTTTAGACCTCAGGATCTAGCCCTCCTGGGTCCAGAGAGGGATCTCTCTATGATTGCTAAAGGTAAAGTCTTTGAAGTTCCAAGGTTAATATGTTAGGCTAGTTATAGGCACAAGGTTTTCTTGTTTTATTGTTTGTGTGGTTGCTGTTTATCAGGAAAAAGGGTTTAATGTAAGACCAGGATGAGCAAAGAGGATTCAAGGCATAGGTGAAGTATTCCAGGGAGCATTCAAAACCATTGGGCAATGGAGTCAGGAAAGGATTTTCTTGCTACTCAATAGGCAGGCTTTCAATTGGGCTAGTTATCTAAAACATTGGATCTTAAAGATGATTGTGTGATATGGTATGGTAGGAGAGGAGGAGACAACACAGATTCAGGGCACAATGTTAAAGACTGACTGGTCACACAAGGATTCTAGTGGACAGGGCTAACTCTAATCCCCAGTGTTCCCAAATCTTCTAGCTAAATCCTTAACAAGAAACATCTAAGAACATATTAATTTAACTCATACATCAGAGAGCAAGCAATAACATCCACTACACTGGCTAAATTATCTAAAATAAATTCTTAGATAACACATTCAGAAGAAAAACATTAATGCCAAGGAGAGCAGAAACATAGGGTACCTAACAAGGGTAAATCCTATGCCAATATTCTGATGCAAGCCAGTAGAAACGAAATGAAATGAATTAAAACACAGAGATAGGAAACATCACCACTGCTTTAGATCAGGATCCAAAGAAAAGTGCTTGTCATATTAAATAGAAATACCAGTCAAGTACAACATTGCCAATAGCTAAATACTCAGTCTGAAATCATATTCCTCAGCCTATCTTACAACTTTACACAAAGACTGTGTCTCAAAAGAAACTACTTGCAGTTCTCTGATAACTGATCAACAACCTTTACAATGAGTTTCTTCATGAATTTATAGCTCCAGAGGAGTAGAGAAGGTAGGTGAAGAACTAAATGCAGCATTAAAAACTCCAGAAGAGGAAGAAGGCCGAAGCCTGCTCTGTATAAATTCTGTGCATTAATCTGGGACACCCTAGGGTGAAAGAGTGGTCTTCGTCAGGTTACCATTAACTCCAGGTATGTCTCTAATGTAGTTTGGCTGTAGTGCTCTATAGTACTTCTGGTGATCTGAAAAAAAATAAATCAATGATTCAAGTCTGCCATGTTGTGTAGCTAATGCTACTGATATCGTAGGACCGTTGTCATGGTGGGAAATCCTTTAGGAACACGATATAGAATAAAAGATGCATGGGCATTCTGTCCTTTACGGGGAAAACATTATGCTGGTGTACAAACCCTGATATACATGAATTTCTGTATGTTGTACACTCTGTGTGATTCATGACATCACTGATCTGGTGCTTTGCCTTTAAATCCTTGTATTAAGGCTCAAAGCTCTTCGTTGAACTGGTTTATCACTAGCTGGTATTTCTCTGCCGCTTCATAAATGTCTTGTTTTGCAAAATCTGGGCTTGAATTACGCCAGATAGGTTTTTTATGGAGATTGAACTGTCCTGGGATAATATTTATGCCGCCACTACCTTTCTGAGTATTTCCATTGTAGTACCAGCTTCCAAATTCAACCTTCCCTGCGCAACATGCCATTACAATAGTAAAATTGAACCATGGCGGTTCCACGCCTTTCTGAAACCCTACAAAATGCGAAAAAAAGTTAAGAAAACAATGAATGGGATGGTGGATGTGGTGCGGATGATGAAAATGGTCACACGGCTGGTGAAATGGCAGAACAATGCAGAGGAATGATGGAGGGAAGCCTTAGTGAAGGTTGGCGGAGCGCAGAGGAAATTTAAATGAAAAACCTTAAAAAAATCGACCTTTGAACAAATATATATGCAATGGGATGGGCGGATGTACGGTGGATACACGTCGGGGTGACGTGGCGGGACCGGGCGATGGCGGAAAAGTCAACAATGGGGAAAAAAAATCTGGACCGTCAGATCTCAAAGGAGATCGACGGTTGAAAATGCAGCGGAGGGCGACGAACGGTGGGCCAGGGGTATAGTGACCTTGGATTAAACCCTGCGCAACTCTGTGGAACAACGACCGTTGGATGGGCGATTTCAGATCAGACGGCTGAAAGTGATATCGCTCCGCGTCCTGTACCGAATGATAACGTGTGATGAGATAGCGGTTTTGAAACAGTGTGCCTGACACGCGTCGTTTGATCTGTGGAATCGCTGGGCAATGGGAAAAAACCGACTTCCACCGAAAGGTGGTGTGATAGAAACCGGGTGGTTTATGTATACTATTTGCGGTGGGGACCACCAGGACAGATATACTATGGACTGTTGATCTACGGTTATATGAACGGCTGAAAGGCGATTGGAGGGGAATGACGGGGTAGACCACGGGCGCAGCAGAGTTAACACGGACCATCCGATCTGCGCCGATCGATGGTTGATTTTGCCTACGATACCAATTGAGATAAGAAATTTTTTGGTTAGCGCCTGGTTTCGGCACCCAGGTCACAAGGTGGAAGAAAAGCTGAGGGGGCTGGCTGAAAGGTGCTAGCCCTATTAAAATGTTAAAAGTGGGGTTTTAACCCATTTCGGTGCATTTTAAAGCCAAAGGATGGTAGCGATAGGGAACAAAGGTGAGAATTTGGCTAGACAAAGGGTAAAGGTGGGTTTTCAAGGGGATTTTGGGGAGATTAAGGGGAATTTTGGGATGGAAAGGGAACTTTGGAAAAGGGAAAAAAGGATAAAATGGGGGAAATCTGCAGAGATACAAGGGGCGAAATAAGGCCTTTTTGAGCAAAATTTATGTAATCAATGAGACCTTATAAAGGGAGTCAGCAGAGGGAAGTTTATCAAAGTCAAAGGCACAAGAGACTTCAAGGATGATGTGTCTTCAGGGGAGATGCATTCCTTGAAGGCTCAAAAAACAATTTAGCCCCCTACTTTTCTTTGTCAAAAATTTATAGGGGGGCTAACACCACTCAACAACTTGCACTGGAAAAGGAGAATTCAGAAATCTATGATGGCATGAGCATGATTTCAAATGGCCACTCCATATATTTGGGGAAGCCAGTCATATTCTCGCACACAAAGAAGATATCTGAACATGACAAGAGGTTATCAACACTCTTGCATGCATGGGCCAAATTAAGGAAGTTTTGGAAGAGAACGACTTTCCAAGGGGAGGTTGACTTCCATCTACTTCAATCTTGTCTTAAGCAAGATCAACTGCAAGAGAGGCAAAAAAATAAAGTTGATAGTACTCTAGCATGTGACTTTGGCATCAACCATGTCAAAGAGGAGAGCCATGTTACGACAGGGGCTGCATTTCATATTTCTACAGTGCTATCATTGTTGGGGAGCCTAGATCCGTATTGGGAATCCCAACTATTGATGGAATATTCCAAGGACCTTTTCACATGTAAGGTTATTGATGGGAAAGTGATGGATGGGAGGTATAAAGTAGTTGATGGAGTCATTTATTCCCATGATCATATCTATTTGGCTAGAGATTCCAAACTTAAGGATGAACTAATTAATGCAGCCTATGAGATCTTGCTTTCCAAACCCACTGGTTTCATTAGATCATATCGTACTATCTTAGATGGATTCATGTGGAAAAACTTCAAAGAAGAGATGCACTCTCACATGAGGAAGTGCATAGATCATTTGCTGGTTGAGGAGGAACATAGCTCTTGGGAAGAGTTATCATCACCACCTCCTTATTCATTAGGTGTGAGAGGGAGCTCATCCATGAGCTACCTCGCTGATTTGAGCCAACTGTATGGTAATACTTGTATTTTTGAACATCATGATGTATCTACTATATGCTTGTATTTTCTTAACACTCATGTACATGGCTTTGCTCCATGAGGGGGCACTTTTTCTTATGGGCTTCATGGGCTACTTGGGCCATGAGCAATGGAGATGTTGACCATTCCCTAAATATTTTGGGGAGATGTTGTATTCTTCATGGTGTAGTTCATTAACACCCACCATCATACACCTTCTCCAAGCATACAAGAAGGAAGGGACAACAAACAAGTGGTGGAGGAAACACTTGTTGTATCATATCTTATGGCAGTTAGGAGTAAAACTGCACTGGTTGCACATGAGGGACCATTGTCCTTCTCCCTTATTAATTATGGTAGCTAGCATGAATTTAATTATGATTCCATATGCTAAAAATGTTCTTATATTTATTGGGAACATGGTTGGAGGAGAGACACATTGGTTGGATGTGTCCTTGGGGGAAGAAATCTCCCACACTTTTTGCACTACACGTTTCAAGGGGAGCATGGGAGATGATATGGCCACTATAGTAGATTACTTGTTTCTTAATGAGGTGGACCATATAATTGTTTGGAACACTTGGGACATACCTCTCATAAGCATTTGGGAGAATATTTTCTATGAATTACCAAGCTTGGAGGTGATTCATTTCATTTGGATGATAGCAAAGAGATGGGAGTCCTTCATTGTTAATGAAGTTCCCCATGATTGTCATCACTTCTATCTTGAGGAGGCCATTGATCAGAAAGAAGGTTTCCACATAGACATTCCATTCTTTCATGATGAGAGCCATTTTTTTTATCCACCAAAGTTGAACTTACACACTTGGGAGGAACCATTCGGAGACAAAATTGTTGAAGAATATCTGAAGAAATGGTGGAGACTATTGGATGTGGAGGCCCCAAGAGAAGGAGGGGAGATTTTTCAGCCCCCTTGCAGTTGCTTGAGGACAAGAAACATTTGGGAGGGGAAGAGTGTAATATTCATAAATTAGCATGCAGCTAATAGGAATATTAATTTTTCTCTTAATATCTAGTTAGATGAATAAATGGGTAAGGAGGCCCATAAGTTGCTTTAGTAGGAAAAAAATCCCTCATAATGTGAAAAGGGATCATGTTAATAACTAGATCAAACATTCTCATGTGTGAACAGGGTCTAAAATGTGTGGAGAAAGTCAATTTTGACCAAGTCAACAACATTATTATATGAGGAGTGGATCGTCTTAGTGTGAATGAAGATCAATCTAGCTAGTCAAAATAAAGACACCTTGGGTGTGAATGGTGACAATGCATGGAGACCAAGTCATGGTTGACTAAATCAAACAACATTGTAAATATATGAGTGGGACTAATGGAGACAACATAATTTTGGTGGAGGAGTCTTTGCATGGAAGCAACCTCATAATTGGGTGGGACCCTTGGTGAGGAAGCTCATCAACTATATAATGGAGGGAATGGAAGCCATATGGGGCATGATAGAATATTATATTTTTTATGTGGTCTGTTTAGACTTCTTGCATTCTTTGGCTGTTTAGCTAAGTTTGTTGCACTGTTTAGTGCAAGGGCTTTCTCATGTGGGAATTCCCGAGTCTTGCTTGGAGATCTTGTTTAAGAAATATGAGGAGAGTATTTTGTTCTTTATTTCCAATATCATGCACTTGGCAAAGCATTCACCTACAGCTACAACGTATTCCCTTGGAGAAACTAATTTATTTTCAGGGTGTTGCAGTGGGTGGGGTTAAAACCCCACTTTTATGAGCTAGTTTCCCAGGAGGAGGATCAACCTTTTTCCCAGAAAGCTAGTAGGAGGAGCTACAACCATTTATTTGCATGTTCAGCCATATTTATGCAGTGATTCAGCCATACAACATGATTCAGCTATATATCTATAGCAAATACTTCTTGGATTGTATGATTAGAAGGAAATCCTTGACGGGTCATCTTTAATTTTTGTAAAAGAGGCCAGATCTTTGTTTTTTGGGCCTCATTGATTAATATAAAGAAAATCTATTTTGTCTTTCATATTTTTGAGTATAACCCTCAATAAAATGTGTTGTCACTTTCTGCAGTAATTTCTATTTTCAGTAGACTTGGGGTTTCAGTGTTTTTGGGGCTGTTTGAGCATGGGAGGCCTATTTAACTAGGCTATAATGATTTTTTTATAATTTACTTTTATATATGGTTGCTATAATGTCAGATCTAATGGATCCATGGGCTAAATTTTTCTGTTAATGCTCATATTTCTGAAAAATGCGTTATTTATGCATGTATTGTTGAGTTTTCCCATTTGGGAATATTACATGCAAGCAGGACCATGGTACACAGAGGTATCAATCGCAGGTCTGGAAGCATGGAGAGGTACACTGGGAGCATAGGGGTGCACTCAGAGTGTAGTAGGTGAGCTGGAAGCACAGGGGTAATCTACAACTCTGAAAACTATCCATTGGAACAATAAAACTAGGTAAAAAGAAAATTTTACCGTTGAAAGGAGCGGGAGACCGGCAATTAATGAGGCGATTTATGAAGATTTTTTACCGTTTACTTGATGGTAATTTTCTAATAAACCTCACCCAACTGTTGGTTGATATCCAAGGCTATAAAAGTAGAAGGATAGCTCAGAAGAGGGTTCTGTGTATCTTGAATAGTTTGTGTTTTGCGAGAGTCTGTGAGTATTGCGCTTTGTTCATGTCTGAGCGTGCTTCCCCCTCTAATAGTAGCCACCCTGAGTTCATTTTTCGTGCAAGAATGACTCCGATTAATCCCAATAAATCTTCCCAGACTGTGGCCTCGACGGAAAAATAATTTGAGGAAGTACTAGAAGTCATCGCTGAATTTGAGGAGGTTATTTCCACACCAAGCAAGGGAATCAGAAGGGGAAGGGAAAAGGCCAGGAGCAAGGGCCAGGGAAACCTACGAAGTGGGTTGGGGTGAAGCTGCGTATTTCCCCTCGGAATGTGAAATCCCCATGAACGGTGCCACAAGTGTGTTCACCCAATCCATTAAAGAGACCTATGTTTTCTCAGGAAGAGGCCCAGATCACTTAAACAATAAGCTGACTACCACCCTATGTGTGGCTTCGCAGGCCCTCGGCGTACACGCCCAAGAATATTGATGGGATGCATGCCTATCTGCAGATACCCCTGATTCTAGGTGAGGTCCCCATCATTGGAGACTCCTTTGGAAAGCTCCACATGGTGAAGTTCGACAATCATGACCTAGAAAACCTGGAGGCCTTCCCCAAGATGGCACCAGAATTGTATCTGGAGAGGGTATTGGAAGATGATGTACTAAAGGTAGTCCCTATGCCCTGGGCGATTGGATTGGCTGGGTCTAGGTTGTTAAAATTTCTATAGAGGCCTCATTTTTGCCACTACAATATCACTTACAAGATTGTGCGACAGTTGATCGCCTTGGTCCATGACGGCTGCTTATGGGTTTAGGACCGCATTCCCATAGATGCAGCACTCATCCATTGTATCACTGGTATGCCCATGAAAGGGTTGAATCCCATGGAACGTGTAGGGAATAAATATGAACAAAATATTGTTGTTAAGGTGCGTGAGGATTATCACGTTGAACAAAACACTAGGGGGTTCATGATGAACACTATCAATGACCCTGGTGCGCGCATGGGCACCTTGTTGTTAGCATGCAAGATGATGCGCAAGTTCTAGTTTGCCACGTTCCCCGCATATGTGTTCCAGTTGGCCGACCGTTGTGAAAAGGGGGTCTACTTCAATTGGTCCCAGTTCCTGTGCACTGAATTTCCGGAGAATGTGCGCGAAGCCCAAGATCATGGAAGGGCCTTCTGTTACTCCTGTTTGTTGCTCTTCATCGCGTTGGTCACATGGGAAGTCCTAGAAGATTTGGTTCTCCCCGAGCTAGAGTGGGATATGTGCGAAGGGGCATGGTATGAAAATATGTGGTATTCGAAGGATGAAAATAAAATTGAAGATAATAAGGTCTTCTGCGTCGTATTCTATAGTGGGCTCGCAGCTACCATTCACTCCCAGCCGCATTTTTCACCAGCAATTTATGAAAAGTACAAGAGCATCGCAGTGTTTCAAGTAACAATTCACAATGTACAGATCAAGGGCCGCAAGGATCCCTCATGGGTATCACTCCCTTATATGGTTACTGATGAGGAGGTGGATCACCTTATTGCTACTTGGCCCCCGTATTGGAAGTTAGGCTTCAAATCAGGTACACAGGACACTGCAGGTAAGAGCACCACAAAGGTCACCTCGCCCACCACCACCAAATAGACCAAAGGATAGGGAAAGAGTACTAGGAAGGGAGTGGACTCGGAATCATAGAAGGATTCACAACAGGATCTGGGCAGAGAGGGTCTGGATCCGGGAGGTGCTGACTCCCCTTGAGGTACGAAATGGACTGGTGACCTTGTTAAAGGACCACATAAGAAGAAATGATCTCAATGGCCAAAACGAGACACAGGAGTTACTCTAACAGAAGAGGACCTGGAGCATATTGCAGACGCAGTCACCCTCGTCGCAAAAGATAAATGGTTGGCTCTGGAAGAGTAGTAGAAGGCCACGGTTGATACACTCCAGGCTGAGCTCTGGGCTCTACAGCTCAAGACTGACACCCTGCAAACAAGTATGATTCAGGCAAGGCCAACCCCAGAAACAAGCAGTGCATTGATCATTACAATGGAAAGGCACCTTTTCCCTCTACCACGCGCATCCCTCATGTTGAGCCCACTCAACTTAGGCGAGCAAGTATAGGTCTACGTAGAGGTACAATTGGATTTATTCCAGCTGTCACATGAACCATTGCAAGCCCTCCACGCATCCCTTTTCGAAGAAAATCAACATAGAAATCGTCAGGTGCACTAGCAACTTCGTACAGTTGAGAAAATGATTGTGGAGAATACCGCTGAAGTGACCCAGGCACAAGCTGCATACACCCTCGCCATCGCGTAACAGACAGAATTGGAATTCCTTATTAGTAGGCTCTGCGTAGATGTCACTGAGGATATCCCAGCTTCTTCCACCCCCCAGGCCAAGAATGAGGGGCTTGTTGCAGCATTAAAGGCTTCAAGGACTGAGATTCAGGCTGTCAAGACAGAGACGGAACAACAAATTGCAGCTTTACAGGCAAAGCTGCAGCTAGAAACTCCACCTGAGGTAAGAGCCCAATGAGCCACGCTGGTAACCGAGGCCACAAATACTATCACAGCTAAGATTTCTCAAGGCACAACGCTGTTTGAGATAGCTATGCAGATGTGGTCTAAGGTGTAGCGTGACCCCCTCATACGATATTTTACTCAAGAATTGTGCCAGAGGGAGGAAGAGTTTAAATAGCTCGAGGCCACTATGTCATCCTTAATCCCTGCTCAGTGCTTGGAATGACTACATACAAGCCACCAACTTAGAGATGACATTGAAGCAACCACCTCAAGGCTTGTGCCGATGAAGCCCTCAAGCTCTCTCAGGATGTCGATATCGTAGTTGAGCAACTGAACCAGATTTTGGAGAGTGTCACTGCTTCTACAGAAGGTCCAACTTCATAGAAGTTGGTGGAGATTTCTCAGAGTGTTGCTGCATAGAGTGAAAGAGTGCTACCCCCACTGTTTGATATGATCAAGAAACTTCAGGTGAAGAGGTAGACCCCACGGCCGTAGTGACTCAGGACGAGTCACAAGATTGTGTTGGGGGCCTGTTGGAACAGGGTTCCCTAACCTGCATTTTTTGTATAATTTTGTAATATTCGGTCCTACGTAGGGGTTTTGGGGTGGGTTAAAGGGTAACTCTACAGTCTGCAAACCACGGTTTGCGGAGCATATGATAGCGAAGGCTACGATGTTATAAATAGATAGATAGTTGGGTCTAGTAAGTGTTACAGGTCAATTTGGGCACCATTCCCAATGACCTGGTTAACTGGGCATCATCTCCAGGACCGATGATCAAGGGTCTATCATTCCATATCATTTCAGTTGCTATATGCTCTAAGACAGAAAACAAGACAAATCAAGAAAGACTTTCATCAAGCAATAATTTCCATGGTTTGAAGCTTATTGTATAGCATATGAAAGCTCACCAACGCAGGCTCTAAGGGGCATAAGTGCGTTGCATATGTAGGTAGCCCCATGCAAGGCTACTCTGCAAATCACCTCCCGACATTCACAAGTGTGTTGGTCACATTGGGAGAGAAATTATCATTGTTCCGGAATCTCCACTTGGCCAGTGCCTTCTAGAAGAGTTCACATGTGTCAAGCTTCAGATCCAAGTGTCCATTTGACATCTACATGAATGGAAACATGTCTTGCCTATTTTTGGAAAGATATTGATTGCAAAACAACCTACAGTTCATCTATAAATTGAACATAGATCTAATTTTTTGAGAAGGAATAATTTGAGTAGAGAAATGATAGAGAATTTTCAATTGAGAGCTTGGTTTGTAGAGCTACTGCTGGAGAGATTTATGCTGTGATGAGACTTGGAAACTTTGCTGAAGGTCACTTCAAATCAGTCACTAGGTTGTAACCTCTCCTTCTATCATCAATAAAGAGCACTTCTTGTTTTTCCCTACATGCATCTATGATAACTTTGATTTTCCATATTGTAAGATCTTGGTTGATGAATGTAGTTTATGCTTAACTGATTTAGCTAACTAGCTTGAATAGATATCTATATTATTGCATCTTCTGTTGTTTCAGTGTTCTTTCTTGCAGGAAGCATTCAACCAACAAACCACTTGAATTTGAAGCTGTAGTAGAAGCAATAGAAGGAGTCATTTGGAAGCGTCTGAAACAAGTAAGCATCCAATACTCTCTGTGTATCTGTTCTGAGTTAGGACAAATGGTAGTATAGTCTTTCACATGTTGTTCTAGACTAACACCTATCTAGGGAAGCGTAATTTATCTGTAGAATATAATTCTGGCCCAATAAACTAGCGACTCCACTGGGGAGAATTTCTCTTGGTTTTAGGTGTTTTAGTCTCTGATTTATTTTCTAAATCCACCCAGTGGTTGTTACACATAAATATTAGACTTTTTCAGACCTTAATTTGCAAAGGCAGTGAGCCAAATAGTAGCTTTTTCTTTGTTTGTTGCGCCCAACACACCCTTAGTCAGGGCACAGTGCTTTGCAAAGCACTATCTCCCTTCCCAGCCTACGTTGCAGAGCACTGTCTCCCTTTGGAGACTGCATTGGCTCCTGAAAGGGAACAAATTCCCTTGAATCTGACTTTGTAACTTGCTTCAGTTATGTTTGCTGCTGTGTTCTGAAAATTTTGATGCTCAATTGACCAGTGACTCTATATACTTCTTCCTCCTTTGACTGAAAATTTGTTCAATATTTGTTTAGAAAATTTTTTCTTTACCATTGACAAGTTGATTTAAAAGTATTTTTTATGGTCGCATTAAGAATCATTTTCTTTCGAAATAGGAAATTGTTGTAAAATCTCCATTTCCTTGATAGGAGAAATTGTTGTTGAAATCCTCGTTTTTCCTTCAAAATAGAAATTGTTGTTTGTATTCTTCATTTCTCGAAAGTAAAAAGCATTTCGATTATTGATATAGTGCACCTAGTTTCTTTTCTACATTCATAACATTAATCTAACTGAAAAGAGAAACTTGCATTTGCATGTAGGATTGTTTGTTTTTGCAAAAGGAACATTAGGAAATCTGCATTTAGTTTTTGATTCACTGATTTTGTTTTTGTTCATTGATTTTTTTGCTCACAAATTATTTGCGCTCTTTCCAAAAAACTAGCATTCTCTTACCTTATTATCTAGGTTCTTCATTGAAAAAGCTGAAAGTGAAATTTTGTTTATCATTCTTAGCTTGCATTTTAGGAGTTTTATATACATCATCATGGTGAACCTGAAAGGTAAATTGTTAAGCAAGATCAACATAAAATAAATCTCAATTTACTTAACAATCATTGGAACATTAACGATAGCATTTATAAGGTCTAGGCTAGAGACGTGTTCCGGCATCGTAAAACATAGCAGTTGTCATTAAATTGTCTGTGATAAATTCTGAGTGTGATACCTCACTCCACGTATGTAAGTATATCGTAGCTCGTCCACGTACTCTTGGGTAGATAGGGCGATGTTACAGTACGATAAGTATAAAAGGGTGCTCTCACTATGCGGTTTCGCATCAGACAGTGCTAATATAGACTTGGGCCCCCACGAACCTTCAGGTGTATTTGGGAGGACAAATTTTAGGTGCTATCCATCCATAGTGAACCAATTCGGCTGCCCTGAAATTTTTACACACCGAACACATCATTCAGGGAGATTACCTTCCTGTACTTCTTGGTTCGCTAGGAGGTATTCTACAGTTCACAGTTTCTTGGCAAACCCTTTTTCCTAGCATTACCTTCTTCTTTTTTCTTTTTTTTTGGATAAAATAAATCAGTAATCATGGAAGAACACAATCCTACCCCCTGTTGTTCACATAGATTATCCTCAAAACCACCTTTACCACCGGAAGCTACTTCTGGTAGGCGAAGGCGATCACGATCTTCCGAATCAAGTACAATTCGTACCTATGGCAAAACATCATCATTTAAACTAAAGTTAGCTAAAATTGTTTCCACACATCCTGGTTCATTTACTATTGTCGAAACGGAGTCTTCACAGCTACCCGTGGTCATGATCCATTCAATCACTGAGACCATACCTCCTGGACCCGACGTTGTTCAATCAAAAATTGATGCAGATCCTATCTCTTCTTTGGCATAAAATCTGAATCCTGGACAACCAGAAGTTGTTCCTACCTTGGTCACCCCACAAATATCTGTAGCCATTGCAATTCCTATATCACACAGTCAACCGTCTGAAATATATTTTGGGCTTGACGATGAAGTTATTCCTACTGGTTTAATCGTGATTGAATAAATCCCACAACCTGATACACCTTTAAGTCAAACTCATTTTGGGGGAGACATTTACCTGTACCAGTATTTTCCTCAATCGTTTCCATCTGCTTTTGTTGATCCTATTTCCATTCAATCTCCCGTTGATTTCAGAGAGTATACATTTGGTCATACAACCATGCCTGAACCAACATCTTCGGTTGGGTCTGTTGTTCCAATTACGTCATCTCCTACCCTCGCTACCCAGTCGATGTTCACAACCTCACCAGAGTCATATTTTCACGGTGGCCCTTTGGTCCCAACAGGCTACAAATCATTGTCTGGCACTTTCTTTGGTCAATATTCAAGACCATGGTCTTTACCAATGTCATCATCTGGTGTTTTAACTGGTAGTCTTATAGTTAGTACTGAACGACATGAATCATTACATTCATCATCAGGGCAATATCAAGTCGGTCCTTATGGGTCAATTCCTTTAAGTACCATATCAACTGGACTCCCAACATTCAGGGAAAAATATTTTCCATCGTATTATCCTCCTTATGCTAGGGGGAAACCTATGGTCACCCAATACGACAATACTTAGTCACATTTTGGTCAAAATAATGTTGACATGAATGTTTGTCAATGGCAGCCCATTCTACCTATCCAACCACAAACGGTTGTCCAATCATATCAACCAGTTCAACCTGTTACACCCACTTTAATACCGCTTGTTAATACATCTATACCCCTATTACATAATCAAAATATTGTACATCAACCTTATCAGGCAAGCACTTCGACTCAATATCATCAAATGTTGGGTCAACAGACTCAAAATCCTTTGGTTAATTTACAACAACCTGTATCAGGGATCATTTATTCACAACCTGGTGTACCATTTTATGGGATGTCGCAAACGCAACCTGGTTATACATATCAATTGAATCAAACTTACACTAATTTTTGTTATAACATTGGTGGAAATACCCCTTGGCAGCGATAGGCGCAAATTCCTCAAACTTCATATCAATAAGTAACATATCCAGGTTTTGATCAACATAATTCTCAAGTGTTTGCTATGCAAAACAACCCCTATCTGGGTTACCAGCAACAAATTCCATATGCTGGTGCTCAAAGACCTATTGCCCAAGCAATTCCATCTTATTCTGGCTATGCTCAACCTGACCTTAATCGACAATTGCCTTTTGTTGCAACCTTGGAATTACCAGATTTAAACCAGTTAACCAATGATCCTATCAATTATGCTCCTTGGTGGCCGGTGATACCACATAAATTACCCTCCCACATTTCTAAATTCAATGGAAACCCTCAAGAAGATCCATCAACTCATGTTATGACTTATCATTTATGGTGTTCATAAAATTCTCTAAATGATGATTCTGTTTGATTATGTCTTTTCCAGTGAACGCTTATAGGTCCAGCAGCTAAATGGTACATTGAATTACCTAGAGCTTCTTTCGACAATTTCACTGCCTTAGCTACTGTCTTTTTGACCCATTTCCAGTTACCGATCAGATACGAAACTGGAACGGAACTCTTGACTAACTTCAAATAGAGTAATGCTACTCACATTTCAGATCATATTCATGAGTGGAATCACCGTCGACGAGTGGTTAAGACATTTGTTCCCGATCATCTCCTTGCTGAATGGTTCATTAAGTCCCTGTTACCATCTATAACTGAGGATGTGGCTAAAGGTGGCGTCTTCATAGAAGAGAAATTTATCGCTCGTGCCCAATATTTATACTTGATTTATACTCAGTCTGGCACGCTCTATGAAAAAATCCCAAATGCGCCGCGATCTAATTTCAATGTTCCTCATCAAAATAAAGGACTCTCATGCCAGAGACAGCTTGATAGGCACTGGAAACACACACCACCCTACTACATATGATCCTACTCCTACTTCTGAAATAAATGTCATGTCATTTGACAAAGGCAAAAGTGATAAGCAACCAGGAAGTAAGAAAAAAGGGAAATCAAAGAAAAATACAACTTCTAACCCGCAAGAACGATCATCTAATCAACCGTCTAGACCATGGAAACCTCGTTATCCATGCATAATATGTAACGAGGAACAATTTTTTATGGATTTCCCTCACCATGCTCAAGTCTCAAAAATCATCAAGACTTCTCATGCATCAGCTGTGTTGACAGACCCATTTCCAAATCCGAACACAAATTTGGTTGCTACAGATCTAGCTCCTAGTTCCCAAATGTTAATGTTATCCACTACAAAACCTTCACAAGATATTTTAGTGTCGATGCGGAATAAAGACTATGGTAGTCTAGCTACTGATCAACCTACTACCTCGACAACGAATCCATCTAATGAATCGGTACCACCTCCGGTTATTCCTGAATTGACAATTAAGCCACTGAAAGGAGTAATTCATAAATCGACATATAATCCTCGAGAAAGAGCTGCACAAAATTATAATATAGTTTAAGATTTGGCTCAATCCCCCTCAGCTATGTCTGCTCTTGAGGTATTACAAAATTGTTCCTCCTAGAAGCAGGCTTTATTGTCGGCCATTGGTGGAATTGATTCGACTGATTCTAATCTTGTCATTTTTAATCATACGAGCTATGTGCTGCAATTACCAGCAGAATTGGCATTCTCCATCTAAGTAAATGTTCTCAATCACCTTGTTCATCGCACTATTATTGATGAGGGAGCATCTATGTGCATTATGTCTCTAAACTGTTGGAAGTCACTTGGCTCACCGCGATGATCACAATCATCAATGACGTTGAAGGATTTTGATGGAAGAACATATAAACCTTGTGGTATTATCAATAACTTGCAAGTTGAATTAGGGGGGGGAACAATAAGTATTGATGTTGAGGTTGTTGACGGACCCCTTGACTATAATATTTTACTTGGAAGACCATGGGTATATGTGTTGACTACCATTGTTTCTACATATTCTAGAATGGTTTCCTTTCCTCATAAAGGTACAATCACAGTCATTAATCAATTATCCTTTTTTTCCTCCGCTTCGTAGGTAACTGGAAGCATTCCGTATATTCACTTACCCCAACTAGAAATCTATAACATTGGTGTAGGACTCTTAAAGGATTCCACTCTTATGGGAACCTTTGCATTACCTCCGCCTGAGATGTCGGCAGAAATTGCAAGCATAAAGACCTTCTACATGATCTCTTCCACTCTATCTGGCTTAAGGAAGAGTACGGGTGATTCTGATATTTCTACGTTGGATGATGTTTTAACGCTCAGCCCTATTGAGCTACAATAGCAATCAATCTATTTGGCTTGGGTGGCAAATCAGAAATTAGTGTCGCCGAGTGTTTGGGTTGATCGTTCATTAGATTGTGGTACTCCATCTGATCCATTTTCCTAAAAAATTTTGACAGATGAAAATATTTTGGAAGCTATGATGGAAGAAGGAGAACCATGGGAAGATTATCATCATCATTCCCATATTCTAGATTATGAAGAAAATAATCTTAGTGAACTATATCACCCATCCATTCAAAATTTATTTTTTAATTCTTTTCCGATTAATGCAATTGAATTTGAGTGAAATTTATCTAATATTGAAGAAACAATTTCTATCGATATTTTGACTAAACATGGCATTGTAGAAAATATTCATGTCGGTGTATCTTTTTCTCCATCAAAACTTGATTCATATCTCTCTCTTTTTCATGAATTTCGTGACGTATTTGCTTGGTCTTACGAGGAAATGCCAGGCATAGATACTAGTATAGTTGAACAACTATTAATATGTATCCTGATGTCAAACTGGTGCATCAACGGCTTCGTCCTGTTCATCTGAAGAAAACCGTTGCCATCAAAGCAGAAGTTGAAGAACTTTTGCGTGCTAGTTTCATTTACCCTGTTCCGCTAACTGAGTAGGTTTCCAATATCGTTCTTGTTATGAAAAAACAAGAAGAATTAGAGTGTGTGTCGATTATCGGGATTTCAATTAGGCTTTTCCAAAAGACAACTATCCTACTCCCTTTATTGACCAGATTATTAACAACTGTGCTGGATGCGAAATTTTTTCATTTATGGATGGATTTTCTAGCTACAATCAAATCAATATCCACCTAGATGACCAACATAGGACAACATTCATCTGTCCTTGGGGCACATTTGCATATAGGAAACTTTCGTTTGGTTTAAATAATGCTGGGGAAACTTTTCAGAGAGCAATGGATTATACTTTCAACCACACAAAGCACATTGTTCAACCATATCTAGATGATTTACCAGCGCATTCACGAAATCAGACTAATCACCCGATGCATTTGAGAGCCATTTTCTTAAGCTACCAACACTACAAGATACACCTCAATCCACACAAATGTGTGTTTTGTGTTGGTTCTGGTCGATTTCTCAGATTCGTAGTCTCAAAAGAAGGAATTGGAATAGACCCACTGAAGGTATAGACCATTCTTGATTTTCTTGCACCATCAAACCTACTTCAGCTATAGAAACTTCAAGGAAAGGTTAACTTCCTAAGAAGATTAATTCCAAACTACGACGAAATGGCTAAAGGATTTACTCGATTATTGAAAAAAGGAGTTCCCTTCCATTGGGCCCAAGTTGCATAAGATTCTTTTGATGTTGTCAAGGACCATATTGTCGAAGCGTCATTAATGTATCCTCCTGATTATCAAAATGATTATTTCCTATATATTGTCGCGGCTTAAATGACCATCGCTATGGTTTTGGCCAAGTAGAATATGGAATTGAACATATGATCTATTATTTGAGTCGTAATCTCAATGATATGGAATTTAAGTACTCATATGTGGAAAATCTTGCCTTGGTAGCCATTCAAGCTGTCCAAAGATTTCACCATTATATCCTGCTCCGAAAAACAACAATAGTTTCAGATTGCAACCCCATGACTTACATCTTATCACGTCAATTGTTGGGGGGGAAATATTCAAAATGCATTCTCATTTTGTAGGAATTTGATTTGTAATTCATCAAATCCAAGTCAAAGAAGTCTTTAGTTTTGGCTGAGCTTCATTGTGACCTTCCTTTTGATAGTAATGCAACTACGTCGGAACCATATATTCCAGATGAGTCTCTATTTCTAATTGGATCATCTGATCCGTGGTATGGAGATTTCATCATTTATATCCAAACCTAAAATTTTCAACCTAATACCTCTCGCTCTGATCAGCGACATATTCAATACCAAGCCAAAGCTTATCTGATCGTCAGTGATACACTTTATCATCGTGGTGTTGATACCATTTTAAGGAGGTGCCTCACTCATGAGGAGGCCAAAAAAGTGTTAAATGATTTCCATGCTGGGGCTTGTGGTGGACACTTATTTGGAAATGCTACCGCACAGAAGATACTCTACGCTGATTACTTTTGGCCTACTATTTTTCGAGATTGTATCCTTGCAGTCGAAATTTGTCATGCATGCCAGATTTATGACGGTAAAATCCGCAAACCACTAGCTCCAATGCATCATGTTGTCTCTACTGGACCATTTATGAAATGGGGTATTGACTTCATGACCTATAACCCTCCATCATCTGGGGGGCATGGTTATATTATTGTTGTGGTCGACTATTTTACCAAATGGGCTGAAGCGATGCCTACATTCAACAACACAGGACAAACAGCTGCATTGTTTTTCTTCAATCACGTCATGGCATGGTTTGGGGTCCCACAAGCTATAGTTACGGATCATGGGAAGAATTTTCACAACCATATGATGTCTAAATTGACAGCCAAGTTAGGATTGCCACATGATAATTCTACTCCTTATTATCCACAATCAAAAGGACAAGTTGAGGCTATTAACAAAATTCTTAAACGAATGCTTCAACAAATGATAAGAGTCCGTAAAAGGAATTGGCACTTGATCCTATACTCCGCCTTGTGGGCGTATCGAACCTCGGTGAGAAATGCAACCGGATTTACTCCTTTTCGATTGGTGTATGGTCTGGAAGCTATCTTACCAATCCAATGCAAAATATCAACGTTAAAACTCACGATAGACTTGTTACTTGACACCTAAAAATAAGAAGCATGTCTCCTTAACCTCATCCATATATATGAAATGCGTTGTGAAGCCCAATTGGCCAACGAAGCGCATAAGAAACGTATAAAGATGCAATGTGACAAAAATTTCTAGCCTCACATCTTCTCAGAGGGCGACTTGGTCCTTCTTTATGACCAAGAAGCTGATGTAATAGGTACAGGGAAATTTGAGCCATTATGGCATGGCCCCTATATTGTCAAAAGAGTTCTTGCTAAGGGTGCCTACGAGTTAGTTGATCACGATGGAATTCCATTGGCACAACCTAGAAATGGGTTGTATTTGAAACATTACTATGCTTAATCATGAGTGTAGTAATTTTTTGTATTATATTGTTTATATGATGTTGATTTGCATTCATTATATTAATTTGTTTTTTATATTTTTCTTGATGTTAGTAATCCGCTTTACTGTTCATCACAGATGACTGAATCTTCAGAATCATTTGTTATATATGCTGATGGTGCTAGTCGTAGTATGTAGAATCTATCTTCTGCAGCGTGGGCCATTTTCGCTCCGAACGACGAGTTAGTGAGTTTTCAAGGGATTTGTATCGGTAGATCGACGAATAATATTGTTGAGTATAGCGCGTTGATCTAACTTCTCTCTGATGCCATTTCATTTGGTATTAACCGCATAATCATAAGGTTAGACTCACAACTTTTGGTACTACAACTTACTAGTATTTACACTGTTAGAAATCCAACACTTCTTAGATTGTTCCTAAGAGTTCGACTTTTGGAAAGACATTTTGATTTCATTTAATATCAACACATTTCCAGAAATCTGAACATTTTAACTAATTCATTAGCCAATCAATTTTTAGATAGAGATATGCGACATAGATAAAGAAAACATTCACATCATTGAATTGGATTACGCATTAAACATAGGAAAAACTCTGAAAACACATAAATGGATAGTTATAGGTTTTTTACAAAATTTGTGCCCAAGACACATTGGTCATCTGACCTCAAGATGTATGCAAAAAGTCATAAGTAAACTAGTGGTGCTCATGATAGCACGTTATAGATCTAGCAATCCTACGGAGCAACTGCATCCAACGGCTAGGAACCCCAATTGTGTGTTGCTATAGTCATATGGGAAGCTCTTCGATCCGACAATCCAGAATCTCGAAGGTCAACCCCTCTATGTGCTGCTAGAGCTCAGCAAGAGTCTCAACCATATCAAGCTCCTGAAGGACTACTCTCTCGACAGCCCTCTCTGTTGGTGCATCCGCTTCACACTCTGGTTCCTCTACTGGTTGAACGTGACCAATATCTGCATTACATTAATAGTCTTGGAAAGAAATAAAAACACAAAAAAAATTTATAAACCTTATAAAAATTAAAAAAAATGGTCAAATCATTCTTACCTATTATACCCCACTGAGCGCCTTCTGGTAATACTAGATCTGGAAGTCAACGACTGCGTATGTATATTCATCGCTGGCGACGATCTGTCACTAGAACCAGGTGAAGAATGTAGTCGAGAACACAATGGTCGATTGGCCTGCATCCCGACCCATGAGTTCTACCCATCTCTGCATTCGAGGATCTCTAGGAGTAGATATATCCAATATTACATGTTGTGTCTGCATCAGTGGAATCCATTCCAAAGAAAAGGAGATGAGGATGGAACCATAACTAAAATTTTTCTTCCTTCCTCTGTTTGATTTATTCAGTTGTTCCTTTATCTGAGATAGAATAGCTTCAGACCAGTTGAATACTGTTGTCTCTAAACACTCAAGCACATACTGCATATATGATCTGTTCGCTACATGGAGTGTAATGGTGCTAGAAAGTTTAGTGATCATGAAAAGGATGGTTCTCAAAGGCAAATCCTTGACATCCCGGATGTTTATTTTCCCATCTTTGCTAGGTTTTGACCCTGGATAGCAATACTGCATAACATAATCCCTCACTGTCTCTCCTCCAATGGTAGACCCTGTGAGAGAAATGGGTAAACCTCTCCTTTACAAACCTATGAGAAAATACACATCCTCAACTATTATGGATAACACTTGATTTTTTATGTGAAATGCCTCTATCACCGGATCCCATGCTCGAACAAGGAATTCTAGGAGTTCTATTTGTTGCCTCATTCCCGACAATTTGAAGTACTTAAGTAGCCCGCAATCTCTTAAGGCTCTTACAGTACCCGCATCATTCAAGGAAATCATATCTTGTTCTTCATGTTCTCTTTCTCTCCATGTAATCATCATTATAATCTAATGGAAACCTGAAAATCAACCATAAGATCCATTAGATACCATTCATTGCAAAAAACTAGGAAAATTTTGGACACAACATGAAAACCAAAAACTTCAACTGTGCCCAACGTACTCCCTGGGCTGAGACAGTGCATTGCACATGTAGGTAACCTTCACTGTACCTGCTATGCAACGCAGGTTTCGACATTCAGGGGTGCGTTGCCCTCATTTTAGGAAGAATTTACCCTAGGGGCCTCAAAACCCTTAAAAACTGCAATGAATGGAAATGAAATGAATACTAAAAGGAAGAGGAGGTTCGTGGCACTAACCTGGATCAAACGGTGATGAAATCCATCCACAAAAATGACCGCAATCAACGACTGAAGTTCGGGGGCAAAATCAGGTTCAGAGCTCCAAAATGCAAATGGTAACTATGGAATGGTAAAATTGAATAATGAAACTACTTTTTATAGTCATTTAATTATTTGCAAGTTAAATTTATTGCTATGACTATAGTTTTATTATGTTTTTATCTTGAAACGGGTATTTTTAATCCATTTGATGTTGTTCTGAACAAGAAATACAACTAACGAACAGGTTAGCCATGCAAATTTATTTCAAAGAAATACTTGACCACAAAGCATACTTTTTCTCCTTATTTTTTGAGCTTTGTTAAAAACGAGAAAGGATTTTAAGTGCACTTTTATCTCTTTTTCGAGCTTCGATAACAGCGAAAAAGGAACCCCTGGAGTCTTCTTTCAGCTCTTTTCAGACTCCGATAATGTGAAAAGATTGCCGAGCACTTGTCATTTCAAGCTCGTTAAAGTAAATGAATTGATATCTGCTCAGTATAATTTTAACCCTTTTCCAGACTGAGATGGATTATTTACGAAAAAGGAATACCTTGGTTAAACATGACCAAAGAGGTTCCTTTAGATATTATTTTACACTTTTTCGGATCTGAGAGACAAATTCACGAAAAATTACTTTTGGAGTTCTCTTTCATCCTCTTTTTGAGACTCTCTAAATATGAAAAAGAACTGGGTTATCACTATCGTTAAGCTCGTTAAAACATAAAATAGCGACGGGCTTGTCGATCATGGCAAGAGTCGAGTTTCATTCATCACTAGAATCATTAAATTATTAAATAGCGATTCTTTATTCACTCGAAGGGTTGAATTATAGGTCAAGGAAATGTTATCCTCCTCAAGCTTGTTAAAAATAAAGAGGTATTGGTCGAAAAATGACCGAGGAAAATTTGGGAAAAGCAAGTAAAGTTTCTTTTTGGTAGGAAATCGCTCGTGAACATGATACTTCTTTCACTCCATGTCCATGACTGTTTGGGTTGGGTAATCATCTTGACGGTTCATTCACACCTATGGTTCAGCATACCTTCACTTTGGTTTTGGGTCAATGCTGCCAACTCATCACAGTGTCACCAATATGTTCAAGAGAAGTCATCCAATGATTAAAAACTCATCCATCTGCAATACTCGTAAACCTTCATTTTCATGACCGTAATCCCTGAAAAATTGCTATATCAAGTCATACCCTTGTCTCCGAAATCAGTAACTCCTGTTTTGAAATAAGGTGACTTCCAGTCGACGACAAATAAATATCCAGGAATTTCACTTAGAAGCATTAGATTCCAGTACCATGAGACTTGTTGCAGCATTGACAAGATCCTCGCTTCCGGACCTTTGACCGAAAGATTTTTTTTGGTGTTCGACATCAAATAATATATTCACACCTTACGAAATGTACTGCAGTACCTCGAGGGCCATTTTCATTAATGGTGTGCTATAGGTTAAAATTCTTGGGTTTTTGGTTATCGAATATCCCTCTCAGGGCTTTCCGGTGCCCGAGGTAGACAGTAAGATTAGTTGTATAGTTCACAAAGAAGGCATATACATGTTCATATCAACTTAAATAACTTTATGGAATAAAATGGAAGATTACCTCTTCAATGATCTTGAAGTCTTTTGGAGAGCACTAAGCAGCGAAGCAGGATTTCTCCTTCACCAGCTCCAAATCTTGACCCTGCAATCAATCAAAGCACCCGTGTAATCTCTATCACAACATACATTTCCTATCAATTAAGTTAATATATGATAAAAATTAAACTATGCACATCTAAGCCATTCATCTCGTGCTATATAAGTAATTGAAAAGCAATAACGATATCAACGCATAGAATGTACAAAACAGATACAATTCTATTGATTTATAAAAAGGAGGATTACAACCGTCGGTTGTACCAAGCCCTCCTCAGCCTTCCAATCTCTCTATCTCTTAATGTGGTGATGTCTTGATCAACAAGTTCTCAATGAACCTCTTTGACCTTTGACCTTCACACTACAAAAATAATCTCTGCTTCACAAGTATTCAAAACTTTGACAATCCTTCGACCTTAAATTAAGAGCCTTCAACTCCATTTTATAGGAGATGGAGAGAGCAATCATTGTTTTTCTCCTTCCACCATTTCTACATAGAAAAAACCAAGATTTTTCCTCAACTTGCCATGCTTTTTCCTTCTTTGAGAGTTTAGTTGTTTATGGCAACGCCCAATAAGAGACTAGTGCTTTGCAGTTTCCATTTTGTACTGACTCTCTTGTGAGAAAAAGCTGGAAATTCAAATCATTCTCCGTGGGTTTTTCCTGTTTCAAACTAAAAACATGGGTAACACTTCCCTCTAGTGTAAACAGAGCATTTCCCTAGCCACTAACACGACCTTTTCATTGATCAAATGCGTTATAACGCTCTCTTGATGTTATAGTGGTGCTTTACCTTGGCAGAAATAGGTTTAGTTTAGGTCTTTGCATTCCTTCCATATTTTTCTTCTCCTATGAGCTGATGAGGAGGTTATTTGACCTGTAACATATGCCCCCTAAAGTGTGAGGTCAGAGACGAATACGATGGCCAAAATACTTTATAATGTCCGTAGTAGAGATAAAGAGATTGAAATACTGAGGAAAACCTGAAACAACAACATATGTCAGAAAATATAGTATCTGCCTTGAGTCGGGCATTCCCATGCTCAGTAGCTTAAACAACATGATTTCTATAGAACAGATATATGAAGAATTTGTCCACCAATAATCACAATGTGGAAGTGTCTGTCATAACAGGATCAGGTTGAACAAGCTGTCTCCATAAACAATATCGCAACTTGGGGAAGGGAACATGGTTTTAATGATGTAACCTTTGCCCCAAGGTCTTGACCGCTACTTCACTTAAACTGCATGTTTCTCAACATGTGAATGAAGGAGCTATCATCGAACATGTGAGAAATCATCTGATTACCAGTCGATAATGAAAACTGTTAACAGACACGAAGGTGGCCACCGATAATGATGATGGTCCCTAAGATGCACAGTACAATCTAGCGAGTGTGAATAAAAAGAGTTGAAGTCAAACACTCGTAGAATAATTTGATTAGGAGCCAATGATGAAGACTCCTAATCAAACACAAGACTACCTACCACTAATGTCTGCAAGTATCTTGGTACTGATGGGTTTCTAGATCAACTTCCTAGATAAGATGTTGAAGTCGATAGGAAGAGATATGTTGAAAGGTAGGCACTGAGGCGTCCTACATAAATCAACACGAAACAGAAATAAAATGATTTTGTTTATGATGGAGATAGTGAAAAGTAAATGGGGATGTCAGACGACAAATAATTTCTGGCATAATGAGTAGTTTGGTTGATAAGAGCAGTAGATAGCAAGATCTGCTTGAACAATAGAAGGCACTGTAACAGGGTACTAGGCAGCTGAGGCTTAATGAACACCAAAGAGTGTGTTAGGATTTTGACCTGTGTAGGAACACTGGGAAATGAAGGCTAATACTCATAGATGGTAGGGTTCGGCTAACTGCGAAAGAGTTTTCTGGGAAGTGCCATGTTCAATATTTTTGCTGCCAAATCGACCTTTTTGAAAATGTAACAGAGGTAGTATCCATTTTGTCCAAATTTTTCGCTGTCTGATTAGGTTTAACGAGTCCATACGAGTAAACTCGGTGAATTTTTCATGTTTAGAGAGTCTGAAAAATGTCGTAAAAGACAACTCTGTGCTCCGTCTGATTAGGTTTAATGAGTCCAGACAAGTAAACTCGGTGAATTTTTCATGTTTATAAAGTCTGAAAAATGTCATAAAAGACAACTCCATGGGGTACCTTTGTCATGTCTTGATAATTGGGCACGGAAAAGGGAGAATAGTAAGCCTGAAACAGTTCATTTTCCATGAGTTAGTCCATCGAAGCCGAAAAAGTGAGAAATATATGTTTGATGGACGTCTACCTCATTTTGTTATTAGTACGAGGAGATGAAGTAAACTCAGTACTCTTTGTGAAATTTTAACGAGTCCAACAAAGAAAAACTTGGTGCTCTCCGTGAAATTTTAATGAGTCATGCAGAGAAAAATCGGTCACTTTTTCTGTTTAAGAGCTTTGAAAAAGAGGAGAAGAATGGCTCCTTACTCTCTATCGTGGTAGTTTAACGAGCCCGACAAAGGCAACTCGGGGTTTTTTCAGTTTTATGAGCTAGAAAAAGGTCCCTAAAAAGAAAGCTCAGTGCTTCTTCATGTCAGTTTTAACGAGTTTGAAGAAGAGAACTCTAAGTTTTTTGGATTAACGAGCAAGAAAAAGACCATAAAAAGAACACTCGAAATCGACTTCGTGTAAGTTTAATGAGTCCGAAGAAGATAACTCGAGGTTTTTCATATTAACGAGAAAGAAAAATACCATAAAAAGAATGCTCGAAAAATGGGTCAAAACATGTTTATGTCTGCATATAAATCTTAATCACTCATCAGGATACCAGTAACTAAACTCAATAGTTGCGACACATGTGTAGGAAGAAATCACTACTTTTTATGGACTAGCTAAGAGATTCATGCCCCATAAATGGTTATAAGAAGGTCATAAGACTTTCATTTTCACTGTTTTGAGTGCTGTGAAGGAGCTCTGGGGTGAAAAGGGGTGAAAAATTCAGCTGACAATTGCGGTCAATCCAGGCAACAGTTTTCCTTCCTGCGAGATCTAGGTAAGAGCTAGAACCTCCTGCTATCATTTAATTGTATTTTTGTGAAATTTTGCTGGTTCAAAATGGGAAATTTGGTAGGCCCTAAAAAATATTAGCGACTAACGCAGGCCAGCAGTGTTAGAGCCGCGTTAAGCACACTTCCCGTGAAGGAAGGACACGTTAGTGTGCTCTTTTTTGCACTATAGCCAGCGTTAGGCACAAATAATTTTTTAGGAACTCATTTATAAACATTTTGAAGTGGTCCAGACAATTTCTGATCAGTTGAAAATTTTTTATTTGTAGGTATTCAGCTATTAATCATGAGTATTTGGCGAGAGAGAGAACATGAACTGGAAGAAAGAGACATGGTTACTGATGCTACAAGTTTAATAGCTCTCCGTAGATGCGGTTTGCTAAAATATGCATGTTTAGAACTGATGAGGGGTCAAGAGGACCTCCTGAGGTGGCTGATCTAGCAATGGGATGAGCGACACCATGTCTTCCGGATTGGCGGAAATGAGCTCTCAATTGAGAAGGATGATGTGTACTTTTTTACCAGCCTATCATGTTGTGGGCAGAGGCCCAACTTGACGGGGTCCAGAGTGGATCTGCATTCCATTGCTGATCTTATTTCGACTCATTGCATACACGACACAGAGGCAGTGAGCAACCGGGTGCCTATTGCACGGGTGGCTTTGAGACCACTGAGGTCTATACTATGTATGATTGTTCACTTGGCAGGGTCCAAGAGTCAGCAAGCGGCCACCAAGACCCAGATGCTACTAGCCTTTGATTGTATGTAGCCTCAAGTGTTTGACTGGTGCGATGGAGTTTTCCGTCGATTCCGAGCAGAACTCACAGCATGAAAGACCCATGCCCAAAGAGAGTTTGGGTACGGCACATTGATCGTTTCCTTCCTACTGGAGCGAGTGCCATTGATGAGGCCCAGGATCATTACAGCGCCATTGGGCCCACGTGAGCCGAGACAAGCTCGGTGGGCAGCTCTGATTCCACAGACTGGAGAGGGTCCAGTCCGTCACTGCTTTGATGATGGGTTTTTTGGGTGGCTGTACTCGCAGATAATTATGATTGAGGATTATCCCTATGCATGGATGAACTTCACCGGCGATTTAGAGTTAGTGTTGCCCCCTGGCACCTAGTGGGGACTCTATGGTAGGAAAGAAATGATCAGTGTGCATTAGGAAGTACTTTTTTTTTGTCTTTTGAATGTTTATGCAATTTTTTTGTTTGAAAGGGTGAAAAATATGTTTTGACATGAAGCTTGCTTGCTTGACATAGATGTGGCACTTGTCTGCCCAGTTGGGGCCCCTCGATATGCACAGTAAGGACTGCAGCTACCCGGGGCTGGCGCACCAGCTGAGGATGCAGAAGCCACCGGAGATGATGATGCCTAGATACTACATGAACTCTCCAAGAACCTGTAGGTTTTGAGTATGGGTATACCACCCCTTCCTATGTGGGAGGTTCCAGTTCGTTTGCAGCAGCATACCGTAGGTGTGCCAGAGAGATACCTGGTGCCTTTGAGGAGGATAGCCAGAGCAATTGTATTTTATCATGAGCATCAGGCCTAGCTGGTGGAGCGAATGTATAAGTATCATAGCGGGACTTAGTATAGACAAATTTTTGTAAAACACCCAAGTTTTGGAAGATTTTTTGATGTAACTATTGTACTAGACATGACATATATATATATATATATATATATATATATATATATACATACTTTTTGGTGATTTTGTGTTTTTGAATTTTTATGTATTTTTTATGGAATAAAAAATATATGTACTCATGTGTAAATATTTTATAACAAATGTGACAAATGCCAATCTAACACATAGTTTGCCAAAGAATCGACTAATGCATTAAATTATCTAGGAACATGCTCAAATGTGATTGTTTGAAATTGAAGTTCTAAGAGTATCACCCTTAAAAAATAACATAACAAGACTAGATGACGGACACGGTAATGATTGTTTAACTACATAATGATGAGTTGGTAATCTAACCTGACCACAAAACTGGAGATGTCACGAGATGCAGCTTCCGTGAGGAGTTGGATCACTGACATGTACTCGACAATGTTATTGGTGGTGCTTCCTAGGAAGATTCCCCCAGAACCAAGACGTTCTGACTCAGGAGTGTAGAGAACCCAAGCAGCTGAAGCAATGTGTCTAGTGTGATGACTAGCACCGTCCATGTATCCGACGTATGATAAGGAGGATGACGGAATCTATGTGCAAAAATATTGTAGATGAGAAAAAACACCTCAAAAACCAAAAAATATCCAGAGACATCAAAACAATATGCAAAAATTATATACATAAAATTAAAAAGCATATGCCTAGTGCAAAACTAGGCAAAATACTTCTTTAGATAGAGCCCGTTGCGGGGCTCCGCAATCGGAATTCCATTACAGTCCTGAAGTTCATAAGCCCCTTTTGAGAGAACTTTAATGATGATATAAGGACCAAGCCATAATGGTTGGAGTGTTCCTGCCCCCAAGAGGTCATGTTTCTGATCATAGAGTAGAACAAGGTCACCTTCTTGGAAAGAACGAGGCTTGACAGATTTTTCGTATTGAGCTTTGACTCGGTGCTGGTGAGCTTCGAGTGCTAGTGTAGCATCTCGATGAGTTTCATCCAAATGATCGAGTGAAAGCAAGCGCTCTTTTGTGGCAGTAGTTCCGGGTAGGAGTTCAACCGCAAGTTTGAGTGATGGAATTTCACACTTGATTGGAAGTACTGCCTCCAGGCTGAATGCAAGTTGAAATGGCGTGAAGCCTGTGGAAGTTTTGACTAACGGTCGGTATGCCCATAACGCGGAATACTTTCGATGCCATGTGGTTTTATGATTTCTGACTAATAGATGAATCATGGTTTTGAGGACACCATTTACAGCTTCGACTTGACCATTAGCTTGAGGATAATAAGACGAAGATTTATCTTGACGAAAACCTAGCGTGGATGTTAATTCGGTCATCATATGATTTTGAAAGTTGGATCCATGATCTGTGACAATAGATAGGGGTATGCCAAAATGACAGATTACCTGATTGAACAGGAAGAGAGTGGCGGTTTCGCCATCAACCTTAAAATTGGGAATGGATTCTCCCATTTTCGTAAAATAGTTGACCGCAACCACGATGTAGTTGTGTCCATTTTCCGAAATGGGATTATAGGTGATGAAGTTAATTCCCCATTTGGAAAAAGGACCAATGGAGCTAACCGGATGAAGGGGGGCGGGATGAGCACACATTTTCTTCGTGAAAATTTGACATGGATGGCACTTCTGGACTTCTGCAATGCAGTCTTTAAACAAAGTGGGCCAATAATAACCAGCGCGCAGGATTTTTTGGGCAGTAGCTATGCCAGAAAGATGACTGCTGCACGCCCTTGTGTGGAATTCATTCAAAATGTGTTTTGCTTCATCGAAAGTGAGACAATTTCGGAGAATAGTATCGACACCATGACGATATAGCGTATCATTGAGCATGAGGTAGTGTTTTTCATGGTGGCGGATCCGACGAAGGTCGTCGTACGTGAGAGTTGGGAAGAAGCATTGGGTTTGTAGGTAGACCAGAATGTCTCCATGCCATGGGTCTAAAGAATCAACCAAGTATATAGATTCATCAGGAAATGGATCATGAGCTACTTCTCTTAGGTTGATTCTGGGAAGGTCCAAGAGTAATTCGGCAAAGACTAGAGATTTCTTTGCTTTGGCAGCTGTGAAGACCAAATCAAATTGTTGGAGGATTATGATCCATTTGGAATATTTTCCTCCAATAATTTTTTGAGACAAAATGTGTTGCATGGGGTTCTCCAAAGCAATAAGAGTATTCTGTCACAACAATATATAGTGTCGGAGTCGGGTGACGGCAAAGACTACCGCCAGAGATAGTTTCTTCACATGTGAATAATGTAGTTCGGGTCCGATCAGACCTTTTGACAAGTAGTATATCACATTTTCACTGTCGTCGTAGTCAACTTGAACCAGAACCATTCCAAGTGAGGATGGTGAGGCTGCCAGGTAGAGGAGAAAGTCGCGTGATTAGTCGGGGGCACTAAGGAGTGGGGTTGAAACAAGTCCATGTTTTAAAGCATCAAATGACCATTGAGCCTGGTCATCCCACAAATATAGTATTCCTTTCTTCAATAATTGCATGAATCCTTTCATCATCTTGGCATAGTTAACAATGAATCGATGTAAAAAGTTTTCCTTCCCTTGCAAACGTTGGAGTTGGAGGATGGATTGTGGTGCCGAAAATTCAACAATTCATTTAACCTTATCGGGATCAACCCTAATCCCATGCTTGGAGACAATGAAATATAACAAACGGTTGGACTTGGCCATGAATACGCACTTATGGGGATTCAGACGTATATTGTAGAATCTACACCTCGTAAAAATTTATTTCAGATGAGCAAGGTGATCAGGTCGTTTCTTGGAATGGGCCAGAAGGTCATCCAAATATTCCTATACAATATGTCGAATATCATGGAAAGCGTAGTCCATAGCCCACTGAAAATTTTCTCCCGCATTCTTCAGACCGAATGGGAGTTTACGATACGCAAATGTGCCCCAAGGACAGATGAAGGAAATTTTATGTTGGTCTTCTTTTTTAATCGCAATCTGGTTATAGCTCGAGAATCCATCCATGAAGGAAAAAGATTCACATCCGACACAATCGTCGAGAATTTGATCTATGAATGGCGTAGGATAATTGTCTTTGGGACAAGCAGCATTCAGATCACGATAGTCAACACAAACTCGGATGGTGCCTTGTTTTTTATCTACGGGAACTGGATTGGAAACCCATTCTGTCAAAGGAACGAGATAGATGAAACCAACATATAAAAGTTTTTCTACCTTAGTTTTGATGGCGGTTGCTTTGCGCGGGTGGACAGGCCTGAGTCGCTGTCGAATTGGTTTGGTATTGTCATAGATCTTGATTTCGTGCTTGACTATAGACGAATCTATGCTGGGAATTTCGTCATAAGACCAAGCAAACACATCACGAAATTCCTTAAAAAGGGATGTGAAGCATGCAATTTCCTCAGTATTGCAATCTGCTCCAATCTTAATGTTTTCCACGATACCCGTTTTGACCAAGATATCGATGAGAATTGTCTTAGAAAGATTACCCATTTTCCCTTTTGAATCGATAGTTTGAATAGTCGTGTAAGCAGAGGGAACCATCTCAGGGGGGTCAAAAGATGGGATTTCAGTATTTATCACGTCCGAATCGATCATCGAAGCGCGATGGTGAAACTCTCCCCAAGGTCGTTCTTCTAGAGACATGATCTCTCGAATAGCTTCGTCTGTAGGCAAGACTTCATTGAGGAGATCCTTAGAGAGAACTGTGATGGGCGGGAGGTTTGTACCTTTGGTCGAAACCATAGCAGTGGAGGGTTTAGATGTAATTTGGATGGCTTGGTAGGCCAACTCAACTGGTGAGAGCGGCATCTGATCTCTATAGGAATCAATTTCTGAAGGTGCCAGGAGGATCCATGGGTCAATAGAGCCATCCAAAGTGGTGGATATCATTGCAACCATATTTGGGATCTCTGGCGGTGGGAGAGGAAAACAACCCAGCAAGGAAGACGCCTTCAGAAGACTGGTACCGATACTGACATAAGAGTTAGGAAAGCCTCCTATTAGGTGTACAGTGCTACTTAGTAATGTGGTATAATCAGGGGTACAAAAGGATAAATGATCCACTGTGACTATTTTCCCATCCAATGGAAATAGGATGAGTCAGAAGACCGAAGAAACAATGGAGGTCATGGCATAAGACCAACTACGACCGAGCAATAGATTATATTCGAGATGACGATCTATGACTTCAACATCCACAGTTATCATGTTCCCACTCAGAGTGATGGGAAAGCTAGCAAGGTAACCTTTTGGGAGGAATGTGTGGCCATCGAAAGCTTTGAGGGAATTCGATGGCAGTGATAAGGTAGGAGAACCTAAAGTGAGCCAACAAGCTTGTGACATAACACAGGTCGAAGCACCTTCGTCTATGATAGTGCGATGGATTTGTCTCCATTTCAACACAACCTGCACCTGGAATGCGAGTTTGTGTGAGAGGCGATTCTTAGATTTTTCCATATCAAATATAGCTAGCATGGAGTCCTGGGGGTCTATTCCACCAATGGCCGAAAGCAAGACTTTCCTTTGTGCTGGACTGGTTTTCAATACTCCAAGAGCAGACATAGCTGACGGTGCCTACGCCAAATCTTCTACAATGTTGTAGTTTTGGGCTGATCCTTCACCGGAAGGATGTGAATCACCATTGCCCCGTTGCTGAGGTTGTGGCGGGTTGTCAACCATTTGTTGCTGCTGTTGATTAGGGAAAGGATTATGAAGAACGACAGGTGTTCGCCCAGAATCCTTATTTGCGATAAAATTGGTGCATTCCTACAGCCGAGGACATTTGTATGTCAAGTGGTCCTTCACACAGATATTTCAAGGAAATTTCATGGGTTTATCCTTCCCTTTATCATTTTTCGCAGCGTTTTTTTGATTAGGATTATTCTGATTGTCCGACTGCTCTTCCGAAGAAGATGTCTTTTCCTTGTTCTTCTTATTCTTACCACTAGGTTTTTGTGAAGTTTGCACAGAATTTACCTCAGCGGTAGGAAGAGTAGTCATTTGGTTAGGGGCGGTGGCAGCCAAGGATGGCTGGGAGGTTTTCCCCCGAGACTGTTTTGTGGCTACGCCAGAGATTTTTCCAATGAGACCGTCGGTGTGGGCTCCGTTTTTCTAAGTAGCGGGAGGATTTGGGTTACCAGGGGCATTAGGGAGCAAATCATATAGCGTGCCAGATTGTGAATAGATTAAATCCAAATGTTGGGCATGACAAATGCATTGATCTTATGTGACCACACTGGATAGGCCAATGTCTTTAGAGATGTGGGGTAAGAGAAACTTATAAAACCAATTATACAGCAGATGATCCAGGATTGGCACTTTGACCAACCTCCTCCTACATCTCCATTCATGAATATGATCAGAGATGTGGGTGGCGGTGTCTTGGCATAGCGAGGTTAACAGTTCTATTCCAGTTTCAAATCTAATTGGTAATTGGAAGTTCTTTAGAAACTCCATCGCTAAAGCACCAAAAGTGTTTATGGAAGCGCATGGCAATTCAATATACCACTTGGCGGCATTTCATGTAAGGGTGCAGGGAAACAGTCGAAGCTAGACACTATCATCCACCATGGAATTAGATATAGACCATAAATGAAAGTTTTTGATGTGTGCGGCTGGGTCGTCCCCTTGTTTCCCATTGAACTTTGGGATGTCAGACGGAATCTTGTGCAGTACTGGAGGCTAGAGCGGGTTGTGATTGATGGGGTCATTAGTCAGTTTATGGATGTCAGGGATGTCTAGAGATGCCAAAAATGGAAATTGCAGGTTTTCTCCTGAATCTAACCAAGGAAGTATTGGTTGACTATTTGGACCATAGGGTCCGCCCATCAATGTGCTACTAGGAGGATAAGTAGGACATTGATAAAAATTTCCTATAGGTGGAGGGGTAGGGATATATAGTTGCTATCCATAGAGAATATTGTATTGTGGGGTGAAAAATTGGTTGCCCCCAGTATAAAAGTGTCCTCCCATTCCAGATGGAGGTTGGGGTGGGTTAGTCCATATGGATGCAATAGAGTTTCCCGGAGGCATACTACTACTTGCATAGTTCGGTAACGGCATAGACCCTACACCGATATTTAAACCACTTAAGGGAGTATTATTAACAATAGGTTGTCTAGTTTTTCCTAAGGATTGCAGGGGAAGTGAAATGTTCCACAATTGCACCTGCGTCTTGTCCCGACCTTTGCCCCACAGTATAGTGGCGAGGTTTAAACTCAGCGAGGTTCCAACCCGAAAGGGCACAAAGGAACCGAAAGTATTCCCATATTGGGAAGACTTTAGGTCCCCGAGCGTGGTCACGGTAGGAGTAGATCCACGGTGAGAAATGCGGACAGATGATGGAGCTTGGTAAAGTAAATCCTTATTCACTAAAGTGAACCCATTGTATTTTAGCGCAATCTTTTTAGACTATGTCTATTTTTAGACATATGGAGCATGGTCAGGGGTTGCAATATGCTATTCTTGGAGTATTGGTCATGTTGGTAAAAATAGATGGACCTCTATTTTTATACATTTAGGTCGAAGTCTATTTTTAGATTGTCTATCCTAAAAATAGAAAATTCAAATATTATTTACCCTTAATAATATTTGGACTCTAAACTTCAATTTACTCTCTTGGAGCACTTCAGTTCGAGCTACAGAAGTGGCTCATGCATCTGACAGAGGAATTACACTATTCCTAGGGGTTTGTTGAGCTAATTCATGGTTGACTTGATTAGAATTCGATGGCGAAGTTTGGTGGAGTTGATGAAATGATTGGTGGAGTTGTGTTCGGTTTAACTTAGTTGAACTAGTTGAGATTAGTTTAACTAGCTAATCAACTAGTAATGAGTGGAGTGAATTAAATATTATTTAATTCACTAATTGAATACTCTTATTCAACTCAAGTCTTATCAGTTCACTACAGTGCATGGACAGTTCAGTGGAGACCAGTGAAAGAGGTAGATGAAAGGGTTGAGATAGGTATCAGTTGTGACATTAGTTGTGCATGATATTTGCACCACACTTGGAGGAATTGCCAATGATGATTGCGCTGTCAAGCCAAGGAGATTTTAACCTTGGATCTCTCATTAGACCAGCATTGATTGTGCAATAGAGGCAGGCAATTAGTGGATGTGTTTTGAACCTGTGACTTGTTCAAAACCAAGCTAGCTTGTGTGTAACTATTGGAGACAATAATGAGTACTTGTGAGGAGTATTGTACTGAGATTGTTACATGTTTCTCTTCCATTTATAATATACTATAGCTAGGGGTTTTCAGCTATAAGCTTTCCCCATACATATTGTGTAATTTTTGTGATGTTTTGATGATGTTTTGATCACATACTGCTTGTTATATTTCCGCATGTGTGATGATCTGAGTAGAAGAGATTATGTGTTGCATATGAATTCGAATTGATATGTGATCAGGATAATATCAGTGGATAAATCTTCATTATTCAAAAAATTTCTACATGGTATCGGAGCTATTGGAGCTATCGGAGAAAAGATTGATGATGACAGTGATTAGAAACGTATTTCGGTAGACATAGTCTACATGCAGGCCAGGTAGCCTCTGGATCCATTCCTTCCTTTGAAAGGTGATACATCCAGTAAATGCCCCTATAGTCGATCTCTGTGCTAGAAATAATTTGTTCTCACAGATCAAGAGCGGTTGAGCTTTGAGTTTGGAATTAGAATTTTGCAGCAGTTTGTTTTCTTGGTGCCGGAGTTGAAAATGTCTTTCAACGGTTTGCGACTCGAATATGCTCTTGAATGTAGTTAGAATTATGTTGCATGGAAAGATCGCATGGAGGGAGTATTAGAAGATAATGGACTGAAGGAGTTCGTAGATACGGATGTCCAAAATCCCACTGATCCTGCTGAAGTCGAAGCTTGGAAAAAGAAGATGGCAAAATGTCGAAGGATTCTGTTGGAGGGCGTTAAGGATCACATTGTATCTAGCCTGCATGGAAAATATTCTCCATATTTAATGTGGAAAGCGTTGATAGATCTATTATAGAGTAAGAGCGACCAAAGTAAGCTGGCACTCAAAGATAAGCTCAGAAACATCAAGGGTGACAGTATCGCCAAATACCTCACGAAGTTCACTCAATGCAGAGATGAGCTGGGAAGTGTGGGGAATTATTTGTCGAGAAGAAGAGGATATAGATGGACTGGCTCTCCTCGTCCTTGGTCTTCTAAAAAGTTGACATGCATATCAAGATGGTATCAATGGTAGGAGAAGTTATTCGGGATGGGAGCGCCTTTGGGAAGATCTCATGCGGGGAGAGGAATAAGGACTACCGGAGATGATCTTCATGAAAGCAAAGGTACTTTGATGAAGAAAGTCACGCTTTGGATAGAAAGGTGCTTTGGCTGCAAAGCAAAGAAGGGGAAGAAGAAGAAGGCTTCTCAGTCTGGTGCGAAAGGAAAGAAGCAAGACATGTCCAAGGTGAAGTGTTTTCACTGTCACCAGCACGGACACTATGCCACAAATTGTCCGCAAAAGAAGAAAAATAAGAAGGCTGCCGAATCTGCAGCGGGAGAAGCATTGGCTTCTCAATTCGAACTGGATTTTTCACTGATCGCATGCTTGGTTTCAAGTGTGGCGGGATCAGTTTGGTTCTTGGACAGTGGTGCGTCATTTCACATGACCGGAGATCGAGATTTGTTTTTAGATATGGAGGAAAAAGATCTTGGAGTGCACATCGAGATGGGCGATAATGGTAGATACAGTGCGACTGGTATCGATACCATTTCCTTTGAGAGGGAGTCTGGTAAACCTTTCATATTGAAGGAAGTTTTGCATGTTCTAGGATTGATGAAGAACCTGATCTCTGTGGCGATGTTGGAAGACAAGGGGTATGATGTGGTCTTCAGCGAAGGAAAAGCCTTCCTGCGCAGTAAGACTACTGGTGAGACCCGAAAGATAGGGGTTCGAGTCAAGAACCTTTATCAGTTGCAAGTAGATGGCTGCGCAGCAATGGCATGCAAGGTGGGAGAAGTGGTGAGCCGGGATGATGAGGGCGAACTGTGGCACAGGAGATTGGGCCACCTTCACCACGGAGCTTTGAAGATACTGCAGCAGATTTCTACTGGGCTTCCTAAGGGCACTCTTGCGCAGTTAGATCAGTGCAAGGGGTGTACTTTAGGGAAGTATGTGAAAGCCACCTTTCACGAGAAGGATAGTCGCGCCACGACGATCCTTGAGAGAGTTCACACATACGTGTGTGGTCCTTTCTCTGTAGCTTCGACAGCAAAGCACAAGTACTATGTGATCTTTGTTGATGATTTCTCTCGGAAGTGCTGGATCTTCTTCATGCAGAAGAAGAGCAAGACATTTTCTAAGTTCTGTGAATTCAAGGCGCTGGTTGAGAAGGAATCGGGGAAGCATGTGAAGGCTCTTAGGAGTGACAATGGTGGTGAATTCATCTCGGCTGAATTCAAAGACTTTTGCAGCGCAGAAGGGATTCGGAGAGAGCTCATCGCACCCCATAACCCACAGCAGAACGGGGTGGCTGAGCGGAAGAACAGAACGATCGTGGGTGCTGCACGGGCGATGTTGCATGATCAGGGCCTACCTCTTCACTTGTGGGCTGAGGCATGCAATACAGCAGTGTATGTGCAGAACCGTTGTCCTCACAAGGTTCTTGGCATGAGTACACCGAAGGAGGCTTATTCTGGCAAGAGGCCTGATATTTCCCATTTGCGGATTTTTGGTTCTCCTGTCTACATGCATGTGACGAAGGATGCGAGAAGGAAGCTGGATCCGACCGTAGAGGTTGGAATATTTGTGGGGTACACTGATACACCTCACAACTATCGGGTGTATGTGTCAGACAGTCGCAAGACTGTTGTGCGACGGGATATAAAATTTCAGGAGGAGAAAGCCATGCAGTGTTCGCTTGAGAGGGAGCTACACTTGCATGCAGATGAGGAGCCGTTAGTTCCTAAGGAGGAGCTTCCGGATGTGGATCAGCCACAAGAGGAGGTTCAGGAGGTGGAAGAAACCACCCATGCAGCGCCAACCATCAGAGGGCGCATGCGCACTACAGAAGCTGAGCGACTGGCTCGAAATGCAGAGAAGGTTGTAGGACCACCTACAGCACAACGCAGACAGAGGCAGTCACCGGATCGGTACACTGGATACATGGCTCTTGTGAGTCAATGTGTCGTGATGGAGCCATCCTCTTTTGAGGAAGCTGTGGAGGAACCCGCATGGGTAGATGCCATGATCAAAGAATATGATTCGATCGTCAGAAACAGTGCATGGGAGATTGTCCCAAGACCGAAGGAGAAGTCAGTGGTAGGTTCGCGATGGATCTACAAAGTGAAGCAGGCGGCTGACGGGAGTGTGGAGAAGTACAAGGCGAGATTTTTCGCCCGAGGCTTCTCACAGATAGAGGGAGTCGACTATGAGGAGACCTTTGCACAGCCAGCAAGGTACTCCACATACGGACGATCCTTGCTCTCTCGGTGCGGATGGGATGACACATCCATGGATGGATGTGAAAGTACGTTCCTCAATGGAGTAACTTTGATTGAGGAAGTGTCACAACAGTAGTATGAGGTTTTGAGATCTTGGCCCGATTGGAGTCGCCTGTGTCTTGGAAAGCTCAAAGGAAACTGTATGCGAATTTGGCTCAGCACCTCGATGCCCAGTACACACGGATTGTGAGTTATTTCAACTTTGGGCTTGGATTTTCCAAGAGTGAGGCTGATCCTAACTGTGCAGTTGTGGTGGAGGGGAAGGCTCGCGATCATTGTGCGCATGTAGATGATCGGTTTTGACGAGTGATAGGATGTTCGATACTCTCATGCAAGGAGGATCTTGCAAAAGAGTTTGAGATGAAGGACTTGGGCCTCCTTCATTATTTCCTAGGATTGGAATTTCGCAGCGTAGTGGTGGACTATTTGTTTCTCAGAGTAAGTATGCCCGGGAGATACTGGAGAAGTTCAACATGCATGGCTGCAAGCCTATTGACACTCCTCTTCCTGGTGGATGGAGGAAGGAGGATGCTACTTCATCGGAGGTAGTGGATGCCATTGTTTATCGACAGTTGGTGGGGTAAACATGTATCGGTGTGCGACCCGATATATTCTATGTTGTTAACCAGCTTTCACAAGCTATGGTTAAGCCTGCAAGCTCTTACGGAAGCGAGGGCAAGCATGTATTGCGTTATCTTGGATAACTGTCGGGATATGGTCTATGGTACAGACGGAGGATGGAGCGAAGCTTTCAGTAACCGGTGCAGATTGGGCAGGGAGTCCAACGGACCGGAAGAGCACTTCTGGAGGATTTTTTAGCATTGGGTCGATAGCAGTTTCCTGGTACAGCAGGAAGCAGAGATCCGTGGCACTCAGTTCAGCAGAGGCCGAGTACATGGCAGCAAGTTTGGCTGCATGCGAGGCTATTTGGATGAGGAAGATCCTCGCAGGTTTGTTCAGTTTGCATTTGGAGCCTACAGTGATCTACTGTGATAACCAGAGCTGCATCAAGCTCTCGGCTAATCCATTATTTCATGATAGATCCAAACACACATCATTGTCAGTACCATCATATCAGAGATTGTGTTCAGCGGAGAATCATGATGCTTTCATATGTTCCCACGGAGGATCAGGATGCTGCCATCTTGACGAAGGCACTCACCAGGAGCAAGTTCAAATTCCACAGAGGCAGGATAGGGGTTGCAGATAATCCATATCTTGCTGAGAGGGAGTGTTGAAAATGTAGCAAGATTATGGAGCTTAGTGAAATGAAGTCGCCTTCACTATGTGGGCCCGCAGGCTATTTTTGGCGCAAAGTCTATTTTTAGACTATGTCTATTTTTAGACATATGGAGCATGGTCTGGGAGTTGCAGTATGCTATTCTTGGAGTATTTTTCATGTTGGTAAAAATAGATGGACTTCTATTTTTAGACATACTGGGCGGAATCTATTTTTAGATTGCTAGTCTAAAAATAGATATGTCGAATATTATTAGCTCTTAATAATATTTGGACTCTAAGCATTATCTTATCCTCTTGGAGCACTTCAGTTCGAGTCACGGATGTGGCACATGCAGCTGACAGAAGGAATTACGCTATTCCTAGGGTTTAGTGGAGCTATTGCATGGTTGACTTCAGTTAGAACTCATGTGACAGAGTTTGGTGGAGTTGATGAGACGGTTAATGGAGTTGTGTTCAGTTTAACTTAGTTGAGCTAGTTGAGATTAGTTTAACTAGCTAGTAATTAGTTAAGAGTAAAGTGAATTAAATATTATTTAATTCATAAATTATTAACTCATTATTCAACTAAAGAACACATCAGTTTAACTCAGTGCATGGACAGTTCAGTGACGACAAGTGAAAGAGGTAGATGAAAGGGTTGAGTTAGCTATCAGTTGCGACATCAGTTGTGCATGAGATTTTCACCACACTTGGAGGAATTGCCAATGATGATTGCTCTTTCAAGCCAAGGAGATTCGAACCTTGGATCTCTCATTATACCAGCCTTGATTGCGCAATAGAGGCAGGCAATTAGTGGATGTGTTTTGAACCTGTGACTTCTTCAAAACCAAGCTAGTTTGTGTGTAACTATTGGAGACAGTACTGAGTACTTGTGAGGATTATTGTACTGAGATTGTTACATGTTTCTCTTCCATTTATAATATACTATAGCTGGGGGTTTTCAGATATAAGCTTTCCCCATACATACTGTGTAATGTGTGTGATGTTTTGATGATCTTTTTATCGCATACCGCTTGTTTTATTTCCGCATGTGTGATGATCTGAGTAGAAGAGATTATGTGTTGCATATGAATTCGAATTGATATGTGATCAGGATAATCTCGGTGGATAAATATTCATTATTCAGCAAATTTCTACAGATCCCAAAGGACTTGGCGAGTTACTCACAGTTGTGATGACCATATGGTTGGGACTAGGTATATGTTGACTATTGGGGTTACCAAGTGATGGCATAGAAATGACAACCGGTGGGGAGGATGGTGGCGAACCTGGGATGGTTGCCATTGGCATCGACCCTGTGGATGCCGGTTTTGAAATGGATGTTTTTGCGGCTGAAGACATGTCTTAGCGTGGTGGAATCTGAACTATCACAGGCCCCAACAAATCAGTGAGTGGAGGATTGTAATGAGGTACAACACCTTCCGTGAAAGGGTCCTCCAGAAATTCCGTATGATATGAGGCTATGTGTAAATCAGGGTTTGTCAATGGAGACTTCTCTTCCATAGAAGGCATGGGTTCACCAAGGTTCAGTTGTTCCTTAAGAGTCAGAGGAGGTAGACCTTGCTGTCGTCAAGACAGACGGCGTGGGTCGGATGACGCCACGGTGACCTGTTTATTTTAATAGATTTTAATAAATTGTGATGTATTATAATGTCTCAATGACAGTAACCACACACCTAAAAAAGAAAAAAGAAAAAATGACTCTCTAAAATCAATTAGCAAGAAGCCAGACTAGGGTGCCCTCTCTGAGTACTACCATTTTCTGGTGATGAAATCTAGTATCACAATAGTATACAGAGAGGATTGGCAGAAAGTACAGTTACGATCACTCTAAAGCTTTGCCCGAACCTCAGATGATAGGTCTAATCACTCTCATGAAGACGAGTACCCTCCTAAAGAATAAAGATAGAGTGGGTCCATCTGTTTTAGGTACCAGGACAGCCCATCCCAGTCACCTTGTGTAAGTCCCTAAAAATTATGGCCACTAAAGTTACCTCAAATCACAGACATCATTGGGGGGGTCCACGGTCTAGGATAGCATGCTATATGGGTAGAACACCTAGATCCCCGATCTAGTTTTGACATCCCCGAAGGGAACCCCAATATATAGCATACCCATCAGATGCAGTCGAAGGCAGGCTACCTTCTTGTGCACCCAAGTTTTTTCTCGCGCTGAGCTCCAGTAAAGTAATGGTCCCGATAATATGAGTGCAGTAGGATTTCGCTCGTTAATGACTCTAGTCTCAAGTTTTGAGATCTTGGGTGATTTTCTCACTTTTCCTAACCCAAGATCATAGCCTGAACTACTGTTGGTGTGAGCGCAAAAAGAGTAATGTGATTAATTTTATTATCGCTTGATTCTTAGTGTACTTGATTATTAGTCTTGCAGAGGGGGAGTGGACGTATGAAATGTAATGAGACTTTGACTCAAGAAACCATGCAAAAATATGCTCTAAATATTCAATTCGATGAAGAGTATTTCTACAAGGAGAGGTTTCTTTTCAACATCCATGCACTAACATTCAGATAGAAAAGTTCAACCTTAAAGATTCAGACATCTATTTACCTCATTTTAACAGTATTTTAACTGAAATCATCAAAATTGATTAAGCTAGATGCAGAAAAACTAAAAAAAAAAATTCTTCTCTAAAAAGTAAATGTTTTTGACACTAAATTTTCAAAAAAGAGAAAATAAATAGAAATGCCAGCTTAGTAAACAAGCTTAGGAATTCAGTCAAGGAGAGATACTGATGGCCAAAAAAATCTGCAACCAAAACCACAATCACAGGGGTAAACAACAAATTTTGGCTGAGTAACACACTATCTCTGAGTAAAAATAGCGTTAATCTAGAGACTAACACAGTGTATTTAAGCAGAGCCCACGTTATAATGCACTCAAACACCAACAAAAGTAGCGTTAGCCAGGGTAAAGTTATTTAGATGGTCAAACAGAAACAGGATTGAACTCTGTGAGCTTTTGAAATGTCTACTAGGCATAAACACTGGTCAGAAGGGTCTGTGAACAGAGGAAAGAAGAAAGGAGGATAGAAATAGTCTGGAAACTATGGGGAAATTCCCCAGCGGGGTCGCCAATTCTACTATAGGGTAAAATTCTTGGGTTCTTGGTTATCGAATATCCCTCTCAGGGCTTTCCGGTGCCCGAGGCAGATGGTAATATTAGCCGTATAGTTCACAAAGAAGGCATATACATGTTCATATAAACTTAAATAACTTGATGGAATAAAATGGAAGATTACATCTTCAACGATCTTGAAGTCTTTTGGAGAGCACTAGGCAGTGAAGCAAGAGTTCTCCTTCACCAGCTCCAAATCTCGACCCTGCAATTAATCAAAGCACCCATGTAATCTCTATCACAATATACATTTCCTATCAATTAAGTTAATATATGAAAAACATTAAAATATGTACATCTAAGCCATTCATCTCATGCTATATAAGTAATTGAAAAACAATAACGATATCAACACATAGAATGGACAAAACAGATACATTTCTATTGATTTATAAAAATGAGGATTACAATTGTTGGTTGTACCAAGCCCTCCTCAGCCTTCCAATCTCTTTATCTCTCAATGTGGTGATGTCTTGATCAATAAGTTCTCAGTGAACCTCTTTGACCTTTGAACTTCACACTACAACAATAATATCTGCTTCACAAGTATTCAAAACTTTGACAATCCTTCGACCTTGAACCAAGAGCCTTCAACTTCATTTTATAGGAGATGGAGAGAGAAATCATTTCCTTTCTCCTTCCACCAGTTCTACATAGAAAAAACCAAGATGTTTCCTCAACTTGCCATGCTTTTTCCTTCTTTGAGAGATCAGTTGTTTATGGCAACACCCAATAAGAGACTAGTGCTTTGCAGTTTCCATTTTGTACTAACTCTCTTGTGAGAAAAAGCTGGAAATTAAAATCATTCTCTGTGGGTTTTTCCTATTTAAAACTCAAAACACAGGTAACGCTACCCTCTAGTGTAAACAGAGAGTTTCCCTAGCCACTAACACGACCTTTTCACTGATCAAATGCGTTATAACGCTCTCTTGATGTTATAGTGGTGCGTTACCTTGGCAGAAATAGGTTTAGTTTAGGTCTTTGCATTCCTTCCATATTTGTTTTATCCTCCGAGCTGATGAGGAGGTTATTTTACCTGTAACATGGTGGTTCTCTCCCGTTTGTTAACAACTCACATCATTGGCTGGTAATCAAATGATGTCTTTCCATGTTCGACGAAAAATCATATATTCGCATGGCTAGACTTGTACCCGAATGATCGAGTGAATGAGATAAGAAGACCCTGGATCTAGTTTCAGACATCTAGGCTGCGATTTCAGGATTGTTGTACACATCATCTGTATGGTGACCTTACATACATATTTTAATCCAAACATGGGCCTATATCTGTAGGCATGTCTGCATCTGGGCAACATTCCAATGTAGATGAATTTTTGAATTATGTACATGTTATTAGATTGTTTTATGTGTTGACTATGGGAATGCCTACCCTCAGCAATTATGATCAATAGAGGATATATCATGATGTAATGTATTGTAATATTGATGCAGGTGACCATTCCACTTTGTTTCCAGGCTCATCACAATGTAAAGCATCTCAATCAAATGTTCTTATTATTTGGATCTCATGCTTTAGGGGGGAATTGTTATAGGTCAATTTGGGCACCATTCCCAATGACCTGGTTAACTGGGCATCATCTCCAGGACTAATGATCAAGGGTCTATCATTCCCCATCATTTCAGTTGCTATATTCTCTAAGACAGAAAACAAGAAAAATCAAGCAAGACTTTCATCAAGCAAGAATTTCCATGGTTTGAAGCTTATTGTATAGCATATGAAAGCTCACCAACGCAGGCTCTAAGGGGCCTAAGTGCATTTCATATGCAGGTAGCCCCATGCAAGGGTTCTATACAAAGCACTTCCTGACATTCACAGGTGCGTTGGTCACATTGGGAGCGAAATTCTCATTGTTTCGAAATCTCCACTTGGCCAGTGCCTTCTAGAAGAGTTCACATGTGTCAAGCTTCGGATCCAAGTGTCCATTTGACATCTACATGAATGGAAACATGTCTTGCCTATTTTTGGAAATCTATTGATTGAAAAACAACCTATAGTTCATCTGTAAATTGAACACAAATATAAGTGTTTAAGAAGGAAGAATTTGAGTAGAGAAATGTTGGAGAATTTTCAATTGAGAGCTTGGTTTGTAGAGCTACTGTTGGAGAGATTTATGCTGTGGTGAGACTTGGAAACTTTGCTGGAAGGTCACTTCAAATTAGTCACTAGGTTGTAACCTCTCCTTCTATAATCAATAAAGAGTACTTCTTGTTTTTCCCTACATGCATCTATGATAACTTTGATTTTCCATATTGTAAGATCTTGGTTGATGAATGTAGTTTATTCTTAACTGATTTAACTAACTAGCTTGAATAGATATCTATATTATTGCATCTTCTGCTATTTCAGTGTTCTTTCTTGCAGGAAGCATTCAGCCAACAAACCGCTTGAATTTGAAGCTATAGCAGAAGCGACAGAAGGATTCATTTGGAAGCGACTGAAACAAGTAAGCATCCAATCCTCTCTGTGTATCTATTCTGAGTTAGGAGAAATGGTAGTATAGTCTTTCACCTATTGTTCTAGACTAACACCTGTCTAGGGAAGCGTAATTTATCTATAGATTAAAATTTTGGCCCAACAGTAAGAAATTAAGAAGTCGATAGATAGATGCTACGTGCGAATTGCTAAGATATTTTTGGGTTGTTTCGGGTAAGGACTCTTACTCGTTGTGTGCATAGAGATCCTCAGTCCTGCTATGTGCAGACCCCGCTAGGCTATGTGTGCGGGCTGTGTTTGGGTTGTAACTGGATCTTTGATATTAAGGAATGCGAAGTATAGTTGAAGTATCTGTGTGTTACCTGAATTGGTTGTGTTTACTGCTGAAGCACATCTATGATATTTATTTAAGCTGCGAATGTATCTATATGTTGGAATTGGCATGAGTATATTTGTGATATGATATTGGCTGCTATTATAGTGCTCTGTGATGGTATTTGGTAATGTGCACATGGATGCGAATGTACTGATTAGATATGGTAGCTTTTTTATGGTTATATGCTGATTACACTGTTAAAAATTTGAAAATAGACTTATCCTGTTTGAACCTAATAAGCTGCGACCTAGATCTACCTCGAATTACCTTCCCTCTCTCTGAGGGTGTGGAAACTTGGTTCTAGCACCCTCCCATAATACTTCGGGTGAGACCTTGGCCTGCACAAGCAGGTTATTGCCAAAAGGGCCAGTAGTATAGGGTTTTATTGGCAAACCTTCACCTCCAAACCTGGGTCAGGACCCCTCAAGCCAACAATTCCGCAATGGGTATTGTTCGTTTATTGTTTGATTGGAAGTTTGCGAAAACTTCTTTATGGGAGCACTTCAACATATAACCCTCAAGCACTTTACGCCTCTAGGGATCTGTTAATTTGAGGAGCTAATAATGTCAACCATCAATTTTGTGATATATGTTGGAATGATAATCTTATTAGTTTAAATTTATGCTATTTACCTTATTCTGACAAACCAGTGACACAATGTTGTTACAGGCAAACTTACCCTAAGGTCCAAGGTTGAAAGACCTAACAGAGCGGATGTCATGTCATCACAAGAAGGATGCTAATTACCATTAGGGGAATTTTGAGGTCTAAAATGGGCCTCCTAAGGAAATTATAAAATAATAGTGGAAAAAATCAAATAAGATTTGATGACATCATCAAATTTTAGAGGGAAAAATGAAAAAAACTACTTTTTCAACTCATATTTTCAACTTATCTCCCAAAGTTTTTACTCAAATTTCGAGCGGGAGTACTCGTTGGATGCGAAATTTAATTCCCCATCCAAGGAGTACCCATGTTGCATACTTTCGATGGGTCCTACTACACGAAAAATGAGAAATACATAAAAAAACGTGATTACAATCACATTTTTTATGTATTTCTCATTTTTCGTGTAGTAGAGTTCATCAAAAGTATGCAACATGGGTACTCCTTGGATGAGGAATTAAATTTCGCATCCAACAAGTACTCCCGCTCGAAATTTGAGTAAAAATTTTGGGAGATAAGTTGAAAATATGAGTTGAAAAAGTAGTTTTATTATTTTATTATTTTTTAATATTTTTACCCTTTTATTTAAAAAATGGTAAATCATCCCCCATGGTTGACATCATCATTTTGAATCCTATTGGTTGTTATAAATTTTATTTTTGTTGTACATTTTTCTTAGGAGGCCCATTTTAGACCTCAAAATTCCCCTAATGAGAACCTGCAAATCAGTCAAGAACAAGCACAAAAACTAGTTGTATAACATATATGTCCTAGACGTTAGCAAATTAGCAAACATGATCTCATAAAGATAACATGAAATAAAATATTCAAGATTATTAAGAATGTATACGAGACATATAACACATGAACATCAGGAATAGGATGGTAATTCTTTTATTGATAACATGTACATAAAATAATAGTGGAGAAATCACCTAAGATCTTCCACGGCATTCAGAAAAAACATCCTCAGTATTCATCCAACCCTCGCCTCACAAAGCTTCTTCCATAAATGGTGCACAAGGATGTCACATAGAATGAGGGTGATCATCACAAGGAAAAAAGGATTTCCTGAAACCTGGGAAGTGCAGGAGGCACATGGGAAATATTAGACTTGATCAGGGCTATAACAGGCTATGATATCAATAATATTCTCTCTCTCCTCCCTTAGGCCATTCCCTTGAGGGGTATTTATACTTCCTCAAATTAGTTTTTTCAGTTGGGGAACACTTAGGCCATGGGCCGGGGTAGTTAAGTTACAATAAAAATTGTAAAACCCCACCTCAATAATAGGGAATTTTATATTTTTTTAATATTTTAAATAGCATATGCGGGTCAGCTATGGATGGACCCACGTGTGCACACGGAAAAAACTAGGCAAAGATGCATATGGATTTTAAAATATTTTTTTTTGAGAAATGTGACCAAGTCTAAATGGAAGGGCTACCCAAGGCCAATGCATAAGTTATCAAGTATATAGAGGTGATAAATGATGTTATAACAAATGCACCCTAATATATGAGGTCATAAGGGGTACATAATGGTGGAAATATATTATGTGAATAGAAAGAGCCTTGCGAGGACTAGAGAGGACCTCACCAGATTTCAGCCTGCCAAAAACTAGTGATAGAAATTAGAAAGATAGCTCATGTCTGAGGCAGGCATACCCATGCTCAGTGAAAGACAAGCATGTCTGCATATTAAGTGTTACACCAATTTTTGGTCATATAACCTATTACTATTAGATGGACTAAAGTACACCATGTAAGACCAATTTTACCATAGTAAAATTGATTTCACTATGAAAAATAACTTAGTAATCCATAATTTATTAAGTTGTTTCTGGTCTAAACAGGAAACCCCATGAGGAATAATTGAATAATTCCTTATTTGTTTGATTTTCCTCAAGGGATAATTAATTAAACTGATGTTTAAATAATATTTCTGGTCATATTTAACCCAAAAATGGAAAATTAATTAGATAAATCATTATTTATCTTATTATTTTCTAGGAATAATTTTTTAAAACATTATTTAAATAATATTCCTTGTTAAATTTGACTAAATCATTTATAAATAATTGAATAAATCACTATTTATTTAATTATTACTCAACCACATTCTTAAAATAATAAATAAATCATTTATTATTTATAAATAAAGAGATTTTACCAAATTCAAATTCTTTTTCTATCCAACAAAAATAATAAAATATTTCATAAAAGTTGGATCTAGATTTGGTTAATACTATTTTAATTATGCACCAATATCTAGACTAACTCACTACTTTGTTATAAATAGAAGGGTTTTTCCATTCATTCACTACCTTTTTTTGCCTAAAGATCACTCTGGATCTATACTTTCGGTCTGACTTTGATCCTCCATCATTGTCATGTTTTTCTACTCTTTTTTTTGTGAACTCCCTTTGAGTTCCATTTTTGTCTGGGTTTTCTGCACCATCAAGAGAGAGAGAGATCTTAGATATGAAGCATTGAGGAAATAAGAACCCATCCCATTGAGGGGGACTGGTAGCATCTTTCTATGTTCCCTTCCCAAGTGTTATAACACAAAAAATTCTTTAAAAATTATTGTCTTGTTAATTGGATGCACGGAGCAACTTTTTCTTATTATTTGTTGTTTAATATATTTAGCTGCATATATCTAGCTTTCTGTAGCATTTATTCTAATCACTAAATGCAGCTCTAAGGAAATTTATTACCATCTTTGATGTTAGGGTTGCTTTTTATGCACATCTAAAGTGAGCTTTTTTCATACGCTCGCGATTATAATTCACACTAACAACTGGCGACTCCACAATGGTTTATAATTACGACCACTGTCGTTTTTCAGATCCCTACATGACCAGCTGCTTCAACCCCTAGGTTTTTTCTTCAGCTTCTTATTTTTCATTTCTTGATGTTTTTTTTAACCTTTAAAACCATAAAACAGTAAAAATTCTAACTTCCATGTGTTTCTGGGCCCTTTGCGCAGGTAACAGGTATCAGCCACAGGAGAGACGACATTTTTTTTTCTCAAATCTACTCCCAAAATCGCTGAAAGTGCAGGTCGCACTTTTTCGGCCAAAATTTGCAACCTTGGCTCTCAGGAAGCGGCAAAAAGCCTGAAAACTGTGACCTGAGCAGAAAACAGGTCAGAAACTGTGACCTATACTTTTGTGGGATTTTTTCTGTGATTTGTTTGGGTTCATCTGGGCCACTACTGAAGGTTTTTTGAACTCCCTCTTCACCCGTCTTAGACCTATAATTGCTTATTTTTACTCGTCGAAGTAGGAACCAATCTCCTTAGGGCTTCAGTACACTTCCACCTTTTTAGGAGGAGTTAACCTGAAGTAGGTCTTCTAAGATTTCAGTGTTTTCAACCATTTTTTATATTTGAACTTGTACTTTCAGATCCATTTCAGATCAGTTATTCATCCATCCAAAACACATTTTTTTTCAGTTTTTTTTGGTCCTCCTTTAGGGTCCCCTCTGTTTCTCTTCAGGTTGTAGCCTTTCACAACCTTTTTTTGCATCATTTTTCCCTATGTTTTTTTGTTGTTTTATGCCCCTCTTTCCAGTAGATCTGACCTTTAGATCCTTGTCCCTCCTGACTTTAAATCCATTCGCAATTTTGTGTGTTTTGACTAGATTTCACCCACCCATAGACTAGTTGTTGGGAAGCCCTCCTCCTTGGCTTTAAATTGATGCATCTTTAGCTGTTTATTTTACTATCACATTTAGTTTCCTTTACTGTCATTTTCAAATTTATTTACAGCTATACAACATCTTTTTTCTTTTTTCTCTACACACATCTAGGCTTAATTAAAATTAGCACACTTATCACATACACACACACCCTAAGTGAAGAGAGCCTGGTTTACACCGCCAGGCCAAGACTTAAAAATTGTAATCAATTGATCCTGCACCCCCCTGCCCTTGTTTAAACATTGTAATAATTTGATCTTGCACCTCCCTTCCCTTGTTTACCTCTCTTCCTTTTTGTGTTCCATGCCTCTTTACCATCATTGTGCCCCCAAGGTGTTTATCCCGGAGATTCTAAGGTGTTCATCCTCACTTCTCGTCAGGAATACTTACCCCACTGTGTAGGGTTCGTTTTCATCCTCCACCTTTTCCCTATTCTGACTATGCTTCTGGTTCATCGGGTTCCCCTTCTTGTTCTATTCCTAGCTCTCCTTCAACTTGTCTAGTTCAGGACCTACCACTTGTAGTAGCCCCGAATATTGGCTCAAGGGGTCTAGACCCAAGTTCGAAGGCTAAGGTTTGCCAACAAAACCCTATACTATTGGCCCTTTCGGCAGTGACTTTCTTACGCAGGTCAAAGTCTCACCCGTAGCAGTATGGGAGGGTGCTAGAACCAGGTTTCCGCACCCCGAGAGATAAAGTAGGTAAGTCAAGCAGATCGACGTTCCCAGTTTATCAAGCTCGCATTTAACAGATCTAGTTACAAGCTTATATAACATATCAAATATCTAGTAATTACCTTCGCATCCACGTGCATAATACCAATCTACCAGCACAACAACTATAATCGCAACAATTAACAAATCATAGATTCATATAACAGAAACAAATATACTTCGCAACTATCAAACAGATACTTTCGTAGATTAATAATACAACCCAAGTTTGCATTAATCATAAAATAGATTCAGATAACACCAAATATCAATAGTACTTCGCATATATATTAATACCAAAATCTTCTTACAATCCCAAAATACCGCCTGCGCACACAGGAAGCAAGGTCCACACACAGCAGGACTAAGGAGCTCCACGCACACAACCAATAGGATTCCTTCCCAAACAACCCAACAACATATCTAATAATTCGTGCTTAACATCAATCTCAATTCTTTTCTATCTTAGACTAAAAAAGGTTCATCTATTTATACCGATTTAGCCTGCGGATCCAATGGTCCGCAAATCATGGTTTTCGGACTCTCGATCTACCCTTGACCCATTAAAATTCCTTTGGGTCTTTGGCCTACTCCAAAAACCCTACTCGTGACTAAATAATACAAAAATATACAAAAATGGACAAAATTCGCAGCTTTAGGATACCCTGTTCCAACAGTCTCCCAACACAATCTTGTGACTTGTCTCGAGTCACTGTGATGGTGGGGTCTCCACCTGTGCCCGCATCAGTTTGATTGCTTCAACCAATGGAGGCAACACACCTTCACTCTGAGCTACAACATTTTGTGCAATATCAAACAATTTCTGCGAAATCAGACCTTCTGTCATGACTATGACACTCTCTAGAGTTTGGTTTAGTTGTTTAACAGCAACATCAACATCTTGTGAGAGCTTGAGGGCTTCGCCAGCCCAAGGCTTCTGGTAGTCACCAAGGACCTTCTCCTTATGTCGAAGCTCATCCATATCAGTTTGGAGGATGTGGCTGGTTCGCAGTCGCGCCAAGCGCTGAGCAGGAACCAAAGTGGGCAGGGTGGCTTCTGTTGGGGTTCTCATGTTTTGGCAAGGTTGGCAATACCAAAAGATGAGACAGCATAATGGCGACTCCACTGGGGAAATTCTGAGTATTTTCCACTATACTACATCACAAGAGCCTCAGAAAACCTAGAAACTCTGGTTAGGTTGGTAGTGAAACACTTGCACTTACATTCCACTTACCTCTTTTGTGTGTTTCTCACACACTCTTAGACAGAGTCTGGAAAGGGCTAGGTAGCCTCCAGATCTCACACTATTTCAGAGGTGACATATCTGGTAAAAGCCCTCCCAGCCAATCTCTGGTTTGATTTTGTTGTGTTTTCGAGATATCTTTGAAGAGAGACATCTCATAAGCACTGTGGTGGACAGTGTAGCCTCCAGAAACATCCTAAAACCCTCCACCTGGAAACTCCATAGTTCCTAAAAGATTAAAAGACTCCACTGGTGATCAGTAGGCCTGCTAATTATCTTGGTTTCACCAAAGACTCCGCTGGAAGACCAGCCTCTAGAAGCGACATCAACTACAATAGAAGGAACATGTAAGGGTAAGCTGCTTGGTTGGAAAACAACATTCTGGATTCCAGAACCATTCACAAAAGAGCTCATCCTGACCCAAAATGACCTGAAATAGTTTATAACCCTAAGAGAATCCTCAGGAAATCACCTACACCTAGAAGATCAACTATTTCCAGTCACATCTATAGAGCTAACTCTGCACCAGAAGACCTTACGGCTCTATCACACTTTCATCTTGACCTAGATCTACTCGATAGATTACCAATAACTAGGTCGTTCAGTGTTCTAGATCATCCAGACCTTGAGCTTCCTGATTCACCACCTCAAAGTGGTAAACACATTAGGGACAAAGAAACCCCTCAATCTACACCTCCTGATATTCACTTCATTAAAAACTTGGGGCTCTCCAACCCTAAATCTGCCCAACAAACCTCTGCTAGTCCTAGTATCCCTATCATCCATATACCAGCTGCTCAAGTTAACCCTTTACCTCATCAAAATATCATCATGGCAGCCTGGTATGCACCTTTGATGTTACCTCAGCCTCTAGTGCCCTTACCAAATTATTATCAATCAAATATCCCACATTTCACTACCAAAGAATCCATCACAGCCCAGCAACATGTAGATAAGATGGAAGATTCTTTTGACTACATGGAGATAGATGATGATACGGTCAAAATGAGAATCTTTGCCCAGAGTTTAGGAGGTGATGCGAAGAAATGGTTCAAGGGCCTACCTCCTAATAGTATCCGAGACCTTCCTGCTTTATATCAGACTTTCATAAACAAATGGGAGGTTAAGACTAATCCTCGCCAACTCCTAGCAGAATACATGAACCTTAAAAGAAATGTAGGAGAGAGTTTCCATGATTAATCAACTAGGTTTAATAGCATCTACAATGCTCTCCCTCCACATATGAAACCTCCCCAGGGCATGGCTCTGGCGAAATACCCTGAAGGCTTTGATGCTGACATGGCCTACCAGCTTATGGAGAGAGATTACAATACGTTGGAAGACATGCAAAAAGGAGCAGTGAGTGTAGAGGCTAATCTGATTGAGAAAAGAGCAAGATTGAGAGCTGAGAAGAGGGTAACATATAGAGATGACACTGTAGCTTCCACATCTGATCCCAAGTATGACCGTTTATCCTAAAACATGGAAAGACTACAACAAATGATGGAAAAAATGGTTGTCACAGTTAGAAATCAGAACAAAAATCAAAACCATAACCAGAACCAGAACTTTAGGAGGAAGAATACCACTCCAAACAAACAAAGAGAATCAGATCAGCAAGTTATTCCCCCTTTTCAAGATAACTTTCTTGATTAAGACGAGGGAATCATAGAAGAGTCTGAAGGGAATGCAATAAACATGTTTGAAACTGAAGACTCAATCCACAACTGTTATTCAAAGGAAGATCAGCCCTCACCCTCATACTGGAATGAGGAAAGATTAGAATCTGAGGACTACAGACTTGGATTTGAAAATTCCATTATGCAGGCCAGAGAACAATATGAACTCAAAAGCAAGAAGACTCAAGACAATTCCAAAACTAAGACTCCTGAGGTCACCCTTAAGAAAGGGCCTGAGAAGACTTCTAAAGTGACTGCTGAAAGTAGCAAGCCATCAGCTGAGAGTGTTGGGAAAAACAAAGAAAAAGACAACCAACAAATTGATAAACAAAGCCAACCCACTAGCAGCACTAGCACTACAGTTAGTGCTCCTGATAAAACAATCCCTAACCCTGTACATAACGAGAATCAACACACTGATTCAGCCACCAAGGCAGTGGCTAACAAAATAGAGTCGAGCATTCCAAAGAGCCAGTCTACTTTCAATCTGGAAAGTGAGATTGCGAAAATTAAAATCTCTATACCACTCTCTGAGTTGGCCACTTAGGATGTATATAAAGGCCAAATTTTGAAAGCTTTGAACCTAGGTGAAAATAGTGACACTGTAAATCTGAGTGCTGATCAACCAGCCCTTCTGTTTGGACCAAAGATTGAAGGGAAGTTTTAGGAGGGGGTAGTTCCAACTTTTTATATCAGTATCAACATTCATGACAAGATTCTTCATAATGCAATGCATGATTTTGGAGCATCACATAACCTAATGCCTAACATAGTCATGGAAAGGCTAGGCCTGGAGATAACTCGACCTTATAAAGACCTATATTCATTCGACTCTAGCAGGGTAAAGTGCCTTGGCCTGATCAAAGATTTATGTGTGAGCTTGACCCAAATCCCAGCTAAATTTATGGTCATGGATGTTGTGGTGGCAGATGTGCCACCTAAGTATGCCATGTTACTATCTAGATTGTGGGGAGCCAAGCTGCAAGGCACAATGCAGATGGATGGGGCATATGCCACAATCCCCATTTTTAGCCAACTTAGAAGACTGTACAGGGAGGCACAAATGAAATTTCTGGTTAGTAGCCCTGAAAAACCTGAGAATTCTCCTTTATACTTTGTGCACACAGATCTGGACTCTTTCATCTTCTGCAACGATGAATCCTTGGGAGAGCCAGCACCAGAAAGCATAGATACAAACAGATGAGTTGAGACCATATATTTTAACATAATGGCCACCCTAGATTTAGAGGAAAATGAAGAAGGAAACCCTAGACAGTGCACTGAAACGGAAGCTCAAAGTGAACAAAAAACAGAAGGTAAACAGCTAACTAGTCATCCCTCACAAACTCATACATCACGCGAAGAACTAAACAACCCACAGCCTAGTGCAGACCCTATAGCACAATGTAACGGCGAACCCAGCCATAGGGAAAGAAATGATAACAAAACTGAGAGTGAACCCCTGTGGGAGATGAGTTTCGATGGGTCCTGCATAAGAAGAACTTCCGGAGCTGGGGTATGGCTACATAACACAGAGAGCGACTACGCGGAGAGCCATACCTGCAATCTGCATTTCAAATGTACCAATAATATTACAGAGTATGAGGCCCTTATCCTGGGTTTAAATCTGTTGAAGAAAATAGGAGCCCATAGAATAGCCATGCAGGAAGACTCTGAATTGGTTACAAAACAGGTGAACGGTGAATACACAGCCAAACACCCTAGGTTGAGAGCACATAGGAACGATGCTATGGATATATTGAAAACATTTGTTGAATACGAATTAGTTTTTTTCCTAGAAATCAGAACGCAATTGCAAATGGATTAGCTTGCCTAGCAAGTTCATACCCTAAGACTCCAAGCGACCAACAAATCATAATACAAACCAGATTCAGACCTGCAGTGTCGGATAACGAAAAGTACTGGCAGGTATTTGAGGGCGACAAACAGATTGAAGATTTCCTGATAGGAAGAAATGAGTTTGAGTTTTCCGATTCAGACTCTACGTCTAGTGATAGATTCCTAAGTGAGGAACCCTCAAACGAGGAAGAAACTACACCCCACGACGTAGAAATAAATGCTTTAAATGAAGAAATTGGAAATTCAACCATAGAGTGTGAAAACGCAGACAGTGAAGAAGTAGAGGTGCTGCAGGCCAAAAATAGGAACATACCTCGAGGCCTGGCGCCTTTAGAAGACCTTTTTGATTTCGATGATGTAGCTAAAAATCCTACCATAGATCACGCAGACTCTGACGTTGAAGAATGCAACATAGGCACAAAAGATAATCCCAAAATGATTAAATTGGCTAGGTCCTTACCCACGAAAATGAAAAGGAAATACATTGACTTATTCAAAGAATTTATTGACGTGTTTGCGTGGAGTTATGAAGACTTAAAGGCCTATGACACGAACATCATACAATACAAAATACCTTTGAAATAAAATCAAAAGCCCTTCAGACAAAAACTCCACAGAATAAACCCAAAGCAATTTCCTGCAGTCAAAAAAGAAATTAAAAAGATGTATGAGGCAGGCATAATTGTACTTGTAAGGTTCTCTGATTGGGTATCCAACCTAGTGGCTGTGAGAAAGAAAACAAGGGAGATCAGGTTGTGCATTGATTTCAGGAATCTTAATAGAGCCTCACTCAAAGAAAATTACCCTTTGCCAAAAATGGAACATATCCTTCAGAGGGTAGTAGGCTCGAAAAGGATCTCCCTGCTAGATGGGTTTTCAGGTTACAACCAAGTCTTAGTAATCCCAGAAGACCAACTCAAGACAGCCTTTACCACTCAATGGGGCACCTTTATGTATGTAAAAATTCCCTTTGGACTGATGAACGCTGGTGCAACCTTCCAAAGAGAAATGGATATAGCTTTTTCAGATGAGATAGGACGCTTCATTGTTATTTACTTGGATGACATAACAATCTATTCTAAGACTGAAGAAGAACACCTAAAACATCTAAGAAAAGTGTTTGAAAAATGTAGAAGGTTTGGTCTATCATTGAATCCTAAAAAGAATGTATTTGGGCGGCAAGAAGGAAAGCTTCTTGGCCACATTATATCAGAAAAGGGAATTAGGATAGACTCACAAAGATTTGAGGGAATACTACAAATCACACACCCAAGAAACATCAAAGAGTTATAGTCCTTCATTGGGAAAATCAACTTCCTCGGGAGATTTATTCCCAATCTAGCTGAACACCTTAGGAATATGACTAACATGCTGAAGAAAGGTGTAGGAGTTAAATGGACTGTTGGAGCTAAACAATATTTTGAATCAGTAAAACTTGCACTCACCCAAGCTCCTGTTCTGATTATCCCTGATTTCTCTAAAGATTTCCTGATCTTTTCATTTTCCTCTGAGCATACAGTGGCTGCAGTCTTACTGCAGAAAAACCCAGAGGGAATGGAACAGCCAATTTCCTTTTTCAACAAAGCACTGAGGGATGCACCCTTGAAATAAAACATAATGGAAAAACAGGCCTATGCCTTATTCAAGGCCTTAAAGGACTTTAGGGTGTACATATTACATTCCCACACCATAGCTTATGTGCCTAACATAGTATTCAAAGATATATTGTCCCAAGACCCAGACGGGAAAAGGGAAAAATGGATTGCTGTGATCCTAGAATACGACCTTGAGATAAAACCCACAAAACTGATCAAAGGTCAGGGCTTATCTAATTTAATGGCTGAATCGAATCTACAAGCCCTTGACATTAATATGGTAGGTACCTTGGATGAGAAGCAGGGATTTCCTGATCCCACTGTTGAAGAAAAGTTTCAGAGCTCTCCTTGGTATTCTGACATTCTGTTTGTGCTTACACACCTCAATGCCCCTCCTGAACTATCAAAGAACAAGGCCAGATTCTTAAAGCTAAAATCCAGAAGCGATTTCATAATGAATGAAAGCTTGTACTAGAAAAATCCAAATGGCCTATTGCTTAAATGTTTGCCAGAAACTGAAGCAGAGAGGATTAAATAAGAATTCCATGCAGGAGAATGTGGAGGCCACCTAAGCTGGAAGGCCACTGCAAAAAAAATACTCAGATCTAGTTACTATTGGCCTACGCTCTTCAATGACATCCATAAGATGATAATTTCTTGCCACAAATGCCAGATTTTTGAAGGCAAAAGAAAGCTCCTCCCCTTACCTCTACAACCCATCACCGTTGAAGGTCCTTTTATGCAATGGGGCCTAGATTTCATAGGATAAATTCATCCTGTTTCTTCTGCACAACACAAATGGATCCTAACAGCCACAGACTACTTCACTAAGTGGATAGAGGCCATACCTACTAGGAATGCCACAGATTTAGTCATCATTAGGTTCCTAGAAGACCACATCCTCTCTCGGTTTGGCTGTCCAAGAAAAATAATCACTGATAATGCTGCTGCTTTTGGGTCCAAGAAAATGGTTGATTTTTGTCACAGGTATCAAATAACACTTACAAAAAAGAAATCCATTGGCATGTCACCATATCAGCTAGTCTATGGGACAGAAGCAGTTTTTCCTACCAGTTTGGTTGTACCAGTGATAAAACTTGTCCAAGAGATCCATACAGAAGAAGACAATATGGTGAGAAGGATAAACCAGACAATTCATCTCCAGCAGACAAGGGAAGAGGTCTATAACAAAGAAATGAAATTTCAAGAGAACATAAAGAGGTTGTTTGACAAAAGAACCAAAGCTGTTGATTTTAAAATTGAAGATAAAGTTCTGAAGTGGGACTCAAGGAGAGAGGATAAAGGAAAGCACGGCAAGTTTGATAGTTTGTGGCAAGGTCCATACATCATCCAGGCCACTATGGGTCCAAATGCCTTTTTTCTACAAGAATTAGATGTTACAGAGTAGTTTGGGGGTCCTGTCAATGGCAGGATGCTCAAACTCTACTTCTGCTGATTTCCAATTTCCAGTTTCCATTTCCATTATACATACCATTGTAGTATTTTGTTTTCAAGAAAAAGAGAAAATGTTCCAAAAAACAGAGAGAAAGGAGAGGTTCAGACATGCTCAAAACATGAACCTCTAAAGTACAAATATTGGCTCTAATATGATCAAAAACTAAGCAAAAGGAAGCAAAGAAGCTGGTCCTAACATGCTAAAAATCTGGACCAGCAAAGAAGAAAGAAAAATCAGCTCTGACATGCCCAAAACTTGAGCTGAAATGAAGAAAAGAACGTGACTCTAACAAACTCAAAACTTGAGTCACAAAAATAAAGAAGGATGCTTCAAGATTTCATATTCCAAGCCTTCACAGTTTTGTTTTCAGTTTTCTGCAAATTTCTGTCCATGTGCAACTATCTTTATGCCTTGGATCTACAGCAAACTAGACTGTCTAATCCTAGTTTGACTGTTTTTAAATTTCTTTTGTAGAATGTAGAGAAGAAATCTGCTGGACAGTTTAATCCTAGTAGATATTAGATTAGGTAGAGAAATATATGAGACCAACAGTCTAATCTGGCCTCATGGAGTAATAAAGGTAGATTTAGAATAGGTTTATTTTCTGTTATAAAAATAAATGATGTAAAGGTTCTGCTAGTTCAAATGCACCCTAGAAGAAAAAATTCTAGGACCGTAGGATGGGTAGGTAGATTGTTTGGGAATGTTTCTGCTAATCTATCATATTTGTGGTAGCTGAAAATCAAAAAATAAAGGTGGCTTAAGTAGCAGGCATCTGGCCTACACCAAAGATCATTTTCTGAATTCTTGACTCCTTCAAGAAGAAGCCATCCCCATGTGGAGCCACTGTTAGCCCCCTATAAATTCCTTGACAAGCAAGCAAGGGGATATTTGTTTTATGAGTCTTCAAGGAATGCATTTCCCTTGAAAACACATCATCCTTGAAGCCTTTTATGTTCCCTGCCTTTGATTTTTTCCCTCTGTTGTTCTTGAGTCAATGATGCCTTACTGACGATAAAAATTGAGCTCCGACAAGCCTTTATTTGCCCTTTTCACCCCTGCAGAGTGTCCCATTTTACCCCTTTTTTCCCCTTTTGTCAAAGTTCCCCTATTTCCCTCTAAGTCCCCCTTCACCCTCTAAATCATACCCAAAATCCCCTTTAAATCCCACATCCGCCTTTTGTCTGGTTTAATAAGCACTTTTCCTCCCTATCGTTACCCATTCACAACCTTAAATTTCATTAAAAATGGGCAAAAACCCACTTTCCTACCTTATATTAAGGGCCTAGCCCCTTTTCCACAAGCCCCTCAACCACTTCCCCATACTCCCCAGCGCTAAGACCAAGCGCTTAAGTCTTGAGCGCCAATCGCAATCGAAGTGTCGGGCGAGCGCATTTCCTTTGTTACAATAGAAAAACTCCGATGCGATTGGCGTGGGTCTGTAAGACCCGCGACGCATTTTACACCATTGATCCGCCGTTTAGATCGGACGGCTGGCGCTTGATCGCACCCCCACTTGGATCACAATCGCAAAAGTCTCCGTGCCATTCCTTCGTCTACCCCGATCGCGACCTCCGATCTAATCGATACCATCGATCTGCGATTCCGATCCGACGGTTGAGCGTTAATCGCACTCCCCGTCCCAATCGCAATCGAAACATTGTATGTGCCGCCCCTTTGTGTCTCCCGATCGCACCATCCCCCGATTCTCTGATCGCAACCTTCCCTCTAATCGCTTTGATCGCAAGTATTCCCTGCATACTCCAGATCACAAACCCTCCTCCGATCGCATCGCAGCATTTGAAATGCGCATTGCAATTACCCCCGCTCCAGATCTCCGATTGCGATTGGCTTACCGGGCCCACCGTACCATACTTCCGCCTTTTCATATAATATAAGGTCCCTCCCTTTGAAAGTTGGAAATTTGTATTGTTTCATTTTTACACAGGGTTTTCCCAATCACATCGGAGGTCTTGCACTTACCACTCCGCCCTACCCCTGACTCCGATTTCTGATTGTGATCTGTACCCATCAGGTCCCACCATACGGTTCCCCCTCCATTCATGACAGAAACCCCTTTTTCCTTTGAAAAGGTTTAAATTTCATTCGTTTCATTTTTACAAAGGCCTTTCTCCAATCGCAATCGCAAACTCCATCGCAATCGCAACTTTGTAATGTGTTCTCCCTTTGTTCCCTCCAATTGCGATTCCCCTGACCACATCTCCACCGTTGATCTATCACTTAGATCTAACAGCTCATAACTAATCGCCCTCCACCCACGCCAGGTCCCGCCTCGTACGATCATTCCCATCGTATTTCATTGCATTTCATCGCATTCCTTTTCATTTCCACCAAAGTCCAAATTTTCGTATTTTGCACTCAAGTTTAATGTTTTATATTCATTCCGCCAATGTTCATAAATCATCCCTCTGTTCAATCTCCGCCGTCAATCCCCGCCACTGGACCATGATCAAATGGTTCACGATGCATTTCTCCACCAAACCCTATTATTTGCTATTTTGACTATTTCACTGCATTATTCACCATTTTTCCATTTAAAACCACCACCGCCATGCTATCATTTCCTCCGCCCTCCGTATCCATCCTCCCTCCCGTGCATGGATTTCATAACCGAGTTGCATGTTTTGCAGGGTTGTCAATGGTAAACTCCGCCATGATTACACAGTTTTTAATACAGCGGCATTTTCTTACCAACAGAGATAGAAAGGAGCAGCAGAGAGTCTGAGGCACGAAAATGAAGGTCTTTGAGCCTTAACTCTGTGTTTTAGAGGTAAAGTACCTATTTGAAGGCATCATAGATCCCGCAGAGGATACGGAGCACATAATTTAATGAATAGCAGTTTTTCTACATCAGCAAAAGGTTTTTCTCCATGGAAGGATGGGGTGCCCATACTGTTTTTAGTCTATGCCGTGTTCCAGATAAGGTTTCCGCCTTGACCACAGTTCGGAGCTACCAGAGCATTTGTTTGACAAGTATGGCGGACCTCACCGTCATTCACTTCACTCTTTGTTTATTCACCAGAGTACTACACAGTACTGCAGCCAAAGTACATCAGAGTCATATCAGAGGAATTGGAGGACTGAAGGAGATTACTCTTTCGTCCCAAAAGTGCCAGAGAAAAATGCGCAGAATTTAAATAGAATGGGCCTCAGCCTTTTTCCTCTTCTGAGTGTTAATTCTGCATTTAGTTTTCCACCTACCTCCTCTGCTCTCTTTCAGCTATAAGATTCAAACAGAAACTCATTGTAAAGGTTGTTGATTGGATATCAGTAGAATGCAATCTGTTTCTCTTGAGACAAGTTCTCTGTATAAGATTGTAAGATAGGTTGAGTAAGGTTTATCAGGCTGAATATCAAGCTGTAAGTAATGTTGTATTCGACTAGTGTTGCACTTAATATGACAAGCACATTCCTTTCGATCCTGATCTAAAGCTGTGGTGATGTTTTTATTTCTCTGTGTTTTATTTCAATCCATTTCATTTCTTCTGGCTTGCATCAGAAATCTGGCATAGGATTTGCCCTTGTTAGGCACCCTATGTTTCTACTCTCCTTGCCTTAATGTTTTCTGCTAAATGTGTTATCTAAGAACTAGTTTTAGTTAATTTAACCAGTGTAGTGGATGTCATTGCCTGCTAGCTGATGTGTGAATTGATGAATCTGTTTCTTAGATGTTCTTGTTAGAATTTAATTGGATGAATTGAGAACACTGGGAGATTAGGACTTTGTCTCTGACCTCACTAGGATATTTTCCACTTCAATTAAACCTTTCTAAGTTCCCTCAAGTTTCTCTTTTGCATTCCTTTGAGAGTTGCCTCTTAGTATGTCCAAGCAGGTCTAGAGTTAAATGACCTCTGCCCCGATCTATAGACAGAAAATGGTATCCTCTCCTTCTTCCACCTTCTTCCTTGTTGTCCCATCCCATGAATCATTTTAGGATCCAATGCTTTAGATGACTAGCCCAACTGAAAGCCTACATGTTGAACAACAAGTAAACCCTTTCCTGACTCCATTTACCCAATGGTCTTGAAGTCCTCTGATTTACCTCTCCTTTTCCTAGAATCCTCTTTGCTCATCCTTGTTTTGCACTGAACCCTTCCTTCCTGATTCCCAACAAGCAAACTCACAATCAAACAAACAAACTCCAAGCCTTCTAGCTAGCCTAATATCTTAATCCTTGAGCCTTAAAGACATTTACCTTTGACAATCATAGAGACATCCCTCTCTGGACCTAGGAGGGCTAGATCCTAGGGTCTAAAAGTGGTTTGATGTTGTCTCATCTTTTGGTATTGCCAACCTTGCCAAAACATGAGAACCCCAACATTCCCAATGAAGGACTGCAACTCCTTGATGTTTCTAGGATGGCTGATTTGCAATATGCCTTCAATGATTTTGGGGTCTATTTTGATTCCCACTTCAGAGATGATGTGGCCTAGGAGCTTTCCTTCCTAGAGACCAAACAGTGTTTTCTTGGGATTCAAGGATAGGCCATACTTCTTTCACTTTTCAAAAAATTTCCTCAAGTGAATTAAGTGCTCTTCATCAAGGTAAATGACTATGAAGTATCCTATGTCTTCTGAAAAATATATGTCCATGGCCCTTTGGAAAGTGGCCCCCGCATTCATCAACCCAAATGGCATTTTAACATACATGAATGTACCCCAAGGGGTGGTGAAGGTAGTTTTGTGTTGATCACTTGGGAATAATAGCACTTGGTTGTAACCGGAAAAGCCATCAAGCAATGAGATTCTCTTAGAGCCAACTACCTTTTGAAGTATGTGATCCATTTTAGGAAAGGGTAGTTATCTTTTAGGGAGGCTTTGTTCAGATTTATAAATTCAATGCAAATCCTAATCTCCTCGGTCTTCTTCCTAACTAACACAAGGTTAAAAACCCACTCTAAGTATCTAATGGGAACTATGATCCCAGCATCATACATCTTTTTAATCTCTTTCTCAACTAAAGGTAGTAAGACAAGGTTTATTCTGCTCAAATTTTGTTTGAAAGGTTTCTAATTTTCCTTAAGAGGAATTTTATGTTGAATAATGCTTGTGTCATATGATTTCAAATCCTCATACCCCTATGCAAACACATCTTTGAATTCTTGAAAAAGCTCGAGATATCTATGTTTTATGTGAGGAGGAAGAGTTTTGGAGATTTTGATCATTTTGAGTTCCTTTAGGCTACCTATGTTATACTCCTCTACATCATTCTCGGTGGATTCTATCTCTGGTTTTTTAGCCACATCATTAAAGTCGAACAACTCTTCTAATGGTGCAAGTCCCCTTGGTAATGTATCATCTTTACATTGTAAGACCTCAAGATCCCTTTGGTCTAGATCCTCAAACAATTCTGCCTCACAAGGTTGTGCAATCATATTTATATCAATAGTAGAGGAAAACTCTGTTTTAGGGGCTTGTTCTTCAACAAAAACACCCTCATCATGCTCTACGCATGGTCTTATTCTTGTAAATTCATTCCTAAACTGCAAAAAGTCATCAATTTGTTCATCACCCTCAAACACTTGCCAATGGTTTATGTTTTTAGGCACTATGGGCGGGTTTTTGAATTTGACAGTGTATTTTTCATTTGCATGGGGTATTTGGCACTTGCTGGCAGCAAAGGCAAGCTCATTGGCAAGGCAGTTTTGGGCTCTAGGGATTAAAATGAGCTGATATTTCTCAAAGGTTTTGAGGAGATCTAGGGTAGAATTTTTGTACTCTCTCAATATTGGATTTTTTTTTGAATACTCACCTTTGATTTGTTTAATGACCAGCTCTGAATCTCCCTGGGTAGATGTTTTCTTAGCTCCTAATTCTCTAAGAAAATGCAAGCCAAGGAGGAGAGCTTCATATTCTACAATGTTATTGGTGCACTGAAAATCTAGTTTGTATGAATAGCCTTCATTTGTGTTATGTATCCAAACACTAGCTCTTGAACCTGCTTTGCCACAAGAGCCATCAAAGCTCATGTTCCAAAGTGTTTCTAGTTCATGTTCGCCATTATGTTGTTGTTTAGGGCTGCTAGATTTTTGGACGATATGTTCTTCATTTGAGGATAGATTTGACTGTTCTGGTGGGCCTATATCTTTGTCATATTCATTCACTTGTTCACCAATTTCATTTTCATTATATAAGATAAATGAGTCTAATTTTGAATGAATGGAATAGATAGGGGTGTTGTTTGGCCTATCTAGGCTACTTACCATATACTTCATGTGGGACTCCCGATATAACCTCCTGGTTTGGTTGAAAACAAGGATGGTAGCATATGACATGTCAAGTTGGAGGTTCCCCTGAAGCGTGGCTCCCCAAGATTTCGATAAAAGCATGCCATAATTAGGGGGAATGTTAGCAACCACTATTTCCATGACTAGGTTCTTAGCAGGTATTTGTGCCAGATTGACACAAAGATCCTTGATTAGGCCTAAACACTTGACTCTACTCGAATTGAATGAGTACAAGTCTTTGTAAGGTTTAGTAATTTCTAGGCCTAATCTCTCCATCACAACTTTAGGCATGAGGTTGTGAGAGGCACCGAAGTCTAGCATGGCATTATGCAAGATTTTGTCATGTATGTTTAAGCTAACATAGAAAGGGGGAATGGTTCCTTATTGGTATTTTCCTTCTACTTTGGGACCAAACAACAGATTTGGCTTATCATCTGTCAAGTTTAATGTATCAGTATCATTTCCTATGTTCAGGACCTTCAAAACTTGGGACCTATACACTTCTTGGGTAACCATTCAATGAGAGGTATGGTTATCTTGATTTTAGAAATCTCTCCTTCGAAGCTGAAAGGTATTTGTGTTTTGGGCATATTTACATCAGTTTTATTAGCCATGAACGTTTCTACATTTTTAATTTGCTAATTCTGATTTTTGGCTTTAGACAATAGAATTTTTTCAGGGCCACTAGTTGATGTACTAGGGCAGCTTGGGTCACTATTTTGCTGGCTAATTTTTTATTTTTTGGATCAATTTTCTTAGCCATAGTGTTTTTGTTGCTTGATGTCTTTTTAGGAGTGTTTTTAGGGGTTTTCCTATCAATAGTGTCTAGATTGTTTTTCTTGGGGGCATCTTGGTTCTTTTTTCTCCTAAGGTCATATTGCCTATGGACCTCCATTATGGCATTTTCAAATCCTAATTGGTAGTCTTCAGAATCCTCATGGTTTATTTCAGTTTCATCTGAGGAAAATAATCCTTGTTCTTCTTTAGTGAGAAAAACATCATCTTCATTATCAGAACCTATCAAATTTACATCGTTTTCTTCTGGCTCCATAATTTTTCCTTCTTCCTCATCTACACAGTTTTGTTGAAAGGGAGGTCTGATTTGTTGGTCATTTTCCCTTTGTTTGATTTGAGGATTGTCTCTTCTGAAGTTGTGAGCTCTATTTCTGTTTTTGGGATTTGCTTGGTTCTCCCTAGGAGGTGCCCTTTCATTCAAGTTTATCCTTTATATCATTCTCTCCATTGTTCTCATTAGGTTGTCCATTTTGGCATCGGAGGAGAAGGTTGAGGGCATAGTTTCATCTTTGTAGGTTACTCTCTTTTTTGTTCTCATCATAGCCCTGTTTTTAATGAGGTTGGCTTCTACACTAATAGCTACCCTTTTCATTTCTTCTAAATTTGTGGGGTCTCTCTCTGTCGATTGGTATGTCATGTCTGGATCAAAGCCTCCAGGAAATTTCACTAGTGCTAGGCCTTATGGGGGTTTCATGTGAGGTGGGAGGGCATTTTAGACATTGTTAAACCTGGTGCAATAATATTGTACACTTTCCCCCGCATTCCTCTTAAGATTGTTATATTTTGAAAGGATTTGGAGAGGGTTTCTCTTGATTTCCCACTTGTTTATGAAAGTTTGGTAGAGGGAAGGGACATCATGTATGGTGTTAGGAGTTAATTCTTTGAACCATTTTTTGGCTTCTCCTCCTAAACTTTGTGCAAATATCCTCATTTTAATGGTTTCTTCTTCCAACTCCCTATAGTAAAAGGCATCATTCATTATGTCTACATGTTGTTGGGCGGTGGTTGAGTCATCTAATGTGAAATGAGGGATCTTAGATTGGTAGTAATTTGGCAAAGGTACTAAAGGTTGAGGTAAAAATAGGGGGGCATAGCAAGCTGCCATGATAGGAGCTAATGGGGGATTTACCAGAGGAGGGTTTGTAAAAGGAGGTATAGGATGAATTGGAGTGGTTTGCACAGTGGTGGTATAGATGGGTGTGGTGGAATTACTTGGACCAGCCAACTGATTCTGAGAAGATTTGGTATGGAAAGAGCTAAAGTGATGGAGAAGATGAAATTCAGGTGGGGTGGAAGGAGAGGATTCTCTACTAGAACTCTGCTGCAAATCTATGGGCTCAAGGTCAGTTTAGTCAATATCACTTTTTTACTTGGTTCTGAAAAGGTTCTTTATATGGTGCAAGTCAAACTGGGGATCTTGTAAGGCTGTAAGATGTTGAGGGACAGAGCTTGCTCTATGAATGGTCCTAACAGTAGTTAAGTTTCCATCTTTAGAATTTTGCCACAAAATATTTTCTGGGTCATCAACTATGGTGGGAGGGTTTGGGTCCGGATGAGATTTGGTACTGATCCTTTGTGAAGCCAGATTTCAAACTCAAAATGTAGAGAGGATGAAATTTTAGGACTATTTTCGGAAGGCTGGCCTCTCTTTGTGCTTGATAAACTCACACAATATGGAACTAGGCTTCTAAACCTCTCCAGGCTGATTTGACACAATCCTAGGGAAGTCTAATGAGAACTAATAAAGTAATAGGCCTACTAGAGGCTATTGGAGTCACCAAGTGGATGTTTTTAGTTGTTTATTAGGATATGTGTGTATGGTCCACCACCAATACTAACAAAAAACTAATCTAGGGATTTTTTGGGGTTTTCTGAGTTTCTTTAAGGATATTAAGATTGTCACTGACTCAAAGATCCCATCATGATCACCATTATGTTAGTGATAGTGATGATGTGGCAATGAATCAATGGATACAGAATGTTTCAGCTTGTGACTTACTCTGAAAGTCCCACTATGATCGCCATTATGTTAGTGATGGCAATGAGGTGGTAGATTCACTGGATTTTCTAAGTCTAACTGAGGGTCTAATGAGTCTTAAGATGTATTCAGGAAACTATATACTCAGAGGTCCCATCGTGATCGCCATTATTTTAGTGTGGCGATGAGGTGGCAGATTCATTGGATTTTATAAGTCTAACTGAGGGTCTAATGAGTCTAAAGATGTATTTAGGCAACTATATACTCAGAGGTCCCACCGTGATCGCCATTATGTTAGGGTCCCGTGATTTAGCAGATTGGTAGACTATGATTTAGCAGATTGGTAGACTAAATGCACAGGGTAACATCAGACCAGTCTTTGGAGTCCTAGGACCTAGCCTTCCTGAACTCAGAGAGGGCTCTCTCTATTGTATGCAAAGGATGTGTACTTGTTTTTCTTCTAGGGTTTTTATTTTAGGCTAGTTGTTAACTGTAGGGTTTGTTGTTTGTTTTGGTTGGGTAAGATGGTCAAGTAGAATAGGTGGAGTGAGAGGTCTTCAAATAATTGGGCTCTTGATTCTATGAAAGTCATGGGTATCTCAACAATGAAAAACAATGCATAACAGGGAAAATATAACATATTCAAATGGATCTTTAAGGTATGTGTGAAGTGAGATGAACAATAAGTTTGTGAGAATAGTAGGTGTGTAAGGGCAGTGAAGAATCCTTAAACAAATACCTTTAAACAATATGGTCTCAAATACTGATCAACATAAGGACATAATCATAAGACATGGAAAAACAATAGCTTTCTGATTATACTTAAGCAAACAAGCATTCAAGATGAAAAATTCAGTGTACCATAGAAAGCAAGAAACATATCTAACTTTTAGTGATTTCACCTTCAAGGTTTAGAAAACATTCAAGATAAAAAATAACTTTAACCAATGAAGAGGGAACGCCTAAACATCAATGATCAAGCTACAAAGAAATTTAAAGCAACTTCTCAATCATAGACAAAGGGCATGATCAAAACATTGCCTCTTTGGCTAAAACCTAACATGTAATACTTCAAAGAGAGATTCCAAAACAGAGTTTAAATAGCATCAAATAGGCAGGGCTAACCATAAAACATATTTGAAAACTAATATATTGAACCATTCATGGAATAAACAAGCATAGGTAGATCTAAGGAGAAGCTAAGAACTCCTTAAACAAACCCAGCGGAGGAAAACATCAAGGCAATAACAAACAGGAAGGACTAAGGTGCCTCAAACAACATTTATTAGCCTATACTCTTATGTGTTATTGCAATATATAAATATGAACATAATGATAAACATGAAAACAAGAAATAATAGGGGCACATCACCATTAACCATGATCAATGATCCTGCAAGCTACCCACCTTCATCATCAATCCAAGCAAGCCATTCAAAAACTCCACAAGACCAATTTATTCTTCAAACTCAAGAAAACCATGTATTTCTCTCAAAATTCATCAAATTAAAACATTTACGATGAAAGCCCTCATGCTCTATTTATCTAGAAAAGGAGGGAAAAAACCCTAGATAGGGTTGGAAAATGTCAAAAACATCCATTAATGTCATTAATGCCCAAGAGACCATGCAAGGCCCAAGGCACAAAATATCCCATGAAATAAATTTCAAAATAACTTATAGCACCTAATTATAGAGTGATTTGCCTCAAGAAACACTAAAATATGATTTTTCAATAAATGAGTGTTTTTTTTTTACTTTTGGCCAAAAACACACAGTGTTGTCCATAAGCACAGTGCCACCTTAGGTAAAAAATAGGTCTTGTTGCAACCAAGTTTTGGAGACCTTCCCAATGTCGTATTTTTCTCTGTTATGGCCCGTTGGAAAGAATGATGAGTATACTTGCAAAAAATACTCTTGATTTCCTAATAAATCTCTTGTAACTTGTCCAAAATTTCAAAAACCAAACATTTCTCTAAGCGCAGTGCAGGCCCAAAAAGGAGGCAAAATGGTGAAAAATGAGGTGTTTTTTGACCTTTTGAGGGGTCAAAAATGCTCCAATTGCTTTGAAATTTGGTGAGAATAGTGTGCTAGCCATGAGAAATCCAAAAATGTAGATTTTTCCCTTTGATTATGCCTGAGGGAAAAGCGTAGAGCCAGTGGCGATGCGCTTATAGGCCTTCAAATTCTCAAAAAAACAAAAACTTGTCCAAATTCCTTCAAAATTGGTGGATGCCTCCTTCAAGGGGTTTGAGAGACCTGTAGAGAAGCTGATGCCAAAATTCCAAGTCTAGCTTGGCCTTTTTCTTCTTTTAGTGCCTAGATCTTGGCTTGCGCCTTCTTCAGTTTGGCCCTTGCAACTTGGTTTCTTCGGGCATAATGCTTAGTCATCCTCCTTTGGAGGTCAAGATTCTTGTTAGCCTTCTCTAATTTAGCCTCTAAGTGTATGTTGGCCCTTTCTAACCAAGGCTCCCAATCACGTGCTATCTTCATGGCTAAAATCTCACCTAGGGGGAGTTGTTCTACTAGGGATGCTTCTTGTTCTCTTTGATTTTCCAATGCCTTTCTCAACCCCATGGTTCTAGGTCTCTTCCTAGGCTTTCCTTCTTCATCCTCATTTTCCTCATAGATTCCTATTGTGATGATTTATTAAGATCCTCTCAAAAGGCATGTTTGAGTTTGCATGGTGTGACCAGGCATGAGCCATGTTCTTTGTTCACCCAAATTTGTAGGTTAGTGGCCAAGCATGTGGATTTTATTAAAATCTTCACTGAAACTGTGTGAAAGTCTTCATCTTTTAGCTAATTAAATGAAGGATACAAGCTAGAATATTGAGGTGCAAGGAAGTCCATTCCCCCACCCTCCACATCGTTATGGATGTGGACAATATCTTGAAGCACAAGGAGACCATCCCTTCCCATCTACATTATAGGTAAGGCTCATGAAATGCAAGCACCAAAACATTTGAGGGAGATGTGTAACCTCAACCTTCCACCCTCTACATCAAAGGAAGACTCTGGTCATGGGCCCAAGGCATAATGTGAAGCATTGGAAAATTTGGACAAAAGGTGTTACCTTCGCTCATCGCCCCAAAGGAAATTAACTAAGCCAATGTTGATGCAGTATTGGAGCAAGGAGAATGGAAAAAGGGTAGAAGTATTTACCTCCACCTTCGACATCAAAAAGGAGATGGTGTGACAATGTCAATGAAAGCAAAGCAAGGTAAGGGAAAGAAAGAGGTAAGACTTCTTTACCCTATGCCCGAAGGATAGAGATCGTATGGGATAGCTCTGCAACCAATGACCACTTACCACATAGCAAGAATAAAAGGAAAGAAAATTCATCGCACAAGAAGTTAGAAGTTGAATGCCACACAGAATTTTGTTGCAAATATTGGGGTTTTAAGATCTTCTAACAAAGGGATACCATGGGGTGATATCCACAAGAGTAATGACAACTACAACCTAGATCCTATAATTGATTCTTGGGGCCTTTCCCTTCAACAAGGTAGTAGATAAATGATAAGCCAAAAGATGTAGAGTATTTTTTATCATTTATTGGGAAAACGTTGTGAAGGAAAATAGGACAATTGGCCTTCTATTGTAGAGAAGAATAAATTCAATATTCATATATAGATAGAGAGCTCAAGCACTCATGGAGAGTAGCAAAACAATGAAAAATTGTTGAGTAAGATGTTAAGTCACAAGACATGGAGGACACAAAAATAGAAAATTTCACTAACTATATATATATATAGTGAAATTACACCTGCAAAAATGAAATGTAGACACAAAATTTCAAATTTTGTAAGAGTTTAGAAACTATAATATTTACATGACACAACTTCAATCATACAACTAGTTACTACTTAATACTTACAAGTACTATATCAATTATGATCAAATGAAAAACACATAAGAAATTGAAACCATAAATTGTAGCTTTCTCATTAAGTCATCAAAACCAAAATGCATTACATAGATACGGAGTTGGTGCTACTATAGGTGGGAATGTCAATGGAAAATATAAAATAGGGTAGATACTAGAACCATAGATGGAATAATATCATAGCTTGTGATTGTCAGTATTCCTTCTACATGTCAAGATCATCAAAATCGACATCACTACCATTGTTATCTCCTCCATCCTCTCCCTCCTCCTCTATATCCAATCCAATCAGTCCATTTTTTAGTGTGGAGGATGACCCCTCAAGAGGATGACCATCATCAAAAGTGACTAGTTCTAGTACTGGTTCATTAAGATCCAACTTGGCTAATGCCAACTCAACACTGTCGTCCAAACCCATATCATTAGGAAACACATCTCACATCTTTTTCTTTCTCTTCAACCATTCCTCCCTCTACTTGTGTTAGTCATCAGTATCTTTCACTTGTTTTGATGACTATATGCCTTGTCCAGGTTTTCTAGAAACCAAATTCAAACAGTCAATTTGTCCTCTAGAAAACCCCTTCAAAGAAATTGTTATCTTTTCCCCCCTCTCCTACCTACTTTGATGCCAGTGGTCATCATGTTTAAATCCTATCCTAGATCATTAGGCCTTACCCTATCCATAACTGTCACATCTGTGTAAAACCTCTTATCTCTAAATATCCAAAATCCTCCTATTTCACAAAGTTGTCTGTCCAGCATAAGACAAGTGGTCTTTTTGCCCTCCAATAGCCCAAGTTACTGTCGATGACCTGAATGTGTCTAGGAAATACTTTAAAAACTATGAGAAAGTGTTTAGGTTATAGGTGATGGTGCTTAGGATGAGTATCTAAAAAACCTGTGTCTAGTCAAAAACTTTGTTTTTAACTATCAGTCAAGTATCCCTTTTTCATGAAAATCTTCCAAGCAAACCTATTAGTCCTCCCTAAGTCATGCACCATCATATTTGTCATGTATTTCTGCTTAGAAAATCTCAAAGGTCAACTCAAGAAAAACAAGGTAAGGATGGTCATATTTCTAAAGGGGAGGTTATCAAGCGATCTTCAAGGTCTATCCTCATGGTACAATAGAAAATTTTTCCAAAAATAAAGCCACTTTATCCAGACATCTCTGCAGGGATGCCATGATGAACGACCTTAATCAAAATTTGGCAAAAGAGACAACTCAAGGAAAAACTTCAGTCAAAACATTTGACTGTTTGAACTAAAGGAAATTCAAAGTTGAGAGAAAAGAGAACAAACTGGTTTTATCTCTGCAAATTAGGGATACCTACAAAAATGTCAGAAGATCATCCACAGTGGCTAATAAGCATAGCAAATTGGAGGATACTACAGGGAACTTGATGTCATTTAAAAGAGGTAACATTTTTCTCATTCAAGCTTCTATGCCAAAACTCAGAAAAAACAGTGATATATGACCAAGCATGGTGAAATTTTAGCAAAAGGCCCTTCCAATAGTCTTTATGCATCAAAGTAAAAAACATGAAAAAAGGAACAGTTGCCTTTTTCATACCCTTGCAACCTAGACATGAAAATATCAAAGGCACCATCATCAGAAGTTAAAACTAAGGCTACTGCAAAGGAGTAGTCACACCAAAAAGAGAAAAAGCAAGTATCTTTGATTTTGAAAATACAATACCTATTTATTGTCTTCACAGTGAATTTATTCAAAAGACAGTCTCAACAGATTGGATAAAGGGTAAGCAGGTTTGAAGCACCATTTTTTTATATACAAAAAGGGGAAAAATGGTTTTTCTGTTTGCAAAATTCTATTTAAAATAATCCCACAGTGAAAGGATGTTTCATGCCTTCTTTATGAAGTTTGGATAAATGTGTAAATGAGGCATTAAAAGGTTAAAAAAAACACCTCCTTCATGTACAAGTAGAGGGTGTAAGGTTTTGAACTGGTTTATCTGCAAAGGATGAGTAAAAGTCACCTTTTATAGTTTTCAGGAAAATAGAGGATGCCTCCCACTGCAAGGAGAAAGAGATCATAGTCTGAAGGTTAAACTGTTGAAAAGGAAAAAATCACCATTTGGTATTTAAGAAGAAAGGAAATTTTTTTTGAAATTCACCTTGCAAATATCAAAGGACATCATGCGCCCAATCATGTGCTAAAAGACTAAAGGCTGCATTCATAAAAACACAGTGAAAAGAGAGCAAGTAAGAAATGTGTTTTTAAATTAAAGGAGAAAATTTCCTTCTAAATTCATTTCAAAAAGGACATAAAAAGCCCCAACGAGAATATCTACATTCATTTCATCGATTGGCAGGAAGAGGTAGGAATTTTTTGTCACAGAGAAAAACTGCATGCATAAAATCAAAGGCGTTGTGCACCTGAGTGTTGGCGTTGCATGCCTGTAGGAGTCCGCAGTGTATTATAACACTGTGCGTTGTGCGCCTATGCATGAGCGCTGTGTGTTCAAATGTTCTCCTAGTGTTCAGACGTGCATTTAAAACTGCCCAGCGTTGAGTCTTGCCCGAGCCCTCATTCAGCCGACGCCCGACGTTCAGATGCTGTGCGCCCAAAACACGCTCCGTTGCAATTCTGTAGGAGCCAAACACCCGACATTCAGATGTTGTGCACCAACAATGCACTCCGTCACAGTTCTGTAGGAGCCAGCGCCCGGTGTTCAGATGCTACGCGCCCACAACGGGCTCCATCGCACTTCTTCGGGCAGAGGCCACCTAGGCCAAGGGCGCTGCGCATTTGAGTGAGAAAGCGCAGTAGTGCCAGATTTTCTACAGAAAATGCCAAAATTGCAAATTTTTCCCATAGTTCGGTCTTCATCACACATAAAATATTTTTCAAGGTATTTCTCGTAAAATTATGCCTCCTCATCCAGTTCTTGAACTATAAAAGTGTTTTTTGATTCCTCGCCTTCATTTCATCTACAAAGGGTTGTTTGTTTGAATTTGAAAGAAAAAATAGCATAGTCATCATGTCTCAAGAAGGAAGTGATGAGCCTCAAAAGCCAAAGAGACAAGCTAAAAAGGGAGGCAAACCCAACAGATTTGAGCCTACATACATCCAAGAACTAACTGCCTCCCCCTCTGTTTTATCTTTTTTTCATGAAATGGGATGTTTTGACTTCTGCAATAAAGTGCAAGAAATTGGTAGCCATCCTCATTTAACTGAGTTATTTTCCCTAAGATTTCACATGAAAAAGGCTCACATAGCAGGTTTAGATTTTGAATTGACTCCTAAAGTTGTATCTAAAGCCACCAAGTTCCCTTATATAGGAGAGAAATGGTTTAAACAGACGTACCTTGACTTAACCAATTATCAGCCTTTTCAAAATCCCACTTGTCAAGCTGCATATAAAACCATTTTTCCTTTCTCACATCTGCTGGGTAGGCATGCCTCCTCATGAAAATTATCATGAAATGTTTTACCTGTGAAGGCAGGTTTTCCCAGGTCTATTCATATCACATTAGGCTCGTTATGCACTTCACCTGAACCAAGTTGTTGAACATACCTTACTTCCTCTGCAAAAGTGTTGAAAAGATGTCCACCATTGTGAAAAAGAAGCCTCCAACTTGGCAAAGAGCAAGCTTATTCCATCACTCCCTTGTCAAAATCATTTTTACTCACCAACTAGAGCAAAATCTATTCCTTGGGAAACCTTTATCACTCATGATGACTTCACCTCTTCATCTTCCATCCCATTGCAAATCATGCCATCCTCATCTCGAAATCCTCCTCATACCCCTTCTTCGCCGTCTATAGCATATGTTTCTCCTTCCTCTCATGAGTCACCCTCCCTAGCAAAAACATCTTCTATGGATAAAAGTGAACAAGAAGAAAAAGAAGATAGTGAGGGAGGAAGCAACAAACAAGAAGAAAAGAAAGACAGTGAGGGAGGAAGCAGCAAACAGGAAGAAAAGGAAGACAGTGAGGGAGGAAGCAGCAAACAAGAAGAAAAGGAAGACAGTGAGGGAGGAAGCAGCAAACAGGAAGAAAGTGAAAACAATGAGGAAGGAGGCCACAATCAGAAAAACAGTGAAAACACTGACAGTGATGAAACCAACTGAAAAGAACATAGTCAAAATGATGAGGCAAACAGTCCAATGCACAGTGGAAACAAAAAATTTGATGAGGAAGGAGGCATCCAAACCAAAGACATAAAAAGTAATGAAAGCAACCAAAACAGTCAAAACAGTAAAAGCTTGAAAATAAAAGGCAATGACACCATTGAAGACCAAGGTCAACATGAAAATGATGAAAGCAGTCACGGAAAAGAGGGAAGTGATAAAAACAGTCAAGACAACAGGAAGGTGGATTAAGGTAGAGATAACTTTCGAAAGGAAAATTCAGCAGACCTAGACATATCTCACCAAACAGAAAAAGAACATGATCTTTCTGAGATTGCTCCTAATGATGAGATCATTGCAAATGTCAAATTCAATGATCAAGAAGGCTTCCTACAGCAAAGTGACACAGAAATGCAAATACAGAATTTTTATGAGGAAAAGGACAGCCTTAAGGTTGTAGGTGACTCAAGTGAACAATCCCAAATGTTTACACCTCTTGTCATTCAACATCAGCAAGGTCAAGAGCATGTGTTTACTGCATCTCCAAGGCAAGGGGCCATGCATCCTCCATCAAAAATAGAAAAAGGAAAACTACTAAAGCAGTGAGAGGCAAAACCACCCAAACAGTGCCAAGAAATTTTACTAGGGCATTGAGAAGCATAGGTAAATTACCAAAACAGAGTAAGAGGGAGTTGCCAAAGAAAGCCAAGGGGAAGAAAATCATAAGAGGAAAAGGTGAGTAGAAAATTGAAGAATAAGAAAGCAGTCATGAAAAGGAGAGGGATTTTGAACTAATGCACTTGGACAGTGATGATGAAGAAAATGAGGCAAGAATCCTTAGATCCCTCTTACAAGACTGGGATGCTCAAGTTAAAGACTTGGTGAATGATTTGGAAAGATCAAAACATATCATTCATTTCCTACAAACACAAAATGCACAAATGAGCAGTCAAATTGCCATTTATGAAGCTTGGGCACTCAAGTACAAAAGAGAGGCTCATAAATCACAAGTGAGGCTAGAAGAGTACATGGGTGAGTATGAGGAAGATGAGGAAGAGGAAGGACAAGCAAGAAATAAGCCTAAGACCATGGGTCTTAAAAGAGCATTAGAAAAGAAAAAAGAAGAAGAATCAGCCTGAATGTAGAAATTCCCTCTCACTGAGCTCCTAACCCTAGAAATTGAAAATGACAAAGAATCTTGGCTAGAGAGGGCAAACCAACATTTGGAGATTAAATTGGAGAAAGCAAACAAAGATTTAGGCCTACAAAGGAAAATGACTGAACATTACAAGAAGCTAAATCAGTTTGCTAGAGAGAAACTCAAAGATGCCCAAAGGAGGCGCCCGGTGAAAAAAAATGGAAAATACCAATCTAGGCTCAACACTTTGGCCCAAGCTTCACTAAAGGTTTCCAAAAACCCTTGAGGGAGCTAATCACCAAATTTGGGCAAATTTGGACACCTTTTTGTTTTTTGTGAATTTTCATGCCTAAGAGCACAACACCCTGGACGCTGCGCTTTTCCTTAGAGCATCTTCCGAAGGATAAGTTTATATTTTTGGATTCCTTGGCACTAGGGGAGTATTCTCATAAATTTTCATATCATTTGGAGCTGCTTTTGTCCCTCAAAAGGTCCAAAAACAGTCACTTTTTCACCTTTCTGCCACTGTTTTTGAGCAGGTGTTGTGCTCCTAGGTTTTTGCACCTATTCCACTTTTTGACAGGCTTCTAGATATTCGATTGAAATAACTCAAGTATATTTGGAAATTATACATCCATATCTTTCCAACGAGCCATCACAGGATTTTTTTCGACACCGGGAAGGCCTCCAAAACCTCGCTGAAAAAAGGTCATTTTTGGTGTTGCGCGCCTGGAAATTCTGCCAAAACAGAGACAGATTTCTGCATTCCTGTGTGATGACTGGGCCAAATGTGTGTTAGGAAATTTTATCATGTATTTCAGAGCCTAAAAGTCATTTTTTTTTTCTATTTTGGTCCGAAAAGGATATTTTGAAGAGATATTATGTGCCTTGGACCTTGTAAGGCCTCAAGGACAGTTTTAGATATTTTGTTTTGGCCAATGGCATTCTAGTTGCTCTAGGGAGGTTTCCTCCTCTTTGGCTTATATAAACCAAGAGGATTCATTGTAACAAGAAGGGAGAACTTGACATGTTAAGATAAATACATAGTTTTATGAGCTTGAAGAAAATACTGGTTTTATGAAGTGGATGAATGTCTTGCTTGGCTTGATGGTGGAGGAGCATTATGTTCAGGATTCCATAGCTTGGTGAATGGTGATGTTTCTCTGATTTTTTTATGTCTTCTTGTTTTCATTAATGTTTCATGCTTCTTATTTGCTGTAGATCAAAAAATTATAGGTTGAGATATGCTCATGGAAGCACCTCAAACCTCCTGCATATTATAGCTTTAATGTTTTCTTCTTCTTGATCATTTTTAAGGAATTCTTAAATGCTCCTTAGGCCCATCAAGAAATTTTTACTTGTTTCATTAATGGTCAATATTTTAGCTATCTAGTATGATTTAAGGTATGCCCTGCTTACTTATAGTTTCTCAAAACTCCATTTCTGAAACCTTTCTATGAAACACTGATTGTTTTAGTTAAGTCAAAGAGGTCTTGTTCGATCTTGCCCTTTGTCCATTCTTGCAAACTGGTTTCAGAGTTCCCAATAGCTTGATATATGTTGTTTAGGAGTTCCCTCTCCATATATTAAGTTTTTTGTCTATCTTATATGTTTTCCCAATAGCTGAAGGTGAATTTCCAGAGTTAGGAGTTCTTATACTTCTATGTGTCATCGGATTGTTTATCTTTCATGTTTATCAATTTGAGTATTATTCATAGAGATTTATGGTTTTCCCTACCTCATGATTATTTTCTTTCAAACTATATATTTTAATACTTCTTCGTTTTTCATAAAATTAATGTTCATTTCACCTCATACCTCACCCAAAGAATCCATTGACCTTACTAAATCGGCCCTGCAGTACACCTTGTCCATCATTTAGACATACTTGTCTTTATCTAACCCCATAGCCCTGTTGATTTGATGAACTCTCTTTCTATTTTTCCTACTTGATCAGTTTTACCTCAAAAACTAAAACAAACCGAAATATACTTAACAACTAGCCTAAAATAAAACATACAAAGCGAACAAGATCACATCCTTCACACCATAGAGAGAGACCTCTCTGAGTCCAAGAAGGCTAGGTCCTAGGACTCCAAAGACTGGTCTGATGTTACCCTGTCATTTGGTTTACCAATCTGTCAAATTACGGGACACCAACATAATGGCGATCACGGTGGGACGCTGAGTACATAACAACCTAGCAAACTCTTGTAGACTCATTAGTCCTTCAAATATAAAAACAGACAAGCGGCCTACAAAACCATTTAGAGTAGAATTTATTTGTTTCACCACCTTAGCTAATTGATGAGACAGTTATAGCACACTCTTACAAACTAGGCTAAATATAAAAATCTATAAAAACCTCACAAAAACATCCCTATATTGGTTTCTATCAGTAATTGGTGGTGGACCATAAAACTCCAAAATTCATTAAAAAACATCCACCTGGCAACTCCACTAGCCTCCATTAAAGTTTTTAACTTAACTAGCATCAGTAAACTCCTAGAGAGGACAGCCTTCCGAAAGCAAGCACAACTATCATCCTCTCTAAATTTTGAAATTGAAATCTGGCTTCATGAAGAGTTAATACCAGATCTCATCCAAACCCAAATCTTCCTATCATAGTTGATGACCCATAAAATATTTTGTGGCAAACTTCCAAAATTGAAAACTCGACTATCGATAGCACTATTCACAAAGTAAGCTCTGTACCCGAACATCTTACATCCTTGCAAGATCCCCAGTTTGACTTGTGTTCTAAAAAAAACCTTTTTAGAAACAAGTCACAAAGTAGAATCAACCTTGCCAATCTAAAGCCCTTAGACTTACAACAAAGTCCTAGCAGAGAAGCTTCACCCACTACACCACCTGACCTTCAGTTTCTCCACCACTTTGGCTCTTTTTACCCTAAATCTGCTCAAAATCAGTTTACAAGTCCAAGCACCTCCGTCACACCCAATCAGACTGCCACTGTGTAAATCACCTTATCCAATACTACAAATCTTCCCACTATAAATCTACCATCAGTTCCCATCATGGCAGCTTGGTATGCACCCCTAGTTTTACCACAGCCTTTGGTACCTTTGCCAAATGATTACCAATCCAGGATCCCACACTTCACAGGTGTTGAATCCACTACCACCCAACAACATGTAGATATAATCAATGATACCTTTGACTACATGGAACTAGAAGAAGAAACCATGAAGATGAGAATTTTTTCCCAAAGCCTAGGTGGAGAAGCTAAGAAATGGTTTAAAAACTTGACCCCTAACAGTATACATGATCTCCCATCACTTTACCAAACTTTTATAAACAAATGGGAAATCAAGAAAAACCCCCTTCAAATCCTTCCCGAATATAAAAATCTTAAAAGGAACACAGGGGAAAGTGTTCAAGACTATTGCACTAGGTTCAACAGTGTCTATAATGCCCTTCCACCTCACATGAAACCTCCACTCGGCCTAGCACTAGTAAAATTTCTGGAAGGTTTCGATCTGGACATGACATATCAATTAAGAGAAAGAGACCCCACAAATTTAGAAGAAATGCAAAGGGAAGCTATTAGTGTTGAAGCCATCCTCACTGAAAAGAGGGCTAGGATGTGATCGGAAAAGAAAGTCACTTACCGAGATGAGACCATGCCTTCCACTTCCTCTTTGGATTCCAAAATAGATAACCTGGTTAGGACCATGGAGAGAATGATGGAAAGAATAAATCTAAGTGAAAGAGCACGTCCTAGGGACAACTAGCCAAACCCCCAAAATAGAAACCGGAATCAGAACTTTAGAAGGGACCCGCCCTAAATTAAACCAAGGGAAAATGATCAACAGATTAGACCACCCTTCCAAGAAAACTATGTTGAGGAAGGGGAAAGGGATATTGAACAACCTGATGAAAATCATCTATACTTGATAGGTTCAGATAGCGAGGGTGAGTTTTTTCTCACAGAAGAGGAACAAGTTTTCTTCTCCTCAAACCAAGACGAAACAAATTATGAAGACCCCGAAGATCCCGAAATAGGATTACAAAATGCCATAATGGAAGTTCATAGGAAATATGATCTTAGGAGTAAGAAAAAATAGGACAAATTTAGAAAAAACAACTTAGACACTGTTGTTAAGAAAGCTCCCGAAACCATTCTTAAAAGAACAACAGACAGTAACAATGTCATGGCCAAGAAAACTGATCAGAACAAAGACAAAACTAGCCCATTAGGGGAATTTTGAGGTCTAAAACAGGTCTCCTAAGGAAATAATAAAATAATAGCTAAACCAATAAAATAATATTTATGATTTTTCAATTCACTTTTTGCACCACAATCCATGTAACCATAGTTAAATTCAATTCAAAATTTGTACCAAAATAAAATTAATAAAAAAATTGTATTGATGTGACTATAAATAAGAATGAATTTTTCAATAAAAAGTCATTATCATTGTACAACTAATGCATTTGTCCTTTGTACTTAAATAACTTAAAATAAAATATAAATATAAATTTATAAATTCTTAATTATATTGTATGCTATTAATCAAAATTTAGATTATTTAAATTGTATAATAACATGTAATTAATATACTATATAAGAATAATATAATATAATATAATATAAATAATAAATGTATAGGGATATGCATTGTTTCTTTCAAAATATATGAAATGACAATAATATATTTTTATTCAAAAAGTGTGAAATGAAATTTATTATGAGTACTTTACTTTGACTTTAAAAGTACTTATAGCACTATCATGGTTAACCATGAGTTTTTATCCACCATTGAGAATGTGACAAGTAAGTACATTTAACTCAATAAATACCACCTCAACCATTAGAGATGATGGCATCCCCTAAAATGTGATTGGTTCTCATAAAGTGAATTTTTATTGTACATTTTCCTTATGAGGCCCATTTTAGACCTCAAAATTCCCCTAATGCAAACAAAGCTTGACCCAAGCTGTCCTAGTACTTCTACTAGAGCCCAAGAGAAAACTTTTCTGAACAAAGTCCCTAACCAAAATTAGCAAATCAAGAATATTGAAAAAGTCATGGCTGAGAAAACTGAAGCAATTATATCTAAAAACCAAGTACCTTTCAGTTTTGAAGGAGAGATTGCTAAAATTAAGATCACCATGCCTCTTACTAAAATGATTTCCCAAAGCTCATACAAATCTCAAGTGCTAAAGGTCCTAAACATAGGAAATGATGCGGACACTTTACACCTAGCTAATGACACTCCTGAGTTGTTGTTTGGACCAAAAATAGAAGGAAAATATGAAGAAGGAACCACTCCCCCTTTTTACATTAGTCTGAATTTACACGACCAAATCCTACATAATGCCATGCTGGATTTCAGGGCCTCTCACAATCTTATGCCAAAATTAGTAATGGAAATACTAGGTCTAGAAATAATGAAACCTTACAAAGACTTGTATTCATTTGATTCAAGCAGAGTCAAGTGTTTAGGCTTGATAAAAGATCTATGTGTAAATTTGGCACAAGTACCTGCTAAACACTTAGTCCTGGACATATTGGTAGCAGACATTCCTCCCAAATACAGAATGCTTTTATCCAGGTCCTAGGGAGCCAAAATTCAAGGAAATATTCAACTAGATATGTCTTATGCCACCATTCCCATGCTTAATCAGAAAAGAAGATTATACCGAGAATCACACATGAAGTATATGGTTAGCAATCAAGAAAGACCAGACAACATACCTCTTTATTCTGTGCATTCAGACCTTAATTATTTCATTTTTCATAATGATGAGGACATTGATGGGCAGCTAGGTAAAGTTGAAAAAAACCAAGATATACTGCATCAGGCACACCAAGTTTCTCTATGATGAGCTGGACACTCAAAACTACCATGACCCAGAACATTTGCATCTTGATGAAAACATACTTGATATTCTAGAAATAGAAATTAAAACTTCAAAAACAGAAAACACCCTACATTCCCAAGCAATTTATTCAAACCAAGGACAAACCTCAAAAATAAAATTAAACCCTTTTTCCAATACAGAAGCACTAAAAAACTTGCATGGGACAAAAATATTTGGAAATCAGGATCAAGAAAGCCTTATGTTTTTGCCTTATCTAAAGACCTCGCCATCCAAAGACATTATTCCTCCAAACAAAACTTCAACCATTGAAGTACTTCTGTAGATCCTAGAAAAATGTCTGGTAAATTTGATACAGAGGAATGTAATAAAAGTAACCTTGAAAAACCTGAGTTGATTGAACTATCTAAATTTTTTTCATTACACCAGAAACTGAGAAGTGCTAGAATGTGCAAAATTCTTCAGGATACTAGTACATGTCGAGGGAATAGTTCAAAACACCATGACACATCCATCAATTCAAGGCATCACCCTTTCAAAAGAGAACACAAAAGCTTTTATCAGGCATTAACACTTGAAAAGAAAAAAGCTGGACACAAAATATGTTTGGATTTTAGAAACATAGATAAACCCTTCCAAAACAAAAGTCATCTCCTTCCATAAACAGATCATACCATACAAAAGATAGGAATTTCTAACCATGTGTCCTTGCATGATAATATTTTAAGACATCATCAGATAATTTGACTTCAAAACAATCACCTCAAAGTTTTTTCAAGTACACTGGAAGCAGTTTAAAGTTCAAACCAATTTTCTCAAATTTGAAGGACACCGAAGACATCTTCCGGAAGGCTATGTTTCTAGTTCTGAATTTCTTTACTATGTTGTACCTTGATGATATTATCATCTATTCTAAGAACGAAAAATAATATATTTTCTACCTGAAGAAGATACACAGCAGAAGCAGGAATGGAAATCAAAGGTATGAAGAAAAACATCAAGAAAAGACAAAGTTGTTCAGAGACTTTTGGAAGAACCCTTATGTTGTGATTGCAAGTGAAAATTACCCTAAGGTTTCTTTTCAAGAAATAAGCAGATCAAGAATATCATGAGATCCTTTTGAAGATAGGATTCTCAAATACCCCTTTTGTCAAGATTTCTAAATTCTAAATTTTCACTCATTGTACATATCATTGTTTGAAGAAAAAGTCAGAAAACAGAAAATAAAAAAACAACAGAAAAGTAGAAAAGAGAGCAGATTTTAAAGAAATGGTACAGCCCCATACCCAAAAAATAGTCATGATTGAAAGTGTGCAAGTCTAAATTCCACTACTAGTGCCAAAAATATGTCTTGTTCAGTTATCTAGCCTAATCATGACTGAGCATGTTTTAAATTGATTGTTGATAAGTTAGTGAAAGGAATGATAGTAAAAATTGTGAAAGCTTGACTTATCAAAGAAAATAGATTAGGAAACAAAGATGCTAGTTCCACACACTCAAAATAGAACCAAAGGGGAAAATAGGGATGAAAATCAAACTTTGTATCCTAGCCCTGATTTTCCTAAAATCTCATTGGGTACAAAAAATAACATGTGTGTGAAGCTTGTTGTTATGCCACAAACACATAACAAATCAGACTGTCTAATCCTGATTTGATCATCTTTCAATTTCATGTTTTAGTCTAGTGAAATAAATCCTGTCAGACAGCTTTATCTTGAAAGTTGATCTAGTGTAGTTAGAGAATCAAAGGAGTTCATTAGTTTAATTTGGACTCCCAGAAGATATAAGTGTAGAAGTAGATAGTTTTTATCTTTCAAAAATATCATGTCCAGGGTTTGCCAATCCAAGTGCACCTAAAGAAGAAAAAATGTTAGGAAAAGTAGTTGGGTAAGTAGAAGTGAGGATAATGCTAATTATGCTTTCATTTTTTCAAAAGCACCATTTTCAGGAAAAGCATTAAGAAAAAGAGAAATCTCCGCCAATGGATGAGGCACTGGTCTTCACAAGCTAGAGATCTACAATTCTGGACACCTCCCGAAAATGAGCTTCCCTCCCAAAATGGAGCCATTGTTAGTCATCAGTATTTTTCACTTGTTTTGATGACTATATGCCTTGTCCAGGTTTTCTAGAAACCAAATCCAAACAGTCAATCCTCTAGAAAACCCCTTCAAAGAAATTTTTATCTTTTCCCCCCTCTCCTGCCTACTGTTAGCCATCTATAATTTATGTTATACCAAATGATGGCTAAATATTTTCTTAAGCCTTCAAGAAGCAATATTAATGGAAAAATACTAGTTCTTGAAGCCTTATTGGTGTATTTTATCTTAAAAATTATCTTCACTACTGTTTCCACAAGAAAATCCTTCAAGAAACCTTGTTGTTATAAAAAACACTGTTTTCAAACCCATTTTCCATCATTTTTCCTTTGGAAAATCCCTTTAAAAACCCCTTCATTTCACCCATTTTTCTCATTTTTACCCTTTATTTTCCCTCAAAATCCCCCTTGAACCTGATAAAATCCCTTTATTCTAGTTTAAAACCCTTTTTTCCCCCTATCGAAAAACTCCAAAAATCCTCAAAAACCCTCATTTTCTCTCCAAAATCTTTCATTTTTAATATAAGGCCTTAAGTGTTTTTTTGGCTTAGGCCCTAACCCCTTTTCCTCCATGTGACTAGCCACCATGACTGAGCGCTAAAGCCCCTCATCTATCAGCCATCGGCGATCCCCGTTTCCTCGTTCTCGAAATGTTTTTCCGCCGATGGCCGATCTCCCAATAAGATCTAGACCATCCATTCCCCCAAAGATCCGATGGCCATCAAACTCCTCCATCGCTCCACCGCATTGCATCGCACTTCACCATCGCATCGTAACTTCCCAGTCCCCTTGTTCTCTGACCCTTTTCCCCCCGTCGATGCGATCCCCCGAGTAAAATCTCCACCATTGATCTCGATCTTGATCCAACGGTCCTCCGTTCATCGCACCTGTTTCTCCCATCGATCATCAACACATCGAAATTCCAAAATCCTCCTTCCTAGACCCTCTTCTCCGCCGATTGTCGATCCGTTGATTTCATCTGGACTGTCCATTTCCTCCCAGATCAACAACGCAATTTCATTGCGGGGGCACCCGACCAAGGTGGCCCATACTCCCCAGTCCCCCTGCAGTCCATCTCCACTGTTGATTTTTTCCCCGATCCGACGGCAAATATTTTCCCATTCACTGCGGAGGCACCCCGCTGACGAGATCCTGTCATACCCTCCATCCCCCCGCACTTGATCTCCACCGTTGATCTAATCCAAATCCGAAGGCCATCGCTCAATTTCCTTTATAATCCCGCCGGTCCCACTCGACCGCGCTGGGGCTTTTCATAGCGTTTTCTTTCAATATCCACTGTTGATCCTCCCGATCCAACGGCTCCCATTCAACCTCCCACTTGCACCTCTTTACCTTTATATAATCACCCCTACTTTGATTGTAACCTTTTATCATTATAATACAATAGCACACATTGTTTTACCCAACCTCAAGCCTACCCGCTCCGCGACAAAAAAGCTGACGTTGTCCCTGGCCGCACCATATGTTTCCTCCACTCATATTATCTCCCCTTGTGCTCATCTACAGTCATCAATCTGGATTTCCCAGATCGGACGGTCTAAAACTAATTTCGCACCCATTTCACCAATGAAATTGATCGTGTAGTTTCAACGTGAAATAGGCAGTTTTCTCCTGGACACGCGTCGTCTAGAGAACCGTATCACTTCCATTTCACACAAAACCATTTACCGCCCATCCCCTGCGCGAAAACCACCTCCGATTTTCTGCAAAACCACCTATCCATATTTTCACGCCACAAGCAGATTTAAACTCTGTTTCTTATGGTTTTGAATATGGAATCCCTTTCCGCATGCTCCCTTGCCTCTGCACTGCTCCTCTGCCACCATACCGAGCTTCTAAAGTAGTTTAAACCCCAACCCGCAGGATTTATTTAATATTTTGGTTTATTTTGCAGGTTTTAATGGTGGGTTAATACACAAACCTCCCACAGTCAAATATCAGTGGCAAAGGACCTCTAGATAATGATCCTGGGATCGTAAAATGCGAAAGGGGATTTACCATGGCTTTTATGTGTTTTATCCGTGCCTCATGAACACTAGTAAAATCAATAAAACCTTCCAGCGCACCAAGAACACTTGCACACAGAACAGAAGGAAATATCAGTGGAGAATAAAGATAAAAGGATTAAGCATAAAGTTGAAGATCAAGAGCTTAACCCGTGAAGATTAAAGATAAAGCACAACATGAAGACAAATAAATAAAATTTAAATTAGTTGGCAAGGACAGATCAACAAGGCAGAAGGCATTGTGCACGACAGAGCAAAGCACTTAATTCATCAAAATATTTGAAGCCACCTGTAGCCTGTTTTTTACCTACAAAGACACTCTGACAGTTATCACACTGACAGAACATCTTTTGACTGTCAGAAGAGTTATTGTAAGACATGGGAAAACCTTAAAACCCATTCCCTTCACCTACTTTATCCTCAGGAAGTAAACACAGAGTTATTAAACAAGAGAAGTAGTGCAACTCATTCCTACCTTATGCCCTGTGTGATTTTCAAGGCTAAGAATGCATTTACTTTGTAATTAATAACATTTTGAACCCTAAAAAGAGTTCCACCTCCTCATTCTTCTATAATTACTCTATGAGGAGCTCTTTTTTAGGGGTGTGTTGCTGGCATTCAAACTCTTTGAATTTGTACATAGTCTGGCTGAAGATTAAGAAGAAATTGAAGATTTGGAAGATTGATGATGTTTTGACATGTTTTGTTAATGAGAAGGATCTATCATTAGATTCCTGAGCATGGCTGTTGGTGATGTATTCTAATCTGTTAACTATTATTTCCTGTTTTCCATATTGTTCCATCATTCTATACTTACAGTAGAGTAAAACGTTTAGGCTAAGAAATGTCTACTAGAAGCACCTTAGACCTGTTTTCTCTTCACTGTCTTTATGTTTTCATCTACTGAAGGTTTGTAATATCCCCAAAGGGAAATAACCAGTAATAAACAGAAATATGCCAGACAGATATAGAAAATATAATGCTGAACCAGATCATGGAACAATTACACATGGAATGCCAGAAAACTGAGCCATTTTATTAATCTGAAAGTACATAGAGAGGAGTACAAGAAAATCAGAATGAGTGCACCTATCCTTGCCCTAGGCAAGTGGAGACCCTCTCAGACAAATAATGGCTGCAACAAGGACAGCGTCCTAGCTGCTCTTAAGACTGAAGCTGGACTGCGCTGCAACTACAAGCTGAAGACTGGAAGATATCTGATATCAATACTTCAAACCCTCACCAATGGAAAACGCTGTCTCTTCTAGTGACAGTGCTGAAACAGGTGTAGTGCTGGTCACAAAACCCTCCAGATGAAAAGCTCCACTCCTCAAGGCCAAAAACGTTGTCAAGCCCTGCTCATATGACCCTACTCATCAGATCAGCGTCCTCCCAGAAGGATCAACGTTCTATATGCTCAGATATGCTGGATCTGAAGCCTCCAATCCAGATCTGCGTCCTATCCCTCCAGATCTGCGTCCTCCGGTGTCAGATCTACTGCTATCTCTTCAGATCTATGCTAGATCTGCCAATGTCTCTTCAGATCTGCAACCTCAAAGGCTGGATCTGATGTTATCTCTTCGGATCTGGTGGATCTCTGATATCTCCTCGGATCTGCAATCTCCTGGCTTGGATCTAATACTTTCTTTCTCCTCCGGATGCAGCCTCGGAGCCCGAGATGCAGTATCGCTCGAGATCTATAATCTCAAAGATGGATCTATCGAGAGGTGCCTTCCCAGTTCGGGCTCCTCCTCTTCCTGTGCAGCAATCCTCACTTAGGTCGTCTGCGTCCTTCCTTTCTGAAAGCAATCCTTCCTCCAGACAAGAAGCTGGCCGTCCTTCCTCCTGTGAAACAGCGTTTTCTGCTAGATCTGTACCATCCCTTCAGAGACTGTCTTCCTCTACGCATCTCCACAAAGCCACTACGAAGGCGAATATGAAACTCGATTAACCTTACTAGGGCGGGCACTCGAAGTCCCCCGAAGCTAAGGGTGAAACCAGAAATAACCTTACCAGGGCAGGCACTCGAAGTCCCCAGAGGCTAAGGGTGAGATCTCCGACCGGAGACACTCGGTTGCACTAAACAGTGCTGCAGACCGACTAAACAACCGGCGTGCTGAAGCAGACAGAAGTCTAGCTCTCAATATCAATATAAAATCATGCATGCCAAATGAAGTGGAAACCCCTCCTTTTATATTGCTAAACTCCCTCCAAAACCTTAACTGCGTCCTTCACCCTGCAGTTACCCCTGGGTCAGTGTGAGGCCTCCCCTCATACACGTGTGGACCCCCAAGGCCACCTCTTTAAGTTACAACGTTAATCAACTAGGAAAGCACTTTATTTTATAAAGTGAGATGACTAAAGTGAGGTGACCCTTCTTATTTCTCACTTTATTTATTATTTCTAGCTAAAGCGGCAAAATTAAACAATAATGAAATATTCCAATTAGCAAAGCTAATTGGGAATATTACAATCTCCCCCGGAAAAACGTTGCTTGTCCTCAAGCAACTGAAGTGATGGATGCTGTAAAGTCTGCTCGCTCTCCCAAGTGGCATCCTCATCCGGCAAAAATTGCTTGTTCTCAAGCAATGCTTGAACAAGCCTACTCTCTAGCTGATGCTCCTCACCGATACTGCAAAATGTGCCTGGGTCCCACTGAAACCTCTCTATCTCCTGCATCACCCTGATACGAAGGGATACCTCAATGCCAGGATCCCAAACTGATTTCTCATGATACCAGCCAACCAACAATCCGCCCGGGTCCCATCGCCACCATGGCCAATAATAGCCCAAGTCCCATGGCTCGGACTGCTCACTGCCTCTGGCAATGACTGAAGACCATGACCGCTGCTGCTCTGCATCTATGACTGTGTAAGCTGGCCCATCAACTGTGAACCAACTCGTCACCTCTCTCCAATCAAGGCATGGAGTCGAAAATATAATGAGGAATATCTCCCTCCTATGGATCCTCCATCCCCAAGCAATCATCCAGACAAAATGAGCCACCTCCCAACAAGGCAATTCCTGAAAATCTCCTTCCACCTCAAGCTCTGGTAATGAAGGTGAGCTGAAAATATGAACTTGGAAAGCATCATAGCTTACCCCATGCTGTCCTCCTCTCCAATCATGACAAGTGTAGAGTCTATGCTGATCCTGGGCTGCAAAATCATTGCCCTCCAATGGCAAGGTGAAAAACAATACACCATAGAAGGTTCCTCCATCAATGAAGAACAAGCTGGCCCAAAACAAACCATCCATGAAGAATATGACATGGTCATCATGGATCACCCTAATGAGATGTTTGCTGAAGGTTCCACATGAGGATACATAATGCAAACAATTTCTCACAAGGATACAACGTAGTCTCATCCCCTGCAACTTCAGAAAATTACATGGCAAGCAATGTACAAGATTCATCACATCTACTAATGGATAGTAAATGGCTGAATATGACAACAACATAAGACCAAACACTTGCCCATGGCTGTACAATGGATGAATATCAATCTCATGGCCCACCTCAAAAGAGAACACACATGTAGTAGTGGTGGCCATGCCTCCTCCCATGCTCCCATTAGTACATGTAGTGCAGAAATTATGAGAATTCTTCCCACTCAAAGGCACATCCAACTCATGTGTCTCCCTCATAATCAAGCCTCCCATACAGATCTGATCTATATCAGCAAATGAAGACATGATCAAGAGCAAAATGAAGGAAATGCTGAAGGTCTCATGTGGTGCAAGAAGGTACCAACAGCTTCCCAAACAAGTACGGCGTAGTTTTACAAGTTGCTGCTTGATGAAAGTGTATGGCAAAATGTTTCTTCTTACATAGTTAATCATACATGTGTTTATATGATACATGCTATAGTGCAGAAAATGAACATACATGTGATGATAAAACATTTGCCCAAGGCCACAAAAGAGATGGCTGCCTCCATCATGTAGATTGGCCCAATACAACTCATGGGGCAATGTGACAAGCTTGCCCTCTTGTGAAGCCATGCACTGCATAGGAATGGCAAGAGTGTGCAAATCAATGAATGTATAGACAAAACCCTCACCATATGCTGGAAGTAAGATGGTACATGGATCCATAAATGAGTCCTCCATAGTGTTTTGGCATGCTATGAAGAAGAATGAACCATGTGCCGCAAGAAGATAATCCTCCTCATGCTTGGAAACCCAAGTCAAGAAGAATATGCCATAGATGTCTCTATCATCATTACCTCCTCTTTGTGCAACGAATATGAAGTGATCCTGGGACCTATGGGTTATAGATCCACCATATCTCTGCTGCGCACACTTCATCCATAATGTTCTGCTCCAAGGTGACAACGCTGTGAGCTCATGCAAATAAGCTCCTGTCAATACAAGACTTTGTTCTTTGACATGCTCCTTGTCAAAGACTCCTCTAATAATGCTGCAGCAAATATGGAATACCTCCCAAGATGGAAGTGCTTCCCAATCAAAGACCAAGGAGATAGTGCCATCTCCTCCTCCTGCAACATCATGCAAAGTGTGGGAGCAAATCTTCCCTTGCTCTCCCAAGCAAAGCAACAAGAAATTGTGTTGCCTCCCCATACCTCCATCATGCAACTCATGTGATGAAGACACAATGAATGATATGAGTAACACATCAACACCATGCATCCATACTCTATGCTGCTCAATGATGCAAGTATCCATCCATCCTTTCCCCATCCTCCTACTCTTAGGAAGAGTGTTTTCCAAGTGATGGCCATACTCTTTCAAGAGTAACCAGCGCAGCCAAGCCTCCTGATGCCCGGTATCATAGATCTACAAGTACAAGTGATGGCCAAACTCCCTCAAGAGTAACCAGCGTAGCCAAGCCTCCTGCTGCCTGGTAGCACAGATCTGCAAGTAGCCTCCCAGCTCCTTGCTCATCATCCCCATCCACTCAATCACTTGTGGATGCCTCCTTCTCCTCATCCTGGTACTCCTCCCATGAGGGCTACCATCCTCCCAAATCAAATTTCTGATTTTGCACTTCATGGGATTTCCAAATATAAACTTCTCAAGGATCAATGAGACCCTATCAAGGATCAAACAGGTGGTAGGCAAAAACCTCCCATCATGATGTGTATGGCTCAAGGGATGTCCAACACAAGCATGAGAGATGTTAACCATCCTAAGATGTCCACCATCTTCTATTTGCTCTTGTGAGAAGGGAAGAAAGTCATTGCACCCCATGGTGTGTCGAAGTGCGTCTCCAGTGAGATCTCTCCTTGAGACCTCCTCTTCATCCATAGTCTGCTCCATCGAGTACCAACTCAAAATCTCTCGCCATCCAACCTCAACACGTGGCTGCTGTACCCTGTGCAACTCTAATCGTCTCATACCATTATCCAAGTCAATATATAAGACCTGACTAGGTGGCTCTGCCTCTCTCTCTCCAACAGAAAGAGATGTCCCAACAACACTGCTAGTCCCATCCATGCATGCCTGAAGGGGAATGATCTGACGCTCCCTCGTGCCCTCTGGTTGTACCATCAGAGAATCCAGTTGTTCCCCAATGCGGACCAACTTGGCCGTCGACTTGGCACAAGTCCCTCTCATACCCTCCAGCTCCTGGTCCTGCAACAAAATGGTCTCCCGTACTGACGCGGCCTTCTCCCTCAAAACTCGAAGGTCCGTCCGAAGCCGATGATACCGCTGTCTGCGACCATCATCCGATACCTCTGTATCTCCTAGTGTCTCATCGATAATGGATATATCTCCTGATACCTCACCCATCTGTCGTGTGCTGCTACCGCCCGAAGACTCGGACATGGCTCCAGTCATCACCTCAGTGGATGGCTCTACCGGGGTAGGCTCTACCTCCTCCACTACAATATCAACCGGCACGGTCAAGGATGACTCTAATGATGGTGAGTCCTGTGTCACACTAGGTGTAACCTCAGACTCCCTGCAATCCTGTGTGTCCTCATCCTCCAAGTGTGAGGTAACCATGGTTTCCTCCTCCGATACTCGGTCAAGCTGGAAAGAGGTATCCAACTTGTCCACCCAAGCTTCTTCTGAGCGCCTGGATGTCCCGTCAAGTGTCGGTAGATGGAATCTGTCCACTGTGCGCTGTAAGCCCCTATCATGTGAGTGCTTGTTCCCTCTCTGAAAGTTGTGAGGTCTACTATCACGCTGGAGCTGAACATAATCTCTACTAGCTGTGCGGTGGTAGTCTCCATCATGATGATGCCGGTGCCCCCGGTGTTGATCACGGAGTCTAATGCCATACTGGATCCGGATATATTTTCTGAACGAGAGAGCCTTCATGAACGCTGGTCCTAAAGCCTGGTACTCTACAAGAATGTCAGCCATCCGGGCCGGATCTACCTCTCGCTGTACTGCTGTCCCTGTGTCCTCTGGCAAGAATGTGGGCATAGTGGGACGTGTGGGTGTACGTGATGCCATATGCTGAGTGGCATCATGCTCCGGCAAATGGTGGGATGTGCCTGATCCCTCAACGATCTGAAAACCCCTTGCGGCTTCCCGCTGCCTAATCTCCAGCGCAGTGAGTCTCTGTGACGTCTCCTGCATGTGTTGGAGGAGTGTCTCCCAAAATCCCCTCTTATCCACATCACCTGCCATCAGCTCTTTCTGCTATGTGTCTACAGGCTCCTCAGAAACTGCACGGCTGCTGCAAAACCATACTTCTACTTAACTTTTACCTCCAATTTACCCACTGAAAACTACTCAGAAAATTTCAAGAATTTGGGAAAGTGATCCTTGTCCAAAACCCAGAAAAACCCAGAAAACGTTTTTCCTAATTCCAAACTTCAAAATTTGGCCCTTTTTATTTTGGCCCTTTTTCCAACTGCGTTTCTGGTATTGCAACTGCTATTGCTCTCCAAAATTCTAGCAACCCTCTGTATGATCTCTCTCCCAATGTCATAGACCACAGGCTGAGCCAGAACTATGCTCTGATACCACTGTAATATCCCCAAAGGGAAATAACCAGTAATAAACAGAAATATGCCAGACAGATATAGAAAATATAATGCTGAACCAAATCATGGAACAATTACACATGGAATGCCAGAAAACTGAGCCATTTTATTAATCTGAAAGTACATAGAGAGGAGTACAAGAAAATCAGAATGAGTGCACCTATCCTTGCCCTAGGCAAGTGGAGACCCTCTCAGACAAATAATGGCTGCAACAAGGACAGCGTCCTAGCTGCTCTGAAGACTGAAGCTGGACTGCGCTGCAACTCCGAGCTGAAGACTGGAAGATATCTGATATCAATACTCCAAACCCTCACCAATGGAAAACGTTGTCTCTGCTAGTGACAGCGCTGAAACAGGTGTAGTGCTGGTCACCAAACCCTCCAGATGAAAAGCTCCACTCCTCAAGGCCAAAAACGCTGTCAAGCCCTGCTCATATGACCCTACTCATCAGATCAGCGTCTCCCAGAAGGATCAGCGTTCTATATGCTCAGATCTGCTGGATCTGAGGCCTCCAATCCAGATCTGCGTCCTATCCCTCCAGATCTGCGTCCTCCTGTGTCAGATCTACTGCTATCTCTTCAGATCTATGCTAGATCTGCCAATGTCTCTTCAGATCTGCAACCTCAAAGGCTGGATCTGATGTTATCTCTTCGGATCTAGGCTGGATCTGCCAATATCTCCTCAGATCTGCAATCTCCCAAGCTGGATCTAATGCTACCCCTCCAGATCTGCAACCTACAGAACCAGATCTGCAAATATCTGCTCAGATCTACAATCTCCAAAGCTGGATCTATCAAGGTGCCTTCAGATCTGCGTCCTCCTCTTCCTGCTGGAACAGCGTCCTCACTTCAAGACTGATCTGCGTCCTTCCTTCCCTCTGGAACAGCGTCCTTCCTCTCAGACAAGAACTGCGTCCTTCCTCCTGCTGAAACAGTGTTTTTCCTGCTAGATCTGCGCAGCCACTAGAGGGCTTCTTCCCCTCCGAATCTCCACCTGAAACTGCTACTGAAACTGAAAGATGAAACTCAGAAATTAACCTTACTAGGGCGGGCACTCGAAGTCCCCCGAAGCTAAGGGTGAAACCAAAAATAACCTTACCAGGGCAGGCACTCGAAGTCCCCCGAGGCTAAGGGTGAGATCTCCGAACGGAGACACTCGGTTGCACTAAACAGTGCTGCAGACCGACTAAACAACCGGCGTGCTGAAGCAGACAGAAGTCTAGCTCTCAATATCAATATCAAATCAAGCATGCCAAATGAAGTGGAAACCCCTCCTTTTATATTGCTAAACTCCCTCCAAAACCTTAACTGCGTCCTTCACCCTGCAGTTACCCTTGGGTCAGCGTGAGGCCTCCCCTCATACACGTGTGGACCCCCAAGGCCACCTCTTTAAGTTACAACGTCAATCAACTAGGAAAGCACTTTATTTTATAAAGTGAGATGACTAAAGTGAGGTGACCCCTCTTATTTCTCACTTTATTTATTATTTCTAGCTAAAGCGGCAAAATTAAACAATAATGAAATATTCCAATTAGCAAAGCTAATTGGGAATATTACAAGGTTTTATTGAGTAGTTTAACTACTTTTCAACCCTTAAGCTTGTTTATATCAGAAATAGTTCAAACAATTGGTTTCAAGAATGATTTATGGTTTTCCCTGCTTGCTTTCTGCCACTTGAAAAATGTTTCTTAAGTCTCCCTTTAAAGTACCATTATTTACAGTCTGCCAAAGAGATCTGTTTTGATCATGCCCTTTGTTCTTGCTGAGATAATTGTTTTGAAGGTCTTTATAATTATAGTCTTAGATGTTTAGGCATTCCCTCTTCTATGAATGCAGTTATTTTTGAATCTTGAATGCTTTCTTATCCTTGAAGGTGAAATATTTGGATGAAATAGAGGGTTCCTCGACTCCTTGATTTCATTTGAAAAGTTGGTCTTGAAATTGTTATTCACTGAGGTGTGGTTTGTAGAATTTATGGTTAGCCTTGTCTATAAAATGCCTCTTCATGTTCAGATGATGTTTTAAGTCCCTTTGTTGAGAGGTACATATAACTAAGGATTCTTAATTGCCCCTAGTTCTACTTCTCCTTCTAAAATCCTTATGTCCATTTCATTTCATCCACCAAACCCAAGATCCACTGGCCAAGTTAGATTTGCCCTTTGATATCCCATATCCATTGATTGAGCTTGTTATAACTTCTTCATGACTCCATTTCCCAATGGTTCTGATATTTCCCCTTTCTATCTATGTTTCCTATATCATTCATGTCCAACCAATCAAACCCAAACAAATAACCTTATGCTTAAAAATTAGCCTAAAATCAACCCTTTATAAGCAAACAAGTCATATCTTTGCAAAAAATTAAGATATCCCTCTTTGAGACTAGGAGGGCTAGATCCTAGAGCTCTAAAGACTGGTTTATATGTTGTCTTGTTATTTGGTTTGCCAATCAGCCAAATCACAGGACCCCAACATTTTGGCGATCGCGGTGGGACTTCTGATTATATAGTCACATAAATACCTCTTAAAAACTCATTAGACCCTTAGTAAATCAAATAATATCCAGTGAATCTGCCACCTCATCACCACACCAACATTTTGGCGATCACGGTGGGACCTCTGAGTAGATAATAGCCTAACAAGCTCTTGTAGACTCATTAGCCCTTCAAAAAAAAAAAACTCAGAAAACCCAAAAACATTTCAGATTGGCTTTCATAATAAACATTGGTGGTGGACCAAAAAATATTTTACCTCCAAAAGAGCTAAAAATTTCCACCTGGCGACTCCACTAGCCTCTAGTAGGCCTATTACTTTACTAGTCCTTGTAAACTCCCCTGGGAATGCATTGAGCAAACCCACTCATGTTGTTGGTGGACATCAAAGTTCACATCTTCCACCTGGAGACTCCACAACCTCCAAAAGTCCTAATGACTCCACTAGAAGAAGACTCTGAACTGGTTGAAAATATACAGTGACTTCTATTTACAAACATGGATCCAAGTATAGACAGAGAAGCTAAACTAGATACATTATTGGACATAATGGAAAAAACGATGTACATACTTGATAAAATATTGGATAGGCATGAGGCTGATACAGATATTGATTATCTAGAACAACCCATGCTTTATCCTAATCAAACACAAACTCAACCATTACAAGACATATGAAACAAGAAAAATATGTATGATGAGCAAGGTTACAGAGAAGAAAATGAAGAAGGTTGTCAAGAAAGCCCTGACAGCATACCTTTATCTTGTACTACACTGTTAAGAGAACTTTACGACCAAAATGCAAATGAAAAAAGAGAGCAGTGCTTTGGGGAAACAATAAGCCTCCTAGGAAACACAGACCCTGAAATAGAAGAAAATCCTCAGAGTTTCCCTGCAAGCACAAGTAAAGATCCCCTAAGAGAAGCTCAAGAAGATATCCAGCCTCAAAATCAGTAAACACAAGAGAAAGAGGATTGTTGTACTTCTTTCCAAAAGAGGATTGTTGTACTTCTTTCCAAAGAAAAATAAAAATTTATCCTCTTTTGACAGAAGAAGAGATTGATCAAATGTTAAGCAAACAGCCAGCCCTCAAACCTTCATTGGAGAAAAACACTTCTTCTCATCTACCCACTAGAACTTGTTGTCATAAACCAGAAAATCAACTTGTAGATCATTTCAAAGAAACACAAACTGATAATCCAATATGTTTGATTGGTGAAATTGTTTATAATAATGATTGTCCATTTTTTTATTAGTCTGATGATGATGATGAGCTTCAAGAAGAAACTAATCATGTAGGGAAACCAGCAATTGATAGGTGTCATGAGTTTCATTATCACCAGCTTGAAAGTAGCAATAAACCAATCCAATCCATCATAAATAGCTTTCATATAATTAGGAGTCAACAATCTATCAGTTGTGATGATGAGGTTGAGAAGAAAGAGGAGTTTTTCGAGCAGGATGAATATAAGGAACCTTCTCCTGAAAGGGTTGAGGTAATAAAAGATACCCCTGCTCAAGAATATGATGATCTCTTCACAGAGTATAGTCCACTGAATCAGAACATACCAGGACTACAAGAGGACAACACTGCAATATATTATGAGTCCTCCAGTTCAGATAATATTGAAGATGAGGAAGATTTTCTTCCTTAAAAGAATCTTAATATTGATCCAATAGAGGAATAGGTAATCCTGGTTAAAACCTATCTTTCAAATATCCATAACCAGACTTTATTTCAAGATCCCTATGCTCACTTCTTGAAGATATTTGAATAAGGGATAAAGGTTGTTAGAAGCAGTATATTAACAAAAGCAAGAAAAAATTTTAGCACTGCTGCTAAAGAACAAGGGAAATGGGAGTGGCCTTGTTTGTCCAACATGCTCAAGGAGATGAGAAAATACCAATCATGGAACCATTTACTTGATTGGCTATATTGGAAAAGGGAGTTCATTAGCTAAATATATAAATTTTCCAAGTTAGATTAGGTTAGATAGGAAAGAAAATAAGCTCAGCCTGTGAGCATTTAGTTAGTTTTTTACTTTGAAAGAAAAAGAAAAAATGCAAAAACAATAGAAAAAGAGAAAAGAGGGCAGATATAAAAGAAGAAAGATACAGCCCCATACCAAAAAATAAAAACAGAAACTGAAAGTGTGCAAACTTAAATGCCACTACTACAAACATTGCTATTTAGTCATACAGGCTAATCATGACTAGATAGATTTCAATTTACTACTGATAGGTTAGTGAAGAAGATTTTCCAAACTGTTTAATCTTGGCTCATCAGTAGAATAGATTAGGATAGAGATAATGGTTCAAACATGCTCAAAATCTAAACCAAAGAAAAGAAATAGAAATATGGCTCTAATCAGATCAAAACCTAAGCCAAAGATCCAAAGAAGGCTAGTTCTAATATGCTAAAAACTAGAACCAGGAAAAGAAGAAGAGGATGGCTCAAAAAGATCAAAATAAAAGATGAAAAAGAAGGGAAGGATGCTTACTATTCCTAGATCTTAAGCCTTCACAGTTTTGTTTTAATTTTATGCAAATAAAAGTCTATGTGCAGCTGGTTTCTTATTCCATAGACACTACAGCAAATCGGACTATTTAATCCTAGTTTGTCTGTGTTTAAATTTCTTTTTTAGAATGTAGAGAATACAGATCTGTCAAATAGCTTAATCTTGACAGATAGTAGATTAGGTAGAGAAGTTTTTGAGTCCAACTGTTTAATCTGGACTCTTGGAAGAAATAAGGGTAGCCTTAGATAGTTTTATCTTTTTGTTTTCAAAAATAATGTTTAAAAGAGATGCCAGTCCAAGTGCACTCAAGAGAAGAAAAAATGCTAGGAGAAGTAGTTTTGGGTAGGTAGAGGTGTTGTCTTAAAGAGTTTTCATGTTTTAGATCATTGAAGAATTGTCGAAATGTAAATAAAATCAGCAAGAAAACAAAGAAACTCTGCCAAATGGATGAGGCACTGGTCTGCTAAAAGCCAGAGATTGATAAACTGAGGTTCTGGACACCTGAAAAGCAAGCTGTCCTCCCCAAGTGGAGCCACTGTTAGCCATCTATAATTTATGTTATACCAAATGATGGCTAAATATGTTCTTAAGCCTTCAAGAAGAAATATTCATGGAAAAATGCTAGTTCTTGAAGCCTTCTTGGTGTCTTTTATCTTAAACATCATCTTCATTGCTATTTCCACAAGAAAAACCTTCAGGAAACCCTGTTGTTATAAAAAATATTGTTTTTAGACCCATTTTCCATCATTTTTCCTTTGGAAAATCCCTTTAAAAACCCCTTCATTTCACCCATTTTTCTCATTTTACCCTTTATTTTCCCTCAAAATCGAATTTGAACTGATAAAATCCATTGATTCTAGTTTAAAACCATTTTTTCCCCTTATCGAAAACTCCAAAAATTCTCAAAAACCCTCATTTTCTGTCCAAAATCCTTCATTTTTAATATAAGGCCTTAAGCGTTTTTTCGGCTTAGGTCCTAACCCCTTTTCCTCCATATGACTTGCCACCGTGACCGAGCGCTAAATCCCCTCGGCTATCGGCCATCGAAGATCCCCGTTTCCTTGTTCCTGAACTCTTTTTCCACTGATGGCTAATCTCTCGATAAGATCTAGACCGTCCATTCCCCCCGAGATCCGACGGCCATCGTACTCCTCCATTACTCCACCGCATTGCATCGCAACTTCCCAGTCCCCTTGTCCCCTGACCCTTTTCCCCTCGCCGATGTGATCGACCAAGTAAAATCTCCACTGTTGATCTCGATCTTGATCCAACGGTCCTCCGTTCATTGCACCTATTTCTCCCATCGGTTATCGGCACATCGTAATTCCAAAATCGTTCTTCCCAGAACCTCTTCTCTGTCGATTTCCAATCTGCCGATTTCATCTGGATCATCCATTTCCTCCCAGATCAACGGTGCAGGTTCATTGCGGGGGCACCCGACCAAGGTGGCACGTACTCCCCAGTCCCCCCGCAGTCCATCTCCACTGTTGATTTTTTCCCCGATCCGATGGCCAGTATTTTCCCATTCACTGCGGAGGCACCCCACTGACGAGATCCTGCCATACCCTCTGTCCCCAAGCACTTTATCTCCACTGTCAATCTAATCCATATACGACGGCCATCGCTTAATTTCCTTTATAATCCTGCTGGTCCCACCCGACCGCGCTGGGGCTTTTCATAGTGTTTTCTTTCAATCTCCACCATTGATCCTCCCGATCCAACGGCTCCCATTCAACCTCCCACTTCCACCTCTTTCCCTTTATATAATCGCCCTTACTTTTATTGTAACCCTTTATCACTGTAATCCAACGACACACATTGTTTTACCCAACCTCAAGCCTCCCCGCTCCGTGACAAAAAAGCTAACATCGTCACCGGCCCCACAATATGTTTCCTCTGCTCATCTTATCTCCCCTCGCGCTCATCTGCAGCCATCGATCTGGATTTCCTAGATCGGCCGATCTAAAACTAATTACACGCCCATTTCACCAATGAAATTGATCGCACAGTTTCAACGCAAAATAGGCGGTTTTATCTTGGACACGCGTCATCCAGAGAACCATATCGCATCCATTTCACACAAAACCATTTACCGCCCATCCACTGCACGAAAACCACCTCTAGTTTTCTGCAAAACCGCCTATCCATATTTTCGTGCCACAAGCATATTTAAAACATGTTTCTTATGGTTTTGAATATGGAATCCCTTTCCGCATGCTCCCTTGCCTCTGCACTGCTCCTCCGCCACCATACTGAGCTTCTGAAGCAATTTAAACCCCAACCCACAGGATTTATTTAATATTTTGGTTTGTTTTGCAGGTTCTAATGGTGGATTAATACACAAGCATCCCACAATCAAATATCAGTGGCAAAGGACCTCAGGATGACGATCCTGGGATCGTAAAATGAAAAATGGGATTTACCATGTCTTTTATGTGTTTTATCCGTGCCTCATGAACAGTAGTAAAATCAATAAAACCTTCCAGCGTGCGAATAACACCTGCACACAGAATAGAAGGAAAGATCAGTGGAGAATAAAGATAAAGGGATTGAGCATAAATTTGAAGATCAAGAGCTTAACCCGTGAATATTTAAGATAAATCACATCATGAAGACAAATAAATCAAATTTAAATCAGTTGGAAAGGACAGATCAACAAGGCAGAAGGCCTCGTGCAAGACAGAGAAAAGCAGTTAATTCATCAAAATATCTGAAGCCACCTGTAGCTTTTTTTTTACCTACAAAGACACTCTGATAGTTATCACACTGACAGAACATCTTTTGAATGTCAGAACAGTTATTGTAAGAAATGGGAAAACGTTAAAACCCATTCCTTTCACCTACTTTATCCTCGGGAAGTAAAGATAGAGTTATTAAACAAGAAAAGTAGTGCAACTCATTCCTACCTTGTGCCCTACATGGTTTTCAAGGCTAAGAATGCATTTACTTTGTAATTAATAACATTTTGAGCCCTAAAAAGAATTACACCTCCTCATTATTCTTTAAATACTCTATGAGGATCTCTTTGTTAGTGGTGGGTTGCTGGCATTCGAACTCTTTGAAGTTATACATAGTCTGAAGATTAAGAAGAAATTGAAGTTTTGGAAGATTGATGATGTTTTGACATGTTTTGTTAATGAGAAGGCTCTATCATTGGATTCTTGAGCATGGTTGTTGGTGATGTATTCTAATCTGTTAATTGATATTTCCTGTTTTCCATATTATTCCATCATTCTATACTTACAGTAGAGTAAAAATTTTAGGCTAATAAATGTCTCCTAGAAGCACCTTAGACCTGTTTTCTCTTCACTGTCTTTATGTTTTCATCTGCTGAAGGTTTTATTGAGTAGTTTGACTAATTTTCAACCCTTAAGCTTGTTTATTTCAGAAATAGTTCAAAAAGTTGGTTTCAAGAACGATTTATGGTTTTCCCTACTTGCTTGCTGCCACTTGAAAACTGTTTCTGAAGTCTCCCTTTAAAGTACCATTGTTTACAGTCTGCCAAAGAGGTTTGTTTTGATCATGCCCTTTTTTCTTGCTGAGATAATTGTTTTGAAGGTATTTATAATTGCAGTATTAGATTTATAGGCGTTCCCTCTTCTATGAATGTAGTTATTTGTGAATCTTTAATGTTTTCTTATCCTTGAAGGTGAAATCTTTGGATGAAATAGAGCGTTCCTCGACTCCTTGATTTCGTTTGAAAATTTTGTCTTGAAATTGTTATTTTCTGAGGTGTGGTTTGTAGAATTTATGGTTAGCCCTGTCGATCAAATGCCTCTTCATTTTCAGATGATGTTTTAAGTCCCTTTGTTGAGAGGTACATATAAATAAGGATTCTTAATTGCCCCTAGTTCTACTTCTCCTTCTAAAATCCTTAATGTCCATTTCATTTCATCCACCAAACCCAATATCCACTGGCCAAGTTATATTTTCCCTTTGATATCCCATATCCATTGATTGAGCTTGTTATAACTTCTTCCTGACTCCATTGCCCAATGGTTCTGATATTTCCCCTTTCTATCTATGTTTCCTAGATCATTCAAGACCAACCAACCAAACCCAAACAAACAAACTTATGATTAAAACCTAGCCTAAAATCAACATTTTATAAGAAAATAGGTCATATCTTTGCAAAAAATTGAGAGATCCCTCTTTGAGACTAGGAGAGCTAGATCCTAGAGCTCTAAAGACTAGTTTATATGTTGCCTTGTCATTTGGTTTTCTAATCAGCCAAATCACAGGACCCCAACACCTACTGTGATGCCAGTGGTCATCATGTTTAAATCCTATCCTAGATCAGTAGGCCTTACCCTGTCCATAACTGTCACATCTGTGTAAAACCTCTTATCTCTAAATATCCATAATCCTCCTATTTCATAAAGCTATGTATCTAGCATAATACAAGTGGTATCTTTGCCCTCCAATAGTTCAAGTTACTGTTGATGACCTAATGTGTCTAGGAAATCCTTTAAAAATTATGACAAAGTGTTTAGGTTATAGGTGATGGTGCTTAGGATGAGTATCTAAAAAACCCGTGTCTATTCAAAAACTCTGTTTTTAACTATCAGTCAAGTATCCCTTTTCCTGAAAATATTCCAAGCAAACCTATCAGTCCTCCCTAAGTCATGCACCATCAGATTTGTCATGTCTTTTTGCTTCAGCAAAGCTCAAAGGTCAACTCAAAGAAAACAAATTAAGGATGGTCATATTTCTAAAGGGGAGGTGATCAAGCAATCTTCAAGGTCTATCCTCATGGTACAATAGAAAATTTTGTCAAAAATCATGCCACTTTATCCAGAAATCTCTGCAGGGATGCCATGATGAACGACCTTAATCAAAATTTGGCAAAAGAGACAACTCAAGGAAAAAATTCAATCAAAACAGCTGATTGTTTCAACTAAAGGAATTTCAAAGTTGAGAGAAAAGAGAACAAACTAGTTTTATCTCTGCAAATTAGGGATACCTACAAAAATGTCAGAAGATCATCCACAGTGGCTAATAAGCATAGAAAATTGGAGGATACTACAGGGAACTTGATGTCATTTAAAAGAGGTAACATTTTTCTCATTCAAGCTTCTATGCCAAAACTCAGAAAAATCAGTGATATATGACCAAGCATAGCGAAATTTTAGCAAAAGGCCCTTCCAACAGTCTTTATGCATCAAAGTAAAAAACATGAAAAAAGGAACAGCTTCCTTTTTCACACCCTTGCAACCTAGACTTGAAAATATCAAGGCGCCATCATCAGAAGTTAAAACTAAGGCTAGTGCAAAGGAGCAGTCACACTAAAAAGAGAAAAAGCAGGTATATTTGATTTTAAAAATACAATACCTATTTATTGTCTTCACAGTGAATTTCTTCAAAATACAGTCTCAACAGATTGGATAAAGGGTAAGTAGGTTTGAAGCACTATTTGTTTATATAAAAAAAGGGGAAAAATGGTTTTGATGTTTGCAAAATTCTGATTAAAATAATCCCACAGTGAATGGATGTTTCAGGCCTTTTTTATGAAGTTTGGATAAATGTGTAAATGAGGCATTAAAAGGTTTAAAAAAGCACCTCCTTCATGTAAAAGTAGATGGTGTAAGGTTTTGAACTGGTTTATCTGCAAAGGATGAGTAAAAGTCACCTTTTATAGTTTTCAAGAAAACAGAGGATGCCTCCCACTGCAAGGAGAAAGAGATCAAAATCTGAATGTTAAAATGTTGAAAAGGAAAAAATCACAATTTGGTATTTAAGAAGAAAGGAAATTTTTTTGTGAAATTCACCTTTCAAATATCAAAGGACATCATGCACCCAATCATGTGCTAAAATACTAAAGGCTACATTCATAAAAACACAGCGAAAAGAGAACAAGTAAGAAATGTGTTTTTAAATTAAAGGAGAAAAGTTCCTTCTAAACTCATTTCAAAAAGGACATAAAACCCCCCAACGGGCATATCTACATTCATTTCATCAATTGGTAGGAAGAGGAAGGAATTTGTTGTCACAGAACAAAACCGCTTGCAAAAAATCAAAGGCGTTGTGCACCTGAGTGTTGGCATTGCGCGCCTATAGGAGTCCGCAGTGTATTATAACACTGGGCGTTGTGCGCCTGTGCGTGAGCACTGCGCGTTCAAACGTTTACCCGACATTCAGACATGCGTTCAACACTGCCCGAAATTCAGTCTTGCCCGAGCCCTCGTTCAGCCGATGCCCAACATTCAAACGTTGCGCGCCCACAACATGCTCCATCACAATTTTGCAGGAGCCAGACGCCCAATGTTCAGATGTTGCGCACCCACAACATGCTCCGTCACAATTCTGCAAGAGCCAGCACCTGGCGTTCATACGCTGCGTGCCCACAATGGGGTTCGTCGCACTTCTGTGGGCAGAGGCCACCCAGGCCAAGGGCATTGCGCGCCTGAGTGAGAAAGTGCAGCACTGCCAGATTTTCTACAGAAAAGGCCAAAATTGCAAATTTTGCCCAGAGTTCGGTCTTCATCACACATAAAGGATTTTTCAAGGTATTTCACGTAAAATTATGCCTCCTCATCCAATTCTTGAACTATAAAAGTGTTTTTTTATTCCTCACCTTCATTTCATCTACAAAGGGTTGTTTGTTTGAATTTGAAAGAAAAAATAGCATAGTCATCATGTATCAAGAAGGAAGTGATGAGCCTCAAAAGCCAAAGAGACAAGCTAAAAAGGGAGGCAAACCCAACAGGTTTGAGCCTACAAACATCCAAGAACTAGCTGTCTCCCCCTTTGTTTTAACCTGTTTTCATGAAATGGGATGTTTTGACTTCTGCAATAAAGTGCAAGAAATTGGCAGCCATCCTCATTTAACTGAGTTATTTTCCCTAAGATTGCACATGAAAAAGGCTCACATAGCAAGTTCAGATTTTGAATTGATTCCTAAAGCTGTATCTAAAGCCACCAAGATCCCTTGTATATGAGAGAAATGGTTTAAACAGATGTACCTTGACTTAACCCATTATCAGCCTTTTCTAAAGCCCAGTTGTCAAGCTGCATATAAAACCATTTTTCCTTTCTCACATCTGCTGGGTAGGCATGCCATCCTCATGAAAATTATCATGAAATATTTTACCTGTGAAGGCAGGTTTTCCCAGTTCTATTCATATTACATTAAGCTCCTTATGCACTTCACCCGAACCAAGTTGCTGAACCTACCTTACTTCCTCTGCAAAAGTGTTGAAAAGAAGTCCACCATTGTGAAAAAGAAGCCTCCAGCTTGGCAAAGAGCAAGCTTATTCCATCACTCCCTTGTCAAAATCATTTTTACTCACCAACTGGAGTAAAAAGCTATTCCTTGGGAAACCTTTATCACTCATGATGACTTCACCTCTTCATCTTCCATCCCATTGCAAATCATGCCATCCTCATCTTGAAATCCTCCTCATACCCCTTCTTCGCCCTCTATAGCATATGTTTCGCCTTCCTCTCATGAGTCACCCTCCTGAGCAAAAACATCTTCTATGGATAAAAGTGAACAAGAATAAAAGGAAGACTGTGAGGGAGGAAGCAACAAACAAGAAGAAAAGGAAGAGAGTGAGGGGGGAAGCAACAAACAGGAAGAAAAGTAAGACAGTGAGGGAGGAAGCAGCAAATAGGAAGAAAAGGAAAACAGTGAGGGAGGAAGCAGTGAACAAGAAGAAAGTGAAAACAGTGAGGAAGGAGGCCACAATTAGAAAAACAGTGAAAACAGTGACAGTGATGAAAGCAGCAGAAAAGAACATAGTCAAAGTGATGAGGCCAACAGTCCAATGCACAGTGGAAACAGAAAATTTGATGAGGAAGGAGGTAGCCAAATAAATGATAGCAAAAGTAATGAAAGGAACCAAAACAGTCAAAACAGTAAAAGCTTGAAAATCAAAGACAGTGACACCATTGAAGACCAAGGTCAAGATGAAAATGATGAAAGCAGTCACAGCAAAGAGGGAAGTGATAAAAATAGTCAAGACAGTAGGAAGGTGGATGAAGGTGGAGATAACTTTGAAAAGGAAAATTCAGCGAACCTAGACATCTCTCACCAAACAAAAAGAAGAACATGATCTTTCTGAGATTGCTCCTAATGATGAGACCATTGCAAATGTCAAATTTAATGATCAAGAAGGCTTCCTACTGCAAAGTGACACAAAATGAAAACAAAGAATTTTTATGAGGAGAAGGACTGCCCTAAGGCTGTAGGTGACTCAAGTGAACAAGCCAAAATTTTGACACCTCTTGTCATTCCACATCAGCAAGGTCAGGAGTATGTGTTTACTGCCTCTCCAAGGCAAGGGGCCATGCATCCTCCATCAAAAACAGTAAAAGGAAAAATCTACTAAAGTAGTGAGAGGAAAAACCACCCAAACAGTGCCAAGAAATGTTACCAGGGCATTGAGAAGCAGAGGTAAATTTCCAAAACAGAGTAAGAGGGAGTTTCCAAAGGGAAAAAAATCCTAAAAGGAAAAGGCAAGCAGAAAATTGAAGAACAAGAAAGTAGTCATGAAAAGGAGAGGGATTTTGAACAAATACTACACTTGGACAGTGATGATGAAGAAAATGAGGCAATAATCCTTAGATCCCTCTTACAAGACCGAGATACTCAAGTTAAAGACTTGGTGAATGATTTGGAAAGATCAAAACATATCATTCATTTCCTACAAACACAAAATGCGCAAATGTGCAGCCAACTTTCCATTTATGAAGCCCGGGCACTCAAGTACAAAAAAGAGGCTCAGAAATCACAAGTGAGGCTAGAAGAGTACATGGGTGAGTATGAGGAAGATGAGGATGGGGAAGGACAAGCAAGAAAGAAGCCTAAGACCATGGGTCTTAAAAGAGCATTAGAAAAGTAGAAAGAAGAAGAATCAGCCCGAATGCAGCAATTCCCTCTCATTGTGCTCCTAGCCCTAGAAATTGAAAATGACAAAGAATCTTGGCTAGATAGGGCAAACCAGCATTTGGAGATTAAATTGGAGAAAGAAAACAAATATTTAGGCCTACAAAGTAAAATGACTAAACATTACAAGAAGCTAAATCAATTTGCTAAAAAGAAACTCAAAGCTGCCCAAAGGAGGCACCCAGTGAAAAAACATGGAAAATACCAATCTAGGCTCAAAATTTTGGCCCAAGCTTCACTACAGGTTTCCAAAAAACCTTGAGGGAGCTAATCACCAAATTTGGGCAAATTTGGACACCTTTTTGTTTTTTGTGAATTTTCATGCCTAAGAGCGCAGCACCCTGGACGCTGCGCTTTTCCTCATAGCATATTTCATAGGATAATTTTATATTTTTGGATTCCTTGGCACTAGGGGAGTATGATCATAAATTTTCAGATCATTTGGAGCTGTTTTGGTCCCTCAAAAGGTCCAAAAACAATCACTTTTTCACCTTTCTGCCACTGTTTTTGAGCAGGTGCTGCGCTCCTGGTTTTTTGCACCTTTTTCACTATTTTACAGGATTCTAGAGATCATATTGAAATAAATCAAGTATATTTGGAAATTATACATCCATAGCTTTCCAACGAGCCATCACGGGACCTTTTTCGACACCGGAAACACCTCCAAAACCTCGCTGCAAAAAGGCCTTTTTTTGGTGCTACGCGCCTGGAAATTCTGCCAAAACAGAGATAGTTTTCTGCATTCCTATGTGATTACTGGGCCAAATATGCATTAGGAAATTTTATCATGTATGTCAAAGCCTAAAATTCAATATTTTTTCTATTTTGATCCGAAAAGGATATTTTGAAGAGATATTTTGTGCCTTAGACCTTGTAAGGCCTCAAGGACAGTTTTAGATATTTTGTTTTGGCCAATGGCCTTCTAGTTGCTCTAGGGAGGTTTCCTCCTCTTTGGCTTATATAAAACAAGAGGATTCATTGTAAAAAGAATGGATAACTTGATATGTTAAGATCAATACATAGTTTTATGAGCTTGAAGAAAATACTGGTTTTATGAAGTGGATGAATGTCTTTCTTGGCTTGATGGTGGAGGAGCATTGTGTGCAGGATTCCATAGCTTGGTGAATGGTGATGTTTCTCTGATTTGTTTATGTCTTCTTGTTTTCATTAATGTTTCATGATTCTTATTTTCTGTAGATCAGAAAAGTATAGGTTGAGATATGCTCATGGAAGCACCTCAAACCTCCTGCATATTACAACTTTGATGTTTTCTTCTTCTTGATAATTTTTAAGGAATTCTTAACTGCTCCTTAGGCCCATCAAGAAATTGTTACTTGTTTCATTAATGGTCAGTATGTTAGCTATCTAGTATGATTTAATGTATGCCCTGCTTACTTATAGTTTCTCAAAACTCCATTTCTGAAACCTTTCTATGAAACACTGATTGTTTTAGTTAAGTCAAAGAGGTCTCGTTCAATCTTTCCCTTTGTCCATTCTTGCAAATTGGTTTCAGAGTTCCCGATAGCTTGATATATGTTTTTTAGGAGTTCCCTCTCCATATATTAAGTTTTTTTTCTATCTTATATGTTTTCCCAACAGCTGAAGGTGAATTTCCAGAGTTAGGAGTTCTTATACTTCTATGTGTCACCGGATTGTTAATCTTTCATGTTTATCAGTTTGAGTATTATTCATAGAGATTTATGGTTTGCCCTACCTCATGAGTATTTTATTTCAAACTATATATGTTTAAGACTTCTTATTTTTTCATAAACTTAATGTTCATTTCACCTCATACCTCACCCAAAGGATCCATTGACCTTGCTAAATCAGCCCTGCAGTACACCTTGTCCATCATTTAGACATACTTGACTTTATCTAACCCCATAGCCCTTTTGATTTGATGAACTCTCTTTTTTTTTGTCCTACTTGATCAGTTTTACCTCAAAAACCAAAACAAACCGAAATATACTTAACAAATAGCCTAAAATCAAACATACAAAGCAAACAAGCTCATATCCTTCGCACCATAGAGAGATCCCTCTCTGAGTCCAGGAAGGCTAGGTCCTAGGACTCCAAAGACTGGTCTGATGTTACCCTGTCATTTGGTTTATCAATCTTCCAAATTATGGGACACCAACAACCTGTAAATAAGATGGAGATCTGCATGCACATACACCATTGTCTCTGCTTTATAATACTCGAGCCAACTCTTCTTCAAATTATACAAATTCCTATATGTACTCTAATTCCTCTCACGAAAAGAGGATGGAGTAACTTGGGAAAGGAACCTCGAGACTGATTGTTGAAAAATAGGGCATGTTGCCCCATGAGTTTCCCACCAAGCCCAAGGCTTCTTAGCCCCCTTGTCTTTGAGCACATCACAGCCTTCAAATTTCTCAGTGGCAGTGGAAAACTCTACGAAGAATTCAGGTTAATTTTTGTGGACACATGGCATAAAATTGGGACACGTTTAGGGCATGTGTCAAACACAAGTTTGGCACATGTCTTGAAACTCATGTCAGAAAAGCGTCCCATCGAATCCAAATCTGACATGTGGAAGGCAGGACACATAGCCCCCTAGGGCCATGTCCTATGACTTAGGTTCGACCCAATGGGATTGCCGAAATTGGTTTGATTAGGCATTGAAGGCAAACTTGGTGGTGCCTCATTTTGTAGTAGATAGAAGAAGACAACCTTCTAGTTGAAAGAGAAGGAGATTTGGTATTCTATGCACTGAGCGGGAGAAGTAGTTCCAGATTTGTGAGCTGCTATCAAAGCCAACTTTTGAAAATAGTATAGGAAGGACTTCTTGGAGTACACAACAAGAGATCGCCTTCCAATTGATGGATGAGGAAAGAGGATTTTTATTCAAGCAATTGTGAATCATCTCAAACACTATTTGAAGAGCTCTTCCTACAACTAGACTGAGTCATAAACAATCATAGAAATTGTATGTAAAACACAGACAGAAAGAAACAATAGATTAACACACACTCAATGTTAAAGAATCAAGTCAACTACAGTCTGCTCAATTACCGTTCATCCCTAACCCCTGTCTTCCAGTCCCATATGGTGGGTTGTACCATGCCTACCAACTTACTTCTGGAGGTATCAAGAGTTTGTGAACTGAACCACCCCAACATCAAATGCAAAAGGGAGAGTGCCACATGGTTGCCATATCACACGCAACTTCCAAAGTTTCAAATCCAAGTAAAACCATATTCTATTCTATTCCTATATGTGGTAATAATGCACCCCAAGTCTACTTCCAAGTCTAGGCCTTTGGATTTGAATATATGAGACTGTCCCAAATGATGGAATTTAGTTCAAAGAGGTTTAAAACTAGTAATTCCAGTTGATAAATGCTCAAAGTCACCAGTTAAGCCTGTGTGGAGTTCTGGCCTATTGCAGATAGTTGTAGATCCTGAGACCTAAAGTTGGAAAGATTTGAAGCTTTAGATCATAGAAAAATATATGCAGAAGTAGATGAAGGACACAATTGAAATATGGGCATTTCTCTCCACATAAAGCTGAGGGCAATGTTGTAGATTTTTATTGCACTGATGTGTGTGTCTCTAATGCCTAATAAATTTGTAGTTAGATGTGGCTCTATGACCGAGCTTTGGTCGAGGTCACTGTCATCATGAAATATGTAATCTTTTGTTTTGAATGTAATGAAAATTGTTCTTGTTAAAGAAAAAGCTTGTGGTTATACAGATATGCAGATTAGTTGAGAACCCACAATTAGGTCATTGAGTGGTAGTTTTGTAAATAGAAGTATGCAGGGAACCACAAGAGGTGATGTTAGAAGATTTGAGAATATCTGCAAAGGGGGATCACAAATAAGAACATGACACTTGCAATGGGAGTTTTTGGGTGTTCATGCAAAGTTCAACACTTTTAGAAATTTAAAATGGGAATTTGAAAAAATGTAACTGCCAGAGTGGTTCTAGCCATATCAGTTTGTTTGAGATACTCTGATATTGTACAATGCCTTATGGTTTATATATGTTTGGGTACATAAGATGGTTTTCTTTCCAGTAAATACTCTATGTTTTGTGTTTTGATTCATTATTATCATTTCCACTGTGCACTCTAAATGCACAGAGTTTCAAACAATTTTTTACTTCTAACTTGGCTCTCCACAAATTCCTTTAGATCCCATGAAAGATTAGCTTAAACATAATTTTTCATTGACTTAGGGTTGAAGATTCAATATGGCTCATGATGGACCAGAAGTGGGCACATGAAACCATTCTAGAAACACCGATACTACAGAGGGAGATCAAGAAATTCAACCCAAATAGAATAACAACTCCATTGCTTTACTGGTTGAGAAAACTTGAGACCACTAGGATAACACCACAAACGTGTTACACAAGCTCATGACCCATCACTCACCAAGTTAATTGAAGTGAACCAGATCATAGAATTGGAAGCGAAAGAATCCTTTACTCAATTTCTAATGCCATACACATGCCATCCACAAGGTTTCAATTCGTCCAACACCTAGATCCATATCATACTCTCTGAGGCAACCTCACCTATAACATACATGAGAAAGGCATACTGATTAAGATTTTCACAGGCACATTTGTATTTAATAATATCAAAAAATAATCATCTTTGGTTCAAACTCACTTCACTGTAGACTTTAGGGACAAAATTTTGGGCTCTCTTCTGTGTCGTTGTCCTTTCCACCTACAGAAGGAACTACAATAAGTGGCCAGGTATGATCCATACAAGGCTAACCTCCCAAAGGGTTGAAACTTGCAGCCTAAAACACTAGAAAGTACACACTAAATAAATTCTAACAGAACATATTACATCTAGATTCAATATAGAATCTTGAGCAAACACTGACCCACATCTAGATTCAATATAGAATCTTGAGCAAACACTGACCCTCGTCCTCTTTTGACCCTAAGTTCATCCATGTATATATTGAATTTTTTTTCATAATAATGGAAGTTATTTAAAATTGAAAACAAAAATAAAGGAAACAGCTGCCTGAATAATAGTTTCAGAAACATCATATAAACTTTGTTTCACATTATAGGACATTGGCATTGGTCATATGACAATATAACAATTTTCATATAGAATAGAAACCAAGTAATATACAATCATACATTATTCTAATTTGAAAGCTAAGAAGTAGCTATACAAATTAAATTAAAATTGAGAACCATTGATATTGAATCGTTTCAAATTAGCTCTCAAGAATAAAGGTAAATTCATACATTTAGCTCACGGACTTGCAATAAAATTAATTTTACAATAAGACATTCAATAGAGAGAACCAAAGAAGTATTCCAACTTTCTACCCACAAGCAATTTCCATTGCAAATGATTTTTTTCTCCAAAGCAAATTTACCAGAGTGCTATGTATTTTTTGCAGTATTAAGCTAGCGGATTGTTGTGGAAAGCAGGTCTTCTCATGTTTATATTCGTCATTTAGATGTCTATATAATGCTTTAAATTTTGAGTTATGTGGTTCTGTCTTAGCTTTCTCATGGCTTTTACTTCTATATGTCTGACCCTCTCTCTACTGAGAGAGAAGTGGTGTCCAACCTGATGAAGAGATTTCTTTCTGCCATCATCTAGCCCATAACGTAATATCACCACTTCTCCTTTGTTGTAAGAGTGTCTAGAACTCCATCAAGGTCTTTATTAAATAGATCCTTGCTAACAATTGTCTCAGTACTCTTAGAATTTGTATCTGCAACAATTTCCTGAACAAAATAATAACTATGATCATTTACAAAATATTATCACCAAGCAATGTGTCCTATTATAGAAATTATAATTAGAACTCGAATTGGAGTGTTTGACTAGTAACAAGATATCAAGATTTCCTACTGAGAACTTCTCATCCATGTCTTTCAAAATGCATATATCAAGGGATATCGAAATTCTTGTACACCTAGTCACATGTCTCAGTCTTGACAGGGTCATTCCTGCTACCTTCGCAACTTTGTCTTTTGTAGGATCTCTTCTATGCTCCTGGTACAATAGCCTCTGTGCTGCTCTTATTTGAGTCATTGAATACAAAGTCCTGCATTCAATATATAAGCCAGTAAGAATGCCATAAAAATCATGGCAACCTTACTAAATAAAACATGTGACTTAATAGGAAGATGCTCCAAAACTCAGAGGCCATCTTGGGAATGAAGGGCAGGATCAGGTATTCTGCTGGTCTCCGTAATCCAATAAAAACCCAAGGTAAAAAGCAGAGCCCTGGAAAGAAAACACCCAGATGAAACTATAATATCCCTCCCGATTCTCGACATGTAAAGATAATCCTCCTAATCATCTTCCCTGTTGGGAGCAGAGAAGATGGTACAGAGTTTACAAATGATATAATATGTGAGCAGAATGATGGACCCCAATATCAATCTGATGGGAAGCAGGGTGATCAATGCAATTAGCAGAATAGCCTTCTCCTTCAAAGGCAGCGGACCCTTTCCCATCGTACCATACATGTCATGCCTCACAAATGCATCATACTTGGCTTCCATCTCCTTCAAAGCCTCTGGAGAAATAGTTTCTGATCCTTGAACAGTAAAACTGGGTGAACAAGCAGAGCGGGAAAAAAAATTTCAATAGGTAGATTAAGATAGAGTAGCCACCAAATTAAATTTCCAAGTGTTTTCCCTAAACTTTGTAAGACCAACATTTGTACCATAAACTTCGCAATACCGACGAAATTCCTAAACGTCACAAGACCGACGGCCGTCTCCTAAATTTCGGTATTGCGACATTTTTTCCCTCAACGTCGCAAGACCAACGGTATCCCTAAACGTCACAAGACCGATGGAGGTCTCCTAAACATCGCAATATCGACGATTTTTCCTGTAACGTCAGTATTCTGACGGTTTTTCATGTAACGTCGGTATTCCAAGGATTTTCCTAAACATCGTTGTTCTGACGATACTCCAAAAATGTCGCTAGAGCGACACTTGTTGGCGGGATTTAAAAAAATGATAAAAATTGGGGAAATTTTCTACAATACATCAAAAGTGTTGGAACTAAAGTGTCAAAATTTTGACCATATGTACTAGTGCCAGTTGTTAGTATGAATCTTAATCGCAAGTGTATGAAAAAGGGTCACTTTAGCCATGCATAAAAAACATCCCTAACAAAAAATACGGTTGTTGTTGGGTGTGGAGCTTGATTATCTTGTTTAATTTGCATCACAACATTGGACCCCTGTACCTTAAAAGGGGCGGCAACGCCGCCCGTAATTAATCGCTGTTGTGGGGGGTCCAGGGGTGGGCGGCAGTGATTTTTGGAGCCCCCACCTGGCGGGGGGTTTCGGGGGCAGCACCCCCGAAGCTAAAAACAAATGTAAAATTGCCTTGTAAAAGTATAGTAATTTCTATTCAATCTAGGCCGTTCATTAGGAAAATTATATGATGGTAGAAGTTATGTTTAGTTTAGGGTTTTTTTCCCTAGAAGGAAACCTCTCGCTTTTATGAGGGCATTGTATTGCGTCTGTGTATTGTATGTGTATTCTCAGAGCGAGAAACAGAGAGGGAGACTGTGACAGAGAACAAAGGATATTACAGCGGATCTACTATAGGTTTTGTCTCTTCATTTTTGCTGGATAATAGAAAGGAACGACTGGCTGTTCAAGGTGGACGTAGCCCAAACTGGGTGAACCACATATATATGTGTCTCTATAGTTTTATGTGTTTTGTGTGCTTTTATTTTCCGCATATTTTATGTGTTGCATTGCTCTATAATATTTAATTTTCTAACAACTGGTATCAGAGCCGAAGGTATATTTGGCTGATAAACTCGCAGGAAAGAAGGGTTCCATGTTCGAGTGGGAGCAATGGCGGAAGATGGTAAGTTTAGGGTCGAGAAATTTAACGGCCAAAACTTCCCGCTGTGGAAGATGCAGATGGAAGATTATCTGTATAAAAAATATCTATACCTACCATTGAGCGGAAAAACAAAGAAGCCAGTGGCCATGACAGACGCAGAATGGAACATTCTCGATAGAAAGGCACTCGGAACAGTACGGTTGTGTCTTACGGTGTCATTCGCCTTCAATATTTCGAAGGAAACAACAACATAGGGTTTGATGCAGACGTTGGCGAAACTATATGAAAAACCCTCGGCCTCAAACAAGGTATTTCCTATGAAACAACTATTTAATATGAAGATGTCGGAAGGTGGATCTGTTGCAGACCATTTAAATGAATTTAATACAGTTACCAGTCAGTTAAGTTCTGTAAGGGTAAACTTTGATGATGAAGTTAGAGCTCTGTTATTCTTGTGCTCATTGCCAGAGAGTTGGAATGGTTTAGTAATGGCCATTAGTAACTCTATCTCTGGATATAGTACTTTAAAGTTTGATGATGTTATTGGTGCTATCCTTAGCTAGGAAATGCGATGGAAAAGCTCTGATGAGACATCAAGTAATGCTTTGAGTGCAGAGTCTAGGGGAAGAAGAATGGAAAGAGGAAAGAGCTCGGGATATCGCAGTAAAACAAGGAAAGGCAGATCCAAGTCCAGATCGGGGATAGTGTGCTGGAATTGCAGAAAGAAAGGACACCTAAAGAAAGACTGTAGATCTCGGAAGGGAAAAGAAGGAGACACACAGCAAGAAAAAAATCATGAAGAAAATGTGACAGGTGATGTGTTACGAGATGCTTTGATTCTTTCTTTAGAAAATGTTACTGATTATTGGGTTGTAGATTCAGGGGCTTCATTCCATGCCACACCTGATAAGAAATATTTTCATGACTATGTTCAAGGAGATTTTGGACAAGTTTGTTTGGGTGATGATAAACCCTGTAAAATTGTTGGAATGGGTAAACTTCTTGTAAAACAACAGAATGGAAACCAATGGCTACTAAAGGAGGTAAGGCATGTTCCAGATCTAAAGAAAAATTCGATTTCAACAGGGCAGTTAGGCAGTGAAGGTTGTGTGACAAATTTCACAGATAAAACTTGGAGGGTCACCAAAGGAGCGTTGGTAATAGCAAAAGGTGAAAAGGTTGGTACATTGTATTTATGCAATGGTATTTCTAACTCTGTTAATGCTTTAACTTCCAAAGGAGCAGATGCAGCATTATGGCATCATAGGCTCGGACACATGAGTGAGAAGGGAATGAAGATTCTTCACTCAAGAAATTTGTTGCCAGGTTTGAAGAATGTTGATTTGGATTTCCGTGAGAATTGCATTTATGGAAAACAAAAGAGAGTCAGATTTCTCAGAGTTGGGAAAGAAAAGAAGAGCGAAAAATTGGAGCTTGTGCATACAGATGTATGGGGACCTGCTCAGGTATCATCTCTCGGTGGCTCTCATTATTATGTTAATTTTATTGATGATGCAACTAGAAAAACATGGATTTATTGTATTTAGAATAAATCTGATGTATTTGATACTTTCAAGAAATGGAAAGATTTGGTTGAGATTGAGACAGGAAATAAGTTGAAGTGTCTCAGATCAGAAAATGGAGGTGAATATTGCAGCAAAGAGTTTGATAGGTATTGTTCAGAGCATGGAATTCGTAGAGAGAAGACATTTCCAAGAACACCACAAGAAAATGGTGTGTCAGAAAGGATGAACAGAACAATCATGGAGCGTGCAAGGTGCATGAGATTGCATGCAGGATTGCCTTTACAATTTTGGGCAGATGTTGTAGATACTACTGTTTATCTAATAAACAGAGGGCCTTCAATTTCCTTGGATGGTGGTATTCCAGAGGAAGCATGGACAGGTAAAAAGGTAAACTACTCTTTTTTAAAGCCTTTTGGTTGTGAGGCCTTTTTCCATATTAATAAAGAAAATAGAACAAAGCTTGAGGCAAAATCAAAGAAATGTACCTTTATTGGATATGGTGCTAATGATTTTGGTTATCGCTTATATGATTATGAAAATCATAAAATCATTAGGAGCAGAGACGTAATATTCAATGAAAAGGTCTTGTATAAGAATCAGCTGTAGGAAAATAAATAGGAAAAAGAAAGCAAGGAATACGCGGTTCTTGATGAGATATCTAAAAAAGTAAAGGTGTCTGAAAATAATAATAATCAACAACCACAGCAGCAGCAACCACCACAATAACAACAGGCACCTCAAACACCTGAAAGTGGTGTTAGAAGATCTACCAGGATAAGTAGACCCCCTGAACGATACTCTCCTTCATTATATTATTTATTGTTGACTGATTCTGGTGAACCTGAATGTTATAAAGAAGCAATGCAGGTTGAAAGCAGGAAGAAGTGGGAGCTAGCCATGGAAGACGGGATGGACTCCTTAATGCATAACCAGACTTGGGACTTAGTCAGGTTGCCTGCAGGTAAAACTACATTGCATAATAAATGGGTTTACAGGCTGAAGGAAGAAGATGGAGGAAAACAGAGGTACAAAGCTAGACTTGTGGTGAAGGGGTTTGCACAAAAGAAAGGTATTGATTTTGATGAAATATTTTCTCCCGTTGTTAAGATGAATTCAATCAGAACTATCTTAAGTCTTGTAGCAGCGGAAGATTTACATCTTGAACAGTTAGATGTAAAGACAACATTTCTCCATGGAGATTTTGAGGAAGAGATATACATGTAGCAACTAGAAGGATATGAGGTAAAAGGGAAATAAAAATTGGTGTGCAGGTTAAAGAAGAGCTTGTATGGCTTAAAACAGGCTCCAAGGCAGTGGTATCTAAAATTTGACAAGTTTATGTCTAAACAAGGTTATACTAGATGTCACTCTGATCATTATGTTTATCTAAAAAGGCAAAATGATGGCAGCTATATCATATTGTTATTGTATGTAGATGACATGATTGTTGCAGGATCTAACATGCAGGAAATAAATGTGCTCAAAAGAAAATTGGAAAATTCATTTGCAATGAAGGATTTGGGAGCTGAAAAACAAATCCTTGGTATGAGGATAACTAGAGACAGGAAAAATCACAAATTAACGCTGTCTCAGAATGAGTACATAGAAAAGGTGTTGAAAAGATTTAATATGCAGAATGCAAAACCATTTAGTACACCTTTTGCTAGCCATTTCAAACTTAGTAAGGAGATGTGCCCAAAGACCCAAGAAGACATGGATTATATGTCTAAAGTTCCATATGCATCTGCAGTTGGAAGCTTAATGTATGCAATGGTCTGCACAAGGCCTGATATTTCACATGCAATGGGAGTTGTAAGTAGGTACATGAATAATCCAGGAAAATAACATTGGATGGCAGTAAAATGGATTCTCAGATATTTGAGAGGTACCACAAATCAAGCATTATGCTTTGGTGGTTCAAACATTTCTCTACAGGGATATGTTGATGCAGATATGGCAGGTGACAGAGATAACAGGAGGAGCACTAAAGGATATGTATTTACTGTAGGTGGAACAACTATCAGTTGGGTTTCAAAAATCCAAAGTGTTGTTGCACTTTCAACAACAGAAGCAGAGTATGTTGCCGCTACAGAGGCTAGTAAAGAAATGATTTGGTTACAAAGGTTTATGGGTGAATTGGGTAAGAAGCATGATATGGGCACACTATACAGTGATAGCCAAAGTTCTATTCATCTTGCAAAGAACTTAGCATTTCATTCCAGGACTAAACACATACATCTCAAGTACCATTTCATATGGTCAGTATTGGAAGATGGAGAGTTGAAACTGGAAAAGATACACACTAGCCAGAATCCTGCAGATATGCTAACAAAAGTTGTAACCAGGGAGAAACTGAGAATGTGCTCAGTTTCAATTGGTCTTCAAGGATGACGATGAAGATGAGGAATAGCCAGGTCCAAAGAGGAGTCATTGTCTACCAAATGAAGCAGCAGTGGAGTTGCTACAATCAGTCTCCAAGTGGGAGATTGTTGGGTGTGGAGCCTGATTATCTTGTTTACTTTGTATCACAACATTGGACCCTTGTACCTTAAAAGGGGTGACAATGCCACCCATAATTAATCGCTGCTATGGGGGGGTCCAGGGGGGGCGGTAGCGCTTTTTGTAGCCCCCCCCATGGCGGGGGTTTCCGGGGGCAGCGCCCCCAAAGCTAAAAACAGATGTAAAATTTCCTTGTAAAAGTATAGTAATTTCTAGTCAATCTGGGCCGTTCATTAGGCAAATGATCTGATGGTAGAAGTTATGTTGAGTTTATGGTTTTTTTCCCTAGAAGGCAACCTCTTGCTTTTATGAGGGCATTGTATTGCAGCTGTGTATTGTATGTGTATTCTCAGAGCGAGAAACAGAGAGGCTGACTGTGAGAGAGAACAGAGGATATTACAGCGGATCTGTTGTAGGTTTTGTCTCTTCATTATTGCTAGATAATAGATAGGAAGGACTATTGTTCGAGGTGGACGTAGCCCAAACTGGGTGAACCACGTATATCTGTGTCTCTCTAGTTTTATGTGTTTTGTGTGCTTTTATTTTCCGCATATTTTATGTGTTGCATTGCTCTGTAATATTTATTTTTCTAAAAGTTTCCAATATCTTTAGATCTACAATTAGGTGACCAAGATAAATGCTGCAAAATCTAGATCTATGCATTAAAATACATTAAGTAGTAAATAAAAACAAGAGTTGCTCCATGCATCCAATAGACAAAGACAAGAATATGTTTAAATAATTTTGTATTTATGGAACCTGGGAGGAGAACATAGAAAGATATTACCAGTCCTCCTCAATGGGATGGGTTCTTGTAAGTCCTCAGAACTTCAGATCTAAAATCCCTCTCTCTTGATGGTGTAGAAAACCCAGAAAAAAATGGAACTCAAAGAGAGCTCACAAGAAAAATATGACAATGATGGTGGATCAAAGTCAGACCAAAAGTATAGATCCAGAGTGATCTTTAGGAAAGAAAAGGTAGTGAATAAATGGAAAAACCCTTCTATTTATAATAAAATATTGAGTTAGTCTAGATATTGGTGCATAATTAAAATATTATTAACCAATTCTAGATCCAACTTTTATGGAATATTTTATTATATTTTTTGGAGGGAAAAAAAATTTGACTTGGGTCAAACCCCTTTATTTGTAAATAATAAATAAATAATGATTTATTTATTATTTTAAGGATGTGGTTGAATAATAATCAAATAAATAATGATTTATTTAATTATTTATGAGTGATTTAGTCAAATTTAACAAGGAATATTATTTAAATAATGTTTAAATAATTATTCCTAGAAAATAATAAGACAAATAATAATTTATCTAATTAATCTTCCTGTTTTGGGTTAAATATGACCAGGAATATTAATTAAATTGTTATCTAACTAATTATTCCTTGAGGAAAATCAAACAAATGTAGATTTATTTAATATTTCCTCATGGGGTTTCCTGTTTAGACCATAAACAACTTAATAAAGGTGGCTTACTAAGTTATTTTTCATAGTGAAAGCAATTTTACTTAGGGTAAAATTGGCCTTACATGGTGTACTTAGGTCCATATAATAGTAACGGGTTAGATGTAATATTCCAAAATTTTAGCCTTTAAGCTAAATGGAATATTAGAGTTGTTTTATCACTAGGAAGGTGAATAAATGGGTAGGGAGGCCCATTAACCTCTTTAGAAGGATCGATAACACTCCTAATGTGAAAGGAGTAAGAATAAGCAGCTAATTTGAGCACCCTTGGGTGTGAATAGAGACGGGATCATGTTGATTCAGTCAACTTTGACCAAGTCAACAAAGTTGTCTAGATACATTGAACTTCCTTGATGGACAGTGCAGTTTTGGTGGAGGATAACTTGCATGAGCTTGATGGCACATGTGGATGGGACCCAATGTGTAGAGGTTCAATTGCTATATATGGAGAGTATGGGAGCCTTTGTTATCCATGCTTTGGATTTGATCATTTGATCTGGTCTGTTTAGACTTGGCTTCCTCTTGCTATTTAGCAGGGCTGCAGTGCTGTTTAGCACAGGGTGTTCCCGAGAAGGAATCCCACCTCTTCCATTGAGAGGCCTCTTGGGAGAGCTTGTCCTGTATTGCTCCACATCTAGGCTTGAGGCCAAGCACCATTCTTTAGTCCCAGCGTTATTTATGTAGCGGGATATTTCTGATTTGCAGGGTGTTGTAGTGGAGGTTTGTTAACACCACTTCCGGGTCTGTTTCTCAGTAGAGGGTTCCTTCCTTCTCTTGAGAGATCATTTAGGAAGATTTATGGGCTCATTTCACATCTTGGAAGTAGGCCAAAGTATTCCTCATCTCCTACATCACAGTCCCTTGTAGGAACTGCGTCATTTTTCATAGAGTTGCTGCAGCAGGGTTAAGACCCTTGTTTATGAGCTAGTTTCCTAGGGAAAGGGCCAACCCTTCTCCCTGAAAGCTAGAGGAAGGTATTCTCATCCCTATTTTTTTATTAGTCAGCTATATTCCTATAATTTTTTAGTAATACTGCATTTTTCTGAGCTAAATATTTAGATCTGCTTTTTTTGTACTTGTACTTTCATGAAACCCTTGTCGGGTTGTCTTTATAATGCAATAAGGAGGCCAGATCTTCATTTTCTTAGAATATTGTTCCATTGAGTTCCAGATCCATGTTTTTCTATAATTATACTACAAAAACCCTCGGAAAATAACATTGTTATTTGCTTTAGTATTTTCTGCATCACTTAAGTCATGGGATTTGGCTATTTTTTAGATGATATGAGGCCGGGAGGTCTGTTTAACATATCAAAAGGGATTTATTTATGATCCCCTTTTGTATGTGAGGTAATAATATCATATTCTAAGGGAACCAAGAATTATTTCACCCATTAAAAACGTAGATCTTCAGAAATAACGTTTTCAGGGTCTATTTGCTGCATTTTTCCCACTTGGGAATGTGTAGAAGTTATTCTTTTGATGTTGTTTCACTCATTTGATAGCTATGTGTTTTTAACACATAATATGAGTCTATTTTTCACTAAACATCCATTATTATTTTCATGAGTTTTTGTATCTCCAACTTTAGAATCTCTTAAGATATTCTTATTTTTGTATATTTTCCTGATTTTGGGATATTAAAGTGGTATCAAAGCATAGTCTTGGCTCAGCCTATGGAACTCAGCCATGCATATATCAAGATAAGAAGATATTAATAGAAATAAGACTCCATTATGTCGAGAAAGAAAGGAAGATAGGCTTACCAAGCTTCTTCCAAAATCTATGCAGTGCATCAATGAAGATCTTAAGAAGATGAGAGGAGAGATGGAATCTCCAGAGGAGTTTGGATCTAGAGCTAGATATAGATTGGCACATGATAGGTTTGAGCATGCAGCTACACCCTATTATGCACAGCGCAGTCAAATTACAAGATCTACTATGAAAGATATAAAAGAAGAGGAAATGCCAAGGAGAGGAACTCTTAGTAATTTTCTGCAGGAGTATGAATCTCAAACTGAAAATTTTAGAGATCATACTAATTTCAAATAGTTTTGCAAGATCAAGGTGGAGAGGAGCAAGTTGCATGACATGGATATATTTTCTCTATCTACCTTTGATGGATCCCCAACTTGTTCAGCCAAAGCTTGGGTGGAGGAGTTGCATACTTATTTGCAACAGCACCAAGTTTCTGAAGATGAAGCCATCAGAGTTGTAGCTCTGCACTTTGAAGGTAAGGCCTATGCTTGGTGGATGTTTGAGTAATTTTCATTGAAAAATGTTAATAATTATTCTTTTGAAAATTTCACTAAGAGGTTGGTAGAAAGGTTTGATAAAAAACATGAGACAATCAAACCAATAAAACTTTTTCATAAGTTCGGAGGACCTACAAACTCAAAACCACTTCAGAAACCTATTGGAGGAGATCACATCCTGCATGATACCTTGCTAGAGGCAATATCCTTGTTTCATAACCTTGTACAAGAGGGCATGAAGGTTCCTTTTTCAAAGAAGGATACTCTTATTGAATAGTTACCTCCTATTCATATCGAAGATGAAGAGAAGGATGGGGGTTGCAGTGTTGTCACATCTAGAGCATATCTAGTGCCTCATGCAGAGGAAGGAGGAGCACATTCTCCAACCGAAGGATTTCTTGTGTCATTACAAGAAGTTCCCCAGGATCTCACATATGGAAGGCAAAGTAAAATCAATGAGAAACATGATTGTGAGATGATATTGATGGAAGGAGGAGGTAGGGAGGAAGGACATCATCATTTGATGAAGAGCACATACCCCTATCTATTTCAGAGAGTTGTTGCAAGGAGGAGGAAGACTGGTTTCCATTGTGAGGGCAAGGGAAAAGGTGCGCAACCATATGAATAGTCTTCTCTTACCATTGATGTCTCACTATATGGAGGCATTCCACCGAGGAGGCCACAAGATCTGGAGTTGGTAAGAGAAATCTTGCCATTTGATTCACCACTCTTGGATTTTGGAGAGGTAAAGACTTTGGAGGAATAATTTGGAATGGGGGATGTCAAAGTAGTAGGAAACAACATGAGGAGAGCTTCACATGCCAGATCACCAGCGTTGTCTCTTGGGAGGATTGATCCATATTGGAGGTCTCAACTCCTTGTAGAGTACTCCAAGGATCTTGGTGCTTGCATGATTCTTGATGACCCTGATAGAGATGAAATATATATGGTGGATGATATGGTCATCTATTCTTATGTAAAATTATTCTTGACTAGAGCTTCTAAGCTTGATGAGAAGCTGCTACATGCAGCACATGAGGACTTCTTTTCCATGCATTTTGATGCATATCTTTCCTTGGCAGAGGAGTTCATTTGGGAGGGAATTCAGCATGACATATTTTAGTATATGGAGGGATGCATAGCCCAGATGGTGATAGATAGGATGTGACAGCCACTTCTCTACTCTTTGGAGGAGAGGGATAATTTCCAGTTGAGCCATTTCAGCTCAAGATCTCAAGTACATGATGGAGAATGTACAATTTCACTTTATGTTTTGTACTCTTTTCCTTTATATGAGCATCATATTGTACCGAGGAAGTTTATTCCTTCTTTCATATGGTATAATAATTTACTTGAAGCCATTTGTAGCATTGAGATTGGCTATCTCATTGGTGGCCTGTGGGGGAAGCCACATGATTTTTGGTGTGCACCATTGACACCACTTTGTACTTTCATGTTTATATCTTGTAAAATGATTGTGGCAGCAAACAAGTGGCTGGAAAAGCACTTTTTTCTGTTTGATTTGGTGCAAGCAAAGGATGCATTGCACTGGTTCCTTGTATGGGACCTTGATCCACTTTCCAGTTGTCATATGACAACTTGTTTCTATTGGTTTTTGCTTCCATGTATTGCTGATATTTCTATGTTCATGGGGAGATTTGTTTGGAAAGTGGGATATGAGTTGAAGATGCCCATTTGGAGTATGATTCTCCCTATTTTGCATGATGCATGTTTCAGGAGCAGCAATGGGCAGCCCATGATTTCAAAATTACATCACTCTTCTTCATGTGGGAGGAGCCATTTGGAGAACCTGAGTTTTTGGAGGAGGCACTTCATGGTTTATTTGTTTGGTGGGGTAGCTTGGGCCACTCTTGGAGGTCATGATATTTCAACCCAAGATCAGCAGCAGCCCCATACTTATCATAAATGGAGAGAGAAACCACTTTCTTGGGAGGATCCAATCTCTCCATGCAACCCCAACACATTGTATGAACCAGCGCTTGAGGATATTTTTGAGCTAACTAGATTGGCTCATTTCATTTGGATGATAGTGGGAGTCACTCATTGGGAATAATATTCCCCATGTTCATCATCACTCCTACCTTGAGGAGGCCATTGGACAGCAGGGATGTTTCCTCTTACATCTTCCACCTTTCTATGATGTAAGCCATATGGTTTTTCATGCTTGCGAAGAAACATTGGAGGACATATTTGTAGCAGATCATTTTGAGTAGTGGTGGATACTTTTGATGAGAAGGCCACAAGAAGAGGAGGGGAGGATTTTTTCTCTCCTTATACAGTTTATTGAGGACAAGCAATATTTTGGAGGGGAGGACTGTAATATTCCAAAATTTTAGCCTCTAAGCTAAATGGAATATTCGAGTTGTTTTATCACTAGGAAGGTGAATAAATGGGTAGGGAGGCCCATTAACCTCTTTAGAAGGATCAATAACACTCCTAATGTGAAAGGAGTAAGAATAAGAAGCTAATTTGAGCACCCTTGGGTGTGAACAGAGATGGGATCATGTTAATTCAGTCAACTTTGACCAAGTCAACAAAGCTTCTAGATACATTGAACTTCCTTGATGGATAGTGCAGTTTTGGTGGAGGACAACTTGCATGAGCTTGATGGCACATGTGGATGGGACCCAATGTGGAAATTTTAACTTGATATATATGGAGAGGATGGGAGCCTTTGTTATTCATGCTTTGGATTTGATCATTTGATCTTGGTCTGTTTAGACTTGGCTTCCTCTTACTGTTTAGCAGGGTTGCAGTGTTGTTTAGCACAAGGTGTTCCCGAGCGAGAATCCAACCTCTTCCCTTGAGAGGCCTCTTGGGAGAGTTTGTCCTGTATTGCTCCACATCTAGGCTTGAGGCCAAGCACCATTCTTCAGTCCCAGCATTATTTATGTAGCAGGATATTGCTGAGTTGCAGGGTGTTGCAGTGGAGGTTTGTTAACACCACTTCCGGGTTTGTTTCTCAGTAGAGGGTGCCTTCCTTATCTTGAGAGATTAGCTAGGAATATTTTTTGGCTCATTTCACATCTTGGTAGCAGGCCAAAGTATTCCTCATCTCTTACAGCACAGTCCCTTGCAGGAACTACGTCATTTTGCATAGAGTTGCTACAGCAGGGTTAAGACTCTTGTTTCTGAGCTAGTTTCCTAGGGAAAGGGCCAACCCTTCTCCCAGAAAGATAGAGGAAGGGATTCTAATCCCTATTTTGTATTATTTAGATATATTCCTATAATTTTTTAGTAAGACTACATTTTTCTGAGCTGAATATTCAGATCTGATTTTTTTTGTACTTGTACTTTCATGAAACCCTTTCCGGGTTATCTTTATAATGCAATAAGGAGGCCAGATCTTCATTTCCTTATCATATTGTTCCATTAAGTTCCAGATCCATGTTTTTCTATCATTATACTACAGAAACCCTCATAAAATAACATTTTTATTTTCTTCGGTCTTTTCTGCATCACTTAAGTCATGGGATTTGGTTATTTTTGAGATGATATGAGGTCGGGAGGTCTGTTTAACATACAAAAATGTATTTATTTCTGATCCCATTTTGTATGTGAGGGCCTAATATCATATTCTAAGGGAAACAAGTGTTATTTCACCTATTAAAAATGCATATCTTTAGAAATAACGTTTTCAGGGTCTATTTGTTGTATTTTCCCCACTTGGGAATGTGTAGAAGTTCTTCTTTTGATGTTTTTTCACTCATTTGATGACTATGTGTTTTCAACACATCATATGAGTCTATTTATCACTGAACATCCATTATTATGTTCATGAGTTTTTGTACCTCCAACTTTAGAATATCTTAAGATATTCTTATTGTTGTAAATTTTCCTGATTTTGGGATATTACATTAGATGAACAAAAAATGGTGTAACAGTGAGGATCACTTGAATTAAAACCATATGACATCATTCTTAGAGCATACGAAGGGTGCCAATCATCCTCAATCGATCTTTATCAAAATGTCCCAGTAAACTTGGCTGGCGAGACAATTCTTATAGATATTGAGGTATTAGATGCATAACTAGACTACAATATACTCCTCAGGAGGAGTTATATGTATGCCATGACCACAATCGCATCATGTTTCTTTAGGGTGATGATGTTCCCCCACGATGATCAGATCATCATCATCGACCAGCTCACATACTATGACAAGAAACCCATGGCTGCTCTAGATGTCATACTACCATACGTAGACACAACCATAGAACCACTCACAAAGTATACAGAGTTTAGCCCAGGAAAATTCAAACCAACATCTATCCGAGGCTCATTCCTAGGAGATCCCCATATTATACCAAGGGAATTCCTTGAAAGCACGGGGGCACCAGTGTGCATGATGCTCTGATCAAACACTGAAAATATCCTAGACACAAAAACCAGCAGTATGAATGTTGAAGCCACAAGTATTGAATTCCTATCATACGCCATTTCACAGACCTCATTTTTGTCTCCCCTACCTCGTTTTGTATCAAAACAAGTCATGGAAACTATGACATTTCCAAATATGGCTTTTGCAATACCCATGTGTTAATTGGTCTCTCCAGCCATGCTGGAAAGCCCAAGCATTACCTCTACAAGAATAACCCCTATTTCCCCTCAAGAGTTCATAGAAGTTAAATAAACGCCTGTAGTGGTGCCATCTAGCACCACCAAGAAGAATAAAAAAAAATGAAAAAAATTTTAAACCCCCAAGTTACCTAGGGAATTACAACCTTGTGCATTATGCGAAGTCTTAGGTCATCATACTAACATTTTCCAAGAGTTAGAAGAATTAAAACCCCTTCTACACACCAAAATAAATGTCGCAACCTCAAATTCCCATAAAAAGGAATAGTTCATGAACAACCAAGGGAAAGCATTACGCACCAATCATGCATGCATCATATGTGACCATTATGGGCATTATACCATCACTGCTCGAAGATGTTGCAATATAGGGATGCCTTGCAATCCTTAGAAAAATCTTACCAAGAAGACCCCTCAAAGCCATCCATGGAAATAGATGAGGGTGAACCTAGAACCATATTGTATGTACTAGAGGAACCTACATCTTGCTCATACATAGTCACCCCAACGGCCCAAAGACGACAAACAAAGGCCACACCACATGTCCCAGTTTGTGCACTATGTGATGAGCCTGATCACTTAATCACAAAGTGCCCCGAGTTAAGTGTGTTCAACCATTTGTATCAAATCCCACATGTTTCCCAAAGAAAATTAGTTTTTCACAGATGACATACATGTCATATTTATCATAACAACCACCACATATGATGTTGTCCCCACATCTATCGATTTTGGTCTATGTTGGATTTCATGTGACGCTTCATCACTGGAAACCCCGACTTAGCCAACTTGGACACGAAATCCACAAGAAACACTGCAAATCAAAGGACAGAATCAATGAGGACCATATTGTATATGTGAGATGAAATACGGTCACATGAATGACCACCTATCCCCCATAACCATCCTCAGGCTCCAGTCCAGCTCTACGCACTGCGCGATGAACTCCATCACTTCATTGATGATTGTGCAGCACTAGAATTGTTTCAAATATGGTACCTAGTCAACCCGGTGTAATACGATGGCTTATGAGAAATTCAATTTTCTTACTGGGTGTGTCAAGATAACCACTCTATTCGTAGTTTTCCCTACATTCCCCGTTTCCATTTGGCGTTAGATTTTCTACATCGGGACATAACCCATCTTGCCAAAAAGGATGGATCGGAATTGGAATCAGTTGAAAGTTCAAAAACCCCAGAGAATGAGGAAACTAGGTCCATCCTCTTCATATATGAATATAAATGGCCACAAAGGGGGCAGATTCCCACCCCCAACCACCCTCAATGTCCAGTCCTAGCCTACGTACTGTGTGACAAACATGATCATTTTATCACTCAGTGCCTGGAGTTAGAATCACTTCACAAATGGTACTCATTCACCATCAATAATACAGATAATTCGGTTTCGATTTTCCACAACCTAAGCATCCAGGAGTAATGAGACCTCCCCTCCATTGCCACCAAACCCCTATAAAAGGTAAGGCAACCAATCATATTAGCAAGGGGTGACACCAGCCAAGCATTTCATGTGACCTATGTAATAAAAAGGGCCACATGATCAAACAATTCTAGGAACTCAATAAAATTACCGACAGTCTTCACATGGTCACATCCATACCTTACATTCATCTCTCTAACCAAGAGAGAATCACACATTTTTATTGTCGAATTTGTTCGCAATTCCACCATATGATGAATTTCCATTACCTTCCAAGGCTAAGAGCGGTTAGACATTACGGGAATTTTGACGTCTAAAATGGGCCTCCTAAGAAAAATGTACAAAAAAAATAAACTTTATGAGAACCAATAGGATTCAAGATGATGATGTCAACCATGGGGGATGATTCACCATTTTTGGAGTAAAAAAGTAAAAGTAATAAAAATAATAAAATAATAAAACTACTTTTTCAACTCGTATTTTCAACTTATCTCCCTAATATTTTACTCAAGTTTTAGGTGGGAGTACTTGTTGGATGAAAAATTTAATTCCTCATCCAAGGCGTACCCATGTTGCATACTTTCAATGGACCCTACTACACAAAAAATGAGAAATACATGAAAAAACGTGTTTACAATCATGTTTTTCATGTATATCTCATTTTTCGTGTAGCAAGGTCCATCCAAAGTATGCAACATGGGTACTCCTTGGATGATAAATCAAATTTTTCATCCAACGAGTGTTTCTGCTTGAAATTTGAGTAAACCCATAGTGAGATAAGTTAAAAATATGAGTTGAAAAAATAGTTTTACCTTTTTTCCCTCTTAAATTTGATGATGTAAGAAAATATTATTTGATTATATCTACTATTATTTTATAATTTCCTTAGGAGACCTATTTTATACCTCAAAATTCCCCTAATGGAAGCGTTAGAAGAAAAACTCCCACGGGATTCAAATCACACTAACTCTAAGAATAGGAGACAACATAAATGAAGAAACACGTGTTCTTGTAATCATCTCCCATCATCATCCTCTAAAATTATGAGTATTAATGGACCCCATACAATATACTCGGTGAGTAAATTTACTCCATGCAACATTTTCACGAGCCATGATCACGATACAGATAAATTTCCTATGTTGTGAACATTTCGAAACCGCTTCATCCATCAAAATCTTCACACAAAATAAGACACCCGTACCCTTCTTACACAACCAAAAGAGCATGAATTTTCTCTCTCTAAGAAACAGCCAACCATCACAGAAATTATTCCACCATGTAACACTAATGACACACGACACCATATATGATTCATCTCATCATGCATGGGAACCATGACTCGTGTTGTCTACTCATCTTTACTTGGTTTCAATATCCCTGCAACTATCGCAATGGTAGTAGTACCTTTGACGGTGCAAACCCAATCTGTCTGCACCCTGTCAACCTCTTATGGTTCCACGGCATCAACCACAGAATCATATTCATGTCTTTCGACCAACACTATTAGGCCCAAACCAATTCCTCACAGCCTCGCACAAACCAATTCCCCCTTAGACTTATTTTTTCACTCTGATGAGGTTATTTTAGATGCCATGAAGGAACCATATTGTATGTGGGACGCAATGCATCATAGCTCGTTTTTTCTTCCAGAAAAAAACGTTCATACCTAGCAGCACAAAAACCCATGATATTTATGCCATTGAATCCAAATACTTCCTTCCATCAGAAAAGGTAGATTGGTTCAAAAACCCTATCCCAGTGCTCGATGCGTTTGAAGAATGGAATATGTTGAATATTTCGCCAACCATTAAGGTGAATATCTCAAAAAAACTAGGCAAAACCGAAGAAATCATGCTAGGGGAAGTATGCTCCCTGGATGAAGTAGTTGCTTATACAAACTTATTACAAGAGTACAAGGATATCTTCACATGGGATTATTTAGAAATTCTAGAGCTAAGCCCCACCATTGTAGAACACCACATTGACACTTGGCCTAACGTATCACTAGTCCGCCAAAATCAACATCAATTACACCCATCCAAAGCAGAAGTGATCAAAAAATACATAGACAAGCCTCATAAATTTGGATTCACCTCCCCAATCACTTACACATCATGGGTTTCCAACCTTGTACTCGTCATGAAAAAACAGGGCACCATATGAGTTTGCACCGATTTTCGAGATTTAAACAAAGCTTGTCCCAAAGAAAATTTCCCTACCCCTTTCATCGACCAAGTAATTGATGCTTGCATCGGTCATGAGGCCTTATCCTTCATGGATGTATTCTCAGGCTAAAATAAAATCCAAATCCGACATATGGATTGGTATAAGACTACATTCACCACCCCCTGCGACACATTCGCATATCAAGTTATGTCTTTTGGTCTTAAAAAAGTTGGAGCCACCATTTAGCAGGCCATGAATTATATCTTCCACAATCTGGCTTACCTCATCTTAGCCTACTTGGACAACCTCACAGTATGATCCAAGAAACGAGGTGACCATCTGGAGGATTTACAGTTGGTATTCCAACGGTGCCAACACTACAACCTATGCTTGAACCCCCTCAAGTGTGTCTTCTATGTTAATGCAGGTAGACTGTTAGAATTCATATTTTCCCAAAAAGGAATCAGATTTGACCCCCTCAAGGTCCAGGCAATAAAAGAAGTACTGCAGTCCAAAACTCTCAAGCAACTTCAAAGCCTGCAAGGGGAAGCCAAATTATTATGACGCTTTGTCCCCGACTATGCCACTTGCGTGCAAGACTTCTTACGCCTGCTCCATCAAGACATTTTGTTCAAATGGGATGATCAGGCTCAAAATAATTTGAGGCACTAAAGGACACTTTGTCTTCAGCCCCCTTGATCATCCCATCCAATTACAACAAATACTATACCTTATATCTATCTGCATCAGACACATCCATAGCTGGGGTGTTAGTCCAAGATGGACCAGATAATAAAGAGCAAGTAATTTATTGCATTAGCAAGAACCTATTTGGCCCTGCTTTAAGGTACAAGCCAGAAGAAAAAAATTCCCTAGCCCTAGTACACACAGTACAAAAGCTTCGACATTACATCATCCTAAGGACTACAACAGTCATAGTAGCTATCAACCCCATGTGATATCTTCTAACCCACCATATGATGAACCATAAGTATGCTTGATGGATAGTTATACTATAGGAATTTGACCTACAGTTTAGCTCCCCCAAGTGCACGAAATCATTAATCCTAGCTGAATTCATCACTGATCTCCCAATTATGACTCAAGGATATCCAATTAATGACTCACTATCGGATGAACATTTATTCTTAGTAACGACTGAGGACCCTTGGTACGGTGACATCCTTCTATTCTTGTGAACCCAAAATTTCAAACCGCATCTCACTCGTGACGACTGAAGGAACATACGCCATCAGGCCCCCTGATACCTTCTCATGGGAGACGTCCTTTATCGAAGATATGTTGAAGCTATTTTATGTTGATGCCTCACACACGACCAAGTTGAGAAATCCCTAAATCACTTCCATAGTGGGGCTTGCAGCAGATACCTCTTAGGGATGGTCACCGCCTAAAAATTCTTGCGGGTTATTTTTGGCCCATCCTATTCCACTATTGCATTCAAGCAGTCAAAAAGTGAGAGTGATGCCAATGCTTCGCCCACAAGGAAAGAGTGTCTCCTACTCCTCTTCACCTGGTCATTGTAGCAGGTCCCTGATGCCGGATATGTCATGAAACTTTCGGAAGACTACAATGGATCCATGGTGTGAAGGGTTTATCCCTCCACTGGTTTCTCAGTTGAAGTACTGAGAAAAACCTTCTAACTCTCAAACCCTGGTTCAGGAATGCGTAATTCTTGTAGCTGCAAGTGCAGATGAGAGTGGCTAAAAGTGGCACTGATTTCCAGATGATGAATGTTGCCCAATAAAACTTTCCCAGAGTAGGCACTCGAAGTCCCCCACGGGTAAGGGTTGGATTCCCACTTGGGAACACCTGGTGCTAAACAGCATAGCAAACTTAGCTAAATAGTTGAAGTGTGCAAAGAAATGTCTTACAACACTCAATAATAAAAATCCAGAATCCCCTTCCTTTGTTTCCCTCTTCTTCCTTTTATGGTTGTGAGCCTTCCCTATCTTTGGCCCACCTCATAACTACACTGCACATGTGGCCACTAGCCTCCATAAAGGCTACACTGTCCTCCATTATCTCCATCACTACTGCAATTACTCTCCACTCCCTCCATCATGTGTTCATTTAATGCACCACTTCCTCCATCACTTCATCATTATTTATCCACTATCTCAATCATCTTCCTCATTATTGCTTCATGACCTCCACTCTTTCATCATTATTATGTTGCTCCACTACTCCATAATGCTACTCCACTACTCAACTAGCCCACATTCACACTACATAAGTGGATTGTATTCATATACTAGGTGTATGGGTCCCTCCACCCTTTTATTTACTTAACTAGATAAGAAAATTAAGAACTCTAATATTCCAATTAGCTGATGGAAAATTTGGAATATTATAGTCCTCCCCGCAAAAATATTGCATGTCCTCAAGCAACTCCAAAAGTGGATGTTGCATAAATCCATCTCCCTCCCAAGTGGCATCCTCATATGTAAGATTTCACCATTTGCTCCAATGTGTTATGAATTCCCAACTCCATAGCTTCCTCTCTAGAATGTCTAGAATGGCCTCCAATTGTGTAGCTAGATGCCTCTCCTCATCAATGAGTCCCCAAGTGGCAACCATCTGTTATCCAAGAGCCTCTTCTTTGCATGAGATATGTGAAGTGTAGTGGTTCCTTCCCCAAGTGGAAAGTCCCAACTCATAAACTATCTCTCCATTCCATGCTACATGGAGTAGGTTGTGTCTCTCCATGCTCCAAATCTTGGCCCTGGTGGCCTTGCTTGCTCTAAGCATCATCTCAGCACTCTGAAAAGTAGGAAATAGATACAGATGGATTGACATGTGAAATGTAGAACCATACTCTCCCAATAGAAGCCACTACATCAATGGCTCTTTCTACCACATCAAACCATCATCATACCAAGTATGGTGGCCGTACTCTCCTAACAGAAGCCAACGCAGCAAGGCTTCCTGTTTCCATCCCACATCGTCATTATGTAAGGTATGGGATAATGTCAATCCATATTCTCCTAAGAGTAACGAATGCAACAATGACTCTTGTTTCCACCCCACATCATCATAATTCAAGGAATGAAGCAATGATATACTGATTGACATGTAGAATGTCACACCAAACCAACATACCCAGACTTCCTGCTAAGACATCATATGAGTATCATGCAAAGTCCCAAACAAAAACATACCCATTGACATGTGATATGTCATTTGATGGAAAAACTCTCTCAAAAGTAACCAGTGCAACCATGCCTCCTACCATTGCATCTAATCACTACGATGCAAGGTAGGAAACAATGATATACCAATGGGCATAGAAAATGCAATGTCTGTAATATTCCCATTTTAGTACACAGCTAAATGGAATATTAAAATTTTGTTTTTATCACCTAGCAGCTTAATAAATTAGTAAGGGAACCCATTCTTATTGAAGAAATGAATTAAATCCATCATAATGTGAAAGGGATCATTAGAGTAGCTTTATTTTGTGCCCTCAAGTGTCAAAAGGGACAAATGCATGAAGACAAGGCCAGGTTTGACCAATTCAATAGCGTTGCCATAGGAGGAGTGGATCACTTTATAAGATAGCGCGGTGTGAATGAGTAAGAGGATACTTGGTGGAGGAAATTATAATGAGTGGGACCCATGGAGAGAGAGCTTTCACTTGTTTAAAAGGAGGGCAAGGCAGCCATTGTTGGTCATGAATTGGATTATTTATTTCATTGTCTATGCAGACATTGTGCATTCTTTTGTTGTTTAGAAAACTTGCCGGGGGAATTCCTGTTTATGATTTCTTCATCTTCTTGAGAGGCCTCTTGAGGGATGGTTCTTCATTCTCCACACTTCTTGGTTCAAGGCCAAAGCCACCTCCTTCAGTCACAGCGTTATTCTTGAAGTAGGGTAACTTTGTGTTGCAGGGTGTTGCAGTGGAGACTCCACAACACCATTTCCTTGGCTCATCTTTCAGAGGAGGGAGATTTTATTCCTCTGGGAGGTTAGTGAGGGATATTCTTAAGCATATTGCAGATCATTGGCATCAGAACAAGAACTTCCCTTCAACAACAGCGCAGTCACTTCTCTAGACTATGTTATTTCTGAGTGCAATTGCAGTGGGGACTTGCTCCACTATTTTGGAGGGTGAGATCTTCAGGGATTGGATCAGCCTTTCACCTGTGAGATCATTTGGATGAGATTCAGCCATTATTTGCGGCATCATCAGCTATCTACATCCATTTCTAGTTTTTGAGTTGCAGCTGCTACCCAACAACTCCGGCATTTCTGTAGAATTTCCATTTTGTACTTATTTCAGCCAATCCTTTCAAGGATTGTGTATTGTTGTTTCCAGGGGTTGAGATCTTGCTCCCCCTCTTTTATTTGAGCTGTATACTGTCACATTTTTGTATTGACACTATTTTTAAACAATCCTCCTTTATATATTGTGCATTCATAGCCATGGCTTCTTTTATATAGCAGTATTTCTCCATCTATCATGTACATGTTTCATTGAGGCTGCATTGCCTAGCTTGAGAGATCATTTCATCAATATCTTGTATACATTGTTGCTACTATAATATAATTTAATGGTTATGTGAATCTTCCGAAATTCTTGTATTAATGCATTCACTGCTATTTTCCATCTCATTTTTATGTATTTTTGATCTCCACATTGGTAATATCTCAAGATATTCCCAATAGTGTAGCTGTTCCGAATTTGGAATATTACAGTGGTATCAAAGCATGATCTCTGGCTCAGACTGTGAGTCTCAACCAAAGAATATCAAGATGATGAAGAATATGAGTTTAGTCTCATCTATTTTCAGATCCAGAGGAGACCTCTCCAAGGAGGTCAAGAAGATTGAAGAAGGAGAAGAGAAAGGACTATGCACTTCCTACTCTCATAAAGAAGAAGACTAGAAGCATGAAGAACACTTGGAATTCGAAATTCTAAGTGAGTATCTTGATGAATACCGAGAAAAACCTAGAGTCTTCCAAGAGACTCTAGCCTTTCCACAATTCATTCAGCATAAGGAAGAGAGAAGACCCCACAACCATGGGATGATGAGAGGCAATAGATTTCTATTGTCCACATTTGATGGATCACTCACATGTACAGTAGCGGTTTGGGTGAAAAATATACAGGCTTTCTTCCTACTACATCCTATAGTAGATAGAGAGGTTGTAGAAGTTGCAGCGCTTTACCTTGGAGGTGAAACAAAGAATTGGTGGATCAGCCATCTAAGCCATACAAGGGTTTCTACTCTTGTTGAGTTTTATCAAAGATTGATTGGAAGGTTTGGAAAAAGGAGGGAGGAGCCCTCACCACCAGCTAGTGAGGCATGTACCAGCGCTGTTGAGTCCATGGAGGAGAAGCCTTCATCTTCAACAGTTTGGGAGGCCAACACTTATGAGGAGGAAACTCTTGCATCCCTGCAAGGAGTTTCCACATTTCAACGAGGTATGATTAAAAATCCATCTCTTGTCATTTCAGAAAACACTTTGGATGGGTCTACGTCATTGCATGCAGTTGACCTAGAGTAGTATAATTGCACTACATTGTACAAAAGTAGTGATGAAAGAAAGAGGAGCCAATACTCATGTGACCACTCAAAGGGCAGCTTCACTCAGGAAGCCATGAGAGGAGCAAAAAGAAGGAGTATACATCTAGAGATAAGAAACTCTTTCTCCTCTCTAGATGACACTCTCTCAATGAGCATGCCATGGCTCAAAGAGAGACTTCTACCAGCAGTGGATCCAAGGCCTATTGGGTTTTGGAGGACCATGCATGAGGATGAGATCTCTGGGAGAGATTTTGATGGAGGTGCACTCCCACACATCATGGAGTGTAAGATTCTTCAACAGATTGAGGAGAATCTTCCCTTCTCACAGGAACAGATAGAAGATGGAGGACATATTTAGATGGATAACATCTCTCATGACTGTGTTGGATATTCCTTGATCCATGCACACCATGATGGGAGGTTTTTTCCTACCACCTATTTGGATCCTCATAGGGTCAAATTGATCCTTGGGAAGATTTCATTTCAAGATCCCATGAAATGCAGGAATCTGATTTGGGATGATGGCAGCCCTCATGAGAGGAATACCAAGATGAAGGATGGAAGGACACATCCACAATTGATTGATTTGATGTGGATGGTGAGCAAGAAGCTGGTAAGATACTTGCAGATTTATGATACCGGGCAGCAGGAGGCTTGGTTGTACTGGTTACTCTTGAATGAGTTTGGCCATCACTTGACATACACGCTTTCCAAGGGTATGAGGATGGAGAAGATGTGGCAGGATGCTAGCATCATGGAGTAGCAAATATTATGGATGCATAGTGATGATGCAACATTCATATCATTCACTATGTCTTCATCACATGTCTTGTATGATGAGAGCATGAGGAAGCAGCAAAATCTTTTGTTGCTTGGGTTATTATTTGGAGAGAAAGGGAATATTTTCTCTCATTTCTTGTATGATGTTGCAGGATTAGGAGATGGCACTATCATGGTGCAAAGGGGATACTTCTTGGCCTTTGATGATCAGGAATTACTTCCACCTTGGGAGAGATTCCATATTTGCAGCAACATTATTGGAGGGTTGCCCATTTATGTTGACAAAGCTGAGGGAAACAGCGTTGTGCCATCTAGAGATTATCTAGTGCCTCATGCAGAGGAAGGAGGAGCTCTTGCTCTATGTAGAGGGATTCTTGCATCTTTGCAAAGAAGTCCCTGGGATCTCATGTATGGAGATCAAGGCACAATTCATGTGCCATTGTTGAGGAGGTGTGGAACCATGGAACCTCAAGGAGAAGATAGGGAGAAGACCCAGCATCATGAGATGAGGAGTACACATCCCTATTCATTTCTAGAGTTTGATGCACCTAAGAAGGTGATTGGATTGTGTAGTGGAAGCATGGATAGATTTTTTCATTCATATATGCAGTCACCTCTTGATGATGATGTCTCATTGCATGGAGACATTTTGCGGGGGAGACCACTAGATCCGCAGATGATGAGAGATACTTCACATGTTGAGGCACCATTCATTTATTTTATAGGATTGGAGACCTTGGGAGGTAACTTCACAGCGTTGAGAGTCTTGGGAAGACTCAAGGAGGAGAGAGACTTTCTCTCAACCTCATTTTTACCCACTCTCATTTTAGGTTCTGCACTATGGCAGAAGAAGCAGGGGAAGGATAGCAGCCTTCCAACTTGCATCTTTGGCATAGGAGATTTCAAAGGAGGATATGACCATATGACATATGTCCTTCATGAGGAATCATCAACACTGTCACTATGGAGGATAGATCCATGTTGGAGCTCCCAGTTGTTGGTAGAGTGTTCCCAGGATCATTTTACTTACTGATATTGTATGATCAGCATATGAGGAGATGCATGGATCATGTGCAGATGTAGGAGATACATAACTCTTTGGAGGAGTTAGCACAACCACCTCTTTTCTCTTTGAGGATGAGAGGAGACTCTTTTTTGAGCCACTCCATTTGCACGAGCAAGACTTATGGTAAGGGTATTGTTTATTTGCATGTTGATTTGTATATTCATCCCTTAACCATATATGTACAGGATGTTGCTCCAAGGAGGAGCATTCTTTTTTCTAGACCCCATGGTCTACTTGAGGCCATGAGCACTATTGGTGACCACTCCCTAGGAGGACTTGGGGAGGAAATGTATTTTGGAGGACATACTCACCTTGTACCATACATCATTCACTTTCTCCATACATTTGAGGAGAGTAGGACAGCAAGCAAGTGGTTGAGAGGCCACACTTTTTGTCATACTCTTTTGCAGTTGAGGGTCAAACTGTTGAAAATGCAACAAGATGATGGATCTTAGTGAAATGAAGTCGCCTTCACTAAGTGGGCCCGCAGGCTATTTTTGGCGCAAAGTCTATTTTTAGACTATGTCTATTTTTAGACTATGTCTATTTTTAGACATATGGAGCATGGTCTAGGAGTTGCAATATGCTATTCTTGCATGATTGGTCAAGTTGGTAAAAATATATGGACCTCTATTTTTAGACATACAGGTCGAAGTCTATTTTTAGACTGCCTGTCTAAAAATAGGTCAGTCAAATATTATTAACCCTTAATAATATTTGGACGATAAACTTCAGTTATCCTCTTGCATCACTTCAGTTGGAGCTACAGATGTGGCCCATGCACCTGAAAGAAGGAATTACACAATTCCTAAGGGTTTGGTGAGCTCATGCATGTTTGACTTCAGTTAGAACTCAAGTGGCGGAGTTTGGTGGAGTTGATGAGACAGTTGGTGGAGTTGTGTTCGGGTTAACTTAGTTGAACTAGTTGTGTTTAGTTTAACTGACTAATACACTAGAGATGAGTGAGGTGAATTAAATATTATTTAATTCACTAAAAATTAACTCATTATTCAACTAAAGAACACATCAGTTGACTGTAGTGCATGGACAGTTCAGTGAAGACCAGTAGAAGAGGTAGATGAAAGGGTGAGTTTGCTATTAGTTGTGACATTAGTTGTGCATGACACTTGCACAAGAATTGGAGGAGATTTCCCATGAGGATTGTGCAATTGAAGCCAAGGAGATTCGAACTTGGATCTCTCATTCAACCAACTTGGATTGCGCAATAGAGGCAGGCAAATAGTGGATGAGTTTTGAACCTGTGACTTGTTCAAAACTGAGCTAGTTTGTGTGTAAATTCTGGAGACAGTACTGAGTACTTGTGAGGAGTATTGTACTGAGATTGTTACATGTTATTTTCTATTATATTATACAAAATAACTGGGGGTTTTCAGCTATAAGCTTTCCCCATTACATACTGTGTCAGATGTGTGTTTGATTATTGTGTTTATGTGCGCATGCGACTGTTTCTATTTCCGCATATTGATGATCAATTGTAGAAGAGGTTATGTGTAATACATGAATTTGAATTAGTGTATGATCAGGATAATCTCAGTGGATAAATATTCATTATTCAACAAATTTCTACATGGTATCAGAGCGAATTGATCATCGGGATCTCTTACAGTGATTACAATTTTATTTTGGTAGACAGAGTCTATATCAGGCCAGGTAGCCTCTGGATCCATCCTTTCTCTGAAAGGTGATATATCTAGTAAATTCCCATATAGTTGATCTCTGTGCTAGAAATAATTTGTTCTCACAGATCCAGAAGCAGTTCAGTTTTGAGCTTGGAATTCGAATTTTGCAGGAGATTGTTTTCTTGGTGCCGGAGTTGAAATGTCTTTCAACAGTTTGCGACTCGAATATGCCCTTGAGGGCAGTTTGAATTATGTTGCATGGAAAGATCGGATGGAGGCGGTATTAGAAGATAACGGGCTGAAGGAGTTCGTAGATATGGATGTCCAAAAGCATACTAATCCTGCTGAAGTCAAAGCTTGGCAAAAGAAGATGGCGAAATGTCGAAGGATTCTATTGGAGGGCATAAAGGATCACATTGTATCCAGCCTACATGGAAAAGCTTCTCCATATTTGATGTGGAAAGTGTTGATAGATCTATTCCAGAGCAAGAGCAACCAAAGGAAGCTGGCGCTCAAGGATAAACTCAGAAACATTAAGATGGAGAAAGGCGACAGTATCGCCAAGTACCTCACGAAGTTCACTCAATGCAGAGATGAGCTGGGAAGTGTGGGGGTGACTGTCGATGAAGAGGATTTGGTGGACCTGGCTCTCCTTGGTCTTTCGAAGAGTTGGCATTCCTATCAAGACTCTGTCAATGGTTGGGAGAAGTTGCCGAGATGGGAGCGACTTTGGGCAGATCTCATGCAGGAGGAGATAAGGCGGACTACCAGGGACGGATCTTCATCAAAGGCATCTGATGAAGAAAATTGCGCTTTGGTTGCCAAAGCAAAGAAGGGGAAGAGAAAGAAAGCTTCTCAGTCTGGTGCGAAAGGCAAGAAGCAAGACATTTCCAAGGTGAAGTGTTTTCACTGTCACCAACACGGACACTATGCCAAAAATTGTCCGCAGAAGAAGAAAAATAAGAAAGCTGTTGGATCTGCAGCAGGAGAGGCATTGGCCTCCCAGTTCGAATTGGATTTTTCATTGATCGCATGCTTGGTCTCAAGTGTGGTGGGATCAGTATGGTTCTTGGACAGTGGTGCATCATTTCACATGACAGGAGATCGGGATCTGTTTTCAGATCTGGAGGAAAAAGATCTTGGAGTGCACATCGAGATGGGCGATGATGGTAGATACATTGCGACCGGTATCGGTACCATTTCCTTTGAGAGGGAGTCTAGTAAACCCTTCGTATTGAAGGAAGTATTGCATGTTCCAGGATTGATGAAGAATTTGATCTCTATGGCGATGTTGGAAGACAAGGGGTATGATGTGGTCTTCAGCGAAGGAAAAGCTTTCCTGCGCAGTAAGACTACTGGAGAAACCTGGAAGATAGGGGTTCGAGTCAAGAACCTTTATCAGTTGCAAGTAGATGGCTGCGCAGCAATGGCATGCAAGGCGGGAGAAGTGGTGAGCCGGGATGATGAGGGCGAACTGTGGCACCGGATATTGGGCCACCTTCACCATGGAGCTTTGAAAATACTACAGCAGATTTCTACTGGGCTTCCTAAGGGCACTCTTGCGCAGTCAGATCAGTGCAAGGGGTGTACCTTGGGAAAATATGTGAAAGCCACCCTTCACGAGAAGGATAGTCACGCCACGACAATCCTTGAGAGAGTTCACACAGACATGTGTGGTCCTTTCTCAGTAGCTTTGACAGCAAAGCACAAGTACTATGTGATATTTGTTGATGATTTCTCTCGGAAGTGCTGGATCTTCTTCATGCAGAAGAAGAGCGAAACTTATTCAAAGTTCTGTGAATTCAAGGCGCTGGTTGAGAAGGAATCGGGGAAGCATGTAAAGGCTCTTAGGAGCGACAATGGTGGTGAATTCATCTCTACTGAATTCAAAGACTTTTGCAGTGCAGAAGGGATTCGGAGAGAGCTCATCGCACCCCATAACCCACAGCCAAACGAGGTGGCTGAGCGGAAGAACAGAACGATCGTGGGTGTTGCACGGGCGATGTTGCATGATCAGGGCCTACCCCTTCACTTGTGGGCTGAGGCATGCAATACTGTAGTGTATGTGCAGAACCGTTGTCCTCACAAGATATTTGGCATGAGTACACCGGAGGAGGCGTTTTCTGGCAAGAGGCCTGACATTTCTCATTTGAGGATTTTTGGCTCACCTGTCTACATGCATGTGATGAAGGATGCCAGAAAGAAGCTGGATCCGACCACAGAGGTTGGGATATTTTTGGGGTACACTGATACGCCCCACAACTATCGTGTGTATTTGCCAGACACTCGCAAGACTGTTGTGCGACGGGATATCAAATTTCAGGAGGAGAAAGCCATGAAGTGTTCACTTGAGAGGGATCCACACTTGCATGCAGATGAGGAGCTATTAGTTCCTAAGGATGAGCCTCAAGATGTGGATCAGCCACAAGAGGAGGTTCATGGAGTGGAAGAGACCACTCATGTAGCGCCAACCATCAGAGGGCGGAAGCGCACTACAGAAGCTGAGCGACTGGCTCAAGATGCAGAGAATGTTGTAGGAGCACCTACATCACAGTGCAGACAGAGACAGTCACCTGACCGGTATACTGGATACATGGCTCTTATGAGAAAGTGTATCGTGATAGAGCCATCCTCTTTCGAGGAAGCTGTGGAGGACCCCGCATGGGTAGATGCCATGGTGGAAGAGTATGATTCGATTATCAGAAACAGTGCATGGGATATTGTCCCACGACCGGAGGGGAAATCAGTGGTGGGTTCGCGATGGATCTACAAAGTGAAGCAGGCAGCTGACGGGAGTGTGGAGAAGTACAAGGCAATATTTGTTGCCCGTGGCTTCTCACAGATAGAGGGGATCGATCATGAGGAGACTTTTGCACCTGTCACAAGGTACTCTTCCATACGGACGATCCTAACTCTCTCAGCGCAGATGGGATGGCACATCCATCAGATGGATGTGAAGACTGCATTCCTCAATGGAGTCATTGAGGAGGAGGTGTACATAGAGCAGCCTAAAGGTTTCGAGATCTTCAGCAGTGAGTCGCATGTTTGCCGACTCAAGAGAGCATTGTACGGGCTGAAGCAAGCACCTCGTGCTTGGTACACACGGATAGATAGTTATTTCACCGAACTTGGATTCTCCAAGAGTGAGGCGGATCCTAACCTATACCAGATTGTGGTGGAGGGGAAGTTGCTGATCATTGTACTGTATGTAGATGATCTGATTTTGACGGGTGATGAGCTGTTGATACTTTCATGCAAGGAAGATCTTGCTAGAGAGTTTGAGATGAAGGACTTGGGCCTCCTTCATTATTTCCTGGGATTGGAGATTTGGCAGCGCAGTGGTGGACTGTTTGTTTCTCAGGGTAAGTATGACCGGGAGATACTGGAGAGGTTCATCATGCATGGCTGCAAGCCTGTTGATACTCCTCTTCAGCGGAGGTAGTGGATGCCACTGTCTATCGACAGTTAGTGGGGTCGCTTATGTATCTGGTCAATACACGACCCGATAAATGCTATGTTGTTAACCAGCTTTCGCAAGCTATGGTTAAGCCTACCAAGCTCTTCTGGAAGGCAAGAAAGAATGTATTGCGTTATCTTAGTGGCACATCGGGATATGTTCTGTGGTACAGACAGGAGGATGGAGTGAAGCTTTGTGGCTTCACAGATGTAGATTGGGCAGGGAGCCCAACGGATAGAAAGAGCACATCTGGAGGAATATTTAGTATCTGGTTGACAGCAGTTTATTGGTACAGCAGGAAGCAGAGATCCGTGGCACTCAGTTCAGCAGAGGCTGAGTATATGGCAGCAAGCTTGGCTGCATGCGAGGCCATATGGATGAGGAAGATCCTGGTCGGGTTGTTCGGGTCACACTTGGAGCCTATTGTGATTTATTGTGATAACCAGAGTTGCATTAAACTCTCGGCTAATCTAGTATTTCATGATAGATCCAAACACATCGACATCAGGTACCATCATATCAGAGACTGTGTTCAGCGGAGAATCATGATGCTTTCATATATTCCCACGGAGGATCAGGATGCTGACATCTTGACGAAGGCGCTCACCAGGAGCAAGTTCGAATTCCACAGAGGCAGGATAGGGGTTGCAGATAATCCATATCTTGTTGAGAGGGAGTGTTGAAAATGCAACAAGATGATGGAGCTTAGTGAAATGAAGTCGCCTTCACTAAGTGGGCCCGCAGGCTATTTTTGGCGCAAAGTCTATTTTTAGACTATGTCTATTTTTAGACATATGGAGCATGGTCTAGGAGCTTCAGTATGCTATTCTTGGATGATTGGTCGAGTTGGTAAAAATATATGGACCTCTATTTTTAGACATATAGGACGAAGTCTATTTTTAGACTGCCTGTCTAAAAATAGGTCAGTCAAATATTATTAACCCTTAATAATATTTGGACTATAAACTTCAGTTTATCCTCTTGCAGCACTTCAGTTGGAGCTACAGATGTGGCCCATGCACCTGACAGAAGGAATTATGCAATTCCTAAGGGTTTGGTGAGCTCATGCATGTTTGACTTCAGTTAGAACTCAAGTGGCAGAGTTTGGTGGAGTTGATGAGACAGTTGGTGGAGTTGTGTTCGGGTTAACTTAGTTGAACTAGTTGTGTTTAGTTTAACTGACTAATACACTAGAGATGAGTGAGGTGAATTAAATATTATTTAATTCACTAAACATTAACTCATTATTCAACTAAATAACACATCAGTTGACTGCAGTGCATGGACAGTTCAGTGAAGACCAGTGGAAGAGGTAGATGAAAGGGTGAGTTTGCTATTAGTTGTGACATTAGTTGTGCATGACACTTGCACAAGCATTGGAGGAGATTGCCCATGAGGATTGTGCAGTTGAAGCCAAGGAGATTCGAACTTGGATCTCTCATTCAACCAACTTGGATTGCGCAATAGAGGCAGGCAAATAGTGGATGAGTTTTGAACTTGACTTGTTCAAAACTGAGCTAGTTTGTGTGTAACTTCTGGAGACAGTACTGAGTACTTGTGAGGAGTATTGTACTGAGATTGTTACATGTTCTCTTCTATTATATTATACAAAATAACTGGGGGTTTTCAGCTATAAGCTTTCCCCATTACATATTGTGTCAGATGTGTGTTTTATTATTGTGTTTATGTGCGCATGCGACTGTTTCTATTTCCGCATATTGATGATCAATTGTAGAAGAGGTTATGTGTTATACATGAATTCGAATTAGTGTATGATCAGGATAATCTCAGTGGATAAATCTTCATTATTCAGCAAATTTCTACAAATTTCATCTCCTGAAGTGATCCCCATCCTTATGAAGGTGGAAATTATTCATATTCTATTTTTCATGGGCTCCCTTATCCATTTATTCCTCTCCTAAGTGAAAGTAGCAAAATCTAATCTTCCAATTTGCTTGTTGCAAAATTGGGAACATTAAAAAAGTGGATTTTACATTTAAATAAATTTTTTTGAATCTATAAAGGCCCTCTCCACTGTTCAGCAACTCATTTGTTGTTACAAATGTCATTGAATAAACACTCAGAGCGAAATTTGTGAAATTTCAGCAAGTTCGGGAAAATTTTCCCTATGCTACATGCTTGGAAGCACCTACTATGCTCCTGGAGATTGTCTGCCATGTGAAATGAACTAATAATTACATGCTTGTGACCCAATGCTACACGTTTACTAGCATGCAGACCCGACAGAAGACCTGTGCACCAGAACTCGTTCAACGTGCCTGACGCTACACGTTCGACCTCGCCCGACAGACCCGAAAGCCTTTGCCCGTGCACCAGAACACATTCAGCAGTGGCCTAATAGCCCATGAAGCCTCTTCCCAATGCTACGTTCCTGATGCTATGAATTCATCCTCACCCGACTGGGCCGGAAGCCTTTTCCCATGCACTAGAACATGTTCAGCAGCAGCCCGACAGCCTGTGTAGCATCTTCTCGGTGCTACGCGCCTGCGCTGCATGTTTGGTAGCAACCTGACTGGCTAGTGCAGCCACCCGACTAGCCCAGTGCTACGCACTTGTGTTGCGCTTTTGACTAGGAGGGTTTATACAGCAGCTCAAGCTCAAATTTGCTCAAAAAACTCCTTAAAAGTTACTTCTAAGGGTCTCCTAGAACCTTTCAGGGGTAAGTTCAAACAACACAATTTCATTTCCTAAGTTATTTTCAATTAATTAGAGGAAAAAAACACTATATTTTGTCCATCGATTTCACAAAGAAAACTTAGGGTTTTTGGCCTTCAAGGCAAGAGTAAAAAATCAAAATGTTAAGGGAAAATAACAGTGACAATGGTGAGGGAGGCCAAGGGCCTAGAATACAACAGAAAATGAGTCGAAGGGTAAATATATTTGAGCCACTAAATACCAAGGAATTGATGGCCTCTCCTATGACAGTTGTATATTTCCAAGAGATCGGTTGTTTTGACTTCTATCAAAGGGTACAACAAGTCCAAAGTCATCCTGAGTTGACTAGGCATTTCATGCTTAACCTCCATGACCATCAAGTAAAATTAGTAGGAGTGAACTTTGAGGTATCCATCAATACCATTTCTATGGCCACCGTGATACCTAGTATGGGAGAAAAGTGTTTCAAATAGAAAAATTTGGACTTGAGCCATTATCAACCCTTCATGAAACCTAGATACCAAGCTGACTGCAAATCCATTTTTCTTTTTTCACATCTACTAGAGAGATATTCACCCTTGATGAAAGTCATCATGAAATATTTCACCTGTGACGGTAGGTTTTCTAGGCTTTATTCCTACCACATAAGACTACTCATGCACTTCACTAGGCCCAAGCTATTACATTTTCCTTATTATCTTTATAGAAGTATTGATAATATGTCTTGCATTGTGCAAAAGAGACCTCCTTCACAATAAATTCAAAGTATTTTTCACCATTCTCTTATCAAGATGATTGTGTTGCATCAATTAAAGCAACAGGGTATTACATGGGAAGTGTTCATCGCCCATGAAGTTTTCACAATCCCACAGCCTCATCATCAGCCAAATTTACCCTCATAATCTCATCCACCTCCCTCCACTCCTCCATCACCCCCCACTGGCCATGACTCCTCATCTACACATGAATCCTATCCTCAAGAAACCTCCCTCCCTAACCTTTTCCTAAAGCATAAGATCAAGAAGAGAATGATGAAGAAGAGGAAGACATTGAAGAGGAGGAAGAGGACAGTGATGAAGAGAACAACGACAAAGAGGAAGATGATAATGATGAAGAGGCAAAAAAAGATGAGGAAGAATAAAATGATGAGGAAGAAGAAAATGAAAATGATGAAGAGGCAGAGGATGTTGAAGAAGAGAAAAATGAAAATGATGAAAAGGTAGAGGATGATGAAGAAGAGGAAATTGATGATGATAAAGAAGAGACAGAGATAGAAAATGATCAAGAAGAAGGCAGTGAACAATCCAGTGATAATGAGGATGGTGATAGTGCGGAAGATAAAGAGGAAATCGGTCTTAAAGATGAAAACATTGAGGAAAGTGTTGAAGCTGAAGGAAACATAGATAAAGATGATGACAATGAAAACAATGCAGAAACTAAAGTTAGTAGTGACACCTATGGAGCAAGCCTCAGTGATAGACAAAAAAAAAAATGAACAAAATGAGATTATGATTGTGAAGAAAGTCAAGGAGAGGCTAATGAAAGTCATGAAAATAATGAAGGAAATGAAGGGGCTGATAGTCAAATTGAAGATCATAGCAATGAAGAGGTAAGCAACTTTGATGAAGAACAAAATGACAATGCAGAATTCAGTGAAGAGGTTTAAAGTGGCGATGATGTTGAGAGAAAAGAGTACAATGATGAGGAAGAAAACATAATCACTGATGATACTGATGATGAAAATGAAAAGGGTAATGAAAACATCAAGGATCACAGCTATGATCAAGACACCAATAAGACCACAATCACACCTCTTTCATTGACCTATCAAAGGGGGCCATGCTTGTGTTTTATGCCTCTAAAAGGCAAGGGACCATGCCATCCACCTCAGCTCAGCCACTAGACAAAGGCAAAAAAAGGTAAAAGAAGAAGAAGAAGATCATGAGGTGGAAAGGGAGTTTGAAATCATTTAGGTAGATAGTGATGAGGAGAATGAAGCAAGAATCTCAAAATTTCTCATGAAAAACAAAAATTCACTTATTGAAGACTTCCAAGCCAATATGAATAGGGTTGAAAATGTAAATGATGCCCTTGAATTAAAGAACAGACAGCTAGGAGAACAAGTTGCAATCTATGAAGCTAGAGACATCAAGGCCCGAAAAGAAGCCCAAAGGGTATAGGTAAAACTAGAATATTTCATGGGCACTTATGAAGAAAGTGACGATGAGGAAGAACAATCTAGGAGGATACCTAGAACCATGGGGTTTAAGAAGGCATTGGCAAAGCAAAGGGAACAAGAATCGGCCCTAGCAAAACATCTCCCTCTAGATGAGTTTTTGGCCATGGAGATAGCACATGATTGAGAGCCTTGGTTGGAAAGAGCCAACATACACCTAGAGGCTAAATTGAAGAAAGCAAATTAGAATCTTGATCTCCAAAGAAGGGTTACTAAACATTATGCCTGGAGAAACCAAATTGCAAGGGCTAAACTCAAGAAGGCCTAAGCCAAGATCCAAGCACTAAAAGAAGTGAAAGGCCAAGCTAACCTTGGAATCTTGGCACAAGCTTCTCTAAAGGTCTCTCAAAACCCATGAGGAACACATCAACCAAATTTGGGAGAATTTTGACAAATATTGGTTTTTTGCTAATTCAGAGGGCCAAGGGGGTAGAACCCATGGTGCTACGCTTTTTATCAAAGCGTCTTGAAGAGGAAAGGCTTAAATTTTTGGAATCCTCATCTCAATTATAGCATGCTCACAAATTTTCAGGTTAATTGGAGTTGTTTTGGTCCTCCAAAAGGGTTAAAAACACCCTAATTTTCACCTTTCTTCCTAGTGTTCAGGAGAGGTGCTGTGCCTTTTCCAGCCTTGGAATTTTTTATTTTTGAATAGGTTACAGGGGTCAAATAAAAAAAAAAAGGTAGTTCTGGAAATTAGACTCAACAAGACTTCCAACGAGCCATCACAGAGTCTATTTCAACATCGAGAAGGCCTTCAAAAAATTGCTACACATTGACCCAGTTTTCTTGCTCTAGTGCTACGCACTTGGCATGGAAATTCATCGTAAAACTCAGTGCTCCACCCTTAATAGAGAAAAAGTCAAAAATGTATGTTGGAAAGTCTTAGGAGGCTTGGCAAAGCCCAAATTTCAATTTCTTTGCTAAAAAGCCCAAAAATATTTTTTGTTTTAGATATTTTATGCCTTGGGCCTTGTAAGGTCTCAAGGAAAATAGTGACTTTTCTGATTAGCCAATGGGATTCTAGAGATTCTTTTAGGTTTTCTCCTCCTTTCCTATTAAATACAACATTGAGGATTCATTATTGATGATTTTTATTATGACTGTTGTGAGTAATACATACTCCTTGGAGCTTGAAGAGAAATTGGTGTTGTGGAGCTTGTGATTGGCTTGTTTAGCTTATTGATGGACAAGGCTTGCTTGCAAGATCCCTGAGCTTAGTTAAAGGTGATGTGATTCTATTCAGTTAATAGTTTTCTTTTGTATCATTGTGATTAATCCTTCTATATTGCAGTAGGATACAATATTTAGACTAAGAAATGTTGTTTAGAGACACCTTAGCTCTGTTTATCCTTCACTGCTTCTATGTTTTCCTCTGCTAGGTCAGTTTAGAGAATTCTTAGTTTCTCTCTAGACCCACCTAATCTTGTTTATCTTATGAATGGTTTAATATAGTAGATATCATAGATGTTTTATGGTAAGCCCTTCTTGTTTGATATCACTAAGACATTGTTTTGAGGTCTCTCTTTCAAGTAACATTGTTTAGGTTTGCCAAAGAGGCTATGTTTCGATCATACCCTTTTTCCATGCTTGAAAATTTGTTTCAAAGATCTTTATAGCTGTGATCAATGATTTCTAGGAGTTCCCTCTTCCTTGATTAAAGTTATGTGTTAATATTGAATGTTTTCTAACCTTGAATGTGAAATCACTAGAAGTTAAATGAGTTTCTCGCCTTCTATATTTCATTGGATTGTTTGTCTGAAATGCTTACTTGCTTGAGTTGAATCAAAGAGTTACCCAGGAAGGCTGGGTCCTAGGACTCCAAAGACTGGTCTGATGTTACCCCGTGTATTTGGTCTGCCAATCTAGTAAATCACGGGGCTCTAACAACCCATGCCCCTATAAACTCCAATTCTAATGTTACTTAGTAACCCAGAGCGCATGCAGATGGTGTTATTGGCACAACCTCCGGGGTGGCTATAAAACAGCTCAGCGAGCATGCTTCCCAGCCATCTTCAACTGGCACCGCCACTACCCAATCAACTTCTCTTTCAACTACTGAGGTAAACTTTGTGGAGTCTACACAAATAACCAATGTTAAGAATAATAAGAGCAAGAAAAATACCTGTCCTTATGAGGAACCACCTAATACCTAGAATAATCCAAATTAAATAAATTTTGCTAAAAATCACAAAGGAAAATATAAAACTACCAGATTCCCTTGAAAAATATATTCTTAGGGACACTTGACATATAAATTATCTCACCTTAAATAATGCACACACTTTATTATGCAAAAGGATATTGGTAGGACCCCTAGTGTCCTACACAACCCTTTCCCTAATCAACAACATCAACAACATCTTGTTCCAAACCCAACATAACCCCCACAAGGGGGAATGGTGGTTCTCATCCTTCTGGTGAAGGACCATTTGGAATTTATGGCATGGAGACAGTTGAAATCCAAAACTAATCCAAACCTATGGAACTCTAGTCACTGATGCTCAAGAGGCTACCTCGAGTTCAAATCCACCACTGCCCAACGATATTCATATCGAAAATCTTGTTGCTGACCCTATCGTTCATCACCAAAAAGGGACCCTTCGTCACATGACATATAATAGCTCTGCCCGTGCTTCCCATAACTACAACATTGTATAAGACTTTGCACAAGCACCATCAGCTATGTATGCTCTTGAAGTGTTGCAAACTTTTCCAGCGCTAGGAAAGCTCTGCTTTCAACCTTTGGTGGAATTAACCCTCAAGATGCTATGCTAGCTATCTTTGTCATGGAAAAATGAAAAATTCACCTTTCTCATCAATTTTCTTTCAAGTTTATTTTTTGTTGAAAGGAAGACCCATCCATCACACTGTCATTAACAAAGGTGCTTCGACCTGCATGGGTTCAGTTATGTGTTCGCTCGCTTTGGGTTCTCCTACTTTGTCTCCACCATCGAATTCCATCAAAGCATTCAACGAACATGCCTTCATCCCAAAGGGATAACTTTATAGCTACCCCATTACTCTTAGTGTGAAAATGATAAAAGTGGATACTAAAGTCGTAGATCATAATCTCGACTATAATCTCCTTTTGGGCGATAGTTGGTCTTATGCCATGACTACCATTGTCTCTTCAGTTTTATGACTCAGCCTCTTTCCTCTACATGGTAAAATAGTTACAGTGGACCAGCTATCCTTCTGTACCCCTAATTATTCCACATTTTCTAGAAGCTTCATACCCATATTAGGAGGAATCGCTAACTCTTATGTCAGTATTGGTACTGTTATTCTAAAGGCATCTTCCCTTATGGGTTGTTTTCCTCTCCCACTACCTGAGGTTCCACAAATTTTTTCAATGATATCCACCATTTCAGATGGCTCTATTGACCCTTCGATCATACAAGCCCCTTCAAAAATTGATTCCTATGGAGAACGGATGCCACTTTCACCAGCTGAGTTGGCTTATCAAGCCATCCAATCTGCATCTAAACCCTACACTACATTAGTTTCGACCAATGCTACCATCCTCTCACCCATCACAGCTCCTTCTAAAGATATCCTCGATTAAGTCCTACCTTTGGAAAAAGCTATTCGAGAGATCATGTATGTAGAAGAGTGACCTTGGGATGAGTTACACTACCGCATTTCGATGTCTGATTGATATGCACCCACAATGCAAATCCTTCCTTTTGAACCACCTCAGATTTTTCCATCTGCTTAAATGACTATTCAAACTATTGATGCAGAAGGTAACTTGGGAAACATTTCCAAGCCAATGCTCATAGACATCTCAGTCAAAACCAGTATCGTGGAAAATATACAAGTTGGAGTAGATTGTAGTCTTGAGGAAATTGCACGCTTCACATTCCTTTTTAATGAGTTCCGTGATGTTTTCACTTGGTCTTATGAGGAAATTCTCAACATATATCCTTATATATTCAATCATGAGATCAAGATTTATGACAATGCCAAACCCATCTGAAAAATACTCTAACCTATCACCACTCGCAAAGTGGTGACCATTAAGACATAAGTTGAAAAAATCTTACATGTTGGTTTCATCTATCTCTTTCCTCTAACAGAATGGGTATCCAATATGGTTCTCGTAGAGAAGAAACAAGGTATCATTAGGGTTAGTGTCGATTATTGTTATCTAAATGCTGCATGTCCAAAATACAACTATCCATCTCTGTTTACAGATAATATTATCAATGATTGTGCTGGTTACGAATATTTTTTCTTTATGGATGAATTCTTGGGATATAATTAGATCACCATTAAAAAGGATGAAAACCATAAAACCACCTTCATTTATCCTTAGGGAACCTCTGTGTATTGAAAAATCCCATTCGGTCTTAAGAATGTTGGAGCCAAATTTCAAAATGCTATGGACTATGAATTTCATGATATCAGACACATTGTTCAAGCTTACTTGGATGATCATCCTGCTCATTCCAAGAAACAAGCTCAAAACCTCGCTCATCTTCGAGCAATCTTAAATAGGTGTAGGTTCTATAACATCCCTCCGCATAAATGCATATTTTTTGTTGAGTCTGTAGGACTTCCTAGTTTCATTGTCTCCAAACATGGAATTAAGTTTGATCCGATAAGGTAAAGGTGATTATTGAATTTACTGCACCACAATCCATCTTACAAATCCAATGTTTGCAATGGAATCCAAACTTCTTATGTAGCTTCATTGTAAACTATACAGAGTTAACGAAAGGATTTATGTGCTTACTTAAGAAATGGGCACTATATATGTGGTATGATCGAGCTCAACTATCGTTTGACACCTTGAAACAAGCACTTGTTTCTGCCCCACTTATTAGTGCCCCCAACTATTCACGCAGTTTTCTCCTATGCCTGGAAGCCTCACCATCCTCTGTTGGAATAGTTTTTGTTCAAGTGCATGATAACGATAGTGAGCATCTGCTATATTATTTTTTGAAAGGCCTTATGGGGCCCGAATTATGATATTCACATGTGGAGAAGATATCTCTGGAATTTTTTCTTGTTGTTAGCTGCCTCTGACACTAAAAAATGCTGCAACAAACTACTATCATTGCCTTGGAGAATCCCATGAGACACATTCTATCTTGTTAGATCACTGGAGAAAAATATTCCAAATGAATTGCAATCCTCCAACAATTTGACTTAGTTTTCACTACTTCCAAGGCCAAGAAATATCTAGTCTTCATTGAATTATTGTCATATCTTCCTAGAGCTGACCCAAAAGAAGTAGCTCACAATCCATTTTCTGATGAATATTTCTCTCTAGTCGACTGTTATAGCATCATTTCTCACCTTGACATGATTCATGATTGCTTCATGGCTTTATGGGCACCCATTCCTACAGACTTGGAAAAATTCACTTAAAAACAGTATAAAATCCTCCATACGCGACTATGCCCATGTTTTTCCGCGTGTATACGCGAGTACAGCTAGACTTTTCCGCGTATTCCATTAAAATGATTAAAAAATATATAAAAATCCCTAATTTCGCGCTGGGTTGATGGTTACTCAGGTAGTTCAACCACCCCAGCCCGTGGCCAACTGTTTCCAACTGCTGAAACTACTTGGAGGGACTATAAAAGCCCTCATGTGTATGGCCTAAGGGAGAGAGAGAATTATTGATATTATACTATGTTGGTATTCCCTATCCAAGTCTGATTCCCCGTGCCTCCTGCACTTTCCCAGTTCATCATAGGAAACCCTTGTTTCCTTGAGATACACATCCTTTATATATGTTATCTCTATGCACCAGTTTGGAAGGAGTCTTAGCGAGGCAAGGGCTGGACGGATCCGGACGACGGTCTGCGAAGGCCTTGGAAGGATCAGGTGATCTCTCCACTTGATTACTTTTGTACGTACTATTTATAATACAGAAGTATCATGCTTTTCCCGAAATAAACGTGTTAGTGTATTCTTTTATGTATAAGAATATTTGTTATACAAGCATTCATTATGATTTATTTAATGTTTTATATGAATCTCACTAACATATAGAGTAGATATATGTTGTACAACTTGTCCTTTGTGCTGGTTTCTTCTTGTATTTCAGGTTAAGGAGGAAGGACGGTTGCAGGGAGTTTGGACTCCACGTGGATCTACTTCAAACGTAGGACCAACAGGTAAATCTCTCATTCTTCTCTATTTGGTTTTTCTGAACGTGCATGGTTGTGTGAGTCTCTGTTAAGTAGTACGCCCCTGCTCTGTGGAGGTTGTATCCCAACCAACCTCTAGGGTGTTAATTCCCCGAAACAGAACTGGCGACTCCACTGGGGATCACATTCTTGTGATTCTCCTGTTGGGTTGTTTCAGCTATTCGGTAGGTTGCCAACAGTTTTATCTGTCTTTTACAGTCCAGTTTATTTTCTTGCAGTCAGTCTGAAGTCTTGGTGTCATTCCCAGGCTTGTCCTTTTTTGTTTTTCATTATCTTTATTTGTATACGCTCTTTTGTCTGCACACAGTCACGTATACACGCGAGTTTGTGTAAAAGGATCTGCGTATACGCGAGTATCCCTTAACACAGACGCGTATACACGCTGGTTGCATAACTGCAAGGTCGCGTATACCTAGGCAGATTTTGAATTTTTAGGATTCTGGAGTTTTTGGTCCTTTCTGGCTGTGGAGGCCTGTGTTTACAGTGTCTCTGTACTTACTAGAGTGTGAAGGAAGTGGTTTCAAGTCTTGTTTCTCTTTCGTTTGTCCGAAAACTAATCTTTTTGGCAAAGTGTTCTTGTTGGTGCTGGCACTCCTGGATTGAGTTCCAAGATCGCTTTCTGAGCATTCTTGGCTGTTCTGCTTTATCAGAACAGAGAGCTTCTGCTCACTGACTCGCTCCTATCTTTGTGTTGTGCTTTGCATTGCGTTTTTTGCTTTGTTTTCGATTGGTTTTCTTGAGTTTCATAGGCTAGGGTTTTGTTGCAATTTTCGAAGAACTTTTCTTGCTTCTTTGGAGTCTTTTGTTGCAGCGAATTTGCACTATTTGTCTAGGCTGGTTGATTAAGTTTTTGGTCTTCCGTTGCTCTTATTGATCTTGCTATCATTGGCTTTATAAGGTTTGGGAGCATTGTTGAAGTTTATGCTTGAAATTCGGTCTCGTTTTGGTTTGGATTGTGATAGTTGTGCTTGGTTTTTTTGAGCTCTTGCTTTATAAAACTAAAAAGCCCAAAAAACATTTGTTTTGCTTTTTGTTTTTGCATATCAAAAACTCAAAAAACATTGTCTCTTGTTTTGTTTTTGTTGTTGCATTTTTATTTTTCGTTTGGTCATATCTTTTGGAGCTTTTGTGAAGTTTCTTGCTTCTAGTTTTCGGCTTGATTTTGAAGAGAAGTTGTCATTTGGTTTCTTCTTCTTCTTGTTGAGTATTTTGGTGTCTTATATTAAGAGTTCTTGTTTTTAAGAATTGGCTTTCTGGACAACAAAAGATGAGTTAAAACTGTAGGAGCTTTTTGGGAAATTTCACCTTGTTTCAAGAGACTTTTGCATCTTAGAATTTACATGCTTGTAGTCATTTGCATTAGGTGCATTGAATCATTTAGTTAGCTTCTTAATTTTTGTGAATGTGAGTTTGCAATTCGAAAAGAAAAATACAATTTTTAGTCTCGTAGAACCTCTATAGAGATTACTTTTCATCGAAAGACAAAGAACTGCATGTGCATGTAGTTAAGTTTTATTAATTTCTTTTGCGTCAAAACACCATTGGTTTCATCTCCATATCCTTGTGACTTAATACAACAGCCCTTAAAACAAGCGATTTAATCTAAAATCAACTAGCAAGTTTTACTAAGTGTCAATCACCAACTAGCTAGTTAACTCTCCAAGGCCGCTCAAACAAACATAGAAGTTGATTAATTGAGCGAAATCCAACTCCGTGAGGTGGACTAGGAAAGCTCTCATCCGAGAGTCAAGCGCGAGGGGAAGTGAAGGTTTAGAAGAGGGATACCCCCCCTCCGATTAGCTGAATCTGACCTCAAGACCGTTCCGCCCAGCTTCTGATATGGATTGGTGTCCATAGTTGCCGTTCCTAGGTTCCACACAGGTGACTGCGGGGGGGAATACCCGTGGTACCTGAGGCAGACGTCGCATCACTTTCAGCAGTACTTCTGGGGGGTGCCCTTGTGAAGCTTGGGTGCTTGAGCCGGCAAAGGCTGTTGTTAGGAGGTCAGCGTAACTGTTTCTGATACCTTCGCTAGTTGTTCTGGGCCCTAATCATCCCAAACTGCTTTCGGAAGGCCCTATACTTCGCTTTCCTGTATTTTGGTGTCCGGTCCTCATCACCCGGAGCGGAAATACTTGGAGGCTGCTTGCTTGCTGTTTCTCAGGGATTTTCATTTTTAGTGAGTGCTCTTTGCTCCTAGCTTGCCTAGCTTTTCACTTTTTTGAGTCTAATATAGTAAATCTATAAAAGTGGCTGATCAAGCGCCTCGACGTTCGAGGAGAATCCGGGGGTTATCTCCCGAGAGTGCAGAGCCTTCTTCGAGAAGGCGTAGGAGCGATTTAGCTGGTGGTTACCATCCGGTAGCGTCTGACGTTGTGGAGAGTGATCCTCCACAAAGATCTGAGGGTTTCGTTGCTGATTCCGGTGTCGGTCCCGAGAGGAGCGTTCCGCTCACCTCGCGAGTTCTTTTTCCTCAGGAAGAAGATTTTCAAGTTGAAGACATACCTGAGCCTCCTGCTACAGGTCCATCTCCTCTTCCTCCTGATCATCCATTTGTTCTTCAGTACATCGGACCGGATTCTAAGAGACCGCCGGATCTTCCATATCATTCTTATCTTTCGATGGCCACGACTGGGAACGCGGCTTCTACCGTGAGTGCTGCAGGCATTCAGACCCCTGATTCTGCCGAGGCAGGGGGCACTATTGCTTCATCTTCGATTTCTTTTAGCACTTCTATGTCTGGCTCTGGGTTCACCCAGGCATATGCTTCTCATTCTGGTCCCTTTTGTTCAGGGATTTCCATTAGTGGAAATCCCTCTTTTTCCTTTTCTGCCGGTGCAGCTGGATCTACGCCCATGTCTAACATGGCTAGTGAATCAGCTTCGTTTCAGGGTTTCCCCTTTGGGACTGGGCATATTCCCAGTTCCAATCCTTCTTTAGGGTCGTTTCCTTTTACGTCCCAGACCCAGAGTTTCAACCAGCAGTGCAGGGGCAAGGATCCGACCCTTTTTACAAGGATGGAATCTTTTGTCTTCCGGCAGTGGGGAAGCGAGTCAGTTCTTCGCGGGTCATCAAGGGAATGCTTCTTTCCCTTCATCGAGTGCTTATCAGTCTTTTTCTCCTCTGTCTAATGCATGGAACCCCTACCCGGGGCTTTCCTCTTCAGTCAATACTTCAGCGGGGGGAACTAGTCTGGGTTTTGGTAACTCGGCGTGGGGAGGAGGTTCTTCTCCGTTTTCTACGAGTCCTTTCTGGCAGCCTGGTGCCTCATCAAATCCAGACTATTCTTTTCAGAATGTTGGAAATCCATCCCATCAAGGATGGAATTCTCAGGCTCCGCCTCGATTACCATTTCTGGCGACGTTAAACTTGCCAGACTTGTCGAAGTTAACTAATGACCCGATTCGATATAGTCCGGGGTGGCCTCCGGTTCCAACCAAACTTCCTTCAGACATTCCTAAGTTTGAGGGTAAGAATGGTGAAGATCCGGCAGATCACATCACCACTTTCCACTTATGGTGCTCATCGAACTCTCTGATCGACGACTCGATTAGATTGAGATTATTTCAGCGCACCTTAACTGGAAATGCCGCGAAATGGTATATAGAGCTCACTGGGGGCAGTTTCGCCACATTTGGAGAACTGGCTATCACTTTTCTGAACCATTTCCAGTTGCCTGTCAGATATGAGGCTGGGACCGAACTCCTGGTTAATTTTAAGCAGGATGAGGCAACTCACATTTCTGATCACATTCAGGAATGGAGGAGAAGGAAGAGACTTATCAAAGCTCATATTCTAGGTGAATTCCTTCTCGAGTGGTTTTTGAAATCTCTGCAGTCAGACATTTCAAAGGATGTATCCCTATCTGGGGTATTTTCCGAGGAGCAAGCCATCTTTAGGGCCCAGCAGTTAGAATTGATCTATTCTCAGTCTGGGATGCTTTATAAGTATTTACCCAATTCTCCTCGCTCCAAATTGGATTTATCGAAACCTAAAACTGGTCCGCATGGTGACGGGCTTGTCGGATCGGTCAATAGTAGTGCAGCCAGCCTGCTTAAATAGCTACTTGTGATTATCTTTGTCACTAACACAGTGAAACTGCGCTTTGTGATTCCTCCTTCCCAGTCTTTGACCATTAATGCTGTCCAATCTTCTGAACCCAAAGGAAATCAACAGTCCGATGGGAAGAAGAAGGGACGTAATAACAAGAAGAAGGGCAAGAATGGGAAGGGCAATGCAAATAAGACCAACGAGCGTGTTGGTGAAGGGAAAAAGGAGAAAAAGAAGGTTAAATTTCCGTGCAAGCTTTGTGCTGGAGATCATCTCACGCACCTTTGCCCGAAAATTCAGGATGCTCAGCGCCTGTTATCTCAGCAAGGTTCTTCTAGTTCCCAGGCTGTGCTAACAAACCCTTTTCCCCAAGGGCAGCAATTAATTGCTGGCGCGAATCAAAATCCTGGGGCTTCCTTTGGAGGTCCTCAGGAGGGGGAAATTCCATCGAATATCTTTATGATGAGTGCTCACGTGGATGTCGCTACGATATCCCGTGATTATGGCGGAGAAGAATCTTCGAAAGCTAAGGAAGTTCCTGATGCTACTGAGCCGCTTCATATCACGAAGCCAACTGTCGAGTCTATGCCTCGGATACCGAAGGCATCCTCTAAGCGGTCAACGATTAATCCGAACATGAGGGCTGCCCAGAACTACTCGATTGTAGAAGATCTGGCGCAAAGTCCTTGTGCTATGTCAGCTTTAGAGGTACTCCAGTCTTGTCCGGCTCAGCGCAGTGCTTTTCTCACTGCCATTGGGGCTGTTGATCCGAAAAATTCTCTTCTGATTACTTTTGATATGGCTAACTTTAAGAAGAGACTTCCTCATCACATGGCATTTCATATTATATCATTGTATCGAAAGACCAATATCTTTCGAATGGTTGTTGATGAGGGTGCTTCTACTTGCGTGATGTCTCTCACATGCTGGAAGACACTTGGATCTCCCAAAGTTGTTCCATCTAACACTGTTCTTACTGCATTCGATGGTCATTCTCACAGACCCCATGGTATTGTCCCGGCTTTGCCCATCTGTGTTGGGGGCAAAACTGTTAACATAGAAGTTGAGGTAGTAGATGTAGCCTTGGACTACAACCTTATGTTGGGGAGGAACTGGATATATGATATGGATGCCATTGCATCCTCATTATTTCGGATTGTATGTTTCCCCCACGAAGGGAGGATAGTCACAGTGGATCAACTGGACTGTCCTCAAGTAGACCTGAATGCGCCTCCTGACTCATCTGTTCCTAAGTTGGATAATACTAAGGCGCCTGTCGAGAATCTAGGAGTTGGAATGTATTCTGCCCTGATGGGATCTTTCGATCTTCCTCCTCCTAAGGTGTCTATTAATGCTATTTCATCCTCCAAGGCTCCCCTTCGAAGAGAGTTCTTTCGAACTCATTATTTTTCATACCCTTGGGCCTTACCTTCCCCAACAGCCACATTGGAGGAAGGTCAAGTGGGCGGTATGGCATTTCCGATTTCTGCAGCTGAGATTGCATATCAGTCTATTGTTGACACTGCAAAGTCTGATCCAGCTCCTCTTTCGCCGGAAGAGTTGGATGGTGATGTGGCTCTGGCTTGGACGCTTACTTCTTCTTCTGCCCAGGATTGTCTAGATACCACTCTTCCATCTGAAGAGGCCATCCTGGAAGCGGGGGCAAAACTGTTAACATAGAGGTTGAGGTAGTAGATGCAGCCTTGGACTACAACCTTCTGTTGGGGAGAAACTGGATATATGATATGGATGCCATTGCATCTTCACTATTTCGGATAGTATGTTTCCCCCACGAAGGGAGGATAGTTACGGTGGATCAACTGGACTGTCCTCCTGTAGACCTGGATGCGCCTCCTGACTCATCCGTCCCTAAGTTGGACAATACTAAGGCACCTATCGAGAATATGGGAGTTGGAATGTATTCTTCCCTGATGGGATCTTTTGATCTTCCTCCTCCTAAGGTGTCTATCAATGCTATTTCATCCTCCAAGGCTCCCCTTCGAAGAGAGTTCTTTCGAACTCATTATTTTTCGGACCCTTGGACCTTACCTTCCCCAACTGCCACTTTGGAGGAAGGGCAAGTGGGTGGAATGGCATTCTCGATTTCTGCAGCTGAGATTGCATATCAGTCTGTTGTTGACACTGCAGAATCTGATCCAGCTCCTCTTTCGCCGGAAGAGTTGGATGGTGATGTGGCTCCGGCTTGGACGCTTACTTCTTCTTCTGCCCAGGATTGTCTAGATACAACTCTTCCATCTGAAGAGGCTATCCTGGAAGCAATGACAGGTATAGAGAGACCGTGGGATGACTTGCATCATCGGTCTTACTTCCTACCTGACTTGAGCGAAGTCGAAGCTAGTTTTCCAAGTCCTCGGTCTCCTGGACCTGTTCACCCAGTCTTGAGCCCCTTAGCACCAGCACAGGTTTATGCTGAAGGGAACATGGCTGTGATCTCTCCGACTATCCCGGTGAACATCTCCAGGAATCCCAACATTATCGAGAACGTTTTCATCGGAGCTGAATGTTCCCGTGAAGAAGTTCAAATCTATACCGAGCTCTTCAAAGAGTATAGGGATGTTTTTGCTTGGTCTTATGAGGAAATGCCTGGCATAGACCCATCTATCGTCCAGCATGAGATCAAGATGTATGAAAACGCTAAGCCGGTCAGGCAAAAACTTCGTCTGGTTAATCCTAGGAAGGCAGTAGCTATCAAAGCTGAAGTTGAAAAGCTGCTTAAGGCGGGATTCATTTTCCCAGTTCCTCTGACTGAATGGGTTTCAAACCCCGTTCCTGTTGATAAAAAGCAAGGAACAATTCGAGTGTGCATCGATTTCAGAGACCGGAATAAGGCGTGTCCTAAAGATAATTACCCCACACCCTTCATTGATCAGATTATTGATGAGTGTGCCGGTAACGAAATTTTTTCCTTCATGGACGGTTTTTCTGGTTACAATCAAATTACTATCCGTCCAGAAGATCAACATAAGACCGCATTTATTTGTCCCTGGGGTACGTTTGTATATAAGAAAATGCCTTTTGGTCTTAAAAATGCTGGAGCTACTTTTCAGCGGGCCATGTCTTACGCCTTCCACGACATCAATAAAATTATTGAGGCATACTTAGATGATCTAGCTGCTCATTCTCGAAAGAGGATGGATCATCCAGGTCACCTCCGGCAAATATTTGAGAGATGTCGTTTTTATAAAATTCGTTTGAATCCGAACAAGTGCGTTTTCGCGGTAACATCCGGTCAGCTGTTGGGATTTATCGTGTCTAGTGAAGGGATAAGGGTAGATCCCTTCAAGGTTGAGGCAATACTTCGGTTGCCTCCCCCGTCTTCAATCCGTCAACTTCAAAGTCTCCAAGGGAAGTCTAACTTTCTTCGGAGTTTTATCGTTAACTATGCTGAGATTACAAAGGGATATATGAGACTGTTGAAGAAAGGAGTCCCTTTTCTTTGGGACGACTATGCTCAACGCTCATTCGATGCCTTGAAAAAGGCATTGACCTCTGCTCCTTTACGGAGTCCACCCGATTATAGCAGAGATTTTCTTTTGTATCTGGCTACAGCAGAATCTACCACTGGTATGGTTCTGGTTCAGGAGGATGATGCTCTGGCTGAGCATGTTATTTACTACCTTAGTCGAGGACTGGTAGGACCTGAACTGCGATACACCCCGATAGAAAAATTAGCCTTAGCAGCAGTTCATGCTGTGCAGCGACTCCGGCATTATATTATTCTTCGCAAAACTTATGTCTTGGCAACTGCCAATCCATTTCAGTTTGTCCTCAGCAGGCGAGTGATTGGGGGCAAATATAATAGATGGATTGTGATTTTACAGGAATTTGATCTAGAGTTCATGTCTGCCAAATCCAAGAAGTCATTAGTTTTTGCGGAATTGATCTCCGAGTTGCCTTGTGGAAAGCCGATGATCTATGATGAGTCCTTTCCGGACGAACACTTGTTTCTGATCTCTCCACAAGATCCTTGGTATGGGGACATCATTGTATATCTCCAAACTGCGAAGTTTCCCTCTTCTTTTTCGAAAGATGAGCGTCGTAAGCTGCGTCACTTAGCTAAAAGTTATCTGATTATTGGTGATGCTTTGTACCGTCGAGGGGTTGATTCAATCCTAAGACGCTGCTTAACTTTCGAAGAAGCCGAGGCTGTGCTCAATGATTCTCACGGTGGAGCTTGTGGGGGTCATTTATCAGGGCTTGCTATAGCCCAAAAGATTTTGCGTGCTGGCTACTTCTGGCCCTCGATTTTCAAAGATTGTATTGAATCGGTCAAGAAGTGTCATCCTTGTCAAGTGTATACTCGGAAAATGCGCGCTCATCCAGCTCCGCTTTTTCCAGTCGTTACTGTCGGACCCTTTACAAAGTGGGGTATGGATTATACTACTTGTAACCCGCCTTCGGCAAAAGGTCACAAGTACATTATCGTAGCAATAGACTACTTTACGAAGTGGGTCGAAGCTATGCCTACTTTTGGGAACGATGGTGAGACTGCAGCTCTTTTCTTCTTCAACCAAGTCATTGCTCGTTTCGGTATACCTAGAGAGATTGTCACTGACCATGGCAGTCACTTTCAGAACAGTATGATGGCTGAGTTGGCTCTTAAATTGGGTTTCCGGCAAGAGCATTCATCTCCATATTATCCTCAGGCCAATGGCCAGGTGGAAGCCGTGAATAAGTCCTTGAAGACAATTCTTCAACGGACGATTGATAAACATAGATCCAACTGGAACATTATGCTATATCCTGCACTCTGGGCATACAGGACGTCAGTTAAAACTGCAACTGGCTTTACTCCGTTTCAGTTAGTCCACGGGGTGGAATCCGTATTTTCCATTGAATGCGAGATTCCTTCCCTTAAACTGGTTGTTGAGCTTCTTCCTGACACTTCTAGTCTGGCAGAGCGGCTTCTTCATCTGGAACATCTTGATGAGCAGCGTCGAGATGCCGCCACGTTGAACGAAGCGCATAAAAACCGAGTCAAAGTCCAGTACGATAAGGCGGTTAAGCCTAGGGTCTTTTCCGAAGGCGACCTTGTTTTGGTCTATGCCTAAGAAAAGGATGCCTTGGGGGCAGGAAAGTTTAAGTCGATGTGGTATGGCCCCTATATCGTCAAAAAGGTCCTTAAGAAAGGAGCGTATACCTTGGTTGACTTCGAAGGAAACGAGTTGTCGGAGCCCCGAAATGGGCTCTATCTGAAGAAGTATTATGCATAGGCTTTGGCCTGGCATTTTGCTTTGTATATAGTAGTTTTTTGTCTTGTACATATCTGTTTGATTTTCGATTTTTGATGGGATGGTGATGTTTTTGATCCGCTTTGGCAGGTTGTGTTGATGTCATGAGTCATTATGGTTTCGCCGATGGTGCTAGTAGACACACCCGGAACTTAGCTTCCGCGGCTTGGGTGCTTCATTATCCTTCCGGGCAGCTGTTGGTATCAAGAGGGGTCTGCATTGGTCCTGCTTCCAATAACGTAGCAGAATACACTGCAGTCATTCATCTACTCTCGGAGGCAATATCTTTTGGTGTTGATTCGTTGGTAGTTTTCTTGGACTCCCAGCTGGTGGTGTCGCAGTTGAACAACACTTATCGGGTACGAGATCCAATTTTATTACGATTGTTCTTGAGGGTACGTTTGTTACAAAGGTCATTTCAATTTTTAACATTCATTCATATTCCTCGAGCCGACAATTGGTTTGCTGACTCATTGGCTAATCAAGCTTTAGATTGGCATATTAATCATTCAATACAATAAAATCTAATCATCAAAAACATCATACATTTGATACATTTATCACATCACATCAAAATATCGCTGTATATATATCATCAGTATGTCAAAAAACTTTACAAAATTTTGGATCCATCAATGCCGTACAAAAACTTGGGCTTATGCCCCATCATGTTCAGTCTCAAAAAATATACAGTCATCTGATATGTAAAATCTATCTACTCGTGAGGACCCTGCCCAGCATTTCTATAGAACATCACTGCAGTGGCCACACGGCGGAACAGTCTAACCCAGTCCCGGGGTACTCCTACAACCCGTCTCTGGACGGCTTCTGGCAAGTCCTCCACAGCAGCCAGAGGGATTTGGCGGGTCAATCCCTCCAAGTTTCTCTGCACGGCCTGGAGGGTTCTGTCAGAATCCGCTGTCTCTGCTTCACCTCTGCGGCGTTTGTGACGTGCTAGGCCCTCAGGACGAACTGGTCCAACATCTGAAACATGATCATTTTTTCATTTGTCAGTCATTATGAATCCAATCCAAAAACATGTTTGTTTTTCATTTTTCATACATATTTGAAAAATCCAAAAAATCATATAAGTTAAAATTTTTTGAAAAAACTTACCGACTGCTCCCCATGCTGCACCGGGTGGAAGTACTAGATCTGGATCTCCTCGGAAATCCATCCCGGCATAGGGATAGTCATCTACTGCGATGATCTGTTCTTTCCACCATAAGAAGAACTCATCGTCCCAGGTAGTTCGGGGTACCTCGCTGCCCCCCAGTCTCTTCATCATGTCTGCCCAACGGGAAATTCTTGGGTCCCGAGGGCTGCTGATAGTTGAGATGACTTTGGGTCTCAAAGCTGGAACTCTCTCGAAGAAGAATGTAGTCAAAATGGTTCCACAGCCAAAGTGTTTTGTATGTGTTTTGCGAATGGAGGTCAGTTGTTGTTTCATGTTCAGTAGCAGGGCAGTGCACCAATCATACACATGAATTAAGCACTCTACAGCTATGCTCATGTGCGTCCTGGACGCCTGATGCAGTGAGGCAGATCCTGCCACTCTGCCGATGGTGAACAGGAGGATCTTCATGTGCAAGTCCTTGATATCTCTGATTGCAATCTGTGTGCCAACTTTCTTGGAATTTTCTATGCAATAGATTTGGACATAGTCCTCCACGGTTAACCCTCCCAGGGGCCTTCCGTGCAGATCCACTGGGTCTCCCCTTCTGGAGAGTCCAGTGATGAAGTATATATCTTCTACTTCTATGCGTAGTGGCATTTGATCAATGATGAAACAATCCTGATCCGGTTCCCAATAATTTACCAGCATTTCAAGCAATCTCACATTACTTTTCATATTGGGCATCTTGAAAAATTTGAATAATCCACAGTTTCGGAGGACATTTTGTGCTGCGCGGTCTTCCATGACCTCTTGGTCTATTGCACTATGCTCGCGTTCCCTCCATGAAATTGTCATCCTAAAAAATTCATTAAAATTTGCATTAGAAACTCATTTTTGAAATTCGGACTTGCGCATACGCTAGTTTCGCTGTGCACAGTCGCGTATACACGCGACTTTCCTTCTTTGAACCCGCGTATGCGCAGATACGCGTTTTTTAATAAGGGTTTCCAGGTAAAAATCCACTTAATTTTAAATTTTAAACGGACAAAATGAATCAATAGGATGAATAAGGAGCCTACCTGAAGTTTCGCTGAATTCCGACGGTCGGTTGTTGCTGATTTGACGAAACAAGTTTTTAGCTCCAGAGCTCTTTTCCAAATCAGCTATGCAATAATGAACCAATTGAGAGGTAATTTGTGTATTTATGGCTAAAAAATTGAAAATTTTCGCAAAAATTTCCTTGTGCTTATTTTTTCGATCTGTCTTATGCCGTATAACTCGATTGCTTGGAAGTGCCCAGTTTCGCATATTTCAGGTACATTTTGACATTTTCGAGATTTTTCCCGGTTTCTGGCCCATGTGTTCAGACTCTTCACGGCAGGTATATGATCTTCACTGGCATATAGGTTAGGGAATCACTTTCCGTTGCATCTTGCATTCTAGCCTCCATACTGATCACTTGCCTTAGGATCGATCTCATCAGGTCATGAGTATTATACCCATTTCACTCGCCGATTTTTAAATCATGACTTGATGGTAGAGCCTTCCTTTACATGGGCTTCCTAGTTAGTTCCTCGCTATCACTTGTTGCCCATGCTGCTTTTTATGTAGGCTCGGGAGTTCTCTTTAGTCCCGCCATGTCTTTCGTGTTGAAGCTTCATTCTTCTCCTTCATCACTTATCATTTTTCTGGCTTATACCCTAGAGGCTCCCCGGTGTCGTTAAGTTGTATTACTGCATTGCATATTGGCTACTTGTTTATCCTGGCCTTTAGCCGGCTTCATTTGGACTCGATGTTTAAGCCAACTTTTGACCTTGACTTTCGGTACAAGTTAACCATTGCATGCACTTAGCTATCACGACTTGACACCTTTGTACCCATGGATGGAACGTTCCTCTGAGTATCACTGACCAGTTTTCGCCACCTTGCATTGAGCATAGGATTGTTCCAAACCCCGGAACTAGTGCATCTGCTTTCTTGATACTTGTTCTATCCATTGTACCATAGCATTCTTTTATTCTTTTTCAGGCTTATTATGAAAAAGACAAAAAAAATTAAATATAACAAAAAGAGCGGGAACGGGATTTATCTTCGTTATTTCGATGGCAGTACAGAGTCAGTTTGTCGCCCTTGAACAAAGCACATATACTTATATATATTTCCTTCATTTGGGATGGTTCTAGTTTAACCTAGGTTCAGCCTTTACCATGTTTCACTTGTCAGTTCTCCCCCGGTTGGTTATTTCTTCCAATCATATGGAGAGTTTGTTTTGCCTCCTGCAAGACAGACTTATACAGTGTCACTTTTTACTGCCATGGTCATCACATAGTCGTGTTTTTGTTCAAGGGAAGTCTAGCCTGAGTCGGCCATTCTGCGGTGTCTCTTGACTCATTATTCAGTCGGCCTTCCCGGTCTTGTCAGTATCATGTTCTATCACATCAGATGTTTTGATCTTCTGCTCGTGCTGGTTTGAGAAGGTCTCCATCGACTTCTTGCCGGCGGGTTTGTCTCTTATCGACTACGACACATTGCTCTGAGAGCAAGCCTAGAGCCGCACCTTGGGCCTATTTCCATCATTGATAGGTGACCTCGTGCTCAGCATTTGATCATCATCATGGGTCTTTGACCGAGTGGTTTCCCCTGTGTTCGACGTCAGCACACATTATCACACTTGGGATTCGTGCAGTACCTGGATTTCCATTTGACCCTATCGGTGGATTTCTCGCCTCTGTGTCAGCTTTCATTATTGGTTGGTTCAGAGGGTTTCTTCCGTGCGCCAGCTTCATCTTGTGCACGTCGAAAACGTACTTCGGTTTTGGTTCCATCACTCTCCTTCTGTCCGATTCTTCCAATCTTGGCTCACAAGTTACACTGTGGCCAGATCGATGGGATGCCTTTAATGCCTTCCTTCCAATAGGATTTTTCCATCGACTCCGACTCATTGCTCGGGGAACAAGATCTAGAGTCTTTGTCACACTTTAGGGTTTGGCAGGCCATCAGCAAGTGCACTTTCGCTTACCGATGAGGATTCACTATTGCCTCCCCGATTGCCGATCTTTTCAAGTGTTCGACTTCAACTCATTCATTCACATCATTATCAGACTGGGCACCTCGACACTCATTATCATTACTCTGTGAATGTTCTACACATAATCTGAACATCATTGCCCAGAATCAATCCATTTCTCATGCCGACTTCTGTGCCTCATTTATTCCCAGTGTGTAGAATTGTGCCGTTGTGATCGGTGAAGACCTCGGGTTGCATCAGCATTTCTTGGTTCACTGTTGACAGTTCTCTCAGTTTCTGCCAGTGTTGCCGTCCACCCTTATATGTTGCAGTTCAGCATAGCAGCATCTTATATGTTGATCCCTGAGTTGCGTGATTGTACCGTTTGATCCGCCTCTTATGATCCGGTACTTGGAGATTCAGTTACTTGATCAGACATCCAGTTGCACTATCTTTGATCAGCTTTCTATATGTGATACTTGGACATTGTTACAGACTTGTCTTTCCGGGCCCTGCTCAGATGATTCACTATGTATTTTCAGTTCAGTTATACTTGTATACATGTTGGATCTATTCAGTACTTTCTATATATATGATGTATTTTTGACTGAGCATGGGTATGCCCGCCTCAGCATGTGTTGACTCTCTGGTTTCTTTCATTGGTTTTTGGCAGGCTGAAATCTGGTGAAGTCCTCTCTTGTCCTTGCGAAGTTCTTTCTATGTGCATAATACATTTCGGCCATCATGTAACCCTTCTGACCTCATATATTAGGGGGCATCTGTTATAGCATCATTTCTCACCTTGACATGATTCATGATTGCTACATGGCTTTATGGGCACCCATTCCTACAGACTTGGACAAATTCACTTAAAAACAGTGAAAATCCTTCATACGCGACTATGCCCGTGTTTTTCCGCGTGTATACGCGAGTACAGCTAGACTTTTCCGCGTATGCCATTTTAATGATTAAAAAATATATAAAAATCTCTAATTTCGCGCTGGGTTGATGGTTACTCAGGTAGTTCAACCACCCCAGCCCGTGGCCAACTGTTTCCAACTGCTGAAACTACTTGGAGGGACTATAAAAAGACCTCATATGTATGGCCTAAGGGGAGAGAGAGAATTATTATTATTATACTCTGTCGGTTCCCTATCCAAGTCTGATTCCCCGTGCCTCCTGCACTTTCCCAGTTCATTTCAGGAAACCCTTGTTTCCTTGAGATACACATCCCTTTATATGTTATCTCGTATGCACTCATTTTGAAGGAGTCTTAGCGAGGCAAGGGCTGGACGGATCCGGACGACGGTCTGCGAAGGCCTTGGAAGGATCAGGTGATCTCTCCACTTACTTTTGTACGTACTATTTTTATAATACAGAAGTATCATGCTGTTCCCGAAGTAAATGTGTTAGTGTATGCTTTAATGTATGAAGAATATTTGTTATACAAGCATTTATGATGATTTATTTAATTTTTTATATGAATCTCACTAACATATAGAGTAGAAATATACTGTACAACTTGTCCTTTGTGCTGGTTTCTTCTTGTATTTCAGGTGAAAGAGGAAGGACGGTTGCAGGGAGTTTGAACTCCACGTGGATCTACTTCAAACGTAGGACCAACGGTAAACCTCTCGTTCTACTCGATTTCGTTGAGAGCCTTCAGGAGATCCCGAGAAATGACTACATATACGCCGGTTGAAGAGGATCCGCTAGTACATACACAACGGCCTATAGGGGATGGCTCTAGTGCCTCTCCATGGCACAAGGATTCTGAGGAAAGTTCTTCCGAAGAAGAGAAAGCAGGAGAGCAGGTAAATCCACCCACCACTAGTGGAAGAACGAGTAGAGAGCTCCAACAAACTCTGAGGGATGTAGAGGAATTTGTTGGAGCCCCTATATATGAGAAGAGGGAACACAGGAAACTTGACTGGTACTAGGAACTGGTAAAAAAAGTCGAAGAACCCTCTAGTTTTTGGTAGGCAACTCAACATCAGGTGTGGGTAGATGCCATGGTGGAGGATTACAACTCCATCATGACAAACGATGTGTGGGAAGTAGTCCCGAGACCACAGAACAGATCAGTTGTAGGATCAAGATGGATCTACAAGATCAAGTATGTTGCAGATGGCAGTATAGAGAAGTTCAAGGCTAGATTCATGGCTAAGGGGTATGCACAGAAGGAAGGGATTGATTATGAAGAAACCTTTGCCCCTGTAGCTCAGTACACTTCAATCAGATTCGTCATCTCTCTTGCAGCGTAGATGGGATGGGAGATTCACCATATGGATGTCAAGAAAACATTCTTTAATGGGGTGATAGAAGAGGAAGTGTACATAGAACAGCCAAAGGGCTTTGAGACACATTATCAGAAGACTCATGTATGCAGGCTTAAGAAATCCTTGTACAGACTGAAGCAAGCCCCCAGAGCATGGTATGGACGAATTGATATCTACCTGCAGAAGATGGGATTTGTCAAGAGTGACGTAGATCCCAACCTCTACTATCTGAGAGTGGGGGATGAGCTACTAATTTTTGTATTATATGTAAATGATCTATTCTTGAATAAATCATCTAAGCTCATCAAGTATTGCAAGGAGAATTTGACTACCGAATTCGACATGAAGGATTTGGGGTAGATGCACTATTTTCTTGGTTTGGAGGTCTGGCAGCAGAAGGGAGATATCTTCCTTGGGAAAGGAAGATATACTACAGATATCCTGAAGAGGTTTTAGATGGAGGAAAGTAGACCCATGGTTATGCCAATGATTGCAAACTGGAAGAAGATATACATGTCCGAGGATGATGAGATTGACCCTACCTTGTATAGGCATATCATAGGATCATTGATGTACCTGGTCAACACTAGACCAGAAATTTGTTATGCAGTGAATAACCTCAGTGAGTTCATGGTAGAACCAAGGAGGGCTCACTAGGAAACAACCAAACATGCTCTCAGATATTTGAAGAGGATAGTCGAGTATGAGTTGAAGTACACCAAAGTTAATGAAAGCCAGTTGAATGGGTTCACTGACGCAAATTGGGCTGGAAGCCCAGTGGATCGGAAAACTACCAGTGGGTAATGTTTTAGTCTTGGATCAGGAATGACTTCCTGGTGCAGTAGGAAACAAAAATTCATGGAATTGAGCTTAGCCATGGCTAAATATATGGCAGTAAGAACAGCTCCGTGCGAGACCATATGGCTTCGTAAACTGCTCTTGAAATTGCTTAAGAAGAGAGGATGGAACCGACCAGAATTTTGTGCGATAATTAGAGTTGCATCAAGCTTTATGAGAATCCAGTGTTTCATGACCGGTCGAAGCACATTGAAAGTGGGTGCCACTTCATCAGAGACTATGTCCAATGAGGATTTATACATTTGAAGTACATTCCTACAAGAGAACAAGTGGCAGAGATCCTCACAAGGCTTTGGGTAAGATTAAGTTTACTTACTTTAGGGAAAATATGGGGATGGTCAAGAACCCTTTCCAGTAGAGGAATGGGTGGTCTTCAAATTCAGAGGGAGTTGCGGTATGGATGAGGAAATGGTAGGCAGCAGTACAAAGCATATTAGTGTAGAGATGAGGGGCAGTAGCCAAGACATCGGCAACACAATGAATGCTTCAGGTCAGAGCAGATACATTTGGTACCTTCCTGAAACACTTTCCTTGCTAAGGAGTGTTGATTTTTGTATCATTGGAAAATTTTCAAAGTCTCATATTTTTGGAAGAGGCTTGGACATTAGTACTCCAGAGAACCCAGAAATCATTTGTGGAAATTCCACTCGGATCATGCTTTATTAAAATAATTGATTATTTTAAAGTGATCCATAAGTCTAAACTTAAGGAAATTAAATAATTAAAGAGTATTAATAAATCAGAGTGTGAATCTTCTAGAAAATGAAGATCAAGTCATCTTCTAAGCTGAGCCATTGATTAAGGATATAATCTTGGTTGTTGATTCATCAACGAGAAGACTATAAGAGAAGGCTTGAGGGTCATTTGGAAAGCAAGACGAGCACACTCTTAGTACTGGAAGGAAATAGATTCTGAAGTAGGAGAATTCAATTTCAGAGGGTGATTTTGTAGAGGCTGGGTTGTAGAGACAAAAGGAGGAGGGAGAATTCAACAGTGACAGAAGAAGGCAGAAGGAAGACGAAGAGGAGGCAGTGCATAGCAGCAGCACTGACCCTCCACGTAGAGTGACGCGGTCTAGTGCAGTGATTGCGCAGAGGGAGGAGGACTGCCTACAGTGGGTCGAGAATTTTCCAGAGTGCTCGGGAAATTCATCTCAGGTGTATGCTAAATATTTTCTCCTCATATTATCTGTAAAAGAACTTTCACTGCTGAAGAATAATATAAACCCTCATCCTCTGCACTGGTTTTCCCACATTGAGTTTTTCCGGGGACAATTGTCCAAAAATAATTGTGTTCATGTGGTTGTTTCTATTATGTTATATGTGTTCTTATGCTTTTGATTAAAGTGAATACTCCAGTTGTATTTATTTCAATATTTGCTAAAGAATCTGTGAATAAATTATCATATATAAGTAGGCGAAATAAATCAATCATTGCAGTAGTATTTTCAGTTTGAAAATTTCACAGTCAGTACCTGTCAGGAAGAGACCATCAACATAGAAAACCAGAATAAGAGGCTTGTCATTATCAACCTTAAAATAAAGGTTTGTATCAGCATCACTTCTTGTAAAGCCCAACTTCATCAAGTAGCTATCGATCCTCTCATCCCAAGCCCTGGGGGCTTGCTTCAATCCATAGAGGGCTTTCTTCAACCTGCATACATGTGTATCTCTATCTTGAACTTCGAACCCCAAAGGTTGTTCCACATAGACCTCTTCCTTGATTGAGCCATGTAAGAAGGCAGTCTTGGCATCCATCCGATGTAGACTCCATCCTTGTGATATAGCAAGGGAAATGATCGAACAGATGGTGGTGTAGTGGGCAACATATTCTATGCCTTCCTTTTGAGAGAAGCCTCAGGCAACAAATCTTTCCTTGAATTTTTCAGCACTTCCATCGCCTCCATGCTTGATCTTGTAGAGCCATTTTGAGGTGACAACAGATTTGTCCTTTGGTCTAGGGACCACATCCCAAACATCATTTTTCGTGATCGACTCATATTCCTCATTCATAGCATCCATCCAAACTTGATTCTTCACGGCTTCTTCAAATGTTCTAGGCTTAGATTGTACAATAGTGCTCATGGATGCTAGGTACCCTTGGTACCTATTCGGCTTCTTACTTTCACGAAATGTTCCCCTTGGAGTATCATGTCTCTCAACATCTTCGAGAGTATCTCTAAGCCATGAGGGCATTCTTTTATTTGAAGAAGGTGGATCTATAGGATCCATCAGTCCTTCAACATCGGGCATTGGTTCATCCTTCGGTTCTTCCTTCCTTACTGCTTCTTCTTCTTCTTCTTTGTCTTCCTTTGAGATAGGAAGATCTCTAACCTTCCTGAGGGTAGCATCTTCGTCGAAGGTGACATCATGACATATCTCCACTTCTCTTTGACCAGGCACATAAATTCTATATTCCTTCGAGGTTTCACAATAGCCCACAAACGTTCGCTCATTTCCAGAAGCATCCAATTTTCTTCTCTTTTCTTTCAACACATGAAAATATACGGTACTCCCAAAAATTCTAAAATGAAAAACATCAAGCTTCTTACCAGAGAAAACTTCTTCAGGAGTTTTGGAGTCCAATGCATAATGTGGGCATCTATTTTAAACATACACAACAATGTTAGCAGATTCTCCCCATAGGAACTTCGAAAGACCTTGGTCATAAATCATGGCACGGGCAGCTGCCAGTTCTATTCTTCCTTTTAGCAACACCATTTTGTTCAGGAGTATACACAGTAGTGGTCTCCCTCTTAATGACAAATTCCATGCAATAGTCATTGAATTAATTTGACTCATATTTGTTTCCATTATCAGTCCTCAAAATGTTGATCTTCTTCCCTGTTTGATTTTCAACCAAGGCCTTGAAGGTGCAAAACAATTTGAATGCTTCGTCCTTTTTATTCAAAAAGTATATCCAAGTTTTGCAGTAGAAGTAATCTATGAAAGTGATATAATATAAGTATCCTCCCAAGGATGTTACGGTGAATATACCAGATATATTTGAATGAATCAGTTGTAAAATATCATATGTCTTAGTGATACTTGAGGGGAATGGTCCCCTTGTATACTTTCTTTCGGCACAACCCGACATATACCTTCATGAGCATCTTTGAAATCGGGCATACCTGTGACCACCTTCCTTGCTTCAAGAATGACTTTATAATGAAGGTGTGCAAACCTCTGGTGCCATAGCTCAGATTGAAGAGTGATGCTACATGTCATGGCTCCCAGTGGACTTCCTCCAACCTGATAGAGTGTATCCACCCTAAATCCAAGAGTGAAGGCTTCTTTGAATTTCCTACTCCAAATGTGTACCTTCCCATTGATGAATGCGACCTTTAATCCTTTGTCTTTCATTGCTGAGATAGACACTAGATTCTTCTTCAAGTGAGGTACGTACAACACATCAAGCAAACAGAGGACTTGACCTTGATTTAGATGAAAGGTCACAATCCATGTCCCTTTCACGGGATAGGTGGCATATTCTCCAAGGATAAAATCCAAATTAGTATCCTTTTCAATCAAATCACAGAGAACCTCTTTATATCCAGTGAAGTGCCTTGAGGCACCACTATCAATCAACTAGTTATCCAGGGTGTCAGGAGGAGATGTAGCAGAAAAGGAAAATATAGTAATATATTCATTTCTCTTATTATCAACAACATTAGATTTATCATACCTGGAGTTCCTTGACCTCTTGAAAGGT